>JAXCLR010000081.1:10422382-10438887 GCA_035584095.1 Annona squamosa
ATGGAAGTGGAAAATATGAGATCTAGAAAATGAAGGAACGAAGAAGAAAAAGAGGAGATGAACAGAGGGAGGACGGGTGTGTGAGAATGCAAAACTTCCATGTGCTCTGTCGATTTTTCAGCCTACCCAAAATGCCCTTTTCAATCTCATCCGTCGAACGAAAATGAACGGTGGATGTATTGCTTACTGCGAGAGAACTGTAGGAAGCACTTCCCATGAGTTGGCCCTCTAAGTGGATACGTTGTATTAACACCAATAAAAAAAATGTGTCATCAGACCTACCATTGGTTAGAACGCACGGATCATGAAATGTCAATTCCAAGAAATCTTTCGGTTATGTAAGCTTGCATTTGGCAATCTCCCTGAAGTTCTGAGTGGATTATTATTATTAGTATTGGTGACTGGTTTGGGTCAACCAATACGACAAATTTCCTTGGTTATGGTCTTCCCTTCAGCGGATAATATATTATCAAGATAATCCTAATATTTAATCACTCGAGGTTACTATCCATCAAAAACTCACGGAACGGATCGTCAGCACGCAAGTTACAGCAGAGCTGAGACAAATGCATGACCCATCATCCAAGGTTCGCATCAAAAATGATTCGAATCAATCAAGAATCTTTTCTTCTTTTCTGAATTTGAAAACACCCGGAAAAAGAAAAAGTCACCAGAACGTCAAAGATGAATGGGAAATGAAGAAGATAACGGAAGTATGCAAATATTATCTAATTAAGGATGTTAAGGACTTTGAAGATATCTTAGCTAAGTAAACTTCAAAATATGATCAAAGTTTATTAAACAAGAGTTTGATAATTAAGTAAAATTTTGATTTGTTCATTCAGAAAATCCGGGTGCATTTGCAAATATTCTTACAACATCCACAGTTATGGGCACACTGTAACAAAATTTGTTAACCCAATTCTATTTTGGCTGCAATTGGTATCAAATGCAGTTTAGCACTATGTTAATTATAATCAAAGTTTCTATTTAAGAGAAACTGCTATACAAAAAATTGCAATAGAATCATACTTTACTTCAAAAAATTAATTATAATCAAAGTTTCCGTAGTATTCATAGTTAAATTTTTATGGCTAAGTTTAATATAAAAATGACAATATTTAACCAAATATCACCATTTGAAAACAACCAAACTTCACAGTAAAATTCATGTAATGCAGTCAAATGAATGGTACATATATCAGAAAAATTGCTACATAAAATAAAGTTTATTGTGGTGCGTAAAAAATTTGCAAAATTACAAAAATGATGGGACAGAAAATGCAAATATTCATAACAACAATTGCTTGAATTGAAAATCTAAATGAGCTTTTAGACAGTCTAACTTCCCGATTAAAGTAACTTAGAATTACATAAATAATGATTGGGTCCCATGATTATATATACAAGAAACTAATGGCCTCGCCGTGCAGAACCATATAAATAAAGCCCAACATCAAAGATGAAGTGCCAACTTAATCTCTCACTCAATATTTCACTCCCCAATCCTCTTCTCATTAATTCTTCATCTATCAGAGATGCCAGGACTAAGAGTGCTTACAGCGCTCGATACTGCCAGGACACAATTCTACCACTTCAAAGCCATCATCATAGCCGGCATGGGCTTGTTCACCGACGCATACGATCTTTTCTGCATACCTCCAATCCTCAAATTGCTGGGTCCCATCTACTACAAAGGCACCGAAGAAACTGACGGTGAGCTGGCCATACCCGGCGTCATCCCAGCTCCGGAATTGTCCGCAATCATCGCTATTGCTCTCTTGGGCACTGTGGTCGGGCAGCTGGTGTTCGGCTGGCTGGGCGACCGCATGGGGAGGAGGCGAGTCTATGGCCTGGCGCTCGTGCTCATGGTCTTTAGCTCCCTTGGCTGCGGCTTCTCCATCTGCAAGACCAAGAAGTGCGTCCTCTCCTCCCTCTGCTTCTTCCGGTTCTGGCTTGGCGTGGGGATCGGCGGGGATTACCCTCTCAGTGCGGTGATCATGGCCGAATTCGCCAACAAGAAGACGCGGGGGTCGTTCATTGCCGCCGTGTTCTCCATGCAGGGGTTCGGGATTCTCGTCAGCTCCGCCGTCACTATGGCCGTTTGCAAGGTGTTCGACGCTGCCTCCAGGGCTAAGACGACTTCGAAGCTGGCGCCGCCTGACGAGGCTGATCTTGCGTGGAGGTTGATTCTCATGTTCGGTGCAATCCCCGCTGCGCTCACCTACTACTGGAGAATGATGATGCCTGAAACCGCCAGGTCATTAGTTAAGATGGTCGTCTTTTGATTTGTGTGGGGCGTGTTTGTTCATGGCTAGCTGACCTCTAGGTTTCGAATGAGGGATTTCTCTCTGAGATACCGAACAATCACTGTTTTGGGATGCAGTCATTCACCCAATGCTAGTCATGAGTAGAGTGATCGATTTGAGAGAACGAAATTGCATACAGTGATTGATTTTATTTTATTTTTAATTTTGGCCAAGATACACAGCACTGGTAGAGAGAAACATCTCGCAAGCAGTCCGAGACATGGAGAGGGTGCTGGACGTGCCGCTGGACGAGATCACAGACGAGTGGGACGCCGCCCCTGATCAGCCATCTTACGGGCTCGTCTCCAAGCAGTTCGCCCACCAGCACGGGCGGGATCTCTTCTCCTGCTCCGCAACGTGGTTCATCGTCGACGTCATTTTCTACACCAGCAACCTCTTCCAATCCTTGGTTTACCGTGCTCAGTTCTATCCCAAGCCCGACGCCCCGAAAACATCCAAGAAATACAAGAACATGCTCAATCCCTACGAGGCAGCCTTTCAAGTGGCATCCCTCCAAGCCATAATCGCCATCTGTTCCACCATTCCTGGTTACTGGGCTTGTGTTCTCCTCATCGACAGAGTGGGGAGAGTGAAGATCCAGATGATGGGCTTCCTCGTCATGTCCTTCTGCTTGTTCATGATCGGTGGGCCATACTTCAATCACTGGTACCAAAACCCGAATGCAGTTTTCTATATTCTCTACGGTCTCACCTTCTTTTTTTCCAATCTGGGGCCGAACACAACCACGTTCATGGTGCCAGCGGAGCTCTTCCCTGCGAGGCTTCGAACCACGTGCCATGGGATTAGCGGAGCTGCGGGGAAAATGGGGGCCATTGTGGGGTCAGTTGGATTCCTTTGGGCTTCTCAAGACAAGGAGAAATCGAAGATCGAAGAGCCGGGGTACAGGCCTGGGATAGGCATGCGAAAGTCGCTGTTGATTTTGGGTGGGGTTGCTGCTGCAGGGGCTGTCCTGACTTATTTTCTATCCCCAGCTGAGACCAAAGGGAAATCCTTGGAGGAGAATGAGACGCCAGCAGATCCCCAAGAGGTTCAGCTGATGAGGTCTTCTAGCAATGCCACGCGTGGGGAAGCCCATGCTGCTATTCCTTAGAATCTCTCTCTCTCTCTCTCTCGTCTGGTCTTCTGGTTTTTCCAATCTGATTCCTTTATTATGTTCATATGTATTTCTCTCCTTTTTGAACGATATACGATATTATCTAGTCGAGATTTTTTTTATTTTATTTTTTAACACTTCTGCACAATATGCTCGAGTTGGAGTTCATTTTCATGAGTCCAGAACATCTTATATAGTAATAATTTTTAATTTTGGATCGTTTGCAAATATATCTACTTAATTTGATTAAAAAATTATATCTGCATAATTTTAGAAATTACAAATAAATCTCATATAGTTTAATCATAATTACAAATATACCTATATCATTATTATACTGTTGCGGAATGAATATATTTGTAAAGATATATAAATTATATGAGTTTATTTACAAAAATTAAATATTTCTACTTAATTTCAATGCAAATACACTCACAAAGTTTGTATATCTTTGCAAATATATTCATGCTGTAGTGATACAGTAATAATATCGTAATGACATGGGTATATTTGTAATTATGTTAAACTATATTGTCTATTTGTAATTTTGAAGCTATATAAATATATTTGCAATTTTGATCAAAACTAAGTGGGTATATTTGCAAATTATCCTTAACTTTTAATTTTTTTGGAATTATGAAATAAAAAATTTCACTTTTCTTGCATAAAATATATAAAATTACAAATATAGATATATGAGATATTTATGTATTTTTACGGTGAGAAGTTTATGTTTTGGGCCGTATTTTACTACTAAAAAAATAAAAAAAGATCATGCAACCATGTGTTTAGTGCATACGCGTGCCGGAACTCCATTTTAATTCCCTCACGATATAATGCTTAATGGTTTTGAAGTAGAAAAAAGCAATGAAACTAAACCAGTTAATAATAATATTAGTGCCTAGAACACAACCCAAAAGCAATGAAACTAAACCAATTATGTTAAGAGGAAACACAGCCCCTCGTGATCTTTAATGAAGTATATTTCACAGCCTGGAAAATGTGGTAGGTGGGTTTAATTACAAATCGTTTTAGGGGCGGTTAAGAACGGTGGAATGAGACAATAATGGATAAAGAGAGAGACAAAAAGGTGTTACTACGTATTAAAAGGCTGAAAATTATATTATGAATGACAAAATTAGTTTTGAAAATTAAAAAGTTAAGTTATTTATGTATTAAAATTATTCCTATTTTAGAAACAAAAATAAGAGAAGTGATTCCTATGTTGTACTTATGAAAAAAGTTTGTTGAGAATAAAAAATCTTATCCCATCTTTAAAAGCTAGAAAATATGATAGGTGGACCTAATTAAGTTCCAAATTATTTAGGTGTTGGTAAGGGCGTTTGAATGAGATAAGTAATATGAATGAGAAATATTATTATGTATTGGGATGTAAACAATTATATTGGGTAAAATTGTTATGTACTGAAAATTATTCTTTTTTGGGAATGAAAAATGTCTTTCCGTCCAATCATTTTGACAAATACTTGAAATTAGAAATGCTTAATTCTTTTGTAAAATACCGTGACTAGTAAAAAAACATGAGTTCAAACTTCAAGATGAGAAAAGCCAGCCAACAATGGAGTGATAAATCAACCTAGGAAAATAAACACAAAATAATTGGAAGAGCTCGAATTGTTCAATTGTAAATACACTCACTTAGTTGAGCCGTAACTGTAAATATACTTATGTAATTTTAAAAATTATAAATAATTTTCACGTAATTTAATTATAATTGCAAATATGTTTACGCCATTATACTTCATTATTGTACCATCACGGTGTGTGTGAATATATTTGTAAAGATATATAACTTTTGTAAGTATAGTTTCATATGTGACTTAAGATTGAAGATGAGAATCCAATTAAGTTTGCAGCAAATATCATTAGGGGAAGGGTAAAACATGTAAAGCCAATATTATTAGGGGACATTTGAAGGGTGAAAAAAATGTCAGGGGCGTATTCCTCGGAAAATGAGGGGCAAATACGATAATTTCCGTCTGAAGCAAAGCTATATATACGGACATTGCTGAAGAGTGGCAAGTGAGACAGCGGCCTTGAGTTTTCCCTCATTTCTAGCTTTCAAACGAAAGAAGGATCAAAGACTTCTCGTTTCTTCGAGAGGCGAGGCAGAGATGGAGAGCTCTTCGTCCATGGTGCCTTTTCCATTGCTCATGACTCCAATCGACTCCAATTACCGAGCTTGCACAATCCCTTATCGATTCGATTCCGACAATCCCCGCAAGGCCACACCCACCGAAATTTCCTGGATCAAGCTATTCTTGAATTCCGTTCCCTCTTTCAAGTATGCGATCTGTCTCTCTATACCCCTTGACAAACTAGAATTCCGATGAATGGACTCTTAATCTGCTTTTTCCTCGAACCAGTGGTTTCCTGAGGTTTTGGGAGATTTGTCTGCTACCTGTTTCTAGGTTTTTGGGATTTTAGGGTTCGTTTCTGCGTTTTATGTTTGGTATTTCTTTCTGCTCCTGCTGAAATTTTCTTCTTGATTGTTTTCTGATTAGTTTTGCTCGTTGTTCGTTAATGCATCTTGAAAATAGTTAATGATTTCAATAGTGATATCGCTAAAATCAATTCTATCATGTAATGCTGTTTGTGACATGGGATATTATTTTGTTTGCGGGTTTTTACTGATAGGCTTGATGAATGCCTTAGCACTGCATTTTGATGAATTATGTCATCGTGGGTGGTCGTGACTTTTAAGGCATTTGAGTAAATATTCCATTTTCCGAAAATTTCTTATCGTGTAATCGAATGTGATCTAATAGAGTTTTATTTGATTTGAGTACTGAAGATGTTTTTCTGTACTGGAATATCAATTAATAAACTTGGGTTTACAGATGAGTACTCGCCTACGTGTGTGTTGTTTTTTGGTTTTCTAGAACACATATATAAAATGCGGAATTGTTATGTCCTGTGAAGTATTTTAGCTACAAGGCCATATGAGATGGGGTTGTTGTAGATTGGTTCTTGGCTTGGACAATAACCAGGGGTTTTGATGCAGGCAGCGAGCAGAGAGTGACACAACAGTTCCTGATGCTCCTGCTAAAGCTCAAAAATTTGCTGAAAGGTACTCCAGTTTTGCCTTTCCTTGATAGTTTCAGTTTCATAATCCCTTTTGAGTACGACCGTTTCAACAACTTTTCTGTGATTTCAAGTTGACTGATTTGCATGATAAATTAACTGGAATGATCTATTGGAAATTTTAAAGGAATCCCTTGGTTTATTGGCTTAATGGTATTACTTAATGAGATCCAAACTGTATATTATGGGTTTTTCGTTTACACCAAGATTTTTTCAAATTAAAACTTTTTAATGTAAAACTTTTTATTCTCCATAATTACCCTATTTTTAAATCATTTCTTTATATTTTCCTAGACAACTACGTTATTTTTCAATCATTTTTACGCTACCACATATAAAAATAACTTATTTATTTTAACTTTATTTACTATACTCCTTATCATTACCCCTATCGTATCATTTTCTTTCATTTCAAATACTTTTACATAAAAAAAACTTTTCATCTAAAAATTTTATCACTTCTCAAGCACTCCCTATATTTAAAAATGCATGTTAATTCTAATATCAATAAAGGTTTTGGTGGCCATAGTTTAACAGTATAAATCACTGAAATAATATTTTAAAGGGAAAAAATATTTATTTTTAGTGACATGATGTGAAAACTGTTATCTTATGTAAACATATGTTTTTAAACATAATGAATGGTTTGGATTTCATTAATGAATCCATTAAGACATTAAAGCAAGAGAATCCTTTGAAACTTCAAAGTAACTGATTCATTTCACTTGGTTCCCAAAATTAAATAAATAGTTAAATTATGTCGACTCCTCTAGTTGAATGTGAGGATTGTGCTTCTTACTTAGTTTTGGTTTTGGAAGGTACACGGCGATACTTGAGGACTTGATAAAAGATCCTCAAAGCCATGGTGGGCCACCAGATTGCATCGTAAGTAGAGTATCGCTATAAACCAATTTCCCCATGCTCGGCCAATGTATTTGATCACAACTGTTCTATATATATATGGGTCATGGTTCAATAGGTAGTTTGTACTGACATCTCAGTAAGCTAGCTATCTTCGGTCTCTATGTTGTTCCTAATTAGATCTGAGCTAATTGTCATATTTGGTGCAAAACTTTTCTATACTTAAAATCATTTCAATTAGAGGTTTATGTAGACTAAACTACTTGAAAGTGTATGCATTTATGAGTAAAATACAAAAATCACTTCAGATTGATCTGGAAAATATTAAATATCTTAAAACTTTGTAGTATTACTTGTCTGTAGAGGATAAGTACTATGGAAGGCGTGGTTGTTTGATTGCGTGCGTGCTGCATAAGGGGACATTTATTAATGGGTGAAAGTTCACTCTCAAATATTCCAAATTTGTGATCCTGGATCTTGCATAAGGTAATCATTAAATTTTTAGCTTAGCAAGCAGTTGTTAGTAGGATGATTGGCTTGAGTTTCATTAGGAGATCATGATTTGTTCAAAATGGTGGAACCTTATTGGGATTGCAGTAGGATCTCTGCAATTGAGTTATAGCACCACAATGAACAAGGGCAGATCTAGTGCATAAGAGTTCCTCTAATGCAAGGTCTAGGAAGGCTGGTGGTACCATATCTTGGAAAGGCTGCTTGTGTGATTCAAACACTCAAAGCTACACCGCCAAGGATGGATGGAGCAAGCACTATCTTTGTGCTCAGCAACACCATTTTTTTTTTTTTTTTGCCATTCATTACATGTATCTGTGGCTTAAAAGAAAAATATGGTATCCAGGTCATTGACCCTTGTAATGCTTCGTGCACAATTCTTAGCTTCTTTGCAGGCTCCGTGAGCAAGTCCTTAGAGAGCTGGGATTCAGGGATATATTTAAGAGAATCAAGGTAAATGCCAAATTCATTTAAGATTCAGTTACACTTTGCTTGTCTACTGAATCTTGTTCCTTTAAAAATTGGCTTTCCATGATACACGCTTAAATGTAACAGGATGATGAAAATGCCAAAGCTATTTCATTATTTGGGGATGTTGTCCAGCTCAATGATGCCATTGAAGATGATGTTAAGCGGATGGAAAATTTGATTCGAGGAATACTTGCTGGCAACATTTTTGACTTGGGATCTGCACAGGTAAGGTTCTTATGCAACAACTCTTAATGATTCAAGTGGAAACCAGTTTTTATTAAAATTCTGCATAAAATAAAGAACTCTTTCTTCAATGAAAATAGGATTGAAGGAGATATTAATGTCACCAGACGGTGGGTTTGGGTTGTCTAAAAAATGTGTCCATTGTGTTATGAGAATGAGTAAAAGAAATCTTGCAATATCATGACAGAATGATGATGTAGATTCTGTATATCACGTTGTAACCTTTGGCTTGAACTTTTCCTTATTATATGCCTCACCTTTTGAAGTGCAAACTTGAGAAAGTGCTTTATAAAGTTTATTCTAGCTCTGTTAGTTGAGCTGTATTGTTACTTCCAGTGCTGCTGGTGCAATGCTTATTCTATTTGAAATAACAAGCTACTCAATTTTGATATATTTTGTCAATTTCCTTGATGTTCTTTGTTGTCTTTTACCATCATGTGCCTTTCTTACTGAAGTAATCTTATGTGGTGTCAGTAGCACTTGCTTCTTATCATTTACCATTACATTTTTCCTTGAAGCTTGCAGAGGTGTTTGCAAAGGATGGAATGTCTTTTCTGGCTAGCTGCCAGGGCCTTGTGGATCGACCTTGGGTTATTGATGATTTGGACTATTTTAAACTGAAGTGGAGTAGAAAATCCTGGAAGAAGGCAAGTCATGATCTTTCTGTGAATCATGTTTTTATGCTTACAACTTTTACTGATTGGCCATTCATCATTTGCTAGTGAATCATGTTTTTATGCTCACAACTTTGGTCCATCTATCCACCCTTAACACTATGAGCACTATTACATTGATTATCTTGGTTTTTCCTACTGCAGATATCATAATATTTATTGAACTTTTGGACCTTGGTTCATGCCAATGGTTTTGTTTTGTCATTATGCATTTTTAAGATGCTTTACCACTTGTTAATTGTACTACGGTTGAAATCTTACTATCTCTATCTATACCCAGATCCTCCTTACCATATCCAGTCATAACAAGGCACTCAATCTCCCCCAGTCATGCTTTTTACAATAATGTGTGCAAGTCATTTAGCGTTCATCTGTCTACTTCCTATTAAATAGGCTTTTTTCGGGTTGCTGTCCTCCACCAACCAAAATATTGTAATTTTTAATATTCCTTTCATCAAATTTATGCCTTTTAGTCTTTATGCCACTTTTGATTTTCATTCCGGCAGTACTCATCACAGTTTACAGTTTTGTACTTTTGTTACTGTCATCATTGTAAGTGCTTGATCAATAGTTTGCTGCCTTGTTCTTTATCAATTATTATTTTTTGGTTATGACAGGCTGTCATTTTTGTTGATAATTCTGGTGCGGATATCATTTTGGGAATATTACCTTTTGCAAGGGAATTACTTCAACGTGGTACACAGGTTTGTCCAATGTACTTCATCAATATTGCCAATCCATTATTGTTTGAAGTAGCATTTTTGCCCTGGATCTCTTCGTTGTTTTTTGTTGAGTATGCAAAAGATCTTGTGGGAATAAATTAACTGTTTTTGGATTTCGGTTAGCAATGGTATAAATGTAGTTTATTGTAAGAATCCCCAAAGTGACAAGTAGCAAATAATGAAAACTTGATTTTAACAACTATTGTAACCACTTCTAACCAGTTTGAACTGTTGGATCGCAGTTCTCTCCTCTTAAAATGGACCGGCTACAAACAAACCAGATTGGCAACCGGTTCCTGGTTGGACTGGTTAAAGTCACTTGTCCAGTCCAATTTTACCAAGAATGGTTGCAAATTATAAAAACCTGATTTTTTGTAAATCTTAAAGTTGAGAACCATTTCTAAATTTGAAAAATCTATGCATCTGTTTTCATAAGCATTCTGGGGATGCCTAATTCAATGCCCCAATTGAAATGCCTGGGGTAGTAGCCGGAGTAGAGAAAGGTGTTAGAATCTATAATATAGCAACAATAACTGTTTTCTTCTTCCGATTCGATGGGGGTGCATGCATACTTAAGTGTGCACTTAAGACTCTTGAAGCTGGTGGCGAGGCTAAATTTTTGTTGTTACAGGTGGTTCTCGCAGCCAATGACCTTCCCTCAATCAATGATGTAACATACCCCGAATTGATTGATATCGTAGAGAAGGTGATGGAGATCCCTGAAACATTATAAATGCATTTATGCATATATGATTCAATTCTGATATCCTGTTGGCTGTCACAGTTGAAGGATGAAAATGGGAAGCTCTGTGGCACTGATACATCTGGCCTTCTGATAGCCAATTCCGGTAATGATCTACCGGTAAGAATATTATTGCTATTCTTCGATTATCAAGACTATGGGCATTTCTGGAAGATCCAACATGCAGATATTGGATAGGAGGGTTCTGCTAAAGGAGAATGATCCTGTCAGTCTGGATTAAATAAATGTTTCGTTTAACCCATATCAAGAAACTCATTTTATAACATTTTTTTTTTTACTTTTACTTCATAAACTTGTTTATTTAAGTGTATTTAACATATAAACTAAATTTTATCATTTTTGTATATGTGCTAAAAATATATACACATATTCAAAAATGATAAAACTTGATTTATATGTTAAATACATTAAGATAAACAAGTGTACGAAGAAAAAAGTAATAAAAAAATTGTTGTAAAATAAATTTTTTGAGGTAGGCTAAACGAGACATTTGCTTAGCCCGGGTTAACAGGATCACTCTTTTATGATAAATTGTTGTTTCATGTATTCTCTCTCAATCCACCATTTAAATGCAGGTTATAGATCTTTCAAGCGTGTCACAAGAGCTGGCATTCCTAGCGAGTGATGCAGATTTGGTTATCTTAGAGGGAATGGTAAAACATATATAACAACCTTTAGGAAGACAGTATTTTTAGCATGCATTGAAGTGAGGGTCATGCTTACTGGTTTCTGAACATTCTGGTCTGCAGGGTCGTGGGATAGAGACGAATCTCTATGCTCAACTAAAATCCGATTCTATCAAGATTGGGATGGTACTACTCTATTTGTGTTTTCCTTCGGAAGGGTTTTTACTTGCTTTCGATGGATGGTTGGCCTATACGAAAGAGTTGAACTTTGGAAAGCTATTTCATTCATTGTTCTTGTTCTAATTGTTGATATTGGAGCTTTGGTTTTTTTTTTTTTTTTGTTCCCCAAGAGTTCTTGAATGTATCCTCTAATTTTGGTAATTTACAGGTGAAACATCCGGAAGTGGCTCAGTTCTTGGGAGGGAGGTTATATGACTGTGTTTTCAAGTACAACGAGGCCACATGATGCAGCAGCCTTTTGTGGGGTCACCATTATTTCTTTTCTTTGACCAAGCAGAGTAGCCATGTAACTTATTGGCACTACACGTGTAGACCTTTTTGCCTGAAATCCTTGACTTGTCCATGGAAGAAACGATGAATATGGTGCAGATGTGCAATCACTGCTTTTAATAATACAAAAGACTCTGTAATGTTTTTTCTCTTTTATACAAGTAGAACACAATACTTTTTGGCGATAATCGAGGAGAGTTGATAATGTCCATTCACAACACTTTCATTACACTGTTTTACACGTTCTATTAGCAATCTCAAGTAGGTTATAAAACTTCTACAAAGTTGGGGTAAGAGTTGGGCCTGGTCGACTTGTGACCCATAAAACTAATATTTTTTCTGATATAAGAATGAGTTGAAAATTTAGACCTAAATTCAAAAATAAAGTCGAGGTAAGTGGATCATATCTCAACTTGCCCCATGTATATTAACTTATTAAAAATTATAAGTTTATATTTAGATTTTATTATTATTTTATTCTAAAAATATCACTTTTTTACAATTAACTATATCCACAGTAGAAAAATCGATTTATTAGGAAAATAATATAAGAGTTAATAAGAGAAATTTGCACATATATGACTCTCACATGCAAGGGAACTGATTCTCTTAAGCTGGCCAAAGTAAGGACTTCAGTACTAAAAACCCATATTTTTGCGATGCTTTTTTTAAAGTTTTTTTTTCCTTTACAAACATCTTGAGCTAAGTCTATTTAATCTATAAATTAAATTTTACTACTTTTAGATATTTTAAAGTATTTTTTTAAAGATTTTTAAATACAATGGTATCGTTGCCACTGTATTTAAAAGCATTTAAAAAATACTTAAAAATATCACAAATGATAAAACTTGATTTATAGATTTAATATACTTACCTTAACATGTTATACTTACCTTAACATGTTTGTAAAGAACAAATTTAAAAAAGTACTCAAAAATATATTTTTTATATTAAAATATTGAAGTATATAATATTTAAATTTAGTATAAATAGGTATATAATTTTTTAAAATTATCTTATTTACCGTGTAATTTTTAGTCAGCCCATTGTACTGAAGTCGATCCAATGCTAATCTGAAATATGTTTTGAGATATTTAAGAAAAAGTGAAGATTAAACCGATTTTATCCTGACCTAATAAAAAAATAAAATCAAATTAAATTTTTAAGAAGTAAGATTAAAGTTGGATAAACCTTGACCAGATACCTTCACCCGATTCTCACCCCTAATTCATAATTATACTGGACCATTTTTCTGAGAACATGTGGCACGTATAACAATTCCACGGGTCTTTCCTCACCACTGAAAAAGTGTTGTGCATCCGAATTCCTGGATCGGAACGACGAAAAAATAAAATAAAATCAAATCCCTGTTCCTGCCTATAATCAAAACAAGCAAACAAAGAATCTTCTTTACTGCTGCTGCCAGTACCACTACCACTATTCCTAAGGGTGTGTTTGTTAGAGTAAAAAAATATTAACTAAAATTTTACCTTTTTGTAATTACTTTATTTTTTAATTATTTTTTTATCTAAACTAAATTAAACTACTTTTTCATCATTTCTGCACAATTTCTCGTACAATCACAAGCTATTTACTTTAATTTTATTTTAACTTTATTCTCTTCCATTCCTATTATATTGCATGATGTCCGGTCAAATTATTCATTCATGTTGTATCACATCATTTTCTATCAAATTTGACAACTTTCCCTCTCGTAATATATATATTTTTTTGCATTAAATTATAACCGCCACTACTTTCTTGATTGAGAGCGTAAGAAGATGTTTGCATTGTTGTAGCAATGAATAGATAAACGGATACAATCTAACCAGTGCAAGATCTCGGCATTGGGGTCTCGTTCCACGACCACGTCCCTCACGCTTATCTCAGCCCTACCTCTGTAGCAGGAAATACCACCGCGCACCCTGGCCAGCATGCCCAGCTGCACGACGGCGGCTTGGGAGGCAGCATCATCAGCTAGGAGACGGACGTGGGAGGGGGAGTGGCGAGAATAGTAAGGGGAATCCAGTTGGTTGAGCCATAGGATGCAGGGAATACAGCCGGTGCCATCGTCGATGAGGAACCTCAGGAAGCTGGGCCTGCGATCCATGGCCACCACGACGCCGACGGTCTCAGCAGATCGGGAGATGAGAGACGAAGATGAAGATGACGGCGATGTATGGGATTGCTGATGGGTGAGGGAGATGAATTGGAAAGCAAGGATTTTCAAGTGGGTGGTGGATCCGGGGCGAGCACTTCCACTCCCATTCCCACCACATCTCTTCATGGCGTCGCACGGTCTTTACCGGGCGCAGCTAGCATAGGAAACGAGTTCTCAGCCGTAGGAACGTCCGCTCTCAGTGAGACACGTGGATGCTCACCTACTTCCTGACAGCTGTTAATGTATTTTTCTTCCACCAGATAAAACATGTTATTCAACACTTCTCCACGGCTAAAAAAAAGGCACTATGGCGAATTAAACTCCCAATTAAGATACTAATTTTTGGTCGGAGACTTTTGCTTAATGCCATTCGGACCTTGCAAAACTTAACTAATCAGGGCATTGTTGTGAATCCTTATTGTATCTTATGCAATAGGGTGCCTGGGGACACTAACCATCTATTTCTTCAGTGCGAAAGGACTAATGGGATTGGTCGAAGGGTCGCTAGGATTGCCGAGCAAGGGGCTACTGTGGGGTTGATATTTGAGACTCTTGTGAGAGAGAACAGGACCCAGGACCTCACTCTTTTCATCTTGTGTTGTTGGAGGATATGGCACATGAGAAACAAGCTTAGGGAGGAAGGTTTGCGGCCTAACTTTGTGGACACTATCGCATGGTGTAAGGAGTTCCTCCACCAGTTTTGGAGTGCCCCCATACTTGTGCAAACGGGTATTTTGGACAGGCCGTTGGTGCCTAAATGGTCCAAACCGCCGGAGGGATTCGTGAAGATAAATGTTGATGCTCGAACCCATGGGGACTTGAATTTTTTTGCTTGTGCTGCGATCATAAGGAATTCCGAAGGCAATTTTGTGGCAGCCAAGGGTTGGAAACTAGCGGGAGCTAGGGATCCTTTATTCATGGAAGCTACGGCTTTTCTTCTTGGTCTAAAATGGGCAGTCCAGATTAACTATCTTTGTGCTCAGGTGGAAACTGACTCTCTTACTTTATGCAATTTTGTTACCAACAACGTTTCTATCTCCTCTCACGCGGGCTGCGTTATTGAAGAAATCAAGTCCATTCTCAGGGAAGTCGATTCTTTCTCAGTTCGTCATGTTCTTCGGCAAGAAAATGAGGTCGCCCATTCCTTAGCCGAAGTGGTTTTACACTCCCCTGTGTTCCAATTATGTTGGTGGGGAAATCCCCCCAGGTCATTCATGACAAAATTTGTACAGACAATTTTTTGGATATATCAAACTGGAGTCAGTCTATCCTTAATCCCATTATAGGTGAAGTGGAATAAGGATAGAGTGAATCCTCTTTTATCAAAAAAAAAAAAATGCAACAGAATAAGCATAATTTTTTTTTTTTTTCACCTTTTCATCTTCCCCGGTGCCCTCGCGTCTCTTCACCGCTGCCTTTGCGTCAAAGCCTGTTACAAAAGCTTACGAGGCTAAGAAACAGCCAGTGAGATGGCTAATTCATCGTCCAGCAACATAATTAAAAGGGTTTTAGATTTACACACACTTCCTCTGGTTCCGTAACACACTCCCTTTATTCATCCGTCTCTTTTTATGTATTTGGTCGTACACCAACTATGGGGCAATAAAAAATTATATGTTTGAAATTGCAGTATATGATGTAAAAAATTAACAAATCCCTTTAATAGCAATGACCATGCAACTATTAAGTTAATCTCTATTGGTTGCTAAAATGCCTGAAAAAAATTTGATATAAAATGGGTTGGTAAGATACCCATTAGATTTGTTGCTATGATACCTGATTAATTTGATATACAATGATGGTTGCTAAAAAAATTGGGTTGTATGGTCATTGCAACCCATTTGCGTTGCATCCTTGCATGGTTGCTAAAATATCAGAAACAAAATGATGGAAATTTAACCCATTTAATATAAAATATTAATTGCTAAGACACCTTATCAAATTGATATAAAATGACCGTGTAACCATCAGCAATGACTTTTTTTTTGACATAAATGGATTGAATTTAGTTGTCAAATATTTTATAATAAGAAAATAAATTAGGTATTACGATATCAAATATGTGATTTTTCTTATTGCACCATGTATTCTAGCATGATTTAGTGTAAAGTTTTATGTGAATTTTAGTTACTATCCATTTCTTATATGCTAATAAATTTTTTATCTTGCATTTTTTTGATCGTTTGACTGTCTTTCTTCTTTAATTTTGAAGGATTTACTTTTGAAATTGATGCAAATGAAATCAATCGCCAACCGCTAAATTCTACTCGATAAAAATTTTATGAAATTGATGTACCAAGAATTGGAATGGAGTTTCCGACAGAGGAAAGTGCATATGACTTTTATAATGAATATGGAAGTGTTGACACCCCACAAAAACGTAAAGAATAATAATATATATAAATAAAATAAAATTTCAAGATGGGCCTACTAGTA
>JAXCLR010000081.1:10440485-10452772 GCA_035584095.1 Annona squamosa
CGCCGTGAGGGTGCGGGGGGTAAAATGCAAAGGTCGAAACTTTCGGGGGTTTAAAATGCTAATACGCAAACATCGGGTCCAAAATGCCAATACGCATAGTTAGAGGGTCTATGGCGCAATTTTCCCGCATATGACATATGTTTCAGAATGCAGCAAATCATCTTAGTCATATGTTTAATGCTTCAAAAAGTTGTAAACATGATTATTCAGTCTATGTGTGTGATTGTGAAGATTAAGAGGAATTTCTTATTGTATGGAATGAATTTCTTGTCAAATCTGAGCATACAGAAAATAGGTGGTAGAAATGTATTTTGTGCAAATACGAAAAGTACTCAAGGAAGTGAAAGTATGAATTGCTTGCTTAGAAGTATTTGAATTCAAAACTAAACTTACTTCATTTTTTAACACACTATGAGCGGGTTGTGGAAGATTATGGATATAAGAAATTAATTGTTGATTTCAAAATGAGACAAGGTTGTCCAAGATTATTTGCCAATGTGAAAATTTTAAAAGATCAATTCATGAATTATCCTCCAAAAGTGTTTGAAATATTTCAAAATGAATATTCGAAATTTCTTAGCCTTGAAGTAGTCAAAGATATAAATGAGGTATAATAGTTGAATATCAAGTAATTGATAGTGGAAAGAATACAAAACATGTTCTTGTTTATGATTCATTTAGTTATGCAATATCAGATGGTGTGAAAAGAATTTAGGGTGAAACATGATTAAAATCGAAGAAATTAAAAAACATTATATTTAGTGAGGAATTAAGAGCAAATTTTACGAGTAGATGAGGAATTTTTCCAAAATTAGACCATTTAGAACTTGTTTCAACCCATAAAGGATTTTTGAATTGAATATATACTTTCATTTCTAAGTCGGAAGATATCTTTTTAAAATTTTGAACACAATTGTTTATATTTGTAATACAAATTTTCTCATTCTCAGTATATAAAAATTTGATGATTATCACTTTAACGATGAAGTGATCCCGACGCGGGAGGTATTAGGTTAGAAGCTGAGTGTAGACACTTGTCTAATTAATTTCTCCTGTACAGTTGTCCTCCATGAGTTACTTGGTAATAAAAAAAAATTTTGAATTTGTTGTAACAATCTCCAAGTGTTGTAAATCAAAATTTTTGTGGCGAAACAATGCCGTCCTTCCAAATCATCCGGAAACCGTGAGAGATGAATATAAACCCCAAATCCTCCGAGTTACATTCTGTGGCATTTCTTTTTCCCACCTTCTCTCCAAGCTTTCAACCCCAAGATCCAAAAAAGTTGGTTTTCATTGCCCTTGCTTCGCCCACCGATGGATGTCGATTCTGCCAAATACCCCATCCTCTCTTACGTCATCTCCAAGATCGGGCAGATCTCAGCCGTCGATTCTGCTCCCACATACCCTGACCTCGAGCAGGGCCCCACCGGCGCCGATCCCCCATGCCGACCGGAACTCAACCACCGCATGCCTTATCTCAACCGTCCAGAGATCCTCGCAGCCATGTCCGACGCCGTCGCCGATGTCGTCCGCTCCCGCTCTGTCCTCCAAGCCCTTGGCCCCCGCCCCGACCACGAGATTATCGACGCCGCTCGCGCCGCAATCGCCGAGGTCGAACTCCACCTGTCCGACAAGCTGGAGCAGATCTCCTCTGCCGATGAGGGAGAGAGGCTGGCGGAGAGGGAGAAGGAGTGCCGGGAGGCGGCGGAGGAGGAGAAGCGAGCGTGTGAGGCGGTGCTGGAGCTCGACAAGATGCACGAATCGTATGAGAAGCTCCTGAGGGATGCGGAAGAGCGGCTGCTAAAGATATATCGCTTGGCCGAAGGGCAGTTAGGGTCCCCTGCCCCGAAAAAGAGCGGCGAGGGAGAGGAGGAAAAGAAGGAAGAAGAGGAGGAGGCGAATGAGGAGGTGGTGGCGATTCTGCAACAGTCTCCGGATACGCTGGACAAGGTGGAGCTCGTCGGCCGGCAGCTGCGACTGCTTCCGGAAGCCTTTGGAAAGCTGCATGGACTCCTGGTGCTCAACTTATCTGACAATCAACTGGAGGTACGAAGGTCCCCTGTTCCTCATGTTTTTTGACATTGGATCGATGGTGGGGGTGTTCAATTCAACTCCATTTGTGAAGAAATCTAGTTTTGAATGCTTGCTTTCTATCTGGATGCCATGCAGTTTTTTGGGTTTTTAGGCACCGCTCACTGTGAATAAATGTCAAGGATTGGTTCTAAATTTGCTTCTGGATTTAGTTGCAACCTAGATTTTCAGTGAAGCTTGGAAGTAGAGGTGTCATGTGCGACTGTTACATGAGCCTTTTTTTTTTTTGGTACGTGGAAAGAAGGGCAGGTTATTGAGATGATGCACATAGTAAGGAGGAAATTAGGCATATATTCTGATCCCTGTTGCTTGAGTGACGGTTCAGAAGATGCTGGTGTATGTGTATGCGCACCTAATTTGCTGTGTGTGGTCCACAAGCAGGTGATTCCAGATTCAATTGCTGGGTTAGATAATCTGCAGGAGCTTTATCTTGCTTC
The DNA here is from genome assembly GCA_035584095.1 of Annona squamosa. Classification (NCBI taxonomy): domain Eukaryota; kingdom Viridiplantae; phylum Streptophyta; class Magnoliopsida; order Magnoliales; family Annonaceae; genus Annona; species Annona squamosa. Next base: position 10,443,014 of record JAXCLR010000081.1, read on the forward strand.
CAACAATTTGTCTTCACTACCAGACTCCATAGGACTGCTGCTTAATTTGAAGATATTGGATGTGTCATCAAACAAACTCGAGAAATTACCAGACAGCATCTCCCACTGCAGGTGTTTGCATTTGTGGGCTCTCAGTATTTTCATTAACATTAGGGTAATTTCCGTAAGGGTTCTGAATTGTAATTTATTTTGATTTAGGTCACTGGTGGATCTGGATGCAAGTTACAATCAGTTGACTTATCTTCCAACCAACATCGGGTTTGAGCTAGTGAATCTTCAAAAGCTCTTAATCCACCTCAACAAGATCCGGTCTCTTCCAATGTCCTTGTGTGAAATGAGGTCCTTGTGTCATCTCGATGCCCACTTCAACCAAATCCATGTTCTGCCACACACAATTGGAAGATTACAAAATCTAGAAACTCTAAATCTTAGCAGCAATTTCAGTGACCTGAAAGAGCTTCCAGACACATTTGGTGATCTCTCCAATCTCAAGGAGCTTGATCTCAGCAACAATCAGATCCATTCTTTGCCTGTTACATTTGGTCGGCTTGAGAAGTTAACTAAACTGAACTTGGACCAGAATCCACTGGTCATCCCACCTCCAGAGGTTGCAAACAGAGGTGTTGAAGCTGTCAAGATATATATGGGCAAGATGTGGCTTGATGTCTTAGTGGAGGAAGAAAGGAAGATCAAGCTTGCAGCTAAGGCACCGCCTGTGCAGCACCAAAGCAGTTTGTTGGAACGGAGCACCTCCTGGTTGAATAATTGGGCTACTGGTGTTTCTGAGGGCGTTAGAGGATATTTGGGATCTAGAGCGAATCCCGAAACAGACCCCTATCTTAATCAGCAGCTATAAGTACATTTTCAGTCTACCCTGCGAGTTGTTTTCATAATGCGGGCAGCTGCTGATGATACAGCAATGCTTTTAGGCCAGTGTTGAGCGTGCTTATGTCATCAAAGGAGACAAGGCATGATGCGTCCGACGTTGGTCATTATCTATTTTCCCTACATCAAAGGTTCCCATTTGCGTTCTTTGAAGTGTTTATAATTTTGTTCTGTTAATAAATGAAACTACTAGTAATATTCTTTTTAATCCATTTGTTTCTGTGTTCATAATCATTTACTTTGAACATTCATCTTACGGTCTTCATGCCGAAGAAAATGTGAGGGAAAAAGTTTAAAGCAGCTTGTTGTTCATAAATTTCTAAGGGAAAGGACCCTCTATGATTTTCAGGAGGAAGAACCATTACACCAAAATATTATAGGAAGATTTCGTGGTGTGATTTTGGCAGTGAGGTTCTAAGGAAATTGGATGCTGCGGTGTGCAATGAGATGAAGCATAAGCTGGTGTATCGTGCTAAACTTATCTCTTGTGAAAAATAATATCTTTTGAGAGTGAATATATAATCACAAAAAATTGTAAAAAATGTATAATATAAGTTTAATATATAAAAGTTCGTAATTCATGTAGTTTTTGGATCATCATGGATAAACATGATAAATAATTTAGATTTTTAAAAAAATTTTATAAGTGAAAAACAATTACACTAGTATTGAATTATTATCCGCAGAGGTATTATTTGGTTAGAAGCCAATCCGTTCTTCTTATGTTAACAGACAGCCAGTTGTTTCGTCCCTGAGTTATAGTATATTCTATCTCTAGCCGGTCGGATAAGGATCATATTCGGCTACAAATTTTAAAGTGACTCTTAATTTAACTTTATAGTCACCAGTCTACAAAATAAAAGATTAATGGCATCAAGGTGATTTGGGGAAACTAAATACTTGTATTTTTAAAAGTGCTGTTCAGGTTAGGTCTAAATGCAACTTACTGTTTTTCCTCTGGGTAGTGCTAATTTTATTCAAAGTAGAATGTATTTGGTCACAGTACATTTTGTGGGCGGGCTACCAGCAGAAACAGAGGTACAAAGACATGAAATAATCAAGGCCAGAAAAATGGAGATGAAAATAAGTGAACCCAGACGGAAAACTAGATAAGAAGCACCATCATCCATCACTTCTTTTTGGTTGGATAAGAGGCCAACTTGTAAAGGCCACAGAGTCCTTGAGGTTTTCCTGTGTTTCTCTTCATCCTTATGTAGCCCTTTTCTCCCCATTTGGGTCCCCATGAATTCTTGACGATAAAGTAATCCAAGTTCTTGGCTGTTCCATACCCGACAGCTGCTACTCCATGATCCAAATCAGTTCCACAATGCCCATCAAAAACTCCCTACAAAACCCAACAGAAATTCCTCGTCAGTCTACCTTATGAATAAATAAGACAATGGGATGAGCACTGCAAACGGTCGAATAGATCTACTTTTAGATGGAAAGATGTAGATTAATGATTGTAAATATTCATAATAATGAGGAAGGTATGGTTACTATGGTGAATAAATGTTCTTAAAATTGCTGGTGATAGGTTAATGATCCAACATGAAGAGATGCTCAAAAAAAACGTAAGATATGCTGAAATCTGTGCGTAACGATAGTTTTCACAAGCAACTAGCTCTGCTTACTCCACTGTAGAATTGGAAATCTCTTCCAGATGCCTCGATGGCAACGCTCACTGGCTGGTGAGCGACCGCTTTCAAAAGGCTTTCTTCACTATTCTGCGGTACGTCTTCATAGCCAGTAATGGTTACAACATCCAGTTCCTGAAGCAGTATGACAACACAACACAAAAAAGAAAAAAAAAAAAATTAATAAAAGAGAGAAAGAAAGAAAAGAGAAGTTAGAAACACTTCTAAGAGCAGGCAGGTTTGAGATACGTATGCGTTTTGTGTAGTGCTTCCTTACTTTCTTACTCTCACATGTGCCTTCTTCCATGAGATAAGGGTAGTCGTTTTCTGTTTGGAGTCCCCCACTAGAGATTATGTAAGAGAAGGCATAGTCCATGAGTCCACCATTGCACCCACTGTTGTATGTTGTGTCGCAGTCGATCAGTTCTTGCTCTGACAGGGAGGTCAGGTTCCCAGTCACAATCTGGTTAATGCCTTCCACTGCGGCTACTGTTGAAAATGCCCAGCAGCTTCCTGTACAGGAAATTCATTGTTAGTAGGTAGCAATTTTCCTTGGGATATCCAAATTGAAAGATGAAACTGTAGACTTTGATGTTTGTGCTTTACCACATTGGCCTTGATCCTTCACTTGAGTTACAGCCCCTTTCTTTCTCCAATCCACAGCTTTAGGCAGATTCCCAGAATTTCTATACCTGAACTCAGTTGAATCTCTCCTTCTTGACACATCAGGCTTTAAGCCGAGATACTTGTCCTTGAACTCCTTGTGGGTCATGTCTGCAAACTGATTCAGTCCAAGCCAATAGTTAGTCACCTTCTTGTTCGTCTCATCAATGTGGTTGAGGTTGTCCTTGAAAATTTCAAACCGATGTAGCTTCTCCTCTATGCTGTCATACACCTTTCTGTATTTCTCCAACCATGATTCAAAGAGGTCTATGAGCCTATCTTCAGATGTTAGGTCATCGGTTGAATACCCCACAATTGAAAAATCTCTGGCCAAAGCCAAGCTAGCAATGAGGAAGATGGAGAAAATGAGGAAGGAGAGCTTAGAAGAGATGGGAGCCATCTCTTTTGGGAATGGTCTCAACAGCAGTACTGGGGTATCCTGCAATGAGAGGGGAGGGAGCTGATGAGGTGAGAGATGGCAAATGGGTAATGCTTATGTACATGTTCTTCTCCCATGTTGCTTACAAGCAAAGCATCTGAGATGTGAATGTGTGAGAATACCGAGTCTTTAAGGTTGGTTCTCTGAGAGGCTTCAGTTTCAAGCACTTCATCGTCGCAAGTGAGGTTTTTATGCTAGGATTATTTCATAAATTGGCATGACATAATCAATTCATTTTCTGTAGACAATTTTTGGAACCATTCAGAAAACAGTAAGGAAAAAAAAGAAATCTTGTGGCTCTCCGTTTAATTAATTTGTTCCTGAAATCACCAATCCTTCTAGACGCATCAATCGCCCACATCCTAAGCTACTTATTTGAGCAATTTCCTAGCTTATTTCATGGAGAAGATAAACCCCAACTCTCTTGCAAGGTTACCAGGCATCATGGCACCGAAAATTTTGGAAGTTTGGCTTTAAAAATTTGTATGCATAAAACCTTTTAGAGGCTAGCAAGTTTTTCTGCCACTCAAGAATCCAACGTTAAGTCGATATATGTTCTTATCATTATCAGTAGCTGCAATTTTTTATTTGAAATGCCGAGGATGGTCCCGACTCCTGATCAGTTTGAATCTTTTTTTTTCCTTTTTTTTTTCGGTGTCTAATTTGTGAAGAAAAGGATAGGCTGTCCCAATCAATGGATGAAGAATGATGTGCATATGCTTTTTGCCTGGTGAGTGGGGCCTTCTGATTTTTGGGATATGACAGCGAGGGCCTTCTTCACATGGGTGATGAGCAGTACTTATCTTTGAAGTTTAATTAGGTGAAGCTTGCTTACTGTACAAACTGGCGATGTGCTACTGAGAAATACTTCAATGGCGAAGCTAGCATTTTAATGTGTCACTCACATTTTGGGTCGCCGAGATAATGAATCAAAATCTAATTATTACGTCTATACACATTTTCAAGCAGGTTTGGCTCACCCAAGAATTTAATTAAAATGAATTTCATTATCATGATAAATTAAAAATAATGTGAAACAAAAATTCAAAAAAAAGAATGTGAAACAAAATGGATGGATAAGATTTTGATTTAATTATCAAGGTGGGCTCATTGAAATCTTGGTTGATAGCCTGCATATCCCTTATCGAATAAACTAAAGTAGGAACAAATTGCTTTTTGGAAATCGTCAAAAAAACGTAACATTTGAGAACTCTGGATTTGACATTCACTTATCTTATGAGAAAAATCAATAAAAACAACTCTTTCTACAAAAGTAAGATGGCTCGTCTTAACCCAATGCGGGAGCTTTCTGCACTGGGTCTACTTTTTTTATTTGCTGAAGGTTTGTAGTATGAAAAATAAAAATAAGGTGGAGAGTAAGCTTCTTCCTAAAATAACTAGGCTAAAGCTTTATCAGATCTTTTAAAAGTTTTTTTTTTTTTTTCTTTTTCTGAAAGGAGATCTTTTTAAAAGTTGTTTAGCAGATGTTGAAGTGTGATCTTTTACGCTCGGTCGACAACTTGTTTACGACCATGCCTCTTCGTCTTTTGACCTTGGAGAGGGAATGGAGGTGCTAGAGAGCATTAAGGCAGGAGGTCAGGAAAGGGAAAGAAATAGAGGAGAGGAAGGGGACAGGAGAAGGAAGAAGTGCTGATTTGGGTGGGGAAGATGAGGTATCCAGAATCAACCCGAATTATTAGCATATGTCTAATATAAATTTTATAAATTATCTTTTACAATGAAAGGCATAAATACATTTTTTAATATATAGAAACCTATTTAATTTATCAATTATTTAGTAAATTTAATGAATGTATTTAAAAAATTACATTATGATCATTTTAATTTTCAGGTCTTAAATAAGACTTGTAATAAAGTTATAATTTCAAATATAATATAAGGTTATTTTAAAGAATAGATTTGGAACCGAAACTGGACCAACTCGATCTTAAAAAATGGAGTAGAGTATGCTTACAATTAACATGACATAAAATTAGGTAGAGTAAAAGTTTTTGTGAATAGGGTAAAGGTAGAGTTAAAAGTGAAAATCGGGGTGGGTTAAAGTGTTCTTAACTTTGCCACTACATTTTAAAAGTTCTGTTTGACTTTATTTTTTATATTGGGTTGGGATAAAGTCAATTTGACCCTTATTTTTCTTTAATTGGTCCAACGACAAACTTCAGATTACTTTCATGCCGATATTGGGATAACAGGATAGGTTGAAAAAGCAGGTCAAAGTTTAAAAATTTATATATATATATTAATATAAACTCATATATATATATGATAAATTTAAAGATTAAATGATTTACTATTTTACTATTTAGTAAGAAAACATAATTGTCATGATAAAGCATTAGTAAAATTTTTTTAATGATTTCATTTACAACTTAAGCTTGATAAATATGTAGATCAACCTTAAAAAGGACATTTATATAAATTTTAAATTACAATTAACACTACCAAATTGCTAAATCATAATATTTATTCACATAAGATATAAACAATATAGATAATTGATAAATATGTAAATGAGATAACTTGAACAACATATATGCAATTAAGAAATAAAAATTTATTAACATAAATAAGTTATAATGTTAAACGTACATTAACATAAATAATATTCACATTAATAAATTATAAAATTAAACATATTTATCCAGCAAAATAATATTCATATAAGTAAGTTATATAATTTATAAAAATAATTTACATGTTGCGGGTCAAGGTGAGTTAGGATATGGTTAACCGTCCTACCCTATTGGGTCAAAATCCTCTACAAAATTGGGATGGGTCAGGAGTTGACTAAATCCTATTTTTCACCCTAAGGTAGAGTCAACTTTGAACTAGACTTACCTTACCTGAGTTTTACCATTAGTTAAAAATTTTAATCTCACACGCTAAAAGGATATTATGAGATTGGACCGCCCTTGAAGATAGTAGAAAACACTGAGCGTTTATGCTCGATTATAAAAGATCACCACTCGTAGATGTCCCTTTAGAAAAAATGAATTGATTCCAATATTGTAGTTTATATGTATACTTTATGTAGTGGCGTAGTGATTGAACGCCATGCTTATTGAGTTATATGTTGCAACTCACTAAATGTGCCTAAGACTATTTGTTATATTTATTGAAATAAAGAAATAAAATCCCATTTTGAAAGGCTAAAGTTATGCATGAACACGAATGGATATAATATATATTTACTTTAGAAGAATTCCTATTGTGTATGATATCATTGATTATGATGGGATGAGAATGAGAAGAAATTTTCTATTTTCAAATTTCAATATAATTGTTCATTTTTTACAAATAATTGTCTTACCTTTTACATTTTCAATATCACTATCTTACTTTTTACATTTCTCATATCACTTCTCTTATTCCTAATATGTAACAATCCCTCTCCATCTCATAATTTTTATCGCTCCTAGCATTGTATTCCAATTCATGGGATCATTTCTATATTTCGTCTCCTTCTAATTCATGTGATCATTCTGTTGACACCCCACCCTCGGGGCCCAAAGACGGATAAGTGGACACAAGATTCAAGCTCAACCAAATTCAATACAAAAGGGAGTTCAACCCAGCTAAGCGGGTCATCCCAAACTCAGCCAACAGGAGCAAAGCTCCATCAAGCCTCGAAGCAGGCTTTTCAACAAACCAGATCTAGCCCACAAAGAGCGAAGCTCCTACATGCCATCTCAACGGGCTCCACAATGCAGCCCAGACTCAGCTAACGGGCTTAGCCAAGTTCTAGCCCACCAGATCCAGCCTATCAAGCCTCAGAAGCAGGCTTTTCTATAACTTTGGACCTCCACAACGGCCCACCCAAAAACAAAGGGCTTAGCCAAGCTCAAGTCCACCACACTCAAGCATATGGACCAAGTCCAAACCCTTCAAGTGGCCTAAGGCCCATAATCTCAACCTAAGCTTAAGTATATGGATAAGTCTAAGCCTTTAAATGACCCAAGGCCCATGATCCCAACTCAAGTCCAAGCCCATGGACCAAGCGGCCCAAAAGTCCACTCCTACACTTATAAAAGGAGGTGCACCCCCCCTTCTCAAGACACACTTGGAGAGGCATCCCAAAGGGGAGGATTGGAGTCTGCAGCATATCCCCGGTGTCCTGATTTTTTCCGCTCTACGAGCTCCACGCTCCCTCTTCCACGCCCTCTTTCCATCTCTCTCACTCTCTCAATCTTTTTATTTCCCCCCTTTCATGCCGTGTAACTTATCTCGGGTAGGCAGATTTCTCCATATTTGCTTCAATCCGTAGGCCGGAACTCAAACTCTGTATTACTAGTGCCTTATTTCATCAAATAGTGATTGATCTCCCTTTAAAAATCAGTGATGACTCCGCTTTTTTATTTTTATGTGTGTGTGTGAGTTAACGCCCTGGCAAGGTGGGTGCATGCGGGTCCGCAGATTCCAGCATAATACGCTGCCGTTATGTTGCCGAATTTGTGACTCGACCCGTGTACGGAAAGCCCAGTCTTAGCCGCTATGTTGCCGAACCTGCAAGAAAACACCCATATGCCAGTTTTTCTAAAAAATATGAAACCTAACGCATTTTACCCCATGTGGATGCTGGAAATCTAAGCCTATGTTGCTGTCCAACACGATCCACATTTTCAAGGCCCGGAAAACCATTCCGAGCCCACCGTAGTGCTCCCAGCGGGTGCTACATATTCATACATTTTATCCCTTCTAAATCCATGGAATCATTCATGTGTTTCATCCAGTTCAAATATACGAGATCATTAGGAATAGATGCAAATAATGCCCAGGTGTAGAGTGATTGGCTTGGTATCTCTTCGAAGACTGTGATATGGATAATTGAGGTCGTCAGTCATGACAGCCAGCAAAATAGGTCCGCCTACGTACCATGTAGCTGTCCAAAGACTAAAACAAGGCAAGGGACCTGGTAGTACCCCATATGTGCTGAGGCCAGAGACTACCGGCGCATGGTGGGCTGCAGAACGAAAGGCACATGAGTGGGCCAAGATGACTAGACGAGGGAGCCGAGTGGAGAACGAACACAAGTGGGAAGGGATAGCTCAGAATAGCAACACAAACAGTTAGAATGTAATGGGAAAGGGGAGCCAATTTATAAGAGGGAGGAGAGAAGTGCAAAAGACAAACAAGAAAATATCAATTCATTATTTCATTTATGTAATTCCATTCTTTCCATTTTCCCTTTCTCTGTTCCGTTTTCGCATGAAACCAAGAACGTAAGTCCCTGCAGAACAGGGGCTTACCAAGTAGTATCAGAGCCTTGTTCCGGTTATGGTAGAGACAAGGGACGGTTGGATCAAGCAGCTAGAGAAGGAGGCCTTGCACTCCCAAACCCGTACGTCGGCATCAGAACAACAGCTAGCAGCGGTGTAAAGCTCACTGGAGCGAAGACTGGAGGACCAGTACCATTCCCTAGTCGAAGTCATACATGCCGGCCAGAGGCAGGCCAGTCCAGGGAGACTAGACAGCAACCAAGCGTCGAGACACCGCCAATCGACTGAGGATAATCACTTTCATCAAGGTACGCACCACCCTTTAGAATTGGGTTCCAAACTCCGGCTGTTTGCCGCCTGCTGTCGTTTCCGGCACTGAAGCCGCTCATGGCAGCAAGTAAGCATGGCAGGGCCGTTCATGACCACAAAACGGGCATGGCAGGTAGGCATCGGGTACGGCAGTTTATTTAATTATTATTATTATAATTTTAACAGTATAATGGGTCTGATGAAATTATAACCAAAATCCCTTCAATCCCTTTCACAATAATGGGGTCCAAAATCCATATATATTATAATATTAAATTATGAATCTCAGTAGAAATTGAAATCCTAAAGCATGCCGGGCGATTCTCAACAGACAATGACATGCTTGCCTACTTTAAATTTCTTTATTTTAATAATGGCCTGATGGGTCTTATCAACAGACAATGACATGATTTATTTTACTTCAAATCTGAATCCATGTTACACATTTCGGTTCAACGTACATGCATTCAACAGACATGAAATATTATTGCAAAATAATAATAATAATAAAAAATTTGAACCAAATACATGCATGTGGCATTCATACATATTTTGCATAATAATGACATGAATATTCTAAGAATTCTTA
>JAXCLR010000081.1:10452872-10518535 GCA_035584095.1 Annona squamosa
AGTAGAGCACGAGGTCTTCTCCCTCAACACTTCTCCCTATAATACTAGCAGTAGATGGGAACCACTAATGATATAAAACCGTGTGAGAGAGGGACCTAGACTCTTCTATTTATAGAGCCCTTCCCATCATGACTCAATTAGAAGTGTAGTTCTACCTGAACTCAGATCGCGTACGTAATCCAGATATGATTGGACTATCTTTAAATCTAAGACTTATCATCTAAGACTTATCATCTAATTAGGACACCTTATAGGAGTACAACTCTAACATTGATTTGCCGTTGTTTAGTGGAGATGAGCCGCATGGATGGTTGTTCAATATTGAACAGATCTTGAGACCACCAGGTGGCCGGGGCCGAATGGGTCAACTCGGCCTCCCAGCACTTAGAGAGGGTGCCACGATCGATTGGTATCAGTGGATCTTGAGGACAGAAGGCACAACGACGTTGGAAGAATTTGCCAAGGCGGCTAAGGTATGATTTAGCTGAATCTCGGCGATCAGTTGCAACGAGCAGTTAACTAGGATCAAGCAGTGGGGGACCTTACCAGCATCCATCCAAGAATTCGAGAGGCTATCGAACCAGGGAGTAGGTGGCGGATGGAAGAATTCGGTTGCCCAAGCCTTCACTCAGGAGATTGTCCTTCATCATGGGTTCCCATCATCCATCGTTTTAGACAGGGACCTTATCTTCATGAGTTTATTTTGGGAGGAATTCTTCAAACACCATGGTATAGACCTCCACGCCAACAGCGCCTACCACCCGCAAACCGACGGCCAAACCGAGGTGGTTAGTCGTTGCCTGGAAGACTACTTGAGGTGCTTCGTGATGGACTACCCACAACAATAGGCGCATTAGCTACCATGGGCCGAGTTTTGATTCAATACAACATTCCACTCGTCCCTAGGAATGCCGCCATTCCAGGCCATGTACAATGAGTTTGCCCAGACATTTCCACTTTATGAGGAGGGGCCATCATCACCAGTATGCGATGTTGCTGTCGGCCTTCTACAGCGAGAATAGGTGCTTGTGGAAATCAACAGAACCTCCACTGAGCCCAAAATAGGATGAAACAGCAGCACGACGGACACAGAAGAGAGGTGGAATACCAAGCCGTCGATTGGGTCTATATCAAGCTCCACCTACGTCGTCAATACTCCCTCCACTAAAGAGGACGAGCGAAGCTCCACTCGCGCTATTTTGGGCCTTTCCATATTTTGGACAGGAATGGACCAGTTGCCTATAAGCTCCAACTGCCTGAAGGAGCGCACATCCACCCAGTCTTCCACGCATCCCTGTTAAAACCGGGCAAGGAAGCCACAGAGAGGCCTACACCTCTGCCACCGGTGACTTGAGGAGGGAGCGGTAACAACCAGGCCAGTGGCAGTAACTCTTAAGGACGAGGAGCGGGGACCGATGTCCGCGTTGTGCGCTACGGACTACTCATAAACGAGGTGACATGGGAGCTAGCACAGACAATTAGAGAGCAATTTTCTAGACTTTAACCTGGAGGCCCAGGTTGCTGCTCTAGTGGGGTCGAATGGTAGAACCCTATATGTGCTGAGGCCAGCCAGGCCAGAGACTACCGACGGATGGTAAGCTATAGGACGAGTGGGCTAAGATGACTAGACGAGGGAGCCAAGTGGAGCACTAACAGAAGTGGTAAGGGACAGCTCACAGTGGTAACAGAAATAGTTAGAATGTTACGGGAAAGGGTAGCCAATGCATAAGAGGGAGGAGAGAAGTGTAAAAGACGAGCAAGAAAATATCAATTCATCCTAGTTCCATTTTTCTCATTTTTCTATTTTCTCTTTCGTTTCCGCACGAAACCAAGAACGTGAGTCCTTGCAGAACAAGGGCTTACCGGGAGGACCTCGATTTAGTGCTCTTTGGAGCATGCAGTGCTGTATGCTTCTGGACGCATACATATATTTTTTTTAATTTTTTTTAAAAATATTTTCATAAACATGTTAGCCCAAATGTATTTAATATATATATCAATTTTTACTATTTTTTAATACTTTTAGATATTTATTTTTTATTTTTCAAAATCAGTAGTATTTTAGTACCAATTCGTAGCCTCCAGCTCTTCCACCTATGGCCCCTCTCTCCATAGAAAGAGCCACTTGGTGGAGCTCGGAGGGGGCGATTATTCCCCTTGACCTAAAATTAAAACAATTCTCTTTAAATTTTTAACAAAATATCTAAAAATGCAGTCATCCTATCTCAAATAATGTTATGCCTCCTTCATCTTAGTTCCCTCTCAGTGTTATAATCAAGTAGTTATTCGTACTTAAAAGGGCCTGATGGAGAGGATTGAAGACAAAAAAATGAGACGAGAAAATGTATCGAAAAATTCAAAAATATCTTAAAAATGAAAAATCCTATGTCATTGTATCCGATTCAAGTGAGTTGAATGCTTTGAAACGTCCCGAAGGGTCCATAGGCATCGAATCATCACCCATGATGGCAGATTCCGGAAGCATCGAGCCTGCTCCTTTCTTTCCTGACTGGCCGGCAGCAGCAGAAATAGCTTATCCACACGGAACCCATCGCACGGACCACACGGACCACACTCGAGGGTCCCTTCGCGGTAATCAGGCTAACCGTTTTACGTAAATCCAATTTGCTTTTCTCACAGGATAATAAATATAAAATTTACTTTACTTATTACGGGTGTTTTTTTTTTTTAAAATAAAATTTTTGATGAAAAATTTTGGAGAATAAAAGTTATCAAATGATGTGATATGAAAGGGATAATGATAAGTAGTAAAGAAGTTAAAGTTAAAATAAATAGGTTAGTCTTTTGATGAAAATTTTTGTAGAATAAAAGTTATCAAATGATGTGATATGAAAAGGATAATGATGAGCAGTAAAGAGGATAAAGTTAAAATAAAGTTAAAATAAATAGGTTAGTTGTGTGGATAGTTGTGTAGAAACGATTGAAAAATAGAATAGTTGTATAGAAAAATGTGAAAAAATAATTAAAAAATTTGATAATTATGGAGATGGAAAAGTTCTAAATTGACAAGTTTTAACTTAACATTTTTCTTAATATTTTTTATTAATTGTCAAACACACCCTATATTTAATATTATTAATTTAGTTAAAAGACCGATTTCATTCAAATTAAAGATGTGTATCACTTATATTTGCTTACAAAATATGTTCATATATAAATCATAGAAATATTTAAATGCATTTACATATGTATTAAAATATAATAATATTTTATAAAATTATTTATCTATGTAAGTTTAGATATTGAAAATATAAATTTAGAATTAATATTTGGCATTAAATTATTTTATTACTTTAATTTTTCACATTTATTTTATAATTGATTAAATAATACTGAATAAGTGAATTTCCTGTAAATCATTTGATGCCGTGGTGGGCCATTAGACAGCTCAGCTGGGACAGGGATCTTTGCGTACTTGCAACGCTGTTCTTCTCTCTTTCCCGCTATTATAAAAGACCTTTTGTCTGCTCATCAATTCCGGCAGAAAATTAGCTCTCTCTTTCCTGGTCTTTGCATCAGCCAAGGTAATGGATTAAGCTTACTTATTATTCAATCTTTGTAATTGATGGGGGGTGTTTTTCCTTCTTCTGTTGCCCCGGGTGGGCATAGGGTGTGAATTTCTTTAACTCATCCAGGGTTATGAATCTAGGGAATTGGATTATCATCTAGGTTTTAATTGTTCTAGGTGCGTTTCTGAGATGGGATTTTAATCTGGATAGTTAGGTTGTCTCTGAGTCTGAGGCGAGTCCTTGCAGGTAGGTATAGTGCGGATTTGACTCTGGGTAAAGAGTTTTGGTTTCGTAGATGAATGGGGAAGATGGGCGGATTGTTGGCCAAGACTGTGTTCTATGAATAGGGATAGAGACGAGAATTATCAGCGTTTTGGGGAATACTTGTCAAAATTGTGTGTGTGTGTGTGTGTGTGTTTTGTTTTGTTTGTTTGTTTGTTATTATTATTATTTTTTTTAGCAATTTGTGGTTATGAAATGCTCCCCTGAAGAAAGAGAAGTGGAAAAATCTAAATATTGTAAAAACAAAATTCTTTTGGTGTCTGTGCTTTAGATCTTTAAGATGAGCTGCGAGTTATGATTCATCAATTCAAAATTATGATGCTCTGTTAGTTGTGTGTAACTGATCTCAACAATAAATTTTGCAGCTTCACTTGCAGTCTACCAACAACAAAGCTTTTACCCCTTTTGTCCGGCTCTTCAGCACCCAAGTTTCATGACTGATCTCGAAGGTCAGATTCCCACTGCCTTTGGTAAGTGAGGTTTTTCAAAATTATATTCTGCAATTAATTTTTCTTGTTGATAATAATTCGAAGAAATTTGTTCTCTTCTTCTCGTTTCTTCTTACTTTTCTTTGCAATTTCTTCTTTCCTTGTTGTTGACGCTGTGACTGATATTTTGACTTTAGTTTCTTCCAATCTGGCAAGTTTCAGCTACACACTTTGCTTATTGTCCGGTAAAACATAGGCCAAAAATGAAAGCTGAGCGGTTGCTTTCATGATTTCTACTACCAACCCATATGAACACTGATCATATGGGTCTTGATGATTGCACCTGCATCTTAAGTTGCACGTTACTGGACAAACATTCAGCCCTAGAAAGGCTGAACAATACCATCTTTTGTGGAGTAGGTTTGTCGAAGTGCTTAGGTTCTTGTGTAATTCTTCTAGTCTTCTGGTTAGATTGGTTTTGGTATGAAAGAACTGATTCCTTTGAAGGGGGTTTGGGGGTTTTCCACTTGGCTATATAGCAGTAGCAGTTGTTTCTCTCTATTAGTAACGGGAAGTGACATTTATTAAACGAGCAAAAGAGAATTTTCTGGTCTCTGACAAATAAGAAATTTCAATTTTTTTTTTTTTATTGTGCAATACGGCATGCTCTCTAATTCAGAATTGCATGGCTGATTATGAAGCATGATGATCTGCTGAGATTGTTCTTGAATCATCATCATCATAAGCCATTTCCCACCTAGGTGGGGTTGGCTACTTTTAGTATATTTTCAGAATCCATAAGAGATGTAGTGGTGATTTTTAATAGCACCGGCTGCCAGCCTAACATGCCAACTTGCTTTTTTCCGGGCTTGGGACTGGCAGTGAGATTCTTCTTGAATGACTTGTCCAAATCATCTTATGCAGAAAATCTTACCTCTTGTCTGTGTTTACTGTTAGTATGTCTCAAGAGTTTTCTCCTTTTGTAGATCCATTCGCCGAAGCGATTGCTGATGACTCTGGTGTTGCATCGAAAGATTACGTCCATGTGCGTGTCCAACAGCGGAATGGTAGGAAGTGCCTGACGACAGTTCAGGGCTTGAAGAAAGATTTCAGCTATAACAAGATCTTGAAAGATCTCAAGAAAGAGTTCTGCTGTAATGGTACAGTTGTCCAGGATCCAGAGCTGGGCAAGGTAATGGTGTTGCATCTTGAATATTGCAATGCATGCATCAATTTATTCCCTTTTTTTTGCAGTCGTGTTGTAACTAAATGCTGCAATGTATGATTATCATTTTACAATCTTTTCTGATCCAATCTGATACATGGTATTGCTGCAAATTAGGTTATTCAGCTGCAAGGTGATCAGCGCATAAATGTGTCCAGTTTCCTTGTTCAGGTCTGTTTTATCTCTGGGGATCCGTTTAAATGTCCTTTGATCTGATAGATTGTCAATGATGTGTTGTAAATAGCGTATGACCACTATGCCTGGTAGGGTTTATTAAGCCAACCTATTTATTTTTAATCTGATAATAAGAAAATCACTTCTCACAAATGCCATTCCATGTCAGAAATATCTTTTGAGAGAAAATTTATAATTTACAAGGAATTAGTCAGAAGTTCTTAGAATTCAGTTGTGGAAATCACGTAATGTAATCCAATTGTGACAAGTTAAAAATTGAAATCTGTGCCAAACAGGATTGACTACTGATACCAATCAATTGTATCATGAATTGTAATTTTAATCTAGGACAAACTCAGATGCCAGATTGAAATTACAGAGCACCATTCCTATGCTCAACAGATCGACCAGTGAATGTCAAACCTGTCGAGTGCTGAGCAAATTAATTTGATGTTTGCTTCTATCGTGAAAATTCTAGTTATTAGTTTTGCTAATGCTTTCTTTGTCCTTGTTGACACAGGCTGGCATTGTGAAGAAGGAAAACATCAAAATTCATGGTTTCTAAACCTTCTCTGTGTGATGGTGTGGAGTGCTACTAGGTAATAGGCTATCTATTGCACCCCTGTATGCTTGCTTTCGGAGCAAGCAAGTGCAGCCGCATTGTGCGATTGGCATGATTTTTGTTGTACTTGGATATTTGTATGTTGTCGTTGATGGAGGATAAAATATGGATCGTCGACTTTGATTTCTGTAATGCCTTCCAGTACTTGTTACCTGATTCTCTAGTTTCTTTTTCGTTTTTCAGTTTTTACCAAGGAAGAATTTCATGCCCAATCAATCTCCGCCTAATAGCTCTTGCTATATTTACCACGGTTGCTTCGTGTTTATCCCTTTCAAATTTTAAAATTGAATTATTTATCATGTCTAACACATCTTGTTTCATACTACCAAATTTTTTTAATTTTTGAAAACTATCACCTTGTGAAGAAAATATCACCTTTTTAAAGTATGTAAACTATTAAAATTTTGAAGAAATGTATAATAAATAAATAGTTTATGTAAAACTCAGCAATGTATGTAATTTTTGAAATAATAAATAAATGCATAAGGACAATGTGATAAACGGTTTATATCTTAAAACCTAAGGGCAAATGTGAAGCCTTAATGCTTATGGTGAGTATTGAATTATTGCCTATTAATCAATCCTACGTGGATCGCTTGAATTAAACAATGTTTTTAACAGGGCATTCGTGAAAGACAAATTAATTCAACATTATCTATATGATTAATTAATTACATCATCTTAAGGAAAGAAAAATGGAAACGCGTCTGCCACAACAATAGTTCATTCATATCCATCAGGTAGCCTGCAGTAGCGTCTAGTACTCTGCTTTCTTGGATTTCTTGTATTGGTCTGTCTTTTCAGGCACGCTTCCCTTTGGCTTTGCCATGTGGGTCTGGAATTCCCAAAGCCCTTCTTTCTTCTTTCTTATATCGAATTCCACATGCATTGCATAGCGACTGAAAACAGCCACAGATGTTAGTAGGAGAGATGACAAACCATACACAAAAACAAGTACATGTTCATAGCCGGCTATATGAGAAGAAGTTAAACCAAACAAGTCTTTCTCAAGTGCAAAGATAAAATCCCAATAGAAAAAAAAAAAAAACAAAAGTGCAAAGATAAAACCAATTCAAAATTTCTGTCCTTTATTGTTGTTTTTGTGTTTTTGTTTTATTATTATTTTTTTCGTGCAACTTGTGAAGATTCAACGCACCCACAATCTACCAGCCGACGATTAATAGGATACAGATGAAGAAAATTAAGGTTGAAATTTGCTATAGTAATTAGGAAGCCTACGAATTCTCACACACGCTTAAGCCATACTCATAATATCAACGAAAAGACATAAAATAAACGAAATAAGATACAAATGGAAGATAATTGGGAAGTTGATATGGTGTCGAAATGTCTATTCTCACACATGGTTAGGCTAGAGCTGGACACATAATACAAACAAAACAGGACGACATAAAAGTAGCACATTACAAACGAGAGAACATAACAGAAATTTTTTATGGATTTGACATTTGTGCCATTTTGAAATGAGCTGGTTCCTCCCAAAATGATATCAGCTAGACATGTTAATTAGACCGAGATTGTGAGTCTGCTGGATGTGAGACTTGATACCCACTTGCTCTAACAAGTACACAGAAAACGTAGTTTCAAAGAGAAAAAAAAAAAAGGGCACACGTAAAATGTTTGTGTGCTAGGGAAATTTAAAAAAAAAAAAAAAAAACTGACCTTTGCACCTCTGGGGCCATTGCGCCACAATGGGGTGGTGGTAGTTTCGCACTTTGAACATTTCCTTAAGCGGTCGATATAAACTCCATGTTCCGCTGCGGGCTTGGGATAGAACCTAGCACCCATGGCAACGCTGTTATGCTGCCTGGCCAATGCTGCAGTGAACCTTGCATAATCCCTGTTAAAAAGGGAAGCAGCAGAAGCAGAAGCAGAAGCAGAAGCAGCAGCAGCAGCAGCATGAGGAAGCGCCATTGATGATGAACTTGCGTAGTAGCCAACTCCGACATCTCTCGTTCCACCAAACGCCATCGGCGTCCAGCCCATGTGGCTCGGGCCTATGTTCCCCCATCTGTTGTAAACGTTGTATCCTCCATCCACCATCGCGTAGTTGCCCATCACCTGATCAGCATCACAAAATGGTTACATGATAATCAGAAAGTCTAGGGCCGTAGAAAGACATGAAGTTTATAAAATGACGCCCCAAAAATATATTTTTTATTTTTTTAAATTTTTTAGTAAAATTATTATTGTAACTATATTTAATTATAAACTAAATATCATTATTTTTGGAAACGTGTATATATTTTCTGAATTTTAAACATGAATATTTTAGATAATTTTTACAGTTTAAAATATCTAAAATATTCGTATTTAAATTCAGAAAATATACGGACGTCTTTAAAAACGATAATATTTGGCTTATAGATTAAAACAAATAAAAAATAATTTTACGTAAAAATTAAAAAAATAAATTCTCAGTCGAGCCAGAAATAGCAACTACGGCCCTTATAAAATGGGCAATTGGTTGGATGAATTAAGGCTCTTTTCTTTTCTTTTCTTTTTTTTTTTTTTTAAAGGAGCGTAACTGATGATGATCAGTTCATGCGTGAGGAATTAATGCAGAGGTCAGGCTAATCACGCCCACGAAGCAGCATTATTTTCCAATTCAAACGCCCAGTCCACGTGGCAGATGACTTGGACAGAAGTCTTGTGCCACGTGTATAGTACCGGAAACCAACTGCTTCTTTGACCGGGGTTGAATTTTTTGGAAAAGATGCTTAAACGAGGCAGAATGAAATCGTTATGGGAAAAGGAGAGAAGTTTGTTAATAAGACAAAAATTCGTCGATTACCGCGCAGAAGATCAGGAATGGCTGGCAGTTGCTGGCCCCACACGGCCAAGATTAAGGGTAAGCTGGCCGTCTGTTAGATGGGCCAGGCCAGATGGATGGATCGATGGATTAGCCACAGATCTATCTGGAACTTCAGCTCGTCTGTTGCCCCATCCAATGGAATACGGCTATTTAGGCAACAGAAAATTATTAACAGCTATGCATTCTTAATTGATAGAACTATTAGGGCACTGGACCTAGTTGAATCTTTTTAAGCTTACCCAAAATTTGAAATTGATTTTGATTAATGTTGTCAGAAGTTCAGGCAAAACTCTGGCGAAATTAAGAATTAGTGCTAATTTTTTTTTCAAAAGAAGAATCAGTGCTAACTGTCTTGACACTAACTCAAGTGGAAAGTTTTCAATTATGACACGTACTTGCAGCCAAATAAATTGGAAGTATATAGACGGCGAATTAAGAGATTAGTTCAAATTCTTATTCATGATAGTCTTTTAATCTAATATCAACCAATCCAGTTTTAATTTTCCTTGTAGTATTGATTGCGTTAAAAAACTCCTTGGTTTACTTGTTAAGTCTTAAGGACTACTAAATAATTTGATTTGATTTAGTTAATGTATAAAGCATATCTACTGAAAAAGGCATTAAAATCATAAAAAAATATTAGAACAAACTATCCGCATAAATACAGATGATCATAGCAAATATGTCATGCCCATAATTGGATTGAAAGTTTTGAGTCGTCTTATGGTTGTTACCAAAAAGCATAATTCAAACTTGTAATATTGCCCTTTAAAAAAAAAAGGAATATTGGAAAACCTCAAAACCGATAAAAGAGGAATTTTTTTTTTTCTTTTGCAGGTGGATAGAGGACTTTCATTAGATTTTAATAAACCAACCCAAGTAGAATCTCTAGCCGATCATGCATGGTGACAGTATCCAATTTTCAGATAAGTAGAGGGACGTATTTAAGATAGTGTGAGATGATAGGGATGAATAGAAGAAAACTATCGTCATATTGGCATGCCATCTCGGGCTTCCTTTGCTGCCGACTGCATGCAATGGACTTCTCGCATCTATACACGCGGCGATGCGAGAAATCTGGGCTTTCAATAAGTACTTGCCATTTTTCGTTTAAAGAAATTTCATTCGTTCGATCAATGGGCCACAACCATGCAAGAAAATCCAACGGTTCGTTTATTTTGATATGCTGTGGCCCCCGCTCGTGCAGTGAATGCCATGATTTTCTTTCTTTCTTTTCGTTCAGTTTCGTGTTGTTTTATGGTATGAGGTCTTGGCAACTTGCCAGTTGCCACTCCTGCTGGAAAGCTCAGATCCTCCACACGTGTACCAATCGTGCATCAATGCACGTGCATGCATGAAATCAGGAGCCTATCAAAGAACGCCGTGACCATCGTCATCCGATCTCAAGCCATGTTTTGATGATCCGATTGTTTATATGATGGGACTAATCATGGGAACTTTCAGATCTGCGGATTCCGACTACGTCGTTGTTCTCATTTCAGCATTCACCGTCCATTTCTATTGTGAATTTTTTGACGGTGGATTAGCTACCCCGCCTTAAAGATTTTTCTGGGGGCCTTCATACATGATATATGCTTCCATAGAACTGCTTGGATCATTGCATCGTGAACCAGATCCAACGGCTGTAGTCACTATATGTGAAAACGGCAGTGCATCGGCACGTATGGTAAGAAGAAAGCCCCTACGCCTGGTGAGAAAAGGCAATGCATGCAGAAGCCCTCCTATAATGAGGAAACGACAAAGAGGCTAGTGATTCATCACCACCTTCCTCTTAGCTGTTTCACTCACGACTTATCACCCACCATACACTTGCCATGCATGCACATCAATCTTAGCCGTCCAAACTGCAAAGCTAGCAGTTTTGAATGGAAATTTCCAAAAGCAATCAAATAAAAAGGTTCTACTAGCAGACCAACAGGACACGCATAGAATACTATTGCACAGTCAATCAGTTGAACATTGTGTTGAACGGCTAATCTCACAAGGATTATCACCATAATGGTAGCAGATGTAGAATTATGGGAAGAAATAAAACCTTAGGAGATCTTTTATCAAAAAAAAACCTTAGGAGATCAGTGGAGACTCTTTCCACCATGCATCATGATTAGAGCAGTAACTAGATTGCGGCACAAATATGTTTGAAACATGATCTCTGATTTTTTTTTTAATGAAAACATGATATCTGATGTTTGATGATAAATTACTTACGGCGACATTTAGAAAACGTGAGTGTTAATTATGCCTAGAACATGATTTTTAATGAAATTTTCTTTGGTGATGAATTACTTTTGGAACTACCTAGAAGAAGAAGGTGATCGATCAACGATCGATCGATCGACCGGTTGATGGACGGATGCGAACGCGTTTAAAGGGCAAGAAAAACGGAATAAGTTTTGTCAGTAGCTGCATCGAATATACCTTTGCAGTGCTGTAAAGGCGTTGCCCATCAAATTGTGGATTCTGATCTTGTATTAACGGTCGCAATGACGTTGTCACCGAGGGGAGACCAAGTTTTAGTGTGCAATCCACAGTGGAGTCGGGATCTTCACTAGAATTTTCATCCAGCAGCCGGAGGAGGTCTTGTTCCTTCAGCTTATGATGCATTGAAATGGTGGGACCCCGGGGGTCAGGGATTTGTCCTTCTACATCTTCCATAGCATCTGCCGAGTTGAGGCTCATGAAATCCATGAATATAGCCACCAAAATTGGAATGGACGCTGAAAGGGCTGTTGTTTTTTGTTTTTGCAATATGATTACTTGACCTGCAAACCGTTCCATATGTAAGTGAAAAAGGGTAAGACGTTAAGACCCTAGTTCACATAGCATCATTAGAAAATTTGAATCCTAGAGTAAAGCACAAACATTTTGAACACAATGCAAGGTTTATGACTGGCTCGCATTAAAGTTAAGCCCCCCAAAATGACTATTTAAGTTCTGTGGACACCAAATGGCACAAATCAATTGACATGTATAATGTGCAGATGATCACATTCTTCTATAGGTTTTATTCGAAGATATAATCCTTGGAAGATGATCTATCACCATCCAACTAGAGAAAGCTGCCTAAGAAAGATCAGTGACATAATGGATCCTAAATAAATCAGAGAGAGAGAGGGAGGGAGGGAGGGAGGGAGGGAGGATGGTGGCAATCTGAAATACCTATGTTGGGTTCTTGTTAATGAGACTTCGGATAAAAAATATACAAGCTGATGAAAGAAATGGCGTTGGTGGGATTCAAAGAGAAATAAAACAGATGGAACTCGCAAAATGCTGAGAACTCTGTGGTAGAAAAGCTCGAGCTGTTCTTTGAAACAATCAGGAATCCTTTTAATATCTCATTTAGTTTCGGGTCTTGTCAATACGACAAACCCTTCCAAGCTGGGTGTCCCAGCGGGACTAGCATTCTGAAAGGAACATTGGGGTTCGGAAATCCTTTGTAAGAACATTATTTCCCTTGTACAGAAAATCACTTGTTTTCAGATCAGTAAAGCTTCCTTTGCCGATTGAGGCAGACTCTATCCCTCTGCTTTACATGCACTGCCTTGAGGTTAGTAAGCAGATTGCCCAGAGACTCCCATGTAGCGTGTTGCAAGCAGGGGAGATCGGGATGTAGGTCAGACTCAGTAAAAGGTGGAGAAAAGCCCTTTTGGCCCCACAAAAAAGAAAAAGGAGATGATAGTAATACGAAGAAGACCATTGACTCTCTAAAAAAAAAGTGAGAGAAATTTCCATCCATGTCTCAAACGGAAAGGAAGAGACTCAAGTCTCAACACTTGGAAACTCCTTACGATAACAAAAGATTCACCACCAGAAAAAAGGCAGTTCGGTTGGGTTTTAAAGAAGCACGCAGAGAGAGAGAGAGAGAGAGAGAGAGAGAGAGAGAGAGAGAGAGAGAGAGAGAGAGAGAGAGAGAGGAGGCTGCTGTTTTACCTGAGGAGCGGTGAAGAGGCAGAGAAGGAAGCAGTGGATATGCAGTGAGAAGAGAGGGAGGTATGGAGGTGGGGAAGAGGAGTAAAAATAAGCATGTAGGAGGAAGAGGGGGAGTAGGGCCGATTCGGAGAATCCGAGCAGAGCATCAGCAATGACGGTGGATGCCAAGTCAGATTTGGCCATGTGTGATGAGAGAGCGTGCGATCCAACAGTGCTGCAGTTATGGCCCCCACAGATCCATCTCCCCCCTTGAAAATATTTCGCCGATCGCCCGATTCCCCACCACCCCACCTATTTTAATTACTTCCCCCTCTTAATATCTTTCCTTAATTAACCTATTTCATTCAAATCCCCACCGTATAAATATTTTCGATTTCATGCACATTCACGGGATTTGATTACGCGTTTAATTTTTTTTCAACTTGGGTATTTATGGGAAGCGTTTCTTTCTCTCTTTCTTTATTAAATCATGTTGCTCGATCAGACTATCACTATCATTAGCACTGATCTACCGCTCTTGATTATTTTTGTAATTACCAAAAGCCCCTCAAAATTCTTCCTACTTGCAGAAAAGAAAATTCAGAAGAATATATCATTTTTATTTAAAATTTTCAGCGCGCACTTGATATTTATCACATGCTGATTAATCATTATAAATTTTTCGAAGTGAATTAATTCGTTGTAATCGTTAAAATTATTTATAATGGTTAATATTCAAAATAATTCAACCGTTACAGAGGTTCCCTCCAACCTTTTTCTGCCTGTGTAAGGCTACGTACCAATAAATGATTTAAAACAAACTAGTAGGGTGAGGAATACCGGAATAGAAATGGTAGGGATCGTCTTATAAATACTCACAAAATTAGGGACTTTTCCGTAGCTTCCAGAAAATAGTTGGTATTTGCAAAACCTCCTTTGTAAAAATAAGGGAGATCTCTCAGCCGTGGCTGTCGCATAGGTATTTACGCCCAGTGATTACCGCTGCAGATCAGGCGTTTCTATTCTCCCTCGTTCTTCTTGTGGCCTCTCTTCCCTAGTTCACCATGCTATAGTAATTTTTTGAATTTACCACGCAATCGTAAATTTGTAATTTTTTTTTTTTTAAATTTGACTACTACCATCCCTTTTAGGAAAATATAAGGAAATCGATTCGAACCAGCTGTGCTGTCAGAATTGATTCCAACAATTTGCACAGTAGTCAATCCATCTCCTAACATACATTCTGTGAATGTGAATGCTTAATTTGCTTATATTATGTACTGCGTTTTCGAATATGCATCAATTCATGAAAAAATCACTTCCATCCATCCATCAATTCGGGAAGCAATATTTTTTTAGGCGGACGGTTTTTTCGGGTCCAGCTGGTTGCACACAAATCGCGCTATTTGCTCTTAATCGGTTCCTTAGAGCCTAAGCTAAATATTTTACAATTGTTTCTTAGGCCGAAGAT
This sequence comes from Annona squamosa, assembly GCA_035584095.1. NCBI lineage: Eukaryota > Viridiplantae > Streptophyta > Magnoliopsida > Magnoliales > Annonaceae > Annona > Annona squamosa. The sequence goes on from JAXCLR010000081.1 coordinate 10,467,371, forward strand.
GATCAAATTAGGCCGGCCGGCTTAAAAAGTATTCGATATTTTTTCAGTTTTTTTTTAAAATCTAGGTGTATTGAATGTATAAAATAAGTTTTGTCATTTTTTAATATTTTAATTATTTTTTAAATATTTTTAAACACAATGACATTGTCGTAATTTTCAGAAGATGGAAAATTACAAGACTGCCACTGTGTTAAATTTTTTTTTAAAAAAAAAGTTAAAATACCAGAAATGATAAAACTTTGTTTATAAATTCAATACATTCGATTTAATAAGTTTATTAAAGAAAAATTGAAAAATACCTCGGCCTAAATAAGTTCTTACTTAGGGCGGCTTAAAAAGATCAATCCCCTTCTTAGCTTACAAGTGCAAATCATACTAGGGGTGTAAATAAAGTTAGTATTAACTCGAATCAGACTTACCTAACCCAATTAATTATAGAGTTGAGTTAGACATTTCAGAAAAAATAAGTTATATAACTTGATTTGAACTAAATTGATTTTAAAAGTAGGTCAGTTTAGGTTAAATGATTATCAACCCGATTCGATTCGATTTCATATATTAGTGTAAAATATAATATATTATTGAACAAATCGTATATTAGCATATAATATATATAAATTAACTAGACATTATTGCTTTGAAATAAGATTATTTAACAATTATATTATATTATTATATGAGGTATAAATTGGAAAGTATTCTTATAAAAAGATTAATTTTTATTCTTTCATATAAATTTATATCTTAAAATAAATTTATTAAACAAAATATTTTTAAATATTATATATTTATAAACCCGATTTCTAACCACAATAAAACCGATTTTTTTAGGATTGTAATAGGTTTGGTTTAAGATTTGAAAAATAGGATTGAGTTGAAATTTTACAATGTGGATTAGAATTATGATTAACGCAACCCGAGTCTAGCCGACTCAAATTTACACCCCAGAATCATACGCGTGTGAAGTCAAACTTAACCTGTTTTGTAAGTTTGATATGGCACATAAAAATTGGATACTCGCAATGGATTTTTTTTTTTTTTTGGACTTAATGGATTTTAACTTCCATTCAGTCAATGTGATCTGTCCAATTCCTCGTCAGGGCTTTTATAGTTACCTCTTGAATATTTTACATGATTGCTTTGATATATGTAAGAAAAATCACACAGAGTTCTTTTATGATTTCTATTCTTTTGACCAAATGATCCTGTAGGAATTTTTTCTAGAGTTTAAAACTTATTTCAATGGAATATTTAGGTAGCCCACAAAAAGTTCTTAAACTTTATTATTGGCATATTTACTATTAAATACAATACAAATTTGCCCGATGAGATGAGCAAGGCGGCATGAAACGAAAATTTTTCATTTTGGTGAAATGCGGCTGTGTAGCTTCTATGGAACATGTAATCTGTTTCTAATCGAGAAATTTTTCTTTTTTCCAATCCATAATGAAAATGTGATGTCACATGATTAATGCATTGAATTTAACTCATAATATCATTATATATAGCTCTAGATTAATTTCATCGTTATCTTGAAATCATTTCCCTTTTCAACATTTGTTTAAATTATATAAACTGCATACTGACGTCATAATTGTAGATTCTCGATAGAAAAAGACGTTACGTGAAATGATGAATGAAAAGTTATAGTTAGTTAACAGTCTGGCTAATAAATAATTAGCTTGTTTTAGAATCTTAAACATATAAAAATCCAAAAGTATCCAATGAGCAATGGAAAGGCAAACACGGCAGCCCTACCTACCACTGGTGGTGTCTATATATCGTGCTAATTGATATGAGTGGCGCTAATAGCACATTGTCATCTGATGATCACTTATGATTTATTGATCAATCTTTATGTCACAGGTTTGTCTTTTTAAAAAAAACAACTTGCTTTTTGTCTAGGCGAAATAATTACCTTAATTACTAGTTAATTATTAAGCTTTCAGGTTTCAACACTCAACCACCGACCTAATTGCTTTTTAAAACTTGAACCATCATAGTATTTTGTATCGGTGCTCCACTCCCTTTGGGCACTCGACTAAGTTCACCAAAGTCAATTTATTCTTGAAGACATTTCTTATTTTTGGACTCTATTTAGATAAAGATATTGACTTGCATTAACAATATACACGATAAATTATTTCTTTACTTTTCTCTTTATTATTGTTTCTATCGGTAAAATAGATAGGCAAATATATTGTAGACGAAAATATCTAGTTAAAATTGCTACTAAATGATTGAATTAATGATTATAAGATAATGGAATAGAAAGGTGGAAAATGAGCTTGTGCATATCTCCAATTAAGACATTTTAAAGAAAAAATGAGAAAATAAAATATCTAACTTTTGCGATAATATTGTAATCGATTAAGTTATATTCAATACGAACAAAACATTGCAAACACACCATAGATAAAACAAATTTCAATGATGGTACTCTATCCTTGTTGTCTCTAATGGAGGATTAACTCGATTCCTTTTGGGGAGGGGAAGGGGGCAACTCCCTTATAGACACAAGAACTAAATCAAGATTACAAAAAACCTATAAAAGAATCTCATTCCCCTCTTACATGAAGTTGTAATTCCTGTACTTGCACACCAACACACACTCATATTTGTTCCAAATTGTCGCCATTGCAACTACCCAAGTACATAGCTCCTCTCCCATGATTGACATGTGCTCAGTAACCTTGCAAGGGCACCCTTACAAATCCAACCTTTGTCTGTGTTAAATAGTATCACTTAGCCTTAGGATTGTTGGTTACCCTAGATTTCTTAGATTTCTTGGTTGATATAGCCCGTGAACACTCTTTCTATCATCCTTGGATGGCTGAGGGGCATCTTTTAGGTTGCACTTGAAAATAAATTTCTGAACTGCCGGATATCTTCCTAAGTATCATCCAATTCTATTGGACCTTTCAAATGAATAACACTTTATGTTAGGAATGATGAAACATAATTTATTAGACTTAAGAATGCTAACAGGCAGTAATATGAGCTTTCTCTGCTTACCAATTCATGACTATATGAACATCTTTACCATACCATTTGAAGAGGGAGGCGAAAAGAACAAGTGAATATAACAAGAAGCCAAAAGCTCCAAACAATAAGCTACCTATCCCAAGTGTCAAGCATCTAAAATGGATCATAAAAATAGAGGGAAAGCTCGCTAACCGACTACAATTGAGTCAACAATTGTTAAAAGGTTGACCCAACTAAGGGTGCATTTTGCACTGTAATAGAAAATATGAGATTCATTTTCAACACTTAGATGATTATGTGATTGACATTAGCGAATTTGAGTGCATGTGTAAGATATCTAGGGACTGAATCCTATACTTCCATTTAGACCAAAAAACTTTGATTCGAAGCATTTTTATTACTTCTTACGGTTTTCCACTCATTTCAATAAAATATTTTTGGTGAAAATATATATAGAGAGAGAGGCCAGACACTCACCAAGCAGATGGCCTTAGGCACTTTCTACTTTCATAAATAGGCCAAACAAACTTGTAACTCTTCTTGCCTTTGTTCGACACATGCCAGCGTTGCAATTGTTCACAGATAAGATGGTATGTGGACGAGACGAGAATGAGATATAATTTCTCATTTCCCAAAAATATTTTTTTTATTCCCCAAAAATAATAATATACTTTTCCTATTTCTCATACAATGTTTTTCAATCGTCATGTACTTTTTACATTCCGAGCAGCAACTTATCTTATTTCCAGTACATTTCTATCCTAAGTACTCATCCTATCCAAGTCATGAGCAGGCTGGAATGCTGGGTCAGATAGCGTCCGAACGGCCTTAGGATTTTAGGTTGGCTTGAATGGCCATGCTAACGTGGATGGCGATGACCATTGTTTCTCAAAAACCTACCAAACACAAACGAGATTGGTGAATTCACTGGATTGAATTATTGGCATTGGCAGACGTGCCGTCGTTTGGACTTCTGGACTTGTGTTGCAACAGGACAGATGTTGACTGGATTGACTCCTTCGCGTTCACCCATAAGGCCATAACAATTACTCGAAGTGGCCATTTTTCTGATTTTGGAAGTGCCCATTTTTCAGCCGCCATACCAAGATTAAATTTTACATCTTAGACATACCAATTTTTTGTACGCGCAAAATGTATAGTGCAATCTTTCCATTAAATAGTGGACTAACGTTACCATCCCAATTCAAAATTTACCGTATAGATATTTATAAATTGATTGTAAGATGAATGGTAATTAATTAACGACGAGATGTGTCATAATAACTCATGAAATAGCATATACTCGTATTTGACTTCTAGTAATGGAATGCAGTCCACATTTTACAGTTGGATCTGTTTTTTGGAAGTGCTTTACCGACGCAAATCTTTGCCATGTGGACATAGCCTTCATATCATTCCAGGATGAGGGATTGTCACCCTCTCGTTTGTGGACGGTTCCCTACGTTGGCACCAATGAAAACGTCCTAATCAGGGATGGGACAAAACAGGAGAAAGAAAAGGGATCAGGTGTGCCTACATTTGTCATTCGATATTTAATTAGCAATCTTGTCATTTTCGAACGGGTGCACCCCCTTCCATGCAGAAAATCCAAACCATCCACCCATCATAATCTTATTGCTGAATAAAAGTATTACACAGGAAAATTATTAATTAAAATGTAATAATTATTAATTTGTTATCTTTGCGATTGGAGGTGATATAAAAATATAAAGAAGTATATTATGAGGTATAGTACTACATATTAATTATCCTCCATACAAAAGTACCAATAATCCATATTCACAGTAAAAGGACACGCATGCACGTGGACATGATAGGTTACTGAAAATGATTAAATGCATCTGGATGCACTTAGGCTCGGTGCATACAAAAAATTAGCATGCAAGTAGACTCATTTTTATTATTTTTAAAATTTTAAAATAAAACTGTTGATATGAGCGTATTTAATATATATATATATATATAAATTAATTTTTACCATTTTTGAAGAATTTTAAATATTTACAAATCAATAGTATTTTAGTAATTTCAAATTACTAAAAGTGGCACAGATTTTAAAAATCTAAAAAAATATTTATAAATTTCCAAAAATGGTAAAAATTGACACTTATGTTAAATATAATTAAATCAACAATTATGTAAAAAATGTTCAAAAAATATAAAAAGTGAGTATTTGCACCCGAGTGTACTGAAGCTAAGTGCCCCAGGTGTAGAAGAACATGTCTTATAAACTATATGTATGTATGTATGTATGTATGTATGTATGTATGAAGGCTAATTACTAATTAAAATGCCTACATGTATTGAAGTTTGAGAACCCTTAATTTCTGGAAAATAATCAAATCCCTTACATTTTTTTGAAGTAATTTTTTTCTTTTTTTTGAAGTGATCCCTTACATTTTTAAAATACAATTTATGTTGATATGATTCCCCGCCTACCCTTTGATGACATGCAGACATTATCAGTAGTTGATATAGAAATACTCATTCAATTTGAAATTGTATAGTAATACATGAGAAACCATAGCTCATAATAGGGTGACTACTGCAAGGCAGTCCTATAATCATGAGAAGTTGACAACAATACGGACTAGTTAATTGCTAGTGGAAGACCACTCCTCCTTTCGACAAGAGCACACAATATTTAAGCTAAATCCAAAGATGACTACCTACTTACATAGAATTACGAACCATTTTTCACTTATCAGACCCATTCCATTTCTTATTAATTCGATCAACACATAGACAAGACAACATAGATGCATGCATGTTAGCCTCCTCCTTCTTCTTCTTCGAAATCAAATAAACTTTTTGGAGACTTCTTCAGGAACTTCTTAAACCACAGAGCCGAAAGCTTTGGGTGTCTCTTCAAATGGTTTTTGTAGTCCACGAAGTACAAGCCGAATCTTGTTGTGTATCCATTGGCCCACTCAAAGTTATCCACCAAGGACCATGAGAAATATCCCCTAACATCTACGCCCGACCTGCAGTACGCCATCCAGACATTAATTGGTATTTTGTATAAAAACGAGCTTTTTATCAATACATAATTTTGCGATGTTACAATAATCAAATACATCTGTCTGATTAATTAGTAGTAAGACATAAGTCTCCAATTAAAATCATTTCGATAATTATAATTTTTTTAGTAGTGAATTGGTATGACCAGCTAGTTCGATCTGGCCTTTTCAACACCGTTGTTTACTTAATTAAGTAGAATATATTTTACTATTTTTCGTTTGCTGGGAAGTGTGGGGTGAGTGAAAATTTTTTATTTCTTAAAAATTTTGTAGAAAATGTATAAAAAATAAAAAAATTAAATATTGGTATTCGAACTAAATACATTTGAGTTCACATAAAAATAAAGAAAAATAAAAATACATTAAAAAGTATAAAGTAATTGAGATTATTACCTAGGTAAGTAGTAGTACCTCATTGTATAGTATCATAATCTTGGATCGTTATCACATGTTAAATACATTTATATTAACAGTTTTATAAAAAAAAAATTTGAAAAAAATAAAAAAATGGGTGTATGCTCCTGAGAGCATGCAGTCCGTGGCGCATGCAATAACAATCCCATAATCTTTCGATTTATCATTTTACTGTGCATCTTATATAAGGAATATGATTCTTTACGGCCGGACGGAGTCCGCAATACTCCGTCCGCTTCCCGCACGCGGGCAGCGCGTGGCCCTTGCTCCGTTGGATTCGGCGGACNNNNGTCCGCCGAATCCAACGGAGCAAGGGCCACGCGCTGCCCGCGTGCGGGAAGCGGACGGAGTATTGCGGACTCCGTCCAGCCGTAAAGAATCATATTCCCTTATATAAAGTGACAATGCATCAGTTCAAATTCAATTTCCACAAAAGGTAGAACTTGTTCAGAGCATATCAATCCTTCGATTGGTTTGTTAACCAATTCAATTATAACAACGTTTATAGGCAGTGTAGTATATAAAGGGCATTTCTCCTGTGAAATGAAATTGGGTTCAATCTGCAATGCCTTGAGATTTTTTTTTTTTGAAATAGGGATTTTTTAGTTTTTGATTCTTCTATAACCAAACGATCCATTATATTCTCCTTCATAGATATTTATATATTATATAGACACAATAAGTGTAAATACATGCGATTCTTTATAATTTTATTTTTAAATATTATTGTAAATTATAAAACCTTTCAATCAATTTAGTTTTTTATATTTAAATAATTAATTGTAAACACCGTGCATGTCTTAAATTTTAAAAAACTTAAAAAATGAAAAATCTTAAGCAGTTGGAAATTGCACCGCTTTTCACTAATAAAAAGCCATGTATGAATGTGAAGGATATATATGGCGTTTCACTAGAGAAAAGGCCATGTATAAATTCAAAGGATGTATGGGCTAGAAGTAGCCAGCTAGAGCTAGCTCATTACCTGATGGCATCTAAAAGGGCAGAAAGATGGTCATGGTAGTAGTCGACTCTCATCTTGTCGTTGAGTGCTTCTGCAAGAGGTATGTCTGGATCATTGTACTCACCCATACCTGCGAATAATTACCAAATTTTGGATATAAGTAGGGGCGGGAATGGAGGCGAATGAACCTGTGCTCAGCCTCGCTTTTGCACAAGGTCAGGACAGGGTATTGGGTCGACGAGGCGGGTCAGGTCAGCAGCTTTGGAAAAATCAAATTTTTGGGCTGGGACGAGGTGATAGTATCTTGGTGCAACCTGCCACACATGCATCCGCTGAGTTTTTAAATATGATATACTACTTAAAAATGAAATCTGAAGAGCTCGCCGACCCCTTTGGCCCTTTTATTCCATGCATTGCATGCCCAGCTTGCCTCCGGCAGCTGGTTGCTTCAAGTGGAGGGCTGGAGCGCCAGTTTCCCTCACCCTAAAGCTTCCTTTTCCTATTACACTAGAGCTGCCAAACAAGACGATAAGCAGAGGTATCAACAGCCAAAAATGATGTCAAAGTTGGTGTTTTCCCCTTATCAAAGCTACCAGAGGTCCTCTCACTTTCTTATGCCATGCCACTACCTCCACATCTTCTTCTTCAGTGTGATGGAGTCGTCTCCACCAGCACCACTACCATACATCTCTTCTCCAATAGCGAAGTAATAGATAACCTCTCATTATCTCACTTTGCGCTGCAACATTGGTAGCCTTCATTGCCATCTTTTCGAAATTAGTGGCAATGTACTATTTTCCCTTCCAAGTTTCATAACTTTTTTCTTTTCTAGTTTGAATTTCTCATTTCCCTTATTATTTTCAACCATATTGTCTTTCCCATTTACAGTAGCTAGTAGCTGCCACTGCCTATTGCCTAAGAGAACTCTATTGTTAGACTCTGTTGGACTTTGGAGCATTTCTTGTTTTGTGACAACCATTTTCGGGCAGATAACACCAAATCAAGTGAGCTTGAACTTATCAAAATTTTTGTTTTATCATTGTTAGCATGCTTGCATGGTGACATGTAATAATTTATATTACTTTTTGAAATTATTTTAGGAATTATTTTAGATCTGGCTAAACATAATTGTGCTAATTTGTATATGGATGAAGTAAATGTGGATTGGGAGAAAATAGTTTCAATGAGTGTGGTCGGTGTGGATGTGCAGACTGTCAAGTCTACTGTTGTGGAACCTATTGAAGATAGAAGGATCAAATAAATAAAGATTAAATAGATAAGTGTATAAAATTTTAAACTATCACACCTTGACCTGCATTTTTAACTCTCTAGTTGTTTCGATACTGCATGAAATTAATTCAAAATTTGTTCTGAAACTCAATGAAGAAAAGTGAGGGTTGAACTATTATTGTTTCGACTCAGTATAAAAAAGAAAGTCATACAGGATTTTTAAAAGATACCATCAATGTCGGACAACCCTTGCTCACATCAACCCACCCCAATTTTCGCCTCTAGATATAAGACATATAATTAGTGAACTTTTTAGATGAAAGTAACTTCTGCTGATCATTACACATCTTAGCTCGCTGGCCTTTTTGTCAAGCACTATATTATATCAAACATTTTTCTCTTCTGTTTTTGATTCAACACATTTCCACCGTGATGTAGACTGATCGTAGGATAATGAGAATAAAAGAATATTATTGGTGGAAACCAACGCATTTAACGTCTCTAAAAGTTCATTTTCTTGTAGTGAAGTGAGCATCTTCATGATATGAGGCTTACCAGCTAAAGAATTAGTGATTAGGTTACACAAGAAATATAATCAATTTAAGAACAATTTAAGAACAACGGAAAGATATATCGGGAGCATGCATCTCACCGTTCTCTGTAATGTAGATAACGGGATAGTCGTATTTAAACGACATATAAACGAGCAGCTCGAGAAGACCTCGTGGGTACACATACAACCATGTTGAACCTGTAGCCTACAAACATACATATAGTTTCTAATTAACTCAAAACATATGTATTATTTCAAAAAAAACATATATATCAATTTCATAAAATATATTTCTTCTTCTTAATTATTTCAAGAAGAAAAAGAAAAAAATCCCTGGCACATGTGTATTTAGATAAGATGTATGTATAAAAGTTGGGGCTGAATGTGAAAGTTAATTCCATAATCACCTGTGGTCCAATCGGTATCCCATTACGGTCTCCTGTGAGAAGGTAAAAAAAAGAAAAAAAAGAAAGAAAGAAATAAATAAATCAATCAACTAATTACCGTAATATATGTACATGTTTTTTTCTTGCACATTATATTACTAAAAAGATATATCTTTCACACTTAGCACTTTTTGTTGTAAAAGACAACATTTAAGAGCATAATTTTTTCTGACATGAAGGACATATAATTATTGTTATTAAAACTTAGCTTTTATGGACAATACTACAGTGCATGCTGCAAAAAAGTAAGTTCTTTTTATTACGTTACATTATATAGAGTCATTTGCTCTACTCCAAACTTAAAGTTGAATTTACACAAAAAAAAAGTTTTCGTCAATAAAATATGTTAAAAGTTAAAACTTCCATTGACAACTTAAAAAAATGTAACTAAAACTTTTGTGATTGAATTACAATAAAAAATTGTTTATATAATTTATAAATTCAAGGAATACAATATAAAATTTGCTGTATATATATAAAAGCACCAAGTGGTTGTCACGTTGCTATATGCTCATGGTGATATATCTGCATACAACGATCTTTGCAAATTACTGTAGCAATCCCACAAGCCGGACCCCTACCGTGGGAGTCGAACAGAAGACGCCTGAATAAATTGCCAGCGTCCTCATATTCCCAAAAAAAAAATAATAATAATAAAAAATTGCCGGCGTCCTGACCAACCGGGCTATCCCTGTTCCTAGCAAGATTTTATTTCAACTGTTGATGGCGTGAATAAGTATTATATGTAATAAATGTTTACCTCTTATAATGTTATATAAAGCGAAATAATAATTGCTGCATATATTGACTTTTCTTGGAGTGTTACAATAACTTGTCTAGCTATGCCGACTTCATGGTTTAAATTCATTCATACAATGATAATTTTTTTTTTTTTTTTTGGGAAACCGCATACAATGACAATTTTAACTTAGCTAAAAGTTAATATTTTGTTGTGTATGCTCTAATAAAATTTGAATTTACCAGTAAGATGAGCATCCCAATCGGTGCTGTAGCTGAAGTTTTCCCGGGGATCAAGTCGTTCAACATGCTTTACAAACTGTGTGGTGTAGTAGTTTAAGCCGATGAAATCAAATGATCCAATGACAAGAGCAGACTCCTGTTCTGAGAATTTAGGCAGGCGTTCTCCCACCTTATCCCTCATGCTACGGGGATAGTCACCTACTGTTAAAGGGTCCATATACCTGAACAAATATTTTTCGTATTTCCTAAAATTAAATAGCTCGATATGAAAATATAACTAGAGATTTGGATTTGGTAATTGCTGAATGATTAAGGAAAAAGAATAGAAAAACCTAATTAGTAGCACGTGATGCAGTTCTAATTAAGACTTACCACCCCAACATGAAATCCATGGCCCTTTTGGCTGCGTAGTAGTCATCTACAGAATCGAAATTGTAGGGAACAACCCAGCTTGAGATTAGTGTTATACCTATAGTTCCTTTTTGATATTCCTGCATGAAAAGATATGACTGATTAATTAAGCTCGACTGGTAGATATATCATTAATTAGCTTGTAGTTGTAATGCATTCATGATAACTAATGGCAATTAATTACTACCTGAAATTTGTCCCTGTAGAGTTGGACTACAGCGGCATGTGCGAGCAGCAAGTTATGGGCGACCTTGTATGGCTCGATGGGGGAGTCCCCTTGGCTGCATGCAGAGCAGCGGCCTGGGGCATGCGTTCCTATGCCGTAGCCTAGGTTACTAAATGACCAGGGTTCGTTTAAGGTGATCCAATGCTTCACCCGGTCACCGAATTTCCAAAAACACAAGTCTGCCAAGTCCCTAAAATCCTCACTGCACCAAGCATACATGCATGCATACAAACCCACAAGCTGTAAACATTAATTAATCACAAAAATCGCACATCGAATTCTTTAATTGCATGAATTTCTATCTAGATATATATCTGTCACGGATTACAACTATATAGTTTTCAAAGGAAAGCTTACATGATCTCCCGGCTTAAAAATCCACCGTATTTATCTTCCACGAATTGAGGAACATCCCAGTGAAAAAGTGTTACGAATGGCTTCATACCTACGCATGACTGCGTCCATGTTAAGGAATATAATTGATAGATATATACAAAGAGAGTAATTAATTAAATGAATATATATTGTTAGCAGGACCTTTTGATATGACTTCGTCTATGAGATTGTGGTAGAACTCAATGCCTTGTCTGTTGATTCCACCACCAAGAGTCCCATCTGTAGGTTTTTATCCTACGCAGTTAGTTAGCTTATAATGATTGATTCTTTTTGCAAATGAATCTTCCACTGATGGATGCATATGTGATTATGTTCGAATCTATTGATTAGAGTTGATCAGAATCGATCGAGTTAAGCGGTTTGATAACCAGACGGCGTTCGAATCAGATTCTGTTCAAATTTCGATAGGTCGATCAGCTGTCTAAAGATTCATCTTGAAGTTGACTGGACTTTGAATTTCTTCCTAAAATTTACGTCCAAGAATCAGACTCTTTCTTTGTATAATTTAATTCATCTCTTACTAGGTAAGATTCTGCTCCAAGAGATGGAAAATCTATAGGCGTCCATTCCCATGTCCTTCATTATCTCCACATCCTTCTGCAATAGAAAATTTTAAAAATTGAAAAGAAAATATCAACTTTCTATTTTGTGTGTGCGCGTGAGAGAGAGAGACGGAGAGACGGATCGACCTTGAAACGATGGTAAGAGTCTACAGCCACGTCCCCAGTGCTGTGGTCCGCGATCTTTTCTGTGGGCGAAACGTGAAAGAATTGATTGACATGAGAGATAAATATAGCTAGATACGTGCCATCAAATATATATATATACATACTTGCATGGGGCTGAACGAAACAAAATAAAAAAATGAATGCAGTTCTTTTGGCAAATTTGTGAAATTCTACTTACAACTTTAATTAATTTCAACCATGCAGGGTGAGGTTAGATAATTAACAGTGCCGCACAATTTCAATAATTAGCTGGGGTGCTGCTTAACTGCTTAGCTGATCCATTTACTGTATTAACTCTATCCGAAGCCTAGGTCGAGTAACACGCGTACTTCTGCATTCTACTAAAACAGTAAGCATCACCGCCTCTTGTTTAGCTAGCAAACGTTCATACCATCATTGATATAATTTATAGGGGCATGATCTTATTAGTTCGGATAAAATAATGATTTATTTTAGTCCACACCAAAAGTAGGAACCACTGTCTCTTGATTAGCTAACAAATTTCATGCCATCATAGACATTTATATAGATATACTGAGATCGAAATCAGATCATCATAGATATCACTGATCAAGTGCAACAGCTTGCGCCTGCACACACAAACCTGGGTGTTGATGAGTGAAAGTATCCCAAATGCTTGGGCCTCTTCCACCCTCGTTTGCAGCGCCTTCAACCTACGAAAAACACACAAACACAAATGCCTAACGAATTAATTAATATCGATGTCGCCTTGTAAAGAATTACCAATTGAACCCATGTCGTCAACACACCTGATAAGCGGAAGTAGCTGCCCCAAATATGAAACCATCAGGAAAGCTCTTCCTATTGAAAGATTGATCAGCTGCCTGTTCCCTAACTGATTCAACACAGACCAATGCTGTGGCCGCATGAAGAAGAACCACAGGAACTAACAGAATACACCCTTTGAGTGACATCGCCAGAAACTTGCTTCCCTCAAGCATGCTTACCTCCTTTTCTTTCAACCCCATTTATAGATCCATATAAAATCACTAACATACTTATTTATTTCAGGATAACTTGTAAACATACCCATGTAATTTGACCATAATTATTGATAGCTTAGTCTCAAAAATTATAAATAACAATTATATAGTTTGATTGTAATTACAAATATACTTACATCATCATGACTTTATCATGGCGCTATCACTGCATGAGTATATTTATAGATATATGTACTTTCTTTGTAACAATAAATATATGTAAATTATATAGGTATATTTCATAATTTTTTTAAAAATTACAAATTTATCTACATAATTTATACATAATTTACAATTATAGGCAAACTATGTAAGTATTATTTATAATTTTAAAAACTAAGGATATGTTTGTAAAGTGATAAAATTTTTGGATGAAAAACTTTTTATATAAAAGCTTTAAAAATGAAAGAAAATAATGTAATATGATTAGGATAATAATGATGAGGAAAAAAAAGAATAAAATTAAAATTAATTAATTAATTATATGTGTAGGTGCATAAAAGTGATTGAAAAGTAGCATAATTTTATAGGAAGATATAAATAAATAATTAAAAAATAAGATAACTATAGAGCATGTAAAGTTTTAAATTGAAAAGTTTTAGGTATAAATAAAAACACTATAAATTAGTATATCTATTATTATAGCTAAATCATGGAAATATATTTATAAATTATGTGTTATTTTTTTTTTATTATTATTAAAAAAGGAATTTCACGGTAGAGTGTAACTATGGAACATGGTTGGTCGCAGCAATGTTGCTTATTTTTCACTCCCCGCCGCGATGTCACGGAGCGCATGACTTTAGCTTTACATCTTGACTTGACCGGAGAGTTGGGAGGATGATTAGCTAGCAAGCTGGATGTACAGAATAAGAGCTATTTATATTTGCTGCCTTTTCTTATTTTATATTGTCTCCCTAAAATTTATCAATTTTCTAAACACACCCAATTTATGAACTCTATCATAAAGGTGGTCAATATTATTTGATGAATCAACTTTTGATCGTTCAATATATATTTCGTTGGCATGAGTATTAAAAGGTGACTTGTTGCAATAGATAACATATTACTGCTGCTTAGCTTCTAGATAATTTTAACTATTGATGTCGTCGCTAATAAGTATCTTTTGCAACAAACATTTAATACATACTAAAATCATGTTGGATATGGCTGATTTACTTTTAGGATTACTGGATAATTCAGATTCAAAATAAACGGACAGGTATGCATGCAGAGGTGCAATAGCTAGCTACAACATTCGATGAAATACAATGCTTGTCTTCAATCAAATTTTGTATTTATTTTCTTATTTCGCAAATGCAGTCTTCTCTCGTCGCATCTTAACTTCAGTCGAGACTCATAATTCAGCTCTTATGTAACCAGACAAGAGCACGTTATTTAGGTTTCTTCTGCTTCGGATTCAAGTAGGTGTCGTTGCTGAGATTTTTTCCAGGAATTTCTTAAACCACATCGCCGAAAGCTTTGGGTGTCTCGTCAAACCGTTTTTGTAGTCGACGTACGTCAAGCCAAATCTAGTCAGGTATCCATACGCCCATTCAAAGTTATCCAGCAACGACCATGCGAAGTATCCCCTTACGTCTACGCCCGATCTGCGCAACCCATGCATGCAAACATCAATTAGTATATATATCATATGGGAATGAAAGCTCTGTACTTATATGAAATGGTTGCACTCGTCTTCATGTGTGTGTATATAAATAAATTTATTTTTAGCAGTCAACGATAAGTGGAAACGTTTCTTATGTGTTTTTTCGATTTCACCACTGGATTTATTGATGAAATCATTTTATCTTCTATTAGGATTTCGTAGAGATAAAATCGTTCGCTTAGTACTTAGAATTATCTTGAAAAAAAAAAGGAGTAAAACCTCTTTTTACCGCCAAAGCAATTCTAGTCTTTCATGTTGCTAAACAAAAACACAAAGTTTTTAATACCTTTTTATTAGCACGAGTTTACTTTTTTAAAAAATATGTTGCAGACTTGTAATTTAACAAAAAAACCCAACCAATTAGTGGAACTTCATGATGTTAAACCTTTACGATTTTTTTTTTTAATAAACCAAACATATACTTTTAATAAGTAAAAATTTTAATACAAGGACGACTTACTGACTTATTAGTGCATAGTGTAGGTTGATTTTAGATAATTCTGAGGGATGTTTAACAATTTTCTAATATACACACCGATATATTAGTCAAACTTCATCCTGTATTTTATCATAAATGTGTGTTTAGATTTATTTTGTTTGTAATGCATCGTTTTTTTTCCTTATATTTTGTTTTATTTTTATTTTTTATTTTGTTAATAAAACAATATTATCTCTGATAAATGCAATTTTATCTTTTTCCAATTAACTGATAAATTACTATTACCGATGAGGCATGCATTAATATATAGAAAGGAAATTGAAATTAAACAAATAAAATAGCGATATGCACCTTTGCCGCACCGCGTCACGTGTTATAGGGCTGACTAAATATTATATCCTAAAATAGGGCCGATTTTTAAGTAAATGGTCGGCCACGTCTTCGTTCTGAATTCTGTACAATTTATATTCATGTGATAAACTTTGATCTAGGCAGCACGAAAAATTAGGCCAAATTAATATTGATGGTGGGTGGTTTTTTAATCATTATATATAATTTTATTATGTTTCAATGATTGAATAAATCAAAGTCATTTTATATCTTACACATCGTATTAATTTGAAAAATAAATTGGCCACCGTTTTTTGCCAAAATTGTTATTGTGGCCCCTTATACCTTTCTAAGTAGTATAGATCATATAAGTCTACAATCCGAATAATTAAGGTTATTACACGTAAATAGACAGTAATAAATTGAATATGAAATTAAGGATGGTTTAGCACACCTTATAGCATCTAGAACGGCTGCAAGATGGTCATGATAGTAATCAACTCTTATCGTGTCGTTGAGTGCTTTCACCAGAGGTAAGTCCGGCTCGTTGGACTCACCCACACCTGCCAATTAAGTTGCAAAGGAAGTTACAGAACCTAATTTGCACATTACATACGTATATTTAGCTCCGAATCAATGGCTTTGCAATGTTGTCAAGCAAGATTACATACATCAAGCATTTTCATACATATATATATATATATATATATATTCATCCCCATCGAGCAAGTGAATTGAGGATTCAGTGGAAAAAAATTAAAATGGTCGATTGTTTTGGTTTGAAAGTGACAAAACAATTAGGTTGGAAACTAGTGGTTATTGCAAGCGAATCTTATAAAGGAAAGAATTAATTGAAAGTTAATCTATGCCATGCATTTATACATAAAAGATCCCTCAATCATAAGCATCTTACCGTTCTCTGTGATGTAGATAATAGGATTTTCGTATTTAAAATATGTATAAACCAGCAGATCTAAGAGTCCACGCGGATGCACATACAACCATGTTGACCCTGTTGCCTGCAACATATACGTATGGCTACTCAATTTCAAAAAATTAAATGTGCTTTTAGCTGCATGTTATTTCAACACAAGTACCCGTGCATGCCAGCAAAATCATAAATCAAATGATTCTAATAGACAGATTCATTAATAATCTTCTACGTTCAAAACAAGAAATTATAAATCATCAAACATGGATTTACCTGAGGCCCAATTGGTACCCCATTACGCTCCGCTGCCACAAATTAAGGCAAAGAGAAAAGTAGATAAGGTCAATTGATATGAGCAAGGAGATCACTCTAAGAAAACCAACATTTAAGGATGCCAGTATCACTTTAATTACACTATATATGATATATATCGCTACTACTAAGTCAACTATATATGATATATATCGCTACTACTAAGTCGCTGTAAGTCAATCACAAAAGGCTTTAACTTCAATTTTTGAAGCTATAACTAAATGTATGACTTTTAGTGGCAAGTCTTTGTCCCACTAAAATTTTAATTTTTCAACATCAATTATATTATTATCATTAAAAGCTAATTTTAGCACAACAATTATGCACGCCACTAAATAAATTTTTTGTCAAACAAGTGTTAAGAGTCTCTAAAGATATGTTACAAAACGTTGATTTTTTTTTGGAAGCAGATGTGTACGTATATTATGATCCAATGCTATTCGTAATTTTGTCTTGTAAAACATGGATCAGTTTGATATATTATGAGATATACCAATACGTATCATGTTGTACCCTAGTTACTATGCACTGTAATCAAAATGGGGCCTTTCTTAGTAATGAAATTCAAGTCAACTTCAATCATTATAATTTACGACCATATACAGGGCGCTGGTCGTTTACAACTTGACCCGTTCAAATGCTTTTTTTTAAATTTTTTTTATAAAACTATTATCATAACTGTATAATCTATAAATCAAGTTTCAACATTTGAAGATATATTTTTCTCTAAAATTTAAATATAGAGGTATTGTGGTCATTTCGTATGTTAAAATGACCGCAATGCTCCGAGATTTAAAAGTGAAAAAAAATGCGCATATTCAAAAAAATACATGCCTAGATGAACAATTTCATTAAAAAACTGAGAAGATTTTAAAGAGGGTATTTGGGCCGATCGAAAATGAAGCATTTTGGATTTGATCAATGCCCTTATTTAAGTTCCATAAAATTAAGATATGTGTGTGGGCCTAATTAGAAAAATGTACAAAATTAATGTTATAAAGTTGTTTGACTCATATACTAATTCCAAAGTTTTATTTTCAATATTTAAACCATTTCAAATATCATTCCAGTATAATTAATGGATTTATAAAATATTATTATATTTTAATATATATGTTAATGAATTTAAGTATTTTTCTTAATTTAAACACAATTGTAGATATTCAAAGTATAGCTAACCTTGAAGCTTGATTGAAATGATTTTTCAGTTTTATGGTAAAAAAATGTTAAATAATGTTACTAGTTGTCATCGAGATGAGTATCATTTTCAACCTAGTGCACTCTTGTATATTCCTTCTTATATATTGGGTTTTGATTCTATGAAACCTTTTTCACATTTAGAGTATATTTTTGTATTTAATAGAACTTTTAATGAAAATATTAGCGAAAAAGTTTTTAAGATAAGAGAAATGATATAATATGATATGGATAATGATGAAGGTAAAGAAAATAACGTTAGAATAAATAACGTAGTTGTATAAAATTAGAGAAATAATTGAAAGTAGGATAATTGTATAGAAATATATGAAAAATGATAAGAAAATATAATAACTGAGGAGATTGAAAAATTTTAGAATTTACTAAATAAGGTATGATTATATACAATATGTTGTACATATGTTTAAGTTATAATATTAATTTTTAATTTTAATTTTAATTTTTTTTATTTTTCTTCATAAATATATTTTCTTTTTTTTGATGAGAATAGATATATTTTCTTAGTGTATTTAATTCATATATCAAAATTTATCATTTTATAATACTCTTACATATTTATTTTTGATTTGTAAAAATTAAGTTTTTTAAGAGGTGAAAAATGACTTATATGGCCCTAAAATTGATAATCTTTAAAAATAAAAAATAAAAATGTAAATTGACACGCAAGTGACTTTGTGTAACTGCCTCCATAAATTTCATCCAAATCTAATATGTGCATAGGCCACATTTACTCAAGAATAAGTACATTCATATGTAAATAAGGAAAAATGCTTAGATTCATTCACATATAAATTAGAATGTAAGAATACTTTATAGAATTATTTAGATGTTAAAAAACTACTTTAAAATTAATATTTTAACATCAAATCATTTTATTAAGTTGATTTCACACTTTTCTAGATGGAACTCATATATAATGAAATTAAAAAAATAAAAGGGTTTCCATGATACTAGAGATAATGTTAAACACAATTGATGAAGTGGATTTTTCATCGACCATCAAGATTTTAAAAATGAAAAAGGTTAAATAAAAATGGGGTTTCACAAAAGCACGCCCAATATGTAAAAGCATTGCAAAATGTCAAACTTGGTATATGGATTAACTAAACTTAAGAAAACATATTTATGAAGAAAATTAAAATTAAAATTAAAAAGAATATTATAACTTAAGCATATGTCTAATTATTATATATATGTCTATTACTAAACACACCCTTAACAAAGATAAATTCATGAAATCTCTTGGTTTGCCCTCACATTGATGATCTTCTAAAATTAATTTCATTCATTTCATTTGAAACTATTTACTTAAGTAAGAAACCAAATTTCATCTAAATCAATTATAATATCATTTTCAAAGTTATTCAGTTTAAATTTTGTCTAAATAGATGAATAATTTATCATTTATAAAATTATTATAATATTCTAGTATGTCTGCAACTGAATTTAAGATTTGTATATGTTGTACCTGATTATTTATATTTTTAAGCAACTATTGCTTATCCAGAAATTTCATTAAAATAATTTTTAATACAACAATAAAATCAAAATTTTCGATTGCATGCATTTGCCCATGTATCCAGAATATATGCGCAATCAAAAAATATATATTTTTAATTTTTATGTTTTTTCACAAACGTTGTATGCTTGCCACTTAATTAGAATATGTTACCATACTAAATTGAGCCCTGAACTTTTCAATCCAAACACCTTTTTTTTATAAACATGTTAATCTAGTTATGTTTAAGCTATAAATTTAATTTTACTATTTTTGGAGATATATATATATATATTATTTTTAAATCCAAGGGTATCTAAGTCATTATTTTAAATGACTTAGATACCCTTGTATTTAAAAATAAAAAATAAATATATATACATCTCCAAAAATGGTAAAATTTGATTTATAGATTAAACATAACTAGATTAACATGTTTATAAAAAAAATTTCAAAAAAAATTTAAAAAATAAGTGTTTGGACCGGCTGGAAATCCGGCGCGGTCTGAAAAGATCATTTGGCTACTAAATTTGTACATTTTTCATTTTCATATTTTATTTTTAGAAATTAAAAATATATGTTAACAATAAAATTTAAAAATTTGGTATGAGATCTGATCCAGAAGAGCCCACGCATTTATGAAATTTTTTTTTAAAAAAAATTGTGCGTACAGCCGAACTACATCGAGATCCGGAAATGAAAGATACAAAGAAAGTAACGGATTAAATTTTAATTTCATCATTAATCAGGCTTCATCTACGAAGTTTCATGACTTCATTTATACGAAACCGGTTTTATAAAAGAGTAATATATAAATGGTTTAATTAATTTGAGTTTACCAGTGAGATTAGCATGAGCATCGGTGCCGTAGCTGGGGGGTGTTGCAGGGTCATGTCGTTCGATATGCCTTGCATACTGGGCGGTGTAATAATTTAGACCGATGAAGTCAAATGATTTCTTGAGAAGAGCAGACTCCTCCGGTGTGAATCTCGGCAGCCGGTATCCCACCTTATCCCTCATGCTTTGTGGATACTCACCTGCTGTTAAGGGATCCATAAACCTGCAGAACCAATATTAATTTTTTCATAAATATTCATTATTATCGATTAAAAGCTTACATATAACTAGAGATATCGCATCTGGGCGCTAACTTTTGTGAATGATTCAGATCAGAAAAGGGCCGGAAAGAAAGAAAGAAAGAAAAAGCTTACCACCCAAACATGAAGTCAAGGGCCCTCTTGGTGGCATAATAGTCTTGTACAGAGTCGAAATTATGGGGAACAAACCAATATGCAATTAGGGTTATTCCCATAACTCCTTGTTGATGTTCCTGCATGCATGAAAATACATTCACTTATTAACGCCGCAAGAAATTTGAATTTTTTACAACGATTTTTTTTGTTGTGAAAATATAAAATTTGTTGCTATAAGTACGAAGTTGTTACAAATTTTTTAGGGCATATATTCAGTTATCATAAATTATTTACTTGATTGCAGGTACTTAATTTACTGCTTATATGCTTCAGCGACATAAATTCTTTTACAAATCACTTTTTGAAGCAAACAATAACCTTTTGCTTCTTAATTATAATCATTATACGTAAAAAAAGGCTAAATTTTTTTTAATGAAAAACACTAATCGAATATCATAAAGATACATTTTTTTGCTAATAGTGATGGTTTGTTGCAAACAGTTAGGGCTGAAACTGAATTTTTAAAAATGTAAATAATTAATTAAGCTGGATGGGCTAGCTGACGATCTTCGTCTCCTCCACTATTTGATTAATTAATTAATGGTAGTAATTAATATAATTAATTACCTGAAACTGGTTCTTGTAGAGTTGCACAACAGCTGCATGAGCCAGTAGCAAGTTGTGGGCAACGATGTATGGCTCGGTGGCGGAGTCCCCTTGAGGGCAAGATGACCTTAAAGAGCACCGGCCTGGGGCATACGTGCCTAAATCGTAGCCTAGGTTACAAAATGTCCAGGGTTCATTCAAAGTGATCCAGTGCTTCACCCGATCACCGAATTTCCAAAAACATACGTCTGCAAAGTCCTTAAAATCGTTGCTGCAACAATTAATGCATATACGCATGTCAAAATAAGCAAAAATGTATTGCACCTACATATTGCAGTAGGCCTTTATTAATAACAATACTTTTAACTAATTATGGGATATTCGAAACAACATAAATTATGTCAAACCAATATTTGAGAATATCATTCATATGACTACGGAAAATATTCAAGTGTAGCGCCATTACACCGAAATTACAGTGCAATGGCACTGAAATAGGCTCCACATGATAATAAAATCATAATCTATACCACTCATTGTATTTACAATAATGTATTTTATTATTATCTCAATTTTTATTCCAATCGGTTATGTGTATTGACCTTATCTGAAAATAGGATAAATTTAACGTAATAAAATAGTTTGATATAACTAACAACTTTAAAGTAATTTTTCAACATCTAAATCATTTTCTATAAAATTTATATATAGATAAATGATTGTATAAA
Source organism: Annona squamosa (assembly GCA_035584095.1). Classification (NCBI taxonomy): domain Eukaryota; kingdom Viridiplantae; phylum Streptophyta; class Magnoliopsida; order Magnoliales; family Annonaceae; genus Annona; species Annona squamosa. Next base: position 10,489,671 of record JAXCLR010000081.1, read on the forward strand.
GTTTCGTTGTATTCTAGTATATGTAGAGTCTATTTTTGGGCAAATGTACTGTTGTTCCGATACAGTGATGCTGCACCGGACTAGCTCCCATATTTGACAATATCATTCATCAAAAACATATATTTGCTAATATCATTATCATGTCTTTTAAGTTCAGATGTCTATAGATGTAGATTTGATGACATTCAAATTAAAGGATGGTTGGTTGGAACTTGGAAGTTTCCTTTTTTTATATTTCATATACATAATGAATTACAGATATTACAATAAAGTACATTTACATTTTAAAATAATTGAAGAAAATTTTTCTTTTAACTCCTATAACAAGGAGAAATTGTAAACTCCACGATAAAAGAAAATTGTAAAACCCTCACAATAGACTAAATTGTAAAATACTGAACATTAGACTTGCACCATACAAGGTTCAAACCCATTCATCGCCGACAATGACCGGGCGTGGATATTATGAAAACAGGCACATCATGGTGGACTTAAAAGTTTCTAAAGAGAAACAAGATGGGTGATTAGGTAATCTACTTTTGCATCTTTTCATAATTAATCATGTTTGTATTAGTTACCACTGAGGCGGTAGCCCAATAGTTGGATACAATGGTTCCTATGTAATCTGCCTAGTTTTAAACCCTTCACAGGGTTAGGGGTGTTCATGTATAAATTAGGAGTTTGTTATCTCTCTTGGACTTTATTGTAATACATTTAAGATGAATTGCAACATTGACACACAACAAAAAAATCATGTCTTCTAAGGACATGCCAAATAAAAGCGGCCCAAACAGGTCCTAAAGATGAAATGCACAACATATTCCAGTAGCATCCACTTCTTTTTTTGAGTGTCTTGTGCATGGGCCACCCATCATGCAGGGATAGATGTCTATACCAGATTGCAATTTTATATTTCCAAAGAAAGCTTACACGATCTCCCTGCTTAAAAATCCACCGTATTTATCTTCCAAGGCTTGAGGAACATCCCAATGAAAGAGTGTAACGAATGGCTTCAAACCTACTCATATTAACAAATAAATAAATGAGTAAACACGCTTAATAGCTTTGCAGAGAGAGAGAGAGAAGAAGGGAGGAGGACCTTTTGATATGGCTTCGTCGATGAGATTGTTGTAGTACTCGACACCTTCTTTGTTGATTCCACCACTTAGAGTTCCGTCTGTGGATTTTATATCATGTAAGTTAGCTTATGGTGATTGATTATTTCACGCAAATTATTCTTCCAGGAGCTATATGTATATATGTAGAGAGGTATTTCATTCTATTGGATCAGGTTATGCGCAATCCAAACCTTTTGATAACGGCCATTCGGATTGATTCTGTTCAATATACATATACGTCAGCTGTCTAAAATTAAGTTCAGCTTGAAGATGATTTTGGACATAATTTCTCCACAAAATTTACACCCAAGGACCATAATTATATAAGCATTATTTTTTACTGTTTAAATTCATCTCTTACTAGGTAAGATTCTGGACCAAGAGATGGAAAATCTGTAGGCGTCCATTCCCAAGTCCTTGAGTATCTCCACATCTTCCTGCGTTAGAAAAGAAAAGAAAAGATCAGCCTTTCTGAGAGAGAGAGAGATACTTCCTGCGTTAGAAAAGAAAAGCGTTAGAAAAGAAAAGAAAAGATCAGCCTTTCTGAGAGAGAGAGAGAGAGAGATGTATTGACCTTGTAACGATGATATGAGTCTATGGCAACGTCCCCATTGCTGCCGTCAAAGATCTTTTCTGTGGGGGAAACGTATGTAAGATTGAATACGGCAAGTAATCGATGAGAGATAATCTAGCTACCGGAACGAAAAACGAATTGAATGCATTTGCATGTTATGCAAATATGTGTTAATCGCTCACACTACTAATGAGATAATTAATTTCAACCATATATTTAGTACTGTTGCGCATGGTTGACTGGAGCACTTTTAACTGCACTGGTGCTGATTCAATTTATCTTGATCGTAAAACTAGGCAGGTTGAGTAACAGGTAATCAATGATCACATGCATGCTCGCTTAATTTGACTACTAAAACTATTTAACTCTGCAGAGCTGATTCAATTTATCCTTTTTTTTTATGGAGATTCAATTTATCTTGATCGTAAAACTGGGCAGGTTGAGCGACAGGCAATCAATGATCACATGCATGCTTGCTTAATTTGACCGCTACAACTATATATATTACTGAGCATGCATACGTGGCAGAATTCTATTCTACAATATTTATTAGAAGAATTGATTAGCGTTTTCTAAGAGCTACAGCAATATGATTGCTTAATTTCTTTGACCCCAAGCCCACCAAAATTTTTTTTAAGAATGGCCAACCTTTTTAAAATTTTCCTCGCATGTAACTTTATTTGTAGCCAAAACTATTTTGTTTCATATAATATTCAAAGCGGGCGTTTTCACCTGCTTATCCTTTTGCGTGTTTGCTTCCATGTTCATATAATATTCAAAGCTGGGGTTTACCTCCGGTCAACCTTTTGCGTGCTTGCTTTTATAAACCTCGTTTTATGTAATCTCTTCTATATTTAATATTTTAATATATTATATTAAATTAACTTCATTTATCATATTTAGCATCATTTATATTATCATGAAATTTTTTTCATTTGTATAATATCATTATACATAATCTCATTTAGAAATATGTAAAATCAACATAATAAAAATAAATTAATAAAAACTATCAATTTTGAAATTTTATTTACTACATCTAAATTATCAAAATCTCATTGCAATATCAATAAATTATTTTACAAATTATTATTACATTTTGATATATGTAAATAAATCTAAGAATTTTTATAATTTACGTATGGAAATACATATTTTTAACAAAGGTCACCAAACATATATTTGATTTGTATGACATTTGTCTCTTGACTAAATAAAAGATCTTAAATGTAACTGATGAAATAAATTTTTTATCTAGTATGGAGACATAAAAAATTCAAGAGGTTATATAAAACTGATAGTGCATAGAAACAAAGCTCTATATACTAATATTGAACTTGACTTATATAAAATTGTATTTGGCAGTATTTAGTATTACACATGCAACCAAATTTCAGTTTTGACTTAAAAAATGTGGTTGAATGTAACAACTTAATCTTGTGGTGTGCTTAGGTTGATAGCTTTCCGACCATCATAGATATGGACTCGTAGCCTAATTGTTGTGGTCATCATAGATCTCGATCCAGATCATAATTGATCGGTCATCGTACATACGGGTTTTGAGTTCATATTAAACCTGGGTGTTGGTGAGTGAAAGTGTCCCAAATGCTTGGGGTTCTTCCACCCTCAGCTGCAGCACCTTCAACCTATAACAAAAGAGAACACAAATGCCACGGTTATAATTATTAATGCGTCATACTATCTTCTGCCGAATTCTAACCAGGGTTCTCATGATTCATAACAAACACATATCATGAATCACCACATTCTACTGACCTGATATGCAGCAGTAGCAGCTCCAAAGACGAAACCATCAGGAAAACTGCTCCTGCTAAGGAGCTCAGCTGCCGCCTGTCCCAAAACCGATTCAACGTGGACCAATAATATGGCTGCTTGAAGAAGCACCACCAGAAATAGCAGAAGACACCCTTTGATAGCCATTGTCAGAAACTTGTTGTGCCGCCTTCTTCCAGACCCTGCCTATTTATAACATTATTATATGGAGCTCTCTGTGCTATGGATGAAAGAAAGAAGACGTTAACTCGCCCATCCCGAGGTATCCAATGCACATGGATGAGATTTATATTATATATTCATCAATTGACCACGAGCTAATATATCTATCTATTTCAATGAGAAGTAAACAATATTCAAGTTTTAAGTTAAAAGCAGAGGAATGAAACCCATGTTATTTTTTTCAATCGAAGGAAAAAATGGAACGATGACACTGTAATAAAAGGAAAAAATGACTTCGGCAGCTCGGCCGAGTCCTAACGCCAGGATTCAACCATGTAGTGCGGGAAAATCGCGTCAATTTACGGTTTTTTGGAAATAATAGACTGTTTGTGAACGGTAGCCTGCCAACACAGATCTCGATGACAGGCTTCTCGGATCGCTGCCTGATTTTCCTGGGTGTTTTTTTTTTTTTTTTTTTTTGGATAAGTGCCTGACTTTAATAGTTGGTCCCTTGGTCAACATTGTTTAATTACTATACAGTTTTCACCGCCCGCCATTTTGTATTTGGATTTTGGATCCGCGGCTTTGGCTTTACACCTTAACTTGAACTTTTTTTTTTTTTTTTTTTGGGGATAATGATAGAGTGTATTTCAATTACAAAACAGAAACAGCTGAATCTTTGCAGTGAAGCTCAACCAAAAAATCTGGTGGATATCCCCATCTCCCCATCAAGGCTTACAGAATTGACTTAAAGAAGAAGCAAATTCAGCGAGAAAATGGGAAGCCATGTTCACCTTCACTTAAACTTGGGATGTCGACAGTATTAAAAAAAAAGACTTGAGATGTTCATTAGCAAGTTGGATTTGAATTATGATAGATGGGTCCTACTTCTTCGTTATCAGTTCCCACTAATATATTGGTGGGAACTTTACTACCGTTTTAATGACAAAAAAATTTAAGTAAAATTTTATCCCAATTTTGCATTGGTATCTATAAGATTTGACTGAAAACTTTTTTAAATTTTGTGTCCATAATTATAAGTTTTTTTTCTAAAATTGCAGTGTACGTACAAATTCTAAACTTTTTTAAAATAATGAAAACAAGTTTGTATATAAATACAATTAAATATCTTTAAAATACAAAAATAATTTATTTGTAAAAATTCCTCTCGTGTATAAAAGATTTAAATAGAGCCTTTATATATATAAAAAATTTTAAAAAAAAAAATACGTTTTACCGTCACCTATAAATCAGGCCTGGTAAATTGCTTGAACAATGGAGATCACATGGGCTAAGAAGAATGGTTAAACTTTCAACTTCCATTAAAAATTGATATGAATAGCTTTTAAATGTATAGAATATAATAAGCCTTGCCTGTTGCAGTAAGATATATTTTCTAGAGGGTGGATCAAGATAGTTCACAAATTGTCCTGCCGCAACGGCTATTTCACAAAGATAACATCTACCTCGCAGTGAAAACTGTTATCACAAGACAGTTCACAAACTATTGCAATCCGCGCATCCGTAACTCTCGCTAGCATTGTATGTTTTCTGGAATCACTATCATGATAGTATAATTAAATTCAAGTAACCACTTACTTGCATGTCTATGCAAGAGATGGAAACACGTGCATTTTTTTATGAGTATTGTTACAACACTTCAACAAGTATTTTTTTAACTTAAGCTCTTAGATATTTTTACAAATTTCTTATAATATTCTAATACATAACTAATAATATCTTTAATTTTTATAAATACAATATCTTTAATTTTTATAAATACGGAAGACACTCCCATACATTTGGAGGAAACTTAATGCCACAAACTTCTTTCTTGTTGCTTACGCAATCTTTAAATGTTGCTGCCTTGAGTTGCTTCCTTTTTGATCAATGCAGCTGACTCGTCTCGAAACGCTTGCATTTTTATTTTAATATATGCAAAAAGACACGTTTTCTACATGTTTTTTATTCGTAAACCATCGAACGCTTTCAAAATCTACGATCGATATACGGCGGATGCCTTGGGACTAATAGATATATGGAACAATGTGCGGGGAATTTGCTAGTCAGGTACCAGCCCAGTAAACGAAGCTACATGCACATGGCGATTTCCATTGGCACATGCTTGATCGAATCAACCCTGCGTCCACCGAATACTTTTAATTTTTTTCAGAAACAACTCTTAGCAGTTAGCCTTATGCAGTAGAACTTACAATTAATTAATGTTATTAAAACTGGATCGAACCGGCCGGTTGGACTGCTTCGACCGGGAACCGGTCGCATGTCCGGTTCGATTCAACACGGTTTGGTTCAATAACCCAAAACCACCTGAACTGATGAACCGGAGGTCGAACCGTACATACCGGTTCAACCGGGTTAGACCGGTCAGGCAATAAACTAATAACAAAGAATTAAATATATATTATTATTAAAAAAAAGATCAAAAAATTGGATTATCGGAACGCCCGACGCCCTCTTCTTCTTCCCCCTTTGGAAACCCTAGCCGCTGCCTTGCCCCCGCGCCCGCCCGCCCCGGCCTCGTTCTCGTCGATCACCCTCATTTCCGTCATCTTCTTCTTCGCCATCTGCGTCCACAGCGCCAGCGTCAGCAGGCTCCTGCGTCCTGCCACTCCTGCTGCATAGTCTTCCTGGCCTACAGTGCACAAGTGCACGCACTGCCGGCTGCCGCCTGCACCTTCGTCGTCTTCCTCACCGTCTGCCTACCCGCACCATTGGATGCCCTCATATCATCTCTTTTTACTACAACCCGCAAAGTTTTCGTCATCAACACGATGCCGCTGCCCAGTTGCTGCCGTCAGCATTTCGTCAACATCACTGGTGTATCACCAGAATTCCCTTCCCGGCGAGCAGCCTCGATCGCCAACTGGATGGATGTGTTTCGAAATAGGAAACCCAACATCGTTGCCCCTTTTGGATCTCAATGCTAGCAACCTAATCGGGAGATCGGGGCAGATAAAGGGCTCTGTCTCACCTATGCCAACACCAAAAATCCCTTTGCCACACTAGAGCATCACTCCGGCAAGGCAACGAAGACATCTTCACCATCCAAAATTCGGGTCTGTAAAACCCAACCAAAAGAACAACATGATAGCTCCTAGCCAACGACTGTGGGTTAATATGGGTTTTACTCACTAAACCAAATGGACTAAAAACCATAATTATAATGGCGGCTGAATCGGTAAATCCCTTAATCCATAGATAATCAACATAAATGCCGGTCGTGATTTTACGTTTTTAGTGTTCTATTATTATTTTTAACCAACTCTAAAAATTCATAAAGTATGCCAATATGCATTAAAATCAAATAAAGATAATGGCACCATGACTGGACATCGGCATGCCTAATATATTAGGCATATATAATATATATATGCCAAATTCTTCACGTAATTTAATGTAGCAAATAAAAATTATAATATAATTAAAAAAATATTATAATTATATATTAGGTGAACTTCTTAGTGCCTAGGATGATTTATATGTAATCTAAAAATTTGTTTTTAATATTTTATTTAATTCATAAAATTTGAGTTCCCCTTAAATGTTGTTAGATGTTGTTTAGATACTTTTAGACGCTGTTAGATAAGGTAGATTTCATTAAATCCTATTATCCGAATTTTAAATTTTGTAATTAAGGTATAAATGATCTTATAAATGGCTCAAAATCATATTACAAGTGTTAAATTAGGATTAACTTATTAATATATTTACTTAAAATTTAAAAATAATTTAATATTTATGACATCATAAATATGTCATGCTGACTCATCGGTTCGCTTAACCGGTCGAACTGGTTCGAACCAGACTAGTTCCTTTTTTGGTTTAATTACCGATTCGGTTCTAACAACATTGCAATTAATTTGTTAAGATGTGATAAAACAGTTAAACAGGCAACATTTTTAGGTAATTCATGAAAGGCCAACCGTAGGATTAATTAGGAGATATTAGTAGTGTAAAAGCATATCTAGTGTTGTTGAGTGGATTGTCTTTTCCCTCTAAACCTCTTTTGTTATAGTTAGGAAATCACAAGTGAACATATAAGAAAATCTAAGGTGATCATGTGAAGAAAGGACCTAGACTATTCTACTTAAACTCTAATAGAAAGATAATCAATCACATAAGAATTAGTATATCCCTTAATTACTAAGCTTTCATTTTTAAGCTCAATCCAAAGGAAGCTTATAGAATCTAAACCACTAACCACAAATCCCTACCTCTTAAACTTGTGTAGAGTATTTATATGATTGGCATTGAGCCAACCTCCTCAAGATCTCGTAGGTAGTTGTTGGGGAAATTTTGATATATTTTCTCAATTTTAGCTTGCAATCCTTACTTTGATGCTCTTCTATAGAGTTCATTGGAAAAACCAAACTCAAATAATTCACCCTCAGGCCCACTCAAATGGTTCACTGCCAAATATTCTAAATTTTTAAATCAAGTTATAGCTCACATGAGGTGTAACTTGAGCTAAGTTGAGCCTGGGCCAACCCATAAAGTTGAAATTCTAACAATTTTGAAATTTAATTCTTTACAACTTGAGCCTAAGAAACCGAATCTATAAAAGATATAGGGTTATGGTTCATGTAAACTTAAACCCGAGCTTAATTTTTCATTCTTTTATCTATTCTGAAATATATTATATACGTAATATCTAAATAATGTTTTCTTCATATTTGTATATTTGTACATTATTTATATTTTTGATAAACTATATTATTTATTTATGTTTGAATACATGTTTGTTATATTATGATTATATTATTTAATTTATATTTATCTTTATATTTTCATTATTTATTTTTATGTTTATTAATTATCTTTTTTATCTTATTTTCGCTGTCAATTTTTTCTAAGAATATATCATATATTATTATTTCATAAAAAGGAGTTTAACTATGTATTATTATTTTCTCTTATATAGATTTTGTTATTGTATATTCACACGAAATGCTAAATTTGTCACACTTAAATATCAACTTAAAACTAACTTAAATTTGATTTTAAAAAATAGAACTAAAGTTTCATTTTACAAATAGACTTTTTTTACGAAAGGTTTTACAAATAGACTTGATTTAAAAAAATAGACTTAAACTTTTATGTTTTTTAAACAAAGTTAAGATTAAAATTAAGATAAATCAAATCCCATAAACCCAAGTTGCGCCCTACCTGCCACCCGTCCCTTAAATATTAAATCAAGGACATGTGTAACTTGGCCAAAAATCTAGCCTCATCTGCATTCACACTCGCACGTATGAAATTTCCCTTTTATGGCTCTCTATTTAAATGGCCTCGGTTGGGATACTTGTCTGGCCCAATCACCGTCTGCCGTAATCATTAACGAATTTAAATATATTTCTGTGTACTCAATTTATAATTTATATTAGTACTGCGTTAATCATTTTGAAAAAATTGAGTACACAGAAATATATAAATTATATTTAGTGGAATTGAAGGACTCGATTTTTAAAAGTGGTTTAGTTTGGGTTAGGTGATTGTCAACTCAATCCAACCTGATTTAATATGTTAGTATAAAATATAATAGATTATTAAAAATAATCATACATTAGCACATAATATATATGAATTAAATAAAAAATTATTGCTTTGAAATAATATTATTTAGCGATTATTTTATCGTATAAGTCATAAATTGAAAAATATTCCTATAAAAAGAATTAATTTTTATGCTTTCATATAAATTTATATTTTAAAAATAGCTTTAATTAAGAAAAATATATTTATTAATTCGATTTCTAACCTAAATCGAAAAAAAATCTTTAAAATTAAAATAGGATCAAGTCAAGGTACAAAAAATAAGATTAAAATTCTAACCTAAACTGAAAAAAATTCTTTAAAATTAAAATAGGATTAAGTCAAGGTACAAAAAATAAGATTAAAATAGAGTTTGGTTGAGATATTACAAGGTGGGTTAAGATTATGTTTACCCTAGCTCGAGTTAACCCAACCTGATTTATACGCTTAACATAACTCATGTATTAAACTATACAGAACAACAGGAGATAAGGATAACTGCTGAGCCAATTGGCCGGTCAAAAAACCGGACTGGTGCAAAACAAATTATTTTATTTTTTAAAATTTGTTTTATAAACTTATTAATCTAATTATATTTAATTTATAAAGTAAGTTTTATTATTTTTAAATATTTTTATACATTTATTTTTAGATTTTTATATACAGAGATATTTAAATCATTTTAAATTTTCATCCCAGTATTTTAAAATCTAAAATAGATATATATTCACATATCCAAAAATAATAGAACTTAGTTTATAAATTAAATATAACTAGATTAACACATTTATAAAAAAATTTAAAAATAAAAAAATATTTTTAAACTGATATGAAATTCCAGTATGAAACGATCAGTACTCAACTATCAAAAGTAACATGACCAATGAGACATTTTCCACCGTCCGTAAAATTCAGTTCGAAGTATTTTTTAGTTTTTTGTTCTTGAAAATGTTGTCATAAATATATATTACAACATAAATCAAAATTATCTATTTTGGAGATAATTGTATATATTTTTTGAATTTTAAACACAAGTTATTGATCATAATGTCCCAATTTATAAAATTCAAAATAATATCCATATGTTGTAAATCTTAGTTTAGAAACTATAGACATACCGTCAACCAGTTAACAAAAAAAAAAAAAAAACCTTCATTCGTAATTAAATGATCGCGAATCTAAAAGTAAAGTGGACGAAGATAAAAACTAAGATAATTTAATAATTTAAATAATTCATCAAAAATAGTTTAAATATAAAAATTTAAAATAAGATTGATACATAGAGTTATGACGTAAAAAATAGAGTTTCTCTATGGAAATATATTACTATAGCATAATTTCTTAGGTAATTAACTATATCGAAATTTATCTTTACCAAATTTTTTGTCGATAATAAAAAGTAAAATGATCATTTCAAACATACCAGTCCAAAAACATATTTTTAAATTTTTTTCAAATTCTTTTTGTAAAAAGATTAATCTAGTTATATTTAATCTATAATTAATTTTTATCAATTTTGAAAATATATGTATATTTATTTTGAATTTTTAAACATAAGAATATTTTAATCATGTTTTAACAACATAAAATAACTAAAATACTCTTGTGTTTAATAAATATATATTCTCTAAAATTGATAAAATTTGGCATATAAATTTAACATAACTAGAATAATAATTTTGTAAATTTTTCTTTTAAAAAAAATTATGTGTTTCGGACTGATGGCCCCGTTTGGGACCTGTCTCAGACGATCAGAACTCAAAAAAATAAAAAAGTGTGGGGCCCTGTGCGAGCTGACACACTCTCATGCAGGAGACAAGCACTTGTCGGTCTCTCCTCCGCCAGGTTCCTGTGCCACGTACGGGGAAAGCTGCAGCGACCAACACGTGCTCTATGAGCTAGCCACTGCTTCGACGTGGGAACACGTTGTTCCTCGAAACTAATTGTTGATATTTCATGTCCTGGAAAAGCCCGGAAGGATCATCTTCATCGGTGGCGTCTTCTTATCCGTGGAGGTGTAGGTTAGAGATTTCAGGTTGGGGGTCAAGAAGGAGAAGATCGATGCAGGCTGTCAAGAAGGCAGCCGTTTCTGTGAAAGAGACGGCGGAAAACATTGCAGCTTCTGCCCATTCGGGCATGATTAAGACCAAGGCCGTCGTCCAAGAGAAGGTCAGTATGCGTATATGATTCCCCAGTTAGTTTGTGGGTGTTACAAAGTTTGAATACATAGGTTGAGAAGATGAAGGCAAAGGATACAAGAGAAAAGCAGATGGCTGAGGAAAGAAAAGTGGAGAGAATGAAAGCCGCAGAAACCATAAAGCGGGTGGCAAGAGAACAGCATGCCGCGGCTGCGGCTGCGGCTGCCTCACGCGGTGATGGTGGTGCTACTGGCGGGGTTCGTGGCCACACAGCCGGTCTGGCCATTGCCCACGCCGGCCACCATCATTGTGATACGGCTACCACACGCAGTGACGGTGGTATTGCTACTCCGGACACTTGAGATTACTCCCCTTGAGGCTGTTGAATATGTACATACTGTTCATGCATAAGTAAATGGCTATTTTGTCTACTTTTAGCGAAAGACTTGAAAGGTATCTGCAACCAATAAAAAGAAAGAAAGAAAGCTGGCCACTGACCTCTCTCATATAATTTCCTGTGTGTTACAATTTTAGGCTCAGGTTCGAAATTTCCTGTCCAGAAATAAATGCATAGGTTTACATATGTATTTTTTAATTTAGTAAGGGAATTGATTAGATAAAAACTTAGAATTGATGGCTGCCATTGAAATTTAGAATTTCCAATGTTAGTCCTCGCAATAAGTTCCTTGTTTTCCTCGCCGCTTTTGTTGTAAGACCGCAGATTATTTCCAAATTTAGCTGATTAGTATGCTTGTTGTGCACTGGCATCTACTAGCAACATGCAGCGTATATCTCCTCATACGTTAAATGAATCTGGAACAACTAAAACTGAGGCAGGCTGTGTTGAAGCCAGATCACATACAACCCAACAACGCTCATGACCCACCCACCTACAGCACACACAACCCAAGTGCATGGGTTATTGAAATGCAGGTGAAAAGAATGACTGCCCAGCCCGCGCATGTGCTGCTTCATGGCTAAGAAATGGTTTAAACTTTAAATGCTGTTCTATCCATGACATTTGAAAAAAAATTACCAACGTGCAATCTGAGAGATGTTGTCGACGAAGTGCTCCGACAAATTAAGTTTTAGACACTAGGGAAATTTACTAGTAGAACGTTATTTTAATATTTGATCATCAACACCAGTCATGCTCATGTGTGTATTAAAATGAAGGAAAAAGCAAGGCTTGGTAACACATATGTCAAGAAAACAGCAATAATCTTCTTCTACAATTTCAGAGTGAGGTCAATGTCCTCCTGATCAGGTTCTACATTTTCTACATTCAAATCAAACTCACCACGTCCGGGTTTCGAATCATGCTCTTGATCTTTGCTATCCTCGAGCTCAGCCGGTGTACGATTCAGATCGATCTCTTCCTCATCACCCTTCATCTGGCTGCATTCAGTGCTATCATCGCTAACAGAAATCACCTCGGGAGGACCAGGAACATGAAGCCAGTTGTAGTAGCGCCGTCTCACAGAATGCTGCTGTAGCATCCTTAACTTTTCCTCGTAATTGGCTCGAAATCCGTTATTGCTTCGGGGAGGCAACATCATCATCCATCCTGGTGGGAAGCATCTGTAGGGCGACGATCCTATTCCCAGCAGGCTTGGATATGTTGAAGCCATAGGCTGCTTGGATGGGGGAATCGGCCCAAGCTGCTCGTAGACATTACAGAATGATTTGTTCGCACCAGTTCTAGGCTGTTGCCGTTGCAGATGTTGGATATTTGTGGGGGCGCCATAGGGACGGCGACGAAGGAGCTTCTTTGTGCATGAAGGACATGCAGGGCCGTGCACCTTTTGTTTCTTCAGGATTCCTTCTTTCTCATTCTCGTTCTCCATCTCTTGGGGGGGTTGCGGAGGCATTAGTTCTACGGGTTTTATATAGAAGTTTCAAAGGACATTATAGAACCTACATATGATGCGGTAGGATGGGATGCATGTTGGATATGTGTGCTATATATCAATGAATGTCGTATATTCATTGAAAAGAAGCAGAGAAATTTGTATCTAGACGGTTGACGCAGTGGCACTAGAAAGCATATCATGAAATCACTATTTTAGATAACGCATATGCTAAGGCAAATTGCTGTGAATATATCAAATATTATCCCTACTTGTTGCATGTCTAAGATCAAATCTCAGTTATCTAATAAAAAAAATTCGCAGATTTTTTTCCCCAAAAAAGGAAAAGGCAATTACCTAAAAAACTAGTGAAGTGCTAAATTTCCAATGCCCCAAGAACTCAAGTACTAATGTAACTCTAGGTTTCCTTTGGCGGCGCTTTCTAATACATGGAAAACCTGTTTGGGTACTTCAATGCAGAATTTTAACCATTTTTTAGCTATTAAATATTGCGAGCATAAGTTAATTAAGAGCAGAAGCTGTAAAATATAATTCCCCTTAAGTCGGGGCTAGAAAACTTAGGTCTATCTCAAACTTAACACTAATTTTGTTTATAAAACCTAAACCTAATCCTCATGCTAACTCTACTTATAAAATTTAAATCCTAACTCTATTTACAAAATCTGAATGTTAAAATATTTGTAGAAATTAAGTTTGAGTTGGATTTTGAGATTACAAGATTTTACTTGACTTAGGAGGGATAAGTTTAAAATTTTCCATGAATATACAATAATCAACAAATTGTGTAAAAACTTCTTCTAAGTTACATGGTAGACAAGGAAAATCACAATCTTAAGTAGTAAATTTAATATATTATCAACATGACAAACATGTACTCAAATATAAATTTAAATAATTCAAAATACATAAATATACTGAAATGTTGTTTAGGTTATAAGGTTTGTGCTATTGTGTACCTGGTTTCAACTTACATTCCCTGGATTTTTATTTTTACAAATTTTCTATTTAGATTTAATCCATTCATTATATTCTTCTTCACAAATATTTTTAAGATATGAAAATCATTCAAATCAGATTTGGGTAAAATTCATAGAAAATGCATGAGGCTTCTTAGAATCATAATTTTTATTGTTATAAATTATAAAAAATTTCAATCAAGATAAATTTTCATATCTAAACGATAAAAAAATTTAAAATACAATGCATCGTTGGATCTAAATAAGATAATAAAAAATGCAAAAAAAAAAAAAATTGAGGGTTGATGCGAGTGTGTGTAAGAGTGTGTAGAGTAGAAAGTTTAAGGTTCGAAATTGCGCGGAGCTACTTACCTCATGTACACTTCTTTAGGAGTTGTCTTTCAACAGTTACCAAGTCATCCAACAAGGTGATATGATCCAAAAAAATTTTAAAAAAAATAATCCAAGGGGTATAAGTCACAGCAGGTACATTGGAGAAAAGCTCAATTTATACGTAGGCTTCTTCTTCTATATAACTAAGTGCAATCCATCCATTTTGGTCTACCTTTATGATCATGTGAAATTTGCTCATATTATTACATTTAATATCATTTTTTTAGTACGCTAAGTTTCATCCAAATCAAAGTGCATGATCCACATTTGCTTAAAATATACATTTATGTGTAATTACAAAAATGTTTAAATTCAATCACATATGTATTAGAATATAATAATATTTCGTAAAATGCATTATACTTTATAAAATGAATTAGGGGCTCGCTTCTAAGTAACAGGTTATATAGAAGCAGTTCTATATAATTCCCTCAAAATTTAAGATTTTAATCATTAATAAAAAAATCTAATACATTCATTATATTTAAAATTATTTGTTTAATTATGAGATTAAGTTTCATTAAAATTCAATATGCGCATAGGTCACATTTGTTCAAAAATAGATATATTCATGTGTAAATTAAGAAAAATACTTAGATCCACTCATATATGTAGTGGAATATGATAATACTTTATAAAATCGTTTGTCCATGTGGTAATGATATGTTAGATAGTTTAGATATTAAAAATACTACTTAAAAATTAATATTTAGCATTAAATTATTTTATTACGTTAATTTTGCATATTTGTAAATGAGCCCATATAGTTTTATAAGTGATATTAAACATAATAGATGTAGTAAATTTTTCATCAATCATCTAGATGTTAAAAATTGAAAAGGTTACATAGAAAGGGTGTTTTGTAGAAGCACACCCACATGATTTATTTACATATAAATAATGTTTTGATGGTTTATATATTAAAATACAACTTTGATATTGAAAAATAAATTAAGTAGTGTTATTATATCTAAGGATTTTTACAAATATGCCAACAACATTTGACCAATAATGCATGTGTCCCTAAGTTTTCCAATATTGCAAATATGCTCACAAAATTTATATAAAATTGCAAATGTGTCCCTTTTGCAAAACGACGATAATGTCTTTTAAGCGAAGTAATCTATATATTTTTTGCGAATATTATACGCATATTTGCAAAAAATCTAAATTAATAATATATGAAAAATATATAAAATAACAAAATAACAAATATTTAGAAATTTGAAAATGTATTACTTGGCTTAAAGGGCATTATTGTCATTTTACAGAAAATTTTAACAACATTATAATGGAAGGGACAAGCTTTCAATTTCGTACAAACTTTATTGTCATATTTACAATATCAAAAAATTTAAGAACATGAGTGCAATATTGGTCAAATTTTATATGTATATTTGAAAAAATATCTTATATTTATCTTACACACTTTGTTAAATAAGGCCTATGCATATCTTTGATTTAAATGAAACTTAATTTGATAGTTAAACAAATCATTCTAAATATAATAGATGAAATGAGTTTCATACAATCATAAAGATGCATTAAAATGGAAAGACTATAATATAACCTGATGACACTGAAGTGAGATCCTAACTAAAATCCTACTTATAAGTTGGACTCATGAGGCTCAAGTAACTCTAGAACTTGTCACTGCATATATTAATTTACAATGTGATATCATTATCATTGAGTCACTAAAGTCAATCATAAAAGAATTAGTCATGATTTTACATTTAATGACAGTTCTTTTCACTAGAGGATTATTTCTGCAATATCCATTATATTATTGTTACCAACACTTAAATTTTAGCAATAATAATTATTTATATCATTAAATAAAATTTTTCGCATCGAAAAATGCTTCGGTCACGTTTCTTATGTTACTAAATACTAGTTTCCTTATAATGCTTTTTGAACTCGAATTTCAAAAAAGTCAATCCAATACTAATTTTTTTCCCTCCCGGATTGGGTCCCTTATGTTTAAGCTCAGGTTGCACCCTTGTTTATAAGTCGAGGGCCCCACGGGGCCCACACTTGAGATTTTTCCGTTAGCCCCAGATACTCCCAGCTCAAGTTGCTACAAATTGCAGGTATATATATATAGCAAAGGCGAGCTGGACACAACATTGACATTCAAACCATCAGTTTATAATAGTGGAAGAATCTGTGATCTTAATTTGTGTTATTTGATTGTATTTCAGTGCTGCTTATAATGGGCATGGAAATCTATTAGTTTAGTACTGTATATATGGAAATACTTCAGTGGTGCTTGATATACCAATATAAATTTGTAATGTTTGTACACAATTTTATAATACTCGAACAGTCCATTCAATGAATTTAAGCCGATTTCAAATTTTGTATATATTTTTATATTTTTAAAAATTGTTCCTGACATTAAATTCCAATCGAAATGAGTTTTGATATCTTAGTTAAATGGATGTTATTGACGAAAATCGATGCACTATATCTGATATAAACACCAAAATGGGTTCAAACATGCATGATGCTGCATGAATTTACTTTGGTACTTCGTGACTGTTGAAGTACTTCCCATCTATATTGAATAAAAGAGCAAAAAATACTTCTCTATTATCGACAATACATAAGATTTTAGTGTTGTCCATATTCTGGGCTAAATTATTTTTGGGTATATTCTAGGCTAACTTTGATGAGTAATTTCCATGCATTAGGATGCAAAAACTCCATTTTTAATTTTTTTTGAAAATATTTTTATAAAATTATTAACCTAGGTGAATTTAAGTTATGTATAGAATTTTATCAATTTTGAAGATGTATAAATATATTTTTATTTTTTAAAAATAGGTATTTTTAGTCATTTAAAAATAACTAAAAATACTTCTCTAATATCAACAATACATAATACTTCAGTGTTGTCCATATTCTAGTTTTGGTATAATCTAGGCTAACTTTGATGAGTAATTCCATGCATTTGGATGCAAAAATTCTATTTTTAAATAATTTTTGAAATTTTTTTATAAAATTATTAACCTAGGTGAATTTAACGTATGTATAACATTTTACCAATTTTGAAGATGTATAAATATATTTTAATTTTTTAAAAAGGGTATTTTTAGTCATTTAAAAATAACTAAAACCTTCCCTATTTAAAAAATCAAACTCTATAAAAAAACACATTTCTAAAAATGTTAAAGTTTTAATTATAGATTAAATACATATAAATTACTAGTTTTATAAAAATATTTAAAAGTTGGAGGTTTGCACCACGAGGCATCAAGATGCATTGAAACATTACTCAAACATTTTTATAGGAAAACATTACTCAACTTCGATGATGATATTTGTGTGTAAAATGCCACGGTTAGAATTACAGGCCCACCATATTATGTGGGTTTTTTAATTTCCCACTAATGATGGGGTTAGTAGAAAATTTCCTCCATGTTGTGAGGATTTTGCATATACTTAATTGTAATATTAGTTGATTTGTTGTATATGATACATTAAAAAAAATTTTGATGATGGTATAAAATTAACTTCACTAATTAGTCCAATTTTATCCAAAGTCAGGAGACTTCATTTCATAGAAGTGTAAAAATTAACATATGAATAAAGTTGATTATATCTATTTTGAAACCATAAATTCAAGATCTATATTATTTAAAATATTTTTCATATATAAGGATTAATTCAAAATATGCTATAAAAAGGATTAATACCAAATATGAATTCCATATATACAAAGTTCGTGACATTTATGCATAAATGGCTGTTCGTGTTGAATTGAACTGGCCAACTCAAGTCTGATCTCACTTCTTGTGATATTCGGAGAATATTTCAATGCATCCTACTGAAAGTTTTATTTATTATTATTATTATTTAAATTTTCTTTTATAAAACTCTTAATCCAAGTGTATTTAATCTATAAATCAGATTTTTACTATTTTTGGAAATGTGAATATATTTCTTATTTTTAAAAATATGGAAATTTGGGTTTTTTTTAAATGACTAAACTACTATTTTCAAAATCAAAAATATATATATACATGTTTTTAAAAATGGTAAAACTTAGATTATAGATTAAATACATGTAGATTAAGAATTTTATAAAAAAAATTTCAAAAAATAATAAAAATGAAATTTTCAGCAATTTTAATGCATCCAGTTACATTGAAATAAACCCCGTGATATTTACACTTATGGTAATGGAAACAATTTTCTCTTAATTAATTAAACCTCAAATCGCTTCCGTTAGTGAGAACGAAAGTAAATATGAAGAAAAGAAAAGGTCCTATTATCTTAATGACAAAATTTGAGATACCTATATCTGCATATCACGATTAGCTTGGTCATTTGTTGTTATTTACTAATAGATATTGGTGCACCTTCTTGTACTAGATAATTCACTGGGATAATTTCTCTTATACCCGTGACAATTGCACATAACTCGTAATATATTCATAATATTTCGTAAATTTCTTTTATACCATAATATTTTACCATAAATTACTCCCATACCCACACCATTAAAACCATCATTATCTACCCCATTAAAAAGATAATTTTATCCATTTAAAATCTTTTAATTAAGATAATTTAACCTTAACGTGACTCAATTGATGATATTAAATCATTAACACAAGATATTAAATAACTTGAAAGTTATATTAAGATTGATTTATTTTAATTAAAAATTTTTAAAATGGCAAAATCGTCTTTTCAATGAGATAGACAACGGTGGTTTTAACGGCATAAGTATAGAAGAAATTTAAAGTGAAATGTTATAGGTATAAAAGAAATTTATAAAATATTGTGAATATATTAAAAATTATGTGTAATTGTTACGAGTATAAAAGAAATCATCGTCATCTTAGTTACGTTCCGTTCATAAAATCATGTTACCACCGTGAAGGTGTTGAATGAGGAAAGGATGAGGTGCGTTGTAATGGTCTTGATTTTAAATCGAAGAGAGGAATGATTTTTTTTTTTTTTTTTCCTGAAAGAAGAGACGAATGAATACGAATTGAGAAATAGTAGTCCATCGTTAAACAGAAAATGAGAATGTACATTGGTTAATTTTATTTGACAATAACAGCTAGTTTTTTTAGACGACGCTCATTTCTGTACTCAATGCCAAGATGTCACACACACGCCATCCTCGTACTGCTGAGCTATGCTTTAGTTTAAAACACCAATATTTGGATTTTTTTTATATAAAAGAAATCAATATGTATACGGTATACCTGTAATAAAATGAAAAGGTGGCCCCCATATTAGTAATGAACCCTAATATGTATTACAGAGATTAGTTGGGACCCACATTGGCGCACGATTGTTACGTGAGCCTGCCAGCTATACCCTATTCCAATATCCTGATAGAAAGTAACAAACATCCCACGTGGCTTATCTTTCTAGAAAACAACCAACATCCCACGAATAAAATCTTTTCGTGGATGACTAATTTTATCATACGTTATCCCGTTTCTTAATTATCCAACGCATTGTACCTGGTCATTTCCAGATGTGATTACGTCAGAAATTTTCAAGTGTTCATGTTCGCAATGGAAATATCGGTGTAGCTATATTATAAATAAGACCGTGATCATATAGATTTGATTAAGAGGAAAGTATACTTATTTATTAATTATCTCAACGCAGGCAATTTGACCATCATACTTTTTGCATGAATATTTGTTTTTTCATGGCAAATATTTGCTTATTTGTTTTAGAGCTATTGAGATTTATCTCTCTCTTTTTTTTTTAGAAATTTATAATTTTCAGTTCACAATCATTAGTTCTACAAAGATTCACCCTCGTTTATGACTACCTGTCTAACACTTATATGTCATTGACTTTTACTGGATTTTGGTGGCTGATTTTATAATGATATTTTTAGAGTTTTAGTTACCTGAATTCGATGGCAATTGAGAAAAAAATTAACTAGTTAAACTTTAAATTTTGCTATAAATTGTGAATAGATGACGGAATATGTAGGGGCGAGTTTGGTTCAAGTAAATTGACTAGTTAGAAATGACTAAGATAAGGTCTTATTTTTTATACCCATAAGAATGGGTAGGTTCTATGTAAAAAAGAAAAAAAAAATTCAATTTAATCAAGATAGAATATATTCTAAGGTTTAGATACCTTGAACTAACTCAAATTACTAGTATATATTTAACATATATATATTACAAAATATCTTTTATAATGAAAGATGAAAATATATTCTTTAAATATATAGCAACTTGTTTAATTTATCTATTATTTAGCAAATTTAATAAATATATTTAAAAATTATATCATTATTAGCTTGATTATAGGTTTTAAAGTAAGATTTGTAATAAAAATTATAATCTTCAAATATAATATAAATATTATTTAAAGAACTAATTTGAAACCGAAATCAAAACTAGCCTATCTTAAAAAAGGATAATTAGAACCAGCTTGATATGAAATAAGATAAATATGAGTTTTTAAAAATAAGATAAGAATATAATTGACTCTAAATCAAACTTAGTTGTTGCATCACTAGGAATATGTAAATCTGCACCATTTATTAGATAAGGCCTACATTCTTGATAAAAAAAAAAAAAAAACCAATCTTGGGTGGAGTATTGCTTAAAATATATATTGGAGTGCAGTTCCTTGTGATTAACACCACGGCATTGCTCTCATGTGATCATAGTACATCACATATGAGTGACATGCACCTTTGGATAAAAAAAAAATTGGGGAGCTTCTGGCAAATAGTCTATCCGTTTTGGGTTTAAAAAAATACCATTGATTTTTTCAATTTCAGCCTCCTCACAAGTTGCCTAAATTCTTCACTTTCTCCATTTGGGGATTTTCTTTCTCATCACACTCATGAGTCATGGCATCGTTTCCCTTGGGCCCAATGCCATTATCGGTGCCTGTCTCACCTTCAACAGTAGTCGACCGTGAGAGAGAGGTGTTAGAGTTATACTCCTATAAGGTGTCCTAATTAAATAATAAGTCTTGGATTTAAAGAAAGTCTAGTTTAGTCATATCTGAATTGCGTATGCAATCCGAGTTCAGGTAGAATTACACTTCTAATTGAGTCATGATGGGAATGACTCTATAAATAGAGTAGTCTAGGTCCCCCTCTCACATGTTTACATTACTAGTAATTCCCATCTACCGCTCGTATCAAAGGAAAAAGTGTTGAGGGAGAAGATCACGTACTCTACTCGGTCTACAGGTGGAATCTACACATACATAGATTCAGATATGCTTCCGTATCACATAATTTCCAATAAAAGGACCATCGAAGGCGAGACATATGCAAGTAACGGCATCTGTGAGGAAAATGATGTCACCGGCAAGAGAAGGAAACTTCCCAAATCGAAAGCGTAGGCGAAGTAGGTGCGAGCAGGTCGAAATGAAAACTGATTAGCGTTTTTAAATCCAAAATAAAAATGGACAGACTATTTGCTTGAAGCTCCCCATCTGCAACAACGCATGTCAATCGTGCAGGATTGAACAGCTAGTATTTTGACCACATAAGAGTAGTCGGATGCGGTAACTGTAAGGAATCATGCTTTATGCTTCATACATATAATCATATGTAAATTATGAAAAAATAAGTAGATCTATTATTCATGTTATAAATCTTTATAAATTTATTTATTTATATAGGTATGATGGTATAAACAGTTTAGATAGTAAATTAAAAGCCTTAATAATAATATATAAATCAAACAATTGTATTATGATTATTAAACCCCTTTTTAGATGGAGACGTTACGTTTTTTTATTTTTGATGAAAGTTGATTCTAATTAAATATTGTCATTAGCATAATTGCATTCATGCCAACAAAAATTAAATTGTACGCATTGAGGTCAACGATTTCAAAATTTTTCATTGATTCCAACATTTTTTTAAAATTAATCTCATTCACACTAACACTAAAGGATATCCAAGTTAAACTGGTTGCAAATTAACAAAAATGTCCCGATCGCTGAGAACGTCTATATTCATGTCTTTAAAGTACTTTTGTTCATTCAAAGTCCATTTAACTTGAAAATGTAACAATTTTGGTGTGAATGAAATTAATTTAGAAAATCGGAAGCATTGATGAAAGACTTTTAACATTGTTGGTATGAATTAAAATAATTTAAATTTTCATTTAGTGAAGTACAGTTTGATTTTATTATCAAAATGAACTAGATTTATTCATGGCACACCCTATTATATCCCATAGAAAATGCTTGCAGAAAGTTTTATTTTTATTACTAAATTCGTCACCAATATATAGTCATATATATGAAAAAACTATTAACGATAATTTTTTTATCAGAAATACTGGGAGATATGTTTAATTTAGTGAGAGCATTTTTCCAAAATAATGCTTACAAAATAAAATTTGCAAAACTGTAAAATTATGAAAAGGAAAAACAGAGGTCTCGAGTTTTTTCCACCGAAAAACAGAGGTATCCTTTGCAGCACTAAAGATAATTTTAATGCAATTTAATGGAAGTAGATTGTGCCAGCGATGACAATTGACAAATCCACGTCATCAATGTTCGTGTAGAATTAACAATTAGGTATTGAGGAATCCATACCGTTCATGTTATTGTAATCGATTCACATCTAGATTAGCCTATAATTAGTTGGGAAGAAATTCAATGTGACTAAAATATTTCTATGTTGTTAACTGGGCTAGCCCTGGTTAGAGCAACAACCCGTAAGCCTACGATTGACGTGGGACTTTGGTAAGCTTTTGTTTGTGTTGTCTGGTAATGTAATGGGAGTATTTGTAGTTGATTCCCTGGGTTATTTTACAAAATATTTTTTATTGATTAGAGTTGTGAATGAGTCTGATTTGTAATATCAAATGTAACAGTGTATATAATATTAATAAAAAATATTTACATGTTTAAAATATATAAAATAAATATATATACATTTCTAAAAATGATAAATTTTGATTTATAAATTAAGTACACTTTTTTTATTGGTATATTTTACATACATCTCAACACATATTACATTGAAGGTCTGAGACATTTTTACAAAATTTGGAAACACTCAGCTCCCACAAAGAAATCCAGAAACACAACTACTTCAAAAAATAAAAAATATACAACTTACAACAACCAAGCAGGCTCCTTATGGCCAAAATCCCATATGCGGGATTTGAACTACGCACCCCAACGCATGCACAGCTCCACCACGCCTGGGGTGACCAACTGAGCACGGCTCGGTTGGAAAATTAAGTACACTTACATTGCCGATATGCATAAAAAAAAAATTTTTTACCCGTCGCAAATGAGGCGGGCGCGGATGATCAGGACTATGGGAAAAAACAATGAACTAAGCCATGAGGAACAAGCTAAAATCTGCTCTGCATTAAAAGTGGAATGTGGTAGTAACGGCTAGAAAATCAGCATCACCGTTTCAGCAGCACTGTCTGGATTTTACAGGAGCTTGTGGGTTGTAAGGCCACCGTGAAGTTTGGGGATGATGGATTGCCCTGGTACGGTACTCCTGGGCATGCGAGCAAGTGTACTTGCAATATGCGAGTGCCCAAATCTAACCATTCGAGTGTACGGGCAATTTCGTAAATTTACAGATTAATTAAGGGCGATTAGGGAAACATGTGACGGAATTGGTGCATAGAGAAATTCAACGAACCTTTGAATTTGTGGGTGGGTCCCACCATTCTTTCCTTTTGGGCGTTGCCCATATTTCCCGGAGGCATCTTGCAGCCTACAGGTAGCTTGCAGGGCTGCCAGCAGGAGAGGAGCAGTAGGATCACCTGGTCCTTTAGAACGGCCTTCCTCTTCCTCTTTAATTGGTCTTTCCAAAAATAGCACAGTCCTGAAAACCAGCAATGCAAAATCTCTCGGTTTCTGTTCCTGCTGCCCAAAACTAGATGGAATCCTTTTCTCATTGCCCTACCTGCATCATGATGATAATGAGATTAAATCCATGCATCTATTACATAAATTATTTGTTCAGCTAATCAATTGAATTTATCTAAATCAAATATTTGCTTACCCCTGTTGACAGAAGTGTAAGGTCAATGTGGTTGAAGTTTTTTTTATTTATTTACTAATTTAAAACTTTTTTGATTAGTGTATATTTTATATCATATCTCAACTTACATTTTAGTCAATTACAATCAAGGACTAAGAAAGTTCTTACAAATTTCTACATAAACATTTTTCCAATGCAACTAATTCAAAACTTTTATTTGAACATCTATGCTGGCTAAATATTTTTCCAAGGCAACGTAATTATGAATGAATCTAAAGAACTTTTATATTTTACATTTAATTAAAAATATTTTTAGCATTTTTACAAATATACATACTATGTATAACCCTAACCCCAAATATACTAACAATATTTTAAGATTTTAAATATACTACTCACTATGGGCATATTTGTTTAACACAAACTTTTCATTTTTTATAATTACCTTATTTTTATTTTTTTTATCTTTCTATATAACTACTTATTGTTCAATTATTTTTAAACAACAATCCATATAAGTAGCCTATCAATTTTAACTTTATTATCTTTACTTATCATTATTACTCTTATCACATCGTATTACATCATTTGGTCTAATTCAAAAACTTTTACGCAAAAGATTTTCCATTCAATAGTTCTATCACTTCCTAAATATATCATATATTTGCATTTAATACAAAAAACATTCATTCCGTGAGTGAACGTTGTTAGTTAATATATGAAATTATTAATATACATTTCAAATATAAAGAAATTTTGAAAAAATTGAATGTCATAACTCACTAATGTGCTAATTGTACATGAGCTCTAATTTGAATATTCTTAATTTATATTATATTTTATTTTTATTATTTTATAACGTAAGTATTTTTGAGTGTTTGTAAAAAATTTTACTAACAATTTTTGACAAAATGAGAATTTTGGAGATTAAATACAACTGCATTAGGTATATTTAGGATTTTGAAAATGTTATGGGATTAGGACCAAACATAATGAGTATGTTTAGAAAAAACTCTATATTCTTAAAGTAGGTATGATAGTTGGCAACTCGTGGAAATGATTTTTTGTACTCTAATAGATCAAATGATATTCATCAGATTAATAAATAGATTCATTTTTAAATTCATCATTAAGATGGGTCTTATGGAAAAGATTTAATGAATTCATTTTTATAAAATAGGTGGTTACATAAACAAGACTAAAATTGATATGTGTAATACTTTGAAGTATATGAAGACATTAAAATTTTAGTGCAATCTAGTGTAAAGCTTATTTTTAAATTTTTTACTGTTTTCAATATATTTTTCATCTTTAAAAATAAGGAGGTTTTAATCATTTTAAATAACCAAATACTACTATTTCTAAAATATATATTTTCAAAAAATGTAAAACCTAATATATGAGTTAAAAACATCTAAATTAAAATTTTATAAAATTTTTAAACACTTTTAAAAAATAAATTTTGCACTGTGGTGTATTAAAATTTCAAAGCATCTAGATGCATTAAAATTGAACTCAATTGATATCATTTCCCATATATCCATCAATACATGAGCAACAATCCTTCTTTAATCGAGGATAAACTAATCCTTTTAAATCTAGGATAAGAATGGATTGAAAGATCTAACTGAATTCAAAAATAAGATTGGTGGTGGGTTAATAATGTCTTGACTTCCCTCATAGATATTTATTTATTACAGAAAATTATAAAGATATTTTATCTTATTTTCATTTTCTTTTAAAAGTTTCACATTGTTTATGGTTACTTACACTCTAATTTAATTTTTAAAATTAAAAATAGTAATTATTAATATAAATTTTGATTTTAGTGAGACTTTAGGTTAAAATTGATCTAGGGAGGAGGGATAGGACGATCCGAGATTCATTTCCAAAAAATTGTCTATACAAATTTTTTGCTGAATGGCTTGAGGGGGATGCCCCACCAACCTGTTCATCCACAGAAGAAATAGCAAGAAAATCAGCTAAAGCATGTACCACAACATTTCCTTGCCTCAGAACATGATGCGCTGTGACCTGGGTGGAATTTGAGAGAATAGATTTTATCTGGTTAATCACAAACCCCACTGTAGAGGAAATGGGATCATCTGATAGAAGAAAGTTGATCAGGAGGAGCGAATCGGACTCAATTTGGAGTTTGTCTAAGTTAAGCTCTTGTCCCTAGCATGCCCCTGGAAGGAAAGCGTGCGCCTCCATAAGCAAAGGTTCCATGAGACCGCATCTTCGCCATCCTTTTGCAGCGACAAAAGTGCCCCCCGAGTCCCTGAGGACAGCCGCAAAGCCCATGGATGCATTCTGAAGGAGAATCCGGGTATCAACATTAAGTTTGAGAAACCCTTCCGGAGGTCTGGACCATCTCGGGATCAGTGGTCGATCGATCGCACCGCCAAGAGTGAGAGGAGTAGCCCTATGGTATTGCTCCAAGTAGTCCTCGTACCATTTGAGAGTGTTGGCGAAGTCCGGTTTTGCTCCATCAACTCTTAGAGCATTTCTCATGTACCAAATCCTCCAGCAGCAGAGAATGAAGAAAGTAAGATCCTTCGACGCATGGCGAGATGTGAGAGAAATAAAGATATCCTGAACTGGGGTCGAAACAGAGATATTGCCGGCAGCCGTTGAACAAATAATCTTTGTGAGCTCGCAATCCGAAAATAAATGATTTGTGTCCTTGAAACCGGATCTGCAAAAAAAGCAAAGGGGTTCGACATCAATGCCCCTGTCCTCATATTTTGGAGGGTCGAGAGTCTAGTTTTGAATAGTCTCCATCCAAATATGAGAATTTTGCTAGGAAGTTTGGTCCGCCAGATTTCCTTATAGATGGAGGAATGAGGGGAGCGGCAAAGTCCCGAGGAAAATACTCTGTATGACTTGACAGTGTAGGCCCCATGAGGTTCAAACTTCAAGAATATCGTATCTTCTTGTGCAAGAGGGGGCCGAGGAATTTGATTGATTGCTTGCCACCCCACATCCCCAACCGCTGCCAGTATGCGATTCTTGATCCATGAGTTTGAAGTGTCACTGATAAAATAACTAACCTTTATGTCATCCGGGATTGATAGCGGAAGGGGTCCAGCCTTGGAGATCATAGTGTCAAGCCAAGCATCCTTAAAGAACCGGATACGTCTTCCATCGCCGATCCGCCACCTACACCCGAACCGAATCGTATCCCTTGCCTTAAGAATACTCCTCCAAGTGAAAGAGTCAGAAATTTTTGCGTGGCAGCTCCAAATGTCGCCCCTCGGGAAGTATCTGGCTTTAAGAAGCTTATAGCACAATGAGTTTGTGATCGTGGACAGGCGCCAAACCTGCTTTGCGAGGAGGGCATAATTAAAAATGTTTAAATCCCTGAAGCCAAGCCCACCTGAGAGCTTTGTTTTACACATCTCATTCCATGCCACCCAGCACATTTTGCGCTTACCTCCACGCTCGCCCCACCAAAACTTGCTAAACATCCCGTTGATGTCATAACAGAAGGATTTAGGGAGAAGGAAGATGCTCATAGAGTATGTTGGGATCGCCTGCACAACTGCCTTAATCAAAATCTCTTTACCTCCTCAAAAGAGAAGTCTTCC
This sequence comes from Annona squamosa, assembly GCA_035584095.1. Classification (NCBI taxonomy): domain Eukaryota; kingdom Viridiplantae; phylum Streptophyta; class Magnoliopsida; order Magnoliales; family Annonaceae; genus Annona; species Annona squamosa. Next base: position 10,517,802 of record JAXCLR010000081.1, read on the forward strand.
CTTCCAACCTTGAATTTTCCTCTATATCCACTTCTTTAAACCTTTAAACAAATCCCTTTTTGTCCTTCCCAGCCAGGCAGGTAACGCCAGATAGTTTGTAAGATTATGGCTCGTGCCGCCCAAAAGGGAAGTGATGTCCCGTCGGGTATCCAAAGTGGTGTTGGAACTGAAGAAAACAGCTGTCTTATCAACATTCACAATCTGCCCCGATGATTCTGAGTATTGGCGGAGCACAGCAAGAAATTTGCTAACATCCTGACATGAAGCTCGCAAGAAAATGATGGCGTCGTCTGCAAACAGAAGGTGGGTGAGTAAGGGCCCGTGAGGGTTAATTTTGATTCCATGAATGGTAGATCTGACAGCAGCGTTGGTGATCGAAGCAGAAAGCCCCTCGGCGCACATGATGAAAAGATAAGGGGATAGCGGATCCCCTTGCCTTAAACCCATTTGAGGTTGGAAATGCCTTGTTTTGAAGCCATTGACATTCACCCGATAAGATACAGAGGTAACACAACTCATAATCCAATTGGTCTAAACCGGGCCGAAATTCATTACTTCCATTGTCAATTTGAGGAAATTCGACTCAACCTGATTATACGCCTTTAACATATCCAATTTGATAGCCATCTCCGTTCGTTTTCGTCTCTGCCCGTGCCGGAGATAGTGAAAAGCTTCATAGGCTACCAACATATTATCAGTGATGAGCCTGCCTGGGACAAAAGCACTTTGTTGCT
>JAXCLR010000081.1:10518635-10565526 GCA_035584095.1 Annona squamosa
CACATTTTTCTATACAACAATCCTATTTTTCAATTATTTTTACACAACTACCAATACAACTAACCTATTTATTTTAAATTAATTCTCTTTGCTCCTCATTATTACCTCTACAATATCACATCATTTTCTACTGATTTAACAACTTTTACATAAAAAAAAACTTTTCATCAAAAGTTTTATAACTTACCAAACACACCGAAAGAATCAACTTAATTACTTCAACATTAAATAATTTGTAATGGAAAAATCAGTTAAAACCGTAACGGAATCAACACAATTTTCACGTAAATAAGGTGGATATGATAATATAGAACTGTTATAAACAAGTTGCTGACAGGGTAGACTAAAAATCTAACTTACGGGACCCGAGTATTAACATTGATTTGGGTGGAATTGAATTGGATCGGATTGGTGGAGTAAAGCCCGAATAGACAGGCTTTCAAAATGCTTGATTAGTGGAGAAATCGTTTGTGCTTTGAACCTTTTTTAAAATTATTTTTTAAAAATATTTGTAAGAAATGGGAATGTGGGAATCTGCAGCTGGTCCTCCCTGGACTTGTTTTGATAGTGATTGATTTTCATAAAATTATAGGCCACTTTCCATGTGTGTGTCAGGGACGTCTGTGCAAAAGCGCAGGCATGTGGGAGCATGTGGGCCGTGCAACTTCCAAGGCACAACCCATACATTTTCAAAGTCAAAGTGCCAGCGGCAAGCCGGAGCATCTGTACCTGATTCCTAGGTGGACCTTCACACCCAGGCAGGTCTTTAGCCCCCAATATAGACTTGGCTCTTTTACAGCTTTGCTCAGCCTCGGCCATCTCACTCCCTAGTGCTGTGCTGTCTTTTCCATCATGTGCAGTGCAGAGAGGAGCCATCTGCCTCGTCATCCACAGGATCACCATTAGTATGAGTTCGGGTCACGGTCCGGGAATAAAAAATATAAAAAATTACAATACGGGAATTGTAGTAAAAAATAAATTTTTTTTTTTTATGAAGGGAAACACCCTATCACACTACTCTAGAAATGATCTAGGGAGGAGGGATAGGACGATCCGAGATTCATTTCCAAAAAATTATCTATACAAATTTTTTGCTAAATGGCTTGAGGGGGGATGCCCCACCAAACCTGTTCATCCACAGAAGAAACAGCAATGAAATCAGCCAAAACATGTGCCACAACATTTCCTTGCCTCAGAACATGATGCACTATGACCTGGGTGGAAATTGAGAGAATAGACTTTATCTGGTCAATCACAAACCCCACTGGAGAGGAGATGGGGTCATCTGATAGAAGAAAGTTGATCAGGAGGAGCTAATCGGACTCAATTTGGAGTTTGTCTAAGTTAAGCTCTAGTCCCCAGCTTGCCCCTAGAAGGAAAGTGTGCGCCTCCATAAGCAAAGGTTCCATGAGATCGCATCTTCGCCATCCTTTTACAGCGACAAAAGTGCCCATGGAGTCCCTGAGGACAGCCGCAAAGCTCATGGATGCATTCTGATGGAGAATCCGGGCATCAACATTAAGTTTGAGAAACCCTTCCAGAGGTCTAGACCATCTCGGGATCAGTGGTCGATCGATCGCCCCGCCAAGGTTGAGAGGAGTGGCCCTACGGTATTGCTCCAAGTAGTCCTCGCACCATTTGAGGGTGTTGGCGAAGTCCGATTTTGCTCCATCAACTCTTAGCGCATTTCGCATGTACTAAATCTTCCCGCAGCAGAGAATGAAGAGAGCAAGATCCTTCGACGCATGGCGAGATGTGAGAGAAATAAAGATATCCTGAACTGGGGTCGAAACAGAGATATTCCCGGCAGCCGTCGAACAAATAATCTTTGTGAGCTCGCGATCTGAAAATAAATGATTTGTGTCCTCGAAACCGGATCTGCAAAAAAAGCAGAAGGGTTTGGCATCAATGCCCCTAGTCCTTAGATTTTGGAGGGTCGGGAGTCGATTTTTGAACAGTCTCCATCCGAAGATGAGAATTTTGCTAGGAAGTTTGGTCCGCCAGATTTCCTTATAGATGGAGGCATGAGGGGAGCGACAAAGTCCCAAGAAAAGCACTCTGTATGCTGACTTGACAGTGTAGGCCCCATGAGGTTCAAACTTCCAGAATATCGTATCTTCTTGTGTAGGAGGGGGCAGAGGAATTTGATTGATTGCTTGCCACCCCACATCCCCGGCCACTGCCAGAATGCGATCCTTGATCCATGAGTTTGAAGTATCACTGATAAAATGACTGACATTTATGTCGTCCGGTATTGATAGCGGAAGGGGTCTAGCCTTGGAGATCATAGTGTCAAGCCAGGCATCCTTAAAGAACCGGACACGTCTTCCATTGCCGATCCGCCACTTACACCCGAACCGGATCGCATCCCTTGCCTTAAGAATACTCCTCCAAGTGAAAGAGTCAGAAATTTTTGCGTGGCAGCTCCAAATGTCGCCCCTCGGAAAGTATCTGGCTTTAAGAAGCTTATAGCACAGTGAATTTGTGATCGTGAACAAGCGCCAGACCTGCTTTGCGAGGAGGGCATAATTGAAAGTGTTTAAATCCCTGAAGCCAAGCCCACCAGGTAGCTTTGTTTTGCACATCTCATTCCATGCCACCCAGCTCATTTTTCGCTTACCTCCATGCTCGCCCCACCAAAACTTGCTAAGCGTCCCGTTGATGTCATAACAGAAGGATTTAGGAAGAAGGAAGATGCTCATAGAGTATGTTGGGATCGCCTGCGCAACTGCCGTAATCAAAATCTCTTTACCTCCCCAAGAAAGAAGCCTTCCCTTCCAACCTTGAATTTTCCTCCAAATCCACTCCTTCAAACCTTTAAACAAATTCCTTTTTGTCCTTCCCAGCCAGGCGGGTAACCCCAGATAGTTTGTAAGATTAAGGCCCATGCCGCCCAAAAGGGAAGTGATGTCCCGTCGGGTATCCAAAGTGGTGTTGGAGCTGAAGAAAACAGCTGTCTTATCGACATTCACAATCTGCCCCGATGATTCAGAATATTGGCAGAGCACAGTAAGAAAAGTGCTAACATCCTGGCATGAAGCTTACAAGAAAATGATGGCGTCGTCTGCAAACAGAAGGTGGGTGAGTGAGGGCCCATGAGGGTTAATCTTTATTCTATGAATGGTAGATCTGACAGCAACGTTGGTGATCAAAGCAGAAAGCCCCTTGGCGTACATGATGAAAAGATAAGGGGATAGTGGTTCCCCTTGCCTTAAACCCCTTTGAGGTTGGAAATACCTTATTTTGAAACCATTGACATTCACTCGATAAGATACAGAGGTAACACAGCTCATGATCCAGTTGGTCCAAACCGGGTCGAAATTCATTAATTCCATTGTCAATTTGAGGAAATTCCACTCAACCCGATCATACGCCTTTGACATATCCAATTTGATAGCCATCTTTGTTCTTTTCTGTCTCTGCCCGTGCCAGAGATAGTGAAAAGCTTCATAGGCTACCAACATATTATCAGTGATGAGCCTGCCTGGAACAAAAGCACTTTATTGCTCACTAATGACATCATGAAGGCATAATTTGAGCCTGTTTGCCAGGACATTGGCCAGAATCTTATAGACGACATTGCAAAGACTAATAGGCCGAAAATGAGACAAAGAATGGGCCCCAGCCTTCTTTGGAATCAACACCAACGTAGTGGAGTTCGCTTCCCGAAGATATGTAGTCTGATTTGCGGGGTTAGTCTCATCCATGAAGCTTTTGCACCAGAGAAAAACATCCTGACCCACTGTATTTCAGTGTTTTTGAAAGAAACCAGCAGACATTCCGTCCCGGCCAGGTGCTTTAGTGGGAGACATAGATTTCACTGCCATAGCCACCTCATGGAAGCCCAAAGGCCTTGTTAGATGTTGTCTTTGTTGATCCGATAACCTCCGAGAAATCAAGCCTTGGACCCAGGAAGCATCTGAAGGTCTAGATGAGGAGAAGACCGACTGGAAATGGTGCAAAGCAAGGTCCTGCAATTGGTCTTGTTCATAAACCCACCGCCCGTCCAAGTCTTGGAGAGCATCAATAAAATTAGAGCGCCTTCTATGAGATGCCATGTGATGGAAAAAAGCCGTATTGCGATCCCTAGCGTGCAGCCAGTGTGTTTTTGCGTGTTGTCGCCATACTTGTTCCTCATCCTGAAGCAAACGATTGATTTTAAATTTTGTCCTGTGTATTGCCTCGTCCAGCGAATCCGATGGCTGCTGAGTCAAAAGAGAGTCTAAAATCGACTGATTCCGTTCAATAGACTGGCGCAGATTGCCCCTTCTCTTCTTGTTCCACTTTGTTAGCGCTCTACTGCACTTCATGATCTTCCACCCCAAGCGATCGGCGAAAGTATCATCATCTGAAGGAACCGAGTTCCATATTTGATTTACAATATCTTCCTTGTCTCTGGCCCAGAAAAGCTCGTATCGAAATTCCCATGGAGGTCTATGTTTTCGCCTCTTTGAGTCCAATAATATCAGTATAGGGCTGTGATCGGAAGTGGCCGAAGATAAATGGAGTAATTTCGCAAAAGGGTAAAGTGACATCCACTAAGTAGTTGCTAGCCCCCTGTCTAGCCGAGCTTCCACGCGTTGAGAGCCTCTATGATTATTAGTCCACGTCATAGGGTGGCCAACATATCCCAAATCCATCAGATTGTAGCTATCCAGAGCGTCGCAAAAAAGGTCCATTTGAGCTTGAGGTCGCATTGTCTGACTCAGATATTCGGAAGGTCCCATGACTTCATTGAAATCACCCATTGCTAGCCACCTCATGTTTGGGCCCCCACAAAGATGCTTCAACAAACTCCAGCTAAGATGTCGATTATGTGTTTCTGGATGGCCATAAAAACCAGTAAAAGACCACCCCAAAAGGTCGGCATGGATATGGTTGGTAGAGAAACTGGAAATATTTACCGGGTGAGTGTTATTCCATAGGAGAGCGAGGCCCCCACATCTAGATGCCGAATCCACAGCAAAACAGCATTCAAAGCTCAACTTTCGTCTAATCCCATCCATTTCCTTTGTTGATCGCTTTGTTTCACTGAGGAAAATCAAAATAGGATCTTGTTTCCTGACCAAGTCAAGGAGGCTTCGAATTGCACGTGGGTTCTCAAGCCCACGACAATTCCAGGCTAGAATGGCCACTTTAATTGAGGTGGGACTGAGGTCCTCGGCTGTAGTGAATGGTTTCGATCGCTTTGTGCCTTGCCTCTGCTCCTCGAGATCCTGGCTCTGTTCCCTTTTGCTGTTCATATTCAAGGTCCCATGAGTCTCACTTGTGCATTGGCCGATTGAGGGACAGCCCTCCGTCGCTCCCCTTGCCATCCTTTTTCACCTTGCTTTTGGTTTGATATCCACTTCATCAGTCCACCATTGCCCAATGTCCGTTAGGACCCGTTCATGCTGTGCTTGGATGTGGTGTCCGATCCTTATGTGGTTGTCAGGCAGTACCCCTTCCATATCTTCAGCATTGTGGCCATGCTGGTCGTCGGAGGCAGAAAAGTTGAGGTCCTTATGGGGCAGTGTGAGTTCGTGATGATTCTGTGTAGGTTCTACACGCTGCTTCCCGTCTCGGAGGAATTGCACTGAACCGTCCTCGCTATTCAGTATAGCTGCCTGGTCATGACTGGAAGTAGTCGCCTGTAAAACCATGCCTCCATACCTGAAATCATGTTGTATAAGACTTGAGTGGATGGCCTTCAATGTGGACCCCTCCATGTGCAAGTCGCTGCTTGATTTATCAACCGACACATCTACTAAAAACCCCTTGGAATCTGTTCTCGCAGGATCTCCTGAATGAACCATCTGTTCGAGTTGGTTTACCATTGCTGCCGCACATCTGTTTGCATCATCCTCACTAGACAACTTCACGGGATTCGAACAGGAGGCTTCTCGATCTTTGCCAAGTGGATGCTGCCAGCACTGCATCGGAGCTTTCTGCAATGCTTCAGGAGAAGGGTTCTTTAACGTCAATTCAGACGGAATCGCAGTGCATTGGTGCTCTTCGGACTCTGGGATTATGCCCCTGATCATGCTTGAATCAATCGAAAACTGGCCATGGTAGTTCGGGTCTTCGGCTGTAGCTGATTTCAGAACCTCCCTTGGATCGTCCATGCAGCGAACAGCGATGTTCGGGAACTGGCCATGGCAGTTCGGGTCCTCGGCCGTAGCTGATTTCAGAGCCTCCCTTGGATCATCCATGCAGCAAACAGCGATGTCCAGATGGGTGCTGCCAGTGTCTCCGATATATTTCCGCGGTTCCACCCTATTCCCTTGGTTTGCTTGAGTTCGTAATCTCATCGGCTTAGTTCCGACTCTCAGGCAACTTCTATACTTCATGTCTGCTTTAAACACTTTCTCTTTTGTCTTTTCAAGCTCGGGGCAATCTTTGTGCGCGTGACCCATCACCCCACAATAGAAAAAGAACAGTGGGAGTTTCTCGTATTGGAAACTCACCCATTGTTTCTGTTGTGAAGCTACCTGTATGAAGAGTCCTCTCCTCAATGGCTCAGAACAGTCCACTGTAACCAGCAGCTTTAATTCCTTTTCATTTGCTCCAATTTCGTGGAGCTTCTCAAAAGAATTGCCAATGCATTGACTCAGATAGTTTTGATCAATCAGATACGGAATGCCTACAACGTGCACCCACAGAGGAGTTTTGACGAGCACCACACGAGCAGCCGACATTTCCTCCCGCAGGTCCTCAAGCAGGACCAAATTCTGCTCAAAAAGTCATGTTCGGCCTGTCAGAATGCGTGTTATATCTGACTGGTCGGAGAAGGAGATGCGATACAGATTTTCTCCAATGTCCGTAAAAACGAAACTTCCGCGTGTCCTCCATAACCTTCTGATAGAGGAGAAGAAATGCTCCTGGTTATAGGATTTAGAACTCCACACCGAACAGAGAATCGCGTCTGCTGCACCCGGATCAATCTTCTTGACAGCAGTCGTGGAGATTTTCATCGTTTGGAGCTCCGCGCCCAGGAGATCTTCCTCGCGTGGGTTCATCGCCGGAAGCTAAAGTATCTATATCTGATAAAACAGTCTCAGTTCCCGATGGGCTCAGCAGCGGTGACAACCCGCTTGTCTATCCGACGCTCAGGTGGGGAAGAAGGATGAAAGAAATGTCGTGGGGTAACTGACTCACCTCCACCTCGGTCCAAGCGCGGCCACCGTCACCTATCGGATCGACTTGGGGAGGAACTCAATGCCTTAGCATGAAACCTTAGTCCTTAATAACGCAAACTTGACTTGGTTTCTACAAAGTAGGGTAAAATTCTAGTTGACCATGTCTCGGCCTAGTATAACTAATAAGGTTTTTTTATAACGTTCCATCTAAAAATTAACTTACAATTTTTTGTTTATTATATGCTTTACAACTTAATCATGTCGTAGTAACTTTTTATTTCTTTTTATTTTTCTCAATTAATTACACCAAAGTTGTATCGGCAAAAGACAATGACTCTTACTTAAGGTTTGAAATCCTAACCTTCTGGCACTAAAGCTACGATATGTACTACTTTTTTTTCGAAATGAAGGATATGTACTACTTGAGTTATGTAATAGCCACATATAACTAACTAATAAGGTTGGGCATGAAGTTTTGCAAATATTTTAAGGTCGGGTTGACTTTAACTTTGTATAACTCTTCTCAATTCACAACCTGATTGCAATGGCTATGATCATCTAATATCGCATGTCTATTCAAAGTATTAATTTTTTGCGAGAAGAAGTCCTTTCATTATCAAAAAAAAAAAAGTTTTAGGAATTTTTTAGCTGAATTAATACTATTTTATATAATTCACTTTTTAATAATTTTATTTTTATCAAGCCTATCTATTTTTATCGTGATTCATTTTACATAACTACATGCTTCCCTATAAATTCTGTATGGCGAGGTTAGTGAGTTTTAAATTTATAATTGTAGACTGAGTCATAAAAAGGAATGATCATGTTTAGTATATATAAAATTCGACTCAACATCGAGCATTAGTCTGGTAGGTCAAGAACGATGACACGTTTTTAGTTCACCTCTGTTCGACTCCTCATGTGAGAGTTCAACTTGTCATGAGAGCTTGGTCTCTCATAAAGATAGGTGGGAGTTTGTCGCTTTTTTAGTGGGTAAGTGAGAGTTTGTTATCTTTTTAGTGCATAGATAAGAGTCTCTTATTTCCTTTTAACTTGATTATAATATAAAATGAGATATAATATATGAAACGTTTGATGACGGTTAAGGTCCGTTAGGCATTTGGTGAAAGAGAAAAAAATTCTCTCTTCCGCACATTTTGATATAATTTTACATTTTAATAAGCTAACTCCCTACCATATCTTTTTTAACTTCTCATTTTTATTTTAATCATTTTTCATATAACCATTCTGTCTATTTAATTTTTATTTTCTTCACTCATAATGATTAACATCATATTTTTTTACTTTTTCTACATTTTTTTTACCTCTTACCAAAGGATTCTTAATGTATTTTGGTAAATATAACACTACAGAAAGTGTTCTTACATTCATTATATTATGCTTAAATAAAAGCTAATTTTTAGTATTAATAATTAATATGCATGCCACTAAATAGTATTTTTTCACTGAAAGTGTGTTCTAAAATGTTAATTTTCTTGTATTGGACTTAATGCAACATATTTTAATATATTATTATTTATTGCCAAAAATTTACTGCATAGATTTGGCTATATTAAGAATAAGAAATGCAGAAGTTTTCACTTGATTTTCATTTGGTTGCTAAATAATATAGTGAATTTCTTTGTTAATAACATTAAACATGGTAGCAACGCTAACATTTTTTTTTAGTTTGAACAACAAATCAAACTTTGAAACTTTGTTTCCTTGATTGTAATGTCTTCTTTAACTGATATGAACTTTATTTATTACATTTTACTTTCAAAATTTTTATGCAAATTAAAATACTCCGCGGAGACGATTGGCCCATTCAACTTCAAGGGACCTATCATTTTGTGGGATCCTTTTTAACTTCGTGATTTATGTGGGGGCTGTACCTGATTAACTAGACAATCTTCTTTTAGACATTTCCATCTCACTATTTTTCAATGGACAGCAAGGCAGCCACGCAAAATTTCAACATAAATTTTCCTCGGTTTTAAAAAAATAATTCTAAATGGAATGAGTAGAGTATATTTTGATTTCATCATTAAAGTAGACCTCATTTCATTACGGCATATTCTGACTAGGGTGCAATATAATGTACCTTCGTATATCTCATTAATTAAACAAGACTAGTTACAAAGTATATATGAACAATTGCACTTTTACGTACACGTGATAAATTAAAAGCAGTGAAATTAATTTGATGTTTTTATCATTGAAATAGTGAAGAAAAGCGCTGAATTCTAACTAGCTTATTAAAACATATCATCTCAATCCACTTTCAGGTGGAGATGAACCATCACCGTGTCATGAACTTTTCCTTTAATATTTCTTTGACACCTTTTTATTTATTTAACTATTTAGATGAAATGAGGAGTTCCGTTACGAGCCCAAAAAACTAGAATCTTTACATAAAAATATTTACCAAAAAACCTAGTGAGCATCCCCACCATGTCTCACCATAACCCTCAAGACGAGAAGCATGTTCGGCTATGATGTGAGTGGCCATATTGCCTTCTCTCAAAAAATGATAAAACTGAGGTACACTAAATAGGGTCCTAGCCGATTTGATATTTTGTACGAAATATCCACAAGGTGTGTAAATCGGCAAGTCTTCCCTTAGTAGGTTGACCAAGATGAAAGAGTCACTCTCAAGTTCCACGTGTAGAAGATTCAATTCCCTAACCCACTCAACCCCTCATCGAGTAGCCTTTGCCTCCATAATCAAAGCCTTGTCGATCCCCTTCAGTCTCCGACACTTCGCTGCTAGAAACTTGCCCACAGTGTCTATTAGAACCATACCTATGCCCATACATCCTCTTTTCACATTCCATCTACCATCAACATTCAACTTTAGTCTCCCATCCACCAGCCTGACCCATCTTGGGACCAACTCCCTAGACCTAAACCTACCATAATACTTGCAGAAGAGTATCTCTCCTTATATAGGTAACATAACTCCAGAATACCGTTAAGTTGTGGCACAGAATCATTTACTCTAGCCAGGTTCCTTACCTACAAAATCTTCCACACGAAAAGGATAACATCTCCAGCCTGAATCCTTTTGAAAAGTTATCAACTTCCTAAGGATGTAGCTTACTGCATACCTTGGAGTCTAGATGTCTTCATCACTCACCAATATCCTCCTTTCTTCCACCACCTGCTTACAAAACATAAAAATATGTTTTTGATTCTCAGGCCTCTTCTTGCACAAACTACATAACTAGTCAATGGAAACTCCACACTTTTGCAGATTGTCTTTTGTGGGAAGCGTATTCTTGTAAATCCGCTATCCAAAAATCTTGATCTTTCCTGGAAGTTTGGAGTCCCAAATTCCTTTGTAGACTTTTTTATCAACTACTAATTCACGACCACTCCTGTCCTCTCTCCGGCCTGCAAGATAGACAATTTTAGACATAATAAACCCATATGCAGACTTCACTCTAAAGGCCCCAACCGTTTCTATTGGCTAGTACCAACCATCCACTTTTCCAATAGTATTGAATTGAACTCTCTCAACTGCTCTCCACATTTTCTGTCCCACTACACTAATAATTGCCTCCCTCTTCCATGTTCCATTTTCGTGATTTATAAAAGTACTCACTTTCTCATCCTCAGGAATTGAGTTTGGCAGACGGTCAATTTTTGTTAGTCTCTCATTTGCCCACGTGTCTTTGAAAAACCTCACCTTACTCCCATCCTCAATTCTCCAACGACCTCCCTCTTTCGCTATGTCCTTTGCCTTTAGGATAGATTTCCATGTGTATGAAGCTTCACCATTGACTTTGCAGCCCCAAAGAGCACTGCTAGGGAAGTATTTGCTCTTTAGGATTTCACAACATAAGGAATTTTGGTTCTGAACCAGCCGCCAAACTTGCTTAGCAAGGAGCACATAGTTAAAAGATATCAGGTCCCAAAACCCTTGTCCTCCCTCAATCTTTGTGTTACACATTATCTTCCACAAAACCCAACTGATTCCCACCCACCCACACACACACACTCTTCCCACCAGAATCTGCTCATTAAGTGTGAGAGTTCTTTGCATAGTCCTTTGGGAGTAGGAACAAGTTCATAGTGTAACAAGGAATAGATTGAGCCACAAATTTCAGTAGCACCTCTTTGGCCCCCCATGAGAGAACTACCATATGCGGACATCTTTTTATTTTAATTACAAGAATAATATACAGTTTTTGAAATTCATTTTCTTAGACCATGATTTGGTATTTTATAATCTCATTAAAAGTGTGGATCCCAAAAAATATAACTTGGGCTAATATTTCTGCGCGAATTTCTTCAATTATCTACTTATCACTTTCGTGCTGGCAGAATTTTTGGTAAGAGAATTAGATATTTCCATGCATGATAGCTGGTAGCGTTTTTTATATCGTGTTCTCTTATCGATGACCAGATAATTTATGGAAGACAACCAGAGGACAGGAGTAAACATGCATGGCCGGCAGCATTTTTTTCTTTTTTTTAAAAAAAAAATTGATATTTATACAATATAACGTCTTATATTATTCATTCCATGGTTCCCATCAAAAAATAAAGTTCATGCCATGGTCGGCTGCATTTTGAAGCAGCAGCAAGACTGTAGAACAAAATTGCCGGGCGGCGGCAAAAGAAATCCGCGTCTCTCTGAACTTACTGGGACAAGAATTGAGGATTTTGTTTAAGATTCGTCCCGGTAAAATTAATTATCAAAACAAGAAATTTAATTTTTTGTTACAAAAATCAAAATTTATTGCTATAAATGCTTTGTAGCATATAAAAATTCCCTTATAAAAGATTATTTGATGCAAATAATAAAATTTGTTGCTTATGATCATTATATCAACAATATGTTCATTGTACATAATAAATGTACACTTATTGTGGCTAATAGTGACGGTTTGTAGCAACTAATTGTCAGCTGAAATTGAAATTTTTTGTAGAGACCATCCAAATTAAGTCAAGGAAAGTATAAGCTTGAGCCCCAAAACCCGAATCGAATTAAATAACAGGGAGTGCTGGTGCTACAGTATGACGTATTAGAATTTAGAACTTCTTTTGGGCTAGACCTCAATTCAGTGAAATCCAATCCAATCTCTCGTATGTATTTGTTAAACCCCTAAAAGCCCCTTTTTTTAAAGCACTATTCTTATTTGTCGATCATTTTATTTTGACACATATCATTTTCCGCTTATTTACTTTCTTAAATAAGCAGGCTCCTATACTCTTTTCGTCCAGATACAATCAAATACGTAACCTTTCAGCCAACCATGCTCAAACGCTTCCAAAATAGCCAACAACGCGCGATCGACTCCTCATGGGAGTCTGATGCAGATGGGAGCTGGGCCTTCCATGTAGATAGGTGGGGCTTGTTGTTCTGCTTTGTAAATGGTGGAATCTTACTGTTGTCTCTCATTTAAATTATTAAGCCTAATTATAATACGGGATGATAATATGCAATATTGTACCAATTTAAAAAAGACGTACCCTTTCACACTCAACAAAGTTCATCCCCACGCAAAGATGTTTTGCTGCCCAAAGGGCCGAACCCACCGCAGGTGAGATCGATCAGCAGTTGAAGGGCATTGAAACCAGATCAGACGAAACCGCTTAGAGAACAGGCCCAGTTAATGGTTCAAGGATAGCAGACTTCGTAAGCCCCAAGTGGACAAATTAATTTGCATTGCTCGTGAGAGATGCCAGTAATGACCAATGTTTTCAAAACCGATCCGTGATTTTTGAACCGTTTTCTGTCCCGTTTAAGTTTGACCGGTTCAGCTGTTGGTTCAAATGCTTTTGAACTGTAATATTAGTATAAAGTAATTGTAAAAAATTAGCTTTATACTTTATTCAAAATCTATTTAAAATATTAAATAATTATATACTATCACTTTCTACGTAAAACAATAATTTTTATCGTTTTTAGATACATGTATTTTTTTTAATTTCGACCTCATTTAAAAATTAACTGAACCCCTTTATAAAAAAAAATAATAATAATAAAAATAAATATGCTTTGTGCCCGGTTGCAAATGGTTGCATTTGCGATCAGGCACAACGGATCAACGTATCACAACACATAGCTAAAGAAATAACAAAATATATTCAAATGTATCATCAATCACAACCGCAATGAAAGGTCAAGGTTATCATCAGCCTCCCCCATCAACACCACCCGTCGTTTATTGCCGGCATCCTCTCCGCTCTCGTGAACTGCTCGTTGATGTTTTTCAAAAATTTGGTTAGTTTGTTGACTTCTTTCTCTATACTAGTGTTATTGCCATCATCTTCCGTCTTGATGACATTCATGCCATTCGAACCTACTCCTGTTTCCATGATTTTGTCATTTTTGACGCCCAGAAAGTAGCCGGGGCAATCTCCAATTCCAGGAGCGTTGGCAACGGATGCAGATGTAGTAGTGTTTGCAAGGGCTACATTGCTGCCGACTTTCGTGTTGGCTGGGGAAGGTTTTGGCAGCTTACGATTCCCGACTCTCGTTAGAGCCATGTTCAGGTCTATGGAAGTTAGCCTAGAGTGAGAGCTGCGATGTCCCGCCAGGTATTGATGGCTAGGAAATCCTTTGTTGCATATGGTACAGGTGTAAACCCTCCTTGGATCTTGCCTCGGCGGCCAAACTAGTTGATCGATCAGGGGAAATACATGGTCTTCGGGAGGTGTGAGCGAGCTAAAGAAAATGGGTGGATTTGGAATTGAGCGTTGGAAGTTGATCATGTGGAATGGGGAATTGGAAGTGGGTAGGAACTAGGAAGCCAACTGGATCTGAAATAGGAGCCATAAGGGTCGTGGTAGGAACGGAAGGGTGCTTGTACTTGGCTGCCCACATACAGAGTTTATGTTGAGGGAGGTTGGGATGATGATATGAGGCCTTGGATTTAGAAGCACGGACTAATAACTAACTGATTTTAGGTATTCTAATTGGGGATCTGACATACGAGATAACGAATAGTCACCCGCAAGCCTTAATGTACCGGAAAAGTTAAAAGCATTAAAAACCAGAATCGCGAGGGGACATAAGAAAAGGAGGAGAAATCTCCCGTCTTTCATTGACTTTAACATTTATTAATAGCAAAATAGTATATCTAGCTGAGGAAATCTTGGTTGCGCGCTTGCTTCATTGCTTATTTTTATTATTGGCTTGGGTTAGCCCGCGTTCTTTAAAAATAATAATAATAATAATTAAGTAAATATTATTGTAAGGGCCACATCAGAACAAAGCCTCTATTTTTCCACTGCCAGTGCCAGGGGATTCATGTAATAGAACCTCATTAATATCCTACAATTTTCATTGAATGAATACATGCTTATGGGCGCGTTCACAAAGAACGAGTATTCCTTCCACTGTCCACCTGAATCGTCCATGATTATGAAAGGCTTCAGTATCCTTAGGGGAATAGAAAAAGATTTTTGAAGAGAATCCTGTTATTCTAAAGAGTTTTACTCATTTTCCACTTCCAAAACATTTACAATCTCTCTTTCAGTTTAACACCCTTGTAAGACGATGTCCTTTGATCCTTTACACTTACAAAGAGCTCTAGTGCTCCGCTCGAGTTGAAACTCAAAAACTCGTCACCATTTTCATGTGAAACCAATCATGGGCTGGATCGAATATTGGCTATTTCAGCCCACTGCTTTAAAAGGTTAATTCATCTGGACCTCGCAAACAGTGTGTTCTTCCCTGTGCAAACAGAAGTATCCTACCAATCGTTCGCTCTCTATTCTATTAATGTCGATCTAAAAGCTTACATAATCGATTGAAATATTGTCCACAAAAACTTACCACACGAACTGTAATCCATTAGGTCCACAAGTCCCAGTACGCTGCAATAAAATTCATCATATGTGTGGCAACTTCTAAAATTTGGCTGCATTTGGCAAACGCAACTAGATTTTATTACTGTTCATAAACAATTTCTAAAAGCTCTGAAGTAAAAAAAATGATTATATTTAACCAAACGTCATCATTCATAAAAAAAAACTAAGTATTCGAAGACAAACAATCAATTGTAGAAAAATACATCTAATGCAATCAAATATATGTTAAAAAAAATTCTAAAAAGTCCTCTTAAAACTTTAAAGAATATTTGAAAATTGTTCCCCTTTCATGTGAATTTGCTCTCCAAAAGTACGGGCTCCACTGCTGTCGAAGTTAGTTGTATAAAACATGAGATACTTAACTCATTTTCTATATAATTCCATTCATTTTCAACATTTAATAGTTGATGAAAAATTCAATTCATCTATTATATTTAACAATACTTATATTATTATGAAAACCCGTTCATTTTTTTAATATCACTGTACAGAGCCCCATCTATAAATATATAAAATCAATATAATAAAATCATATAATACTAAAACTATCAATTTTAAATATTATTTTCAATATTTAAACTATCTAAAATACCGTTACTATATGGATAAATGATTTTATAGAATATTACTATATTTCAATATATGTAAATAAATTTAAATATTTTCTCTAATTTCTATAAGCATGTACTTATTTTTTTAATAAATATGGTCTATGCATATTTTAAATTTGGATGAAACGTTATTTCATAACGAGATAAATGATATTAAATATATTAAATAGATTAAATTTTTCATCAAATATTAAAATCTTAAAATTTTAAGGAAATTATATATAACTGTTTCTATATAACCTGGTTACATATAAATGGATTACATAGAATTGTATCTGTATAAAATAAAATTTATTATGGTATTAGAAACCAAAAATCTATCATTTGGGAAGACCTATTATGCAGGCAACTTTACCTCCATTTTATATCATGAGTATGTTGCTTGTTTTTAAAACAATCTTGATGCTTGAATATATGGAACATGGCCATATAACTTATTTTGTTTTATTCGCATATTAAAATTAAACTTTAGTGATTACCTACTGCTTGTCTATTAAAAGATCGGCTTCTAAAGTATGAAATTTTGTTAACAGGAATTAAGCTTGTAATATTTTGTCTGCTTCTTATTCATTTTTAGCCCCCCAAAAAAAAACTTCGAATATTCCTTAGTAGATTACTTATTAAAAACTACTTAAATATATTTTTTGCCGTGATGTATATTGAGACAAAACGATGTCAATAGGGAAGGATGCCGTTAATTTTATGATAACATTATTTTCCGATTTAATAAACTTTAGTCTTTTTTCATTTTTATTCGTTGGATGGACATCAACGGACACTTAATTATACCAACAATTAATTTGGGTAAGGAATTAAAAATGTCAGGTTCGGATAATCCCCAGGAGTAATTGGATCAACCCACCACGTCCATAGATCCTTTTGACTCTATTAAGCCAAGCTAGCTATTTCTTCCTATATTTGATACCTCTCTTATTCATGAATCTCTGATAAAGAGAGAATTTTCTATTTTAATTCACTCAAGGTTGGTTGCTGCATGCACAAGAACGTAACAACAGCTGTCGCATGCTTCGTGAGAAGGCACGCGTGTGAGATCTTAGTTCTCCATCTAGCTAGTGACCTGCATTCGCCCATTGTCAAGCAGCAATTGAAAAATGAAAGGCTAAGAGAAAATCTAATTCCTGGCCCATTTTGCACATGATTTAAGACCCTCTCAAGGGACGTGAATCTAGCTAATTAAGCAGGTTCCACAGAAATAAAGTTTGTAGGGATGGAATCCACTTCATTTATTTGGTTGTCTCGATGGCAAAGCACCATGCTACACTATAATCCATCCATTGTGTTTATTAATATAAATTTAACTAATATATTAAACAATCACTTTGAGTAGATATCGTGGTAGGGTAATAAATATAAATCATTTTAAATTTGATTATCACTCACCAAAATATTTGATCAAAGCAATTTTTAGTACATAACTAGATTTAAGTGAAGAAACATAATCGTTTGTTTAGATTTATCGAAAAGCATCTTGCTTTTTTAAAAATTATGAAGCCAACACTTGCTATAAGCATAAACGTAAATTTAAAAATGAAAATTTATATTTGTAATTAATTTTAAATTGTAGACATAAATACAATTTTTGTAAAAAAAACTATAAGTATGATCTCAAATACCTCTAATGATCACTAATTTCCACCTGACCTTTGTTTGAGATAATTAAAGTTTACACGTATATTTATGTAGACAGCAATATGACCTTTAACTTTTTATTAGGGTTTCTGATAGAGGTGATCAAGAGTAAAGAAAATAAAATTAAAATAAATTAAATAGTTGGATAAAAAGTGTTACATGAAAAGATGTAAAAATTCTTTAAAGGTTAAGGTATTAAAAAAAAGTTGAATAATTAAGTAGCTAAAATATAAAATTATATGGAAATGTGTACAGGTAGAAGTGCAATTTTTTTTAACTTTTGTCAGTAACCAAATAGACCCTTCATGCAAATATGAAAGCTGACACTTTTCAAAAAAATTCAAAAAAATTCGGCCCAGTTTGGACAGAAGTGTATTTTTAGAAAAGGATGTATCAGCCACTTAATTATTTACGCAGCTTTTGAACTTGATTTAACATCTGAAATCCAAGCTATTTTATTTTTTTTCTCGAATCATTTACTCTTTCTTTATATCCTAAAAGTCTATATTTCTAACACAGTCCAATATAATGTAATACGAGCATGAAGGAATTACATGTAGGAGTTTAAGAAACAATTCCTTCTAGTACAGGGGCTGATTAGTATGAGAGCTTTGTATCTTCCGGATTAATTAGTGGAGTATTGTAGCTCCATTTTTAAAATTGGTACGCATATAGTTCGTACGGCATGCGTTGTTGTGTATCCATCCATGAGTGGTATTTTTTCATGAAAAATCTCTCTAGAGATAACCCGTTCGACAGTACTTAATAACTCAATGGCCCAGATCATGCGGACTTAAACCGTAATTCAAAATAAAAACAGCTACTCCATCAAAAAATTTAAAAAATAAAATAAAAATAAAAACAGCTGATTCGTAGCACAATCCTGACCATTCAATTTCAAGCACCCTCGTGCTTTCTATTCCTGTTAGCCATTTCAATCCTTCTCCCTAAAAATAATCGGTATCTCTACAATATCCCAAGAAAGAATCCTCCATTAATTAACTCCTATACATATATAATACCACCTAATCAACTCAAAACGCTCTCACCACACCAGCTTATATCATTCCATTCCATTCCCTCCACTCCATCCCACCCTTTTTTTCTCTCTAATATCTATAGCCAGCCATGCAAAACCATGCAACAAGTCATCGGTCTGACCCGTGTACTGCCCGTAACTACCCGCTCAACATCAATGGCTGGGTATCACTGGCTGCCGGATTTCTGCAGAAATCAGCAGCCCACCACCGTTCAGCCCCCTGCCCGTATTGCCCCAAGATGTTCTTAAATCCGCAGGCCTTGGGCGGCCACCTTCACGGCCATCGCAGAGAAAGAGACGCATTGCGTAGACGCTGCGCCCTGCAGAAACCCATCCACAAACACCGCCGCCGCCGCCAACAGCAGCAGCAAGAGAAATCCAGACATGACCCCGGCAAGGTGAGGATTCTCGACTTGTTCCCTGCTTCTTCCTCTGCTGCTGCTAGGTGTTGTCGGGACGATAGGGTATTGAGACCTGACCTCATTCATCTGGCTGCTCCCGGGCTGGAGCTCCGGCTAGGTAGAGCAGAAGGGGGGCAATTGATGCCGGCCGTTGCTCCACCGCCGCAGGAGTTCCGATTCAGAATCCTCAAAGACCAAGGTGGAGAAGGCGGGGACTCCTCGGAAGATACGGTGACGTGCTCGGAATTGAAGGAGTTGAGGAAGATCTTAGAGGAAGAGAGCGGAGATGGTGCTGAGAGCGTCGGGGGTGGTAGGCCAGGCCCCGGAACTAAAGAAGCCGACTCCATGCACATGGAATTAGACCTCACTCTCGCCTTGTGAACCAGCCCAACTACTACTTTTCGGAAATAGCTAGTTATGAATTCAAACAACTTGTTCCAGATCATACGATCGATACGATCATGTTCATCTTGGGGATTTTGATTAGTTGTTTATGCAAACAATCAATGTACTAGATCGTGACCAGAAGGATGGATAAGTACTGTGGCAATAAGTATATATCGTAATTTCCTTTTCTATAGTGTCTTCTTCCCAAACTCTAACTCTGTTTCCCAATGCAATCTTCAGATGCATATTCTTATGTTGTTTATTGTTTTTGAGTTAAGCTTCGACCAAACAGAGTTAGTTATGATAACTTCCGGTGCACTTCGCTTCGATGCACTTGTGTATAAAAAAAATACTTTTATTTTTTAAAATTCTTATACAACCATTGATTTAAGTATGTTAAATTTTATTATTTTTGAATATTTATATTTTTTAAAATTTTTTAAAATCATCAGTATTTACCATTGATTTTAAAAAATCCAAAAATATCCATAAACCAAAACTTAATACGTATGTTAAATACACTTAAATCAATAATTTGTATTAAAAAATTTTGAAAAAATTAAGGGTATGTTTGATACTAAATAAAAAATGTAAAGTTAAAACTTTTCAATCTTAGACTTTCCACTCTCTATAAATACTCTTTGTTAATCATTTATTTGTTTTTTTACACAATTACCTTCTTTTTTAATTATTTCTATATAACTACCTATACAATTAACTTTTCTATTTTAACTTTATTCTTTTTATTTTTCATCAATATCTACATCATATCTCACCATTTTCTTTCAATTTAAAAACTTTTACATTTAAAATTTGCTATCCAAAAGTTTTATCATTTTTAAAACACACCCTAAAAAATGGATTAAATAAATCCGGGTGCATTTGACCTCATCTGATGAGTGGGGTTCACCTTTTCATTTCTTAGAAATCTATTTGATCAAAAACCACACTGTTGATTATATGAAATATACTCTTATTATAATTGCATTTAAAATTATGTGTAACTAGAATAAAAATTTTAATCTAACCTTTTGATAATAAACTTAAGTAATTAAGAAACTCATACATTTTTATTTCATATTTTAATTATTTTATTTTTTCCATTTTCATCATGATATTCCACATAATTATCTGCATGCTTGGCCACATTGGTTCATAGTGCAAAATTAATAATAAAATATTTCGATTAAAATATAGGTTTCAAAAAGTATTTAACTTAATGTCGGGGTGCAACTTGAATAGGATATCATAAAATGAATACGACAAGTTTCTCTTTTTATAATTATAGGATAGGATAGGTTTCAAGTAAAAGAAAATCATGTTCAACTAAGGTAAGATAAGTTCCAAGGTGTGGATGCTCAAAACCAATTGAAATTACTAATTTATGTTCAATATATATTTTATGGAATATCTTTTATATTGAAAAATTTAAATATATTTTTAAATATATAAAAATTATTTTATTTTATTTATTTATTATTGAGTAGATTTAATAAATTTACTTCAAATTGTGTATTATATTATCATCATAATTATAGATTTTTAAGTAAGCCATATTTGAAAATTATAATTTTCAAATATAATATAAAGACAATTTTAAATAACCAATTTAGAATGAAAATAGAAATCAACCTGAATTTGAAAAATAAAGTAGATTAGCCGTAAAAGTAACTCGACCTAAAATTGTGTAAGGTAAAAAAATTTTAAAATAAGATAAAGAACTCAAGATAGGATTGAACTCAAACTTCATCCCAAGTTACACCCCTACTTAATGTCTATATTTTTTGAAAAATTCTTTCCATATAGAATATTAATCATTTATATATACATTTTAATACATATATGAAAGATCAAAATAATTTCAGATTTTATTTTTTAACCAAGCAGAACACATCCAAAATTTTGATTGAATTGACTTTTCACCATGATAAAAATTAGTATTAAACAATATAATTGAATTCAATTTTGATTCAATCATCAAAATAAGCTTAGAACAAAGAGGTTTCACCAAATAATTTCGGCAAAACTGGTTTTACAGAAACAGAATCATTCGTTATGTATAATCTAATAGTATCTATACGAGTGGCTTGTTCATCAATGTTGGGTTGAGATCTGGAATTAGATGAGTATGTTACGTAGAGATCTGATGAAAAACATTGTTGTGTATTTAAATTTGAAAAATAAATTAAAGAATGGAAAAAGTTACATAAGAAACAGAAAAATTACATGGAAAATGGGAAGACATATTGTTATATATTTCGAATAAAAAAGTGTTTTTTGAAAATAAAAAATTTCATCACATCTTCCTTCCACGCTCATCTCATCTCAATTATGAGCAAAAGTTTTGTTTTATCAAGAACAAACTTTAAAGTTTGATAATGAGAAAAACAGAGAAGAATAATGGTTGTATGAAAAAATGAAAAAATTAATGAGAAGTATAAATGATAATAAAAAAATAATATTAGGTAGTTAAAATGTTATAACACTTGAAAAGATGTGCAGAAAGGAATGTGAAATTTTTTTTTCATTTACTTGTTACCAAATGGGCCCAGAGATAAAAAAATAATAATAAAAAAAAAGAATACCAAATGACTTCAACATTAAAAAAAATTCTATGAAGGTTTTTTTTATATGACAACAGGATTTATTTATTTATTTTAGCTTTAAAAATAAGCTTCGATTAAGTAATTAAGCATTTTTATAAGCTCCATCAGAGAAACTTTTTAAAGCCTATTTACTTCAAGCAAACAAACTCTTCAAGCCTTCGAAATAAGCTAAAAGATGACCAATATTGTACCTTTCTCCTCGCTATATGAGAAGCAAAATTTAAGAAAATAAGCGGTCTAGGTTTCATAAATAATAAATTATAGGCCCCACTTTTCTTGCTGGGTAAGTGGATTACTGTACTAATGCACTGCATCCTGCCTACTGTACGAAATTGTCGATACCTTTCCATGTACGTGCGTGATCTAAAAAGCAGAACAATTAATACTCTCCGTTAAAAGCAGACCATGGGCAGGGAAAATTTTGCAAGATTACAGAACTCTCAGGTTGACAGAAATTGAGAAAAGTTCAAAATAATCTAATGTGTAAACCACGCTTTATATTTTTTTCTTGAAATTAAAATTTTTTGCTGACACAATTATAAACATTTTTTAAAACCAAACTGATTAATGAAATCCAGTCGCAAGATTCCAACGTAAGATAAATATGTTTAGAAAATAAATAAGATCTTAATAACATCCAGAGAGATGTGGTCTTTTAAAAGTAGTCATTTTAGCATAAAATTAATGAAGACCACAGAATTGAACGACGTATTTATTTTTTATATCTCTTTTATATACAACAAGACAATTGATATTTCATTTAAATACCTTCGTAATCCTCAATATGGAAGAAATTTTTCCAACAAACCTCATCACCAGAGGGAATTTGTAACCCTCGCAAGTAGGGGGACTATTGGGAAAATAATCCCCATCACCACTAAGAGATTCGAACTCTTGTCTGTACTTTTGGCGGAAATGAGGATTATCATCAAGGCAATTGACTAACATAATTAATGTTTCATAGGAATATTGCTTCCAAATTTTTTTAAAAAAAATTAATTCAATTGAATTTTTTATTTTTAGCTACTAAGATTTTATTGTCAAAGGTTAAATTTTGGTTATCAAAGAAAAATTAGTTGCAGATAATTTGCAGCATGTCAAATAGTAACCATTAAAAAGAATTTTTTTTCTTAGGAGCTTAGAACCTTTGATAACAAGGCACTTGATGGAGGTGTATCGGGCAGCATAACAAAGACATTATCTCAATCCAACATTTTAACATTGGATCTTCCACTCACACTCTCTACATACTCACGTCAACTGGTTGTGCATTCAAGTGGTGACCACTAAAAAGAACTTCAGTTGTTGATAATTCTTAATTTGTTTTTGGCTATTAGAATATCACCAAAAGCAAGAAAAATATTCTTTACGTATAAAAGTATCACCATAAAGTAAGAAAAAATTTCTTTCATAAAATATTATCATCATAAGCAAAGAAAATTTTCCTTGCATATGTATTTTTAATAAAAAAAAATTTATTGCTAATAATGGTTACCAAAAATGTATTTTCTTGTGCTGTCAACCTTACAACATACTCTTGGTGTTCAATACTTGGATCTCACATACATATGCAAGATATGATATTATTGGGCTATGCCCAGTTCATGTATTCATTGACCTATTTTTAATTAATATCGTACGTTGTATAATGTGAATTTGACATCTTATACTATATATCAAGCTTATTTAGTATGAAAATACAATACTCTACTTATCTCAAGGGAGAAATCAAGTTCTCATCTATAAATATGAAGATAAAGCTCCCCCAGTAATTTATGCACGAGACAAATGCCCCGAACAACACTTGAACACGGATTAGTTGCATAGTTGCAGAATATCGTGACCACGACACTATCACCATCATGACTATTCATTGACCTATTAATATAACACAAAGTAGGATTAGAAATATCATAAAACAAGATTTTACAATCAATAACTAAAGAACTAAAAATAAGGTGGGCAACATAGTTTGAGTGAGTCTGGTTTGGGGTTATACTTGCTCTTATCCTATTCTCGAAATCTCATACTCTACCTTTTTTTAAGTAGGTGAACTTTTACCTACCCTACCATATTTTTTAAAGTCAGATTAATTCTAATTTCAATTTCAAATTAATTCTTTAAAGTCTTTATATTACATTTGAAAACTGTAATTTTCTCAAAAATCTTACTTTAAAATGTATAATCAAGATGATAATAATATAATTTTAAAAATATATTTATTAAACCTATAAATAATAGATAAATTAAATAAGTTTATATCTATTTAAAGAACATATTTATGTCTTTCAATATAAAAAAATATTTCATAAAATATATATTGTGTATATATTAATAATTCAAGTTGTTTTTGACACTCAGACCTTAGAATCTGCTCTATCCTAATTGAATTAAGTATTTTTTTTAATTAGAACTTATCTTGTTCATTTTAGAGTACCTAATGAGTCGACCCATATATACCCTACCCATGTCGTACCCCCGGCGAAAATTTAAAAAAGGATAATATCCTTTATGGCTTTTTTTTTTTTTTGTTGGATACACAAATTACATATCTCTATTGTTGTTACATTCTAGCTCGCAGTGAAAGCTTCACAGGAGACATAAGCTCTCACCGTAATTTTGAAGACTCAATGCTTCACTTGCGTGTTTTTAGAGACACAATGCCCCACCCTTGCCACTGGCCAGCTTCAAGCCCGGGACTGCAGGAATATATGCAAGCGCCCCTCCCAACTGGGATGGCCCGATTGGTAATAACTTTTTATAGCTTAAATCAACATTAACAAACAAAGTCAATATCAATATCTTTCTCCGACTTGTCCTTCAACCCAAAAAAATGCGCCTCAAGCAAGTATAAAATTTTTGCAATTAATGCATCAGAGCCACCAAGAATGTACATAATCTTACCTACAATGGATCACCATGACCATCTCTTACAACCATATCCAAATAATTCTTACCATTTACCATGTTCAAATAAGCATCGATATTTGGATTTGATTTTTCCTAAGGTTGAACAACACCATCTTGGAGGAATACCGGACCACCGTCAAAAACGTACAGATATTGCCTGCCCCAGCCCATGCATATAACAATTACATGGTAGGCTACGGTAGGAATTGGGACCTCCCACATTGGGAATTCATTTGAAACTCTTTTAAAAAAAAAAAAATTTAGTTTTTTTCTAAAATTCAACGATAAATTACATTTAAATATTATTTTGGCAGTTAATAATAAAATTCATGCAATAGATGTTAATATAATTATCAATAAGTAAAAGTTATAAAAATATAAATTTATCACATCAAAATGACATAACATAATTTTAGTAACACGGAAAGACTTTGTTAAACTTATCTAATTAAAAGATATATAATATTTTCCATCGTATAAATTGCATCATATGTATTATTTATACCTAAAATTACATATCTCGTTGAAATTCTTTCATTACATTTTTGTTAATTAACATATTCTGATTTTTATAATTTTTATTACCAATGGTAAAAATTATATTTTAAATTTATTGTGTAGTTTATTTTTAAAAAATTTAATAAATCACATGTTTTGAAAGAGTTCCCACGAGTTCCATTGAAGCAACGCGAATGACATAATTTGCAAACGGGTTATTATTTTGCCAAACCAATTTATCGTTTGTCGCCAGGTTAAGAAAATAAAGAAACAGGGGATCGGGATAGGGTTGTGTATCCATTTAATCATAAAAAGAAAATAAAGAAACGTTGACATGACAACACGCCAAAGACGGGAAAAAAATCTCTCCCTGCTTTTATCGTGATTTTCGAGTTTTTTTAAAGATGAATCTGTGCAAACAATGATGAAATTTTGAAGAGAAATGGATTTCTTGTGCAACCAAACACCCACAAACATCACGCAGCTGGGCTATGAGAAATAGCCACCGCACGATCCTCAGCCTCATAGCAGACTGCAAGTCCATGGCACAGCTCAAACAGCTGCATGCCCACATCATCACGACTGCTCAGGTCGGCGACGTCATCCCCATGAGCAGGCTTGTCGACTTCTGCGCCAATTCGGAAGCTGGAGATCTCCACTACGCGCACTCCATCTTCCTCCGCATCCACCACCCCAGCGTCTTCATCTGGAATTCGATGATAAAGGGCCTCTCCAACGCAAATGAGGGGATCCATGCCCTGTCCATGTACAGAGAAATGCAACGCTCCGGCTATCCCCCGGACCACTTCACGTTCCCCTTCGTGCTTCGATCCTGCGCGAAGATTTCGGACGGAAATTTTGGGATGTGCGTTCACGGGCGCGTGTTGAAGACCGGATTCCAGTCGGATTTGTATGTTTCAAGCAGTTTGATACATGCTTATGTTAGCTGCGGCGATTTGCCTAGTGGAAGGATGGTGTTTGATGAAATGCCAAAAAGAAATGTTGTGTCTTGGAGTACTTTGATTGCTGGCTATGTCAGCAACAACCATGCTAGTGAGGCCATAAGGGTGTTTAAGAAAATGATGTTTGCGGGGGTTGAGCCCAATGAGATCACCATGGTGAATGTTTTGGTCGCTTGTGCGGAGTCGAGGGATATGGAGACTGGGAAGTGGGTGCACAGCTATCTCAGAAGAATTGGAATGGATCCGTTCCCATCTGATTCCAACCCAAACTCAAGGTGGAATGTTATTCTCGCCACTGCTATTTTGGACATGTATGCAAAATGCGGCAGTTTGAAGGCTGCGAGGGAACTCTTCAATGCAATGCCTTGTAGAAATGTAATTTCCTGGAATGCTATGCTTTGTGCATATAATCACCACGGTCAGGCAATCGAAGCAGTTAGACTATATTCTGATATGAAAGATGCGGATGTGAAGCCAGATGAGGTTACATTGATGAGCTTTTTGGGTGCTTGCACTCAGCTAGGAGCTTTGGGTTTGGGTCAAGGAGCTCATGCTTATACAGAAAAGACCAACATTCACAAGGGCGTAGCTGTCGGCACTGCCCTCCTAGACATGTATGCAAAGTGTGGAGATACTCACAGTGCATCTCAAATCTTTTCCTGTTTATGCAGGAAAGATGTAGTAGCATGGACAAGCATGATCATAGGTTTGACCATGCATGGTTCTGCAGAGGGTGCTCTAAGTCTTTTTCAGCAAATGCAGGAAGAAGGCGTTATCCCAGACCATGTCACATACATAGGAG
This sequence comes from Annona squamosa, assembly GCA_035584095.1. Lineage (NCBI taxonomy): Eukaryota > Viridiplantae > Streptophyta > Magnoliopsida > Magnoliales > Annonaceae > Annona > Annona squamosa. Next base: position 10,545,447 of record JAXCLR010000081.1, read on the forward strand.
TTCTATGTGCATGCAGCCATGCAGGGCTGGTTGATGAAAGCTGCAAACAATTGGAATCCATGACAACTGTGCATGGCCTTGTGCCCATAATAGAACACTATGGATGCGTGGTTGACCTTCTCAGCCGAGCCGGTCGTCTAGAAGAGGCAGTTAAGGTAGTAGAATCAATGCCAACCAATGCAAACGTTGCCCTGTGGAGTGCTCTTCTAAGTGGGTGTGGGATCCATTCTGACATCAATGCAGCTGAGCGAGCGAATAAAAATATCATTGAGTTGAATCTTCAGAGCAGTGGGGTTTATGTACTTCTTTCCAATGTATATGCAATAGCAGAGAGGTGGAAAGAAGTTGAGAGAACGAGAGAGCTGATGCGGCGGAAAGGGATTGGGAAAATTCATGGGTACAGTTGCATTGAAGTGAAGAAGTTGTTGGAGCCAGGGAGTTGATGGGATTAGAAAATTCACGGTTGAAATTCAAGCCATGTACAATTGTGTATCCTATGATCGTTTTTGACAGGAATTTCAGCCCCGCATACAAATCTAGACCGTTGAACAAGTGATAGCTCATTTTGGAGAAGGCGCTGAACTGTAGGTGCTGATGTGAACTTGTATGTTGTGTGAGGTAGGAGAATGAGACTGCCTCGAGCTATGACCTTGGAAGCTGACTAAGTGACCATCCACTGATTTCCTGTCTGAACAGAGACGCCGAAGTAAACGACCAGCTCTCGGACCAAGGTCGAAGTTTTTCTTACATCAATCACTTAAGAAGCTGTCATGGTCATCTGATACGGATCCAGGACACAGCTGAACAATTTTGCAGAAGCTGAAGAGACCAACAACCAATCAGTAGTTGACCCTTAATCATAGCCTCTGTCATTTATAAACAAACATTAGTCATTAATTATTACATAAATTTCTTGATAAAAAAATTATTACATAAATTTATTACTTGCTATTTGGCACGCTGTTCAAGCCAACTTGACTTACTGGTAGCTCAAAGTTAGGAGTGTGTTTGAAAATAAATAAAATTTTAATGAAACATTGTAGAGAGTAGAAGTTGTCAAATAATGTAATATGATAGGGATAATGATTAAAAGTGAGTAGGATAAAGTTAAAATAAATAGGTTAGTCGTGTAGGTAGTTGTGTAGAAATAATTGAAAAGTATGATAGTTGTATAGAAAAATACGAAGAAATGATTAAAAAGTAGGATAATTGTATAAAAAAAAAGTGAAGAAATTATTAAAAAATAAGATAATTGTGAATAGCGAAAAGTTTTAGATTTAAAAATTTTACCTTACAATTTTTACTCTTAACAAACAGACCCTAGAACGATTATTTATTTTGATACACTTGACCGGGAGCATAAAAAAGCTGCTGTCGTCTTTATCTTCTTCCTCTCATAGCGGAATGCGGAAAGTTGCCAGGCTTGTAGATCTAGCCAATGGACTTGTCGCTTCCCCAGCCTGCACCCTCCTACACGGCCAGCCCTCATGCATTCTTTCTTGCTGGTGTCTTTTTTTTTTTTTTTTTCAGTCTCGTTTTGATTGATTTCGATGGCTGGCTTCTTCCAAAAATCGAAATTGCAGTTCTGCATAAATCTGTCTTCTCAGTTGACATCGAATGGGATTCTCTACTTAGAAAATTTTAAATTCTTCCTTCCCCTGTGTATCGTCTCTAAGTACATGACAATTTTATTTTTCTCAATAATTATTTATATTTTTCATATTCATTTTAATTTGTCAAATCCCTTATCTTAATCCTTCCAACCAAACAAAAAAAAATTTATAGAATCTACCATAATTTATGGAATATATATCTGTATTATAAAAATTATGAATTTTTTTTTATTCCAGTCCCTGGTACTGTAGTACAGCCACCTTAGGACGATTTTCGCATAATATAATATGCATGTCCACGGTTTCAAACGTGGGACCGGATGGGCGTCACACCCCCATGCGCTACCATTGCACCATTGATGCTAGTAAACGTTATTAATTTTTAATAGCATTTGACAATTTTATTTGTCTCAATAATTATTTATATTTTTCATATTCATTTTAATTTGTCAAATCCCTTATCTTAATTTTGACAACTATTCTTACAACTAAAGATATGTTTGGCAATGGGGATAAAATGTCGAGTTGTAATTTTTCAATCTAAAACTTTTTACTTTCCATAAATATTATATTTTTTAATTATTTTTTCATATTTTCCTCTACAACTATCCCACTTTTTAATTATTTCTGCACAATTACTTATAAAACAAACCTATTTATTTTAACTTTATCATCTTTATTCATTATCGTTACCACGTCATATCACATCATTTGACAATTTTTATTTTTCAAAATTTTTTACCAAAAATTTCATCCATTCACAAACACACCCTAAACACAAAAAAAATTATAGAATCACCATAATTTATGAAATATGTCTGTATTATAAAAAAAAATGTTTAATAGCACTTGAATGTCGCTAAAAAAGCTGTCGCATTTACACCCTTTTCCTTTTCTAATTTATAGATTACTATTTTAAATGATAAAATAGATGCCTCTCCTACTGAGGGGACAAATGATAGGCCAACGCATTGAATGTCCATGTGGTTTTCTCATGGAAAGCTTGGATCTATCACACGTGTGCCCTCATAAAAGATACAGTTATCCGGATAAAACAAGATGGCATTCTCCCACTGTGTCTCTCTGAATACCTGGCCTGCCTGTCACCTGACACAACATGCTCAAGCATGCACGCATAAGTCTGAAAGTTTAGAAAAAAAAAAAAAAAAAAAAAAAAGGCAAAAAGAAAAGAAAAGAGATGGGAAAGGTAAACCTGCAACCAACCCGCGCAGCATTTACTCAATTTCCTGTTTGGAGCTCTTCCACTGCAACTTTTCTCTGCAACACAGCCCGCTTTATTAATACCCAAATCAACCGCCTACCTTGCCTAGCTGCGCGCTAGCCCTTCGATTTCAGTGCATTTTTACTGCATATATAAACACATACATGCAACCAGACCCTGATCACAGGCATTTGTATCCGTATATCCCACTTTCCTGCGCTAAACAGCATAATCTCTTGTGGTGTCCGAATCTCTCTCCTTGTTATTTTGGTTTTTGGGTAGTGGAGGAAGATGTTGGGAGTGGTAGATCAGTTGGTGTGGGCAGAGAGTAATGAGCAAGGGTTGCCCCCTGGGTTCAGATTCCACCCTACTGATGAAGAGCTCATCACCTTCTATCTGGCTTCCAAGGTGTTCAACGGAACCTTTTCTGGGGTGGAGATTGCTGAGGTTGATCTCAATCGGTGTGAGCCTTGGGAACTTCCAGGTATGTAAAGATATATAAGAATATCTCTCTCTCACACTTACTTTGATTAAAACAATCTAGTGAAAGGTTTTGCATTTCGTATATCCTGAAAGAGTAGAAGGCTATTGCAAGCTTCCTCTGGTGAATCTGGTGCCCATGAGCTGCGCATCATTATGTTTGGTGCAGAAGTTCTAAACACATGCACCGTAACTGTTTGAAGAGCTTTTCTAGTAATTCTTGGCAAATGGGATATTATTCACGGCCTCCACGTATGCATCAGTTGGCAAAGCTTCTTTTTCTGAACTTTCTTTGCATGCGACATGGAGTGTTACTTACGTATTAGATATTCTAGGATTTCCTTTCTCCATTATTCGTCTTGTCTTGCCTTCTTACTTCTATCTACTCTTATTGTGCAATCCTCGCCTTTGTATTTATTATGTGGAGAGGAGAAAGAGTTTTTATTGTGTGTGCAGGCACTCTTGCTGTCGTTAGTTTTCCATTTGTTGCTACTCGTTTAATGCCATTGCCTAAAGTGATTCGTCGAATGAGGAACCATTCGTTTTTTCTAATTCATGGTTTGGGTTGTAGACATAGCGAAGATGGGTGAAAGAGAGTGGTATTTCTTCAGCCTCAGAGACAGAAAATACCCAACGGGGCTCCGCACCAACAGGGCTACTGAAGCTGGTTATTGGAAGGCCACTGGCAAAGACAGAGAAGTGTACAGCGCTTCTTCAGGGTCCCTACTGGGCATGAAGAAGACCCTCGTTTTCTACAAGGGTAGGGCTCCGAGAGGCGAGAAAACCAAATGGGTTATGCACGAATACCGTCTAGATGGCGATTTCTCTTACCGCCATGCATGCAAGGTCTCTCTCTCTCTCTCTCTCTCCCCCACCCACCCACCTTGATTGGATGTTTGTCGTTGAAATCCAATTGCTGCACCTGAGATGAAGTATCTCTTCCTTTTTGTTATTTCTCAAAAATGCAGGAGGAATGGGTGATTTGCAGGATATCTCACAAGGCAGGAGTAGAGAAGAAGAACCTCCTCCATGATGACAGCTATAATCTGCAGGCTTCTAATTCCCTGCTTATTTCCTCAAAATCTCCATCCGTACCACTGTTGCTGGACGCTCAAAGCCTAGAATCGATGTCATGTCAAGCCCCACAAAACCCAGTCGCTAATCGCCAGGGCAACGACCCGAGAGCCCTCCACGCATTCCATCTTTTCCCACCAACATTTCGGTCCTCCCTACAACCACCTATCAACCTCAAATGCCTTTCCCATCAATGCACTTCCAAGGAAAACTATGTTCTAAAACAGTGCAAGATGGAGACTGCCTTACCAGCATTGTATCCACATGGGGCTGGTCTCAGCTGGTTTGATAGAAATCCCACTCAGTCACTGCAAAACCCATGTCACCCATCTTTTCTTGACATGGGTTTTGGTTCTCCTCTTCCTCTTCCACCTGCAACAGCTGCGGATGACTTGTCTCCCTCAGTTGCCATATACAGGTCTGGGGAGCTTCCGACGCTAGATCCCCCTTCAATCACAGGGCTCGGAGAATCTGGACCGTTGAATCCTTGATACGGATGCCTCTCTTTTTTTCTTCATCTGTTTTTTTTTTCGAAGAGTGATACGAATGCTTCTTAATTAGACTTGTATGGTGCTGCTGTGAATACAAATGGAAGGTGTCTAGTCTCTCGTTTTTCTTATAAATCAACCCGTAGTTTTTAATCTTCAGGCATTTAGATTATACTCGTTTTTCTGATGAATCCAATGACAGTGCCCGCGTATCATTCATCCCAACTTTTATAGCATTAAATCCGAGGCGGCTAGTCTAGCTAGGTTGGTTGGAAATAGATGTTTTATTAGAGGGTTGGATATTCGGAGTTCGGAGTGGGTGGGGAGAGGCATGGCGAAGCCAGGTGATGTGATTGGGGTCGTATCGATTGACGTCATCCACGAACGTGATTGGGGATTGACTTGCGTGGCTGTAACTGAAACTGCTTAATTTCCGTATGTCGCTTGATAATATTCAAGATAAGATACTTCGAATTTTTCTGCGGTTGGTAACGGCAGCACTTTGAAGTAAGATGATCAAGTCCACTACAAACAGGTTCGTGTAAATTCATATGTTGTATCTGTTATTACACTCAGAGATTCTGCGCCAAAATGTGCTTTTTTTTGCATTTTAAATTCTTTAATTTTGTCCTTTGGCATTTGTATTTTAAACTCGCGAAATGTCACTAATAGCATCAAAAGCTTAAAAAAGCCCAAAGTCAATAAAAATTCTCTAGAGCTCGTTAAAAAGTATATTTTAACAAAGTCTATTTTTTTTTTATGAAACAATGCACGTCATTACGGAAAAAGACATTGAATAAAATATTATTTCCAAATCCAAACATAAAAGATTTCAGGCAATAATTTTCCAAACGAAAAAATAAAATACAGAGCATTGAACAGATTTTATATTTTAAACCTAAAAATGTTATATTTTTCATAAAATTAATATAAACATTGCAGATCTCAAGGCCAAACAAATTTTTTTAATGATAAAATAACATTATAGGGTCATAAGAACAAGACTCGACACAAAAATATTAAGGAGTAGAAAATTCTCAAAAAATTATATTAAAAAACAGTTAGTTTCATTAAAAAACCATTAAAATCAGATATTCGTAAAGAAAATTCTCAAGAATGAAATAGAAAGCATACAGATTAGCATTCATGGTCGATGGCAGCTTGATGAAGATTTCTTCTCCGCAAGCTCTTCTTCAAAGTAGGGTTAGAAACTCCAAAATACCTTCTATACAAAACTTATAACCGTGTTTGGAAAGGGATTTGCGTCATTTTACAAAAACTAACATGTGAATTGTCCTAACTAACTTGTTCTTTAATGACGTCATCACTTAAGGTTCAAAATGCAAAAGATCAAAGCTTCTAAGGTTTAAAATGCAAACGGCCAAAGTTCAAAGTTAAAATGCAAACGGACAAAGTTAAAGGGTTTAAAATACAAAAAACCCCCCAAATGTATGAGTGTGTCCAATTTTTAGATGGGAATTATATAACAATCATCTCAACTGGTATTATAAGCAAACATTGTGATATTATTACAATTTATTTAAGAGAAGTGGTCTTGTTAGTTCGGGCTAATAAGCAAATGGCTTGTTTAGTTTATCTCAAAAAACTCATTTGAGGACTTGTTTGGTAATTAAGATGGAAATTTGTGGAAACATAGTTTTTAAGGCTCATCATTAATCAACTAATCATTATATTTTTCCACTTTCATTATTATATTTCAATCATTTTTCTTATCAGCAACCCTGCAACAAACATTTATTACAAAAATACCTTTATCATTTTATATCAATCATACAATTTTCAAAATTTTCATTTTCTACTCAAATCCCATCCTTCAATTCCCACAAAATTCAAGATCCCAAATGTACCATAAAATATTTTTTTATTTTTTTTGTACACTTGTTTATCTATATATGTAATATATAAACTAAATTTTACTATTTTGAATATATATATATTTTTAAAAAAAACATCGAAAAATATATACACATCTAAAAATGATAAATTATGGTTTATATGTTAAATGCAATTAAATAAACAAGTGTATGAAGAAAAAAATAAAAAAAGGTGTTCTAAATGAACTTTGTTAAAGTGGGTTAAGCGAACCGTTTACTTAATCCGGACTAATAGAATCATTCCTCTTTATCTAAAAATAATTTTACAAATATTTTAAACATCTTAACTGATAGACAATGAAAGATGTTCCAGAGACTGGGGAGAAATAACGCCACTACAAAATGACACCGCCATAGTGCAATGACCAACTAATACAAAAATGCATGCACCAGCATTCGAACAAAAGAAGTCCACATGCGGCATTAGTCTTAGTACCACTAAAGCACTTTCTCAGTTGTGTGTGTGTACACTTAACGCACTGGAAAGTATGAGAATATGCTTTTAGATATGGCTTAGCTATTAAGATTAAAAAAAATTTTGATAGAAGAAAAGACTAATAAGATATATAAAAAAATCAGAAAAAGGGACTTAAAATAGTAAACAATATGTGTCGACAACGGAAAACAAAATGTGTATAGATGACTAAAACAAATCCCTCTTTCTCATTAGGAATTCAGAAAAATCTACTAATATAAATATTCTGCAAACAATAACTAGGATTAACTGGATCAATGGATTTGGTAGGAATGAAATTAAATAGAAAGAAAACTAATTTCACTAGTATAAGGATGATTTCAATAGTAAAAATAACTAAAAGTAATGGTGACTAAGGATGATTTCAATAGTAAAAATAACTAAAAGTAACGGTGACTACGGTACCAAATATTTAGTGTCACTCTCCTATTTTGGGATACATTGATGGATAAATCATAAATCAATCCGTCCGCTCATCGCATTTAAAATTATTTATTTCATTATAAAATAAATTCTCTACAAGTCAAGTATGTTCATTTGCTCACTATAGTAAATGTGCAAATCAATATAATGAAATTATTTGATTTATGCATTAATTAACGTCTAAACTATCGAAAACATTATTCTTGTATAAAAATGAATAGTATTATTAAATATTATAACATTATATTGCATATATAAATAGGTCTAAATTTTTTCGCAATTTACACATAATTATATTTTTTTAAATAGATATATTCGTCTAAGATTTTGATTGAAATAATTTTGGTATTATAACAAAACAAAATATATTAAACTAAATGAATGAATTAAATGTTGATTTAACACTCCAAGTGGGCAAGAATGGAGGGCAAATCAAAATATGGTTCATAGTTAAAATGTTACCCAGAGTAAAAACCTATTGAGAATATTCATAAAAAATAATAATTGAAAACATAGAGATTAATTAGAAATTAGATTATCATATATTCAAATAGTACGAAAAATTAGCATACTAGTAGTTAAGAGAAGGGCTTTTCTCAAATATACTTAACCGTAATTCTAAATATATCCATTACGTTTTCAAAATTTCAGATATACTTACTATGTTTATGATTAATTTCACAAACGTCTATTCCATTAAAAAATGTTAGTTAATTTTTTACAAATGCCCCAGATATCCTTGTTGTAAAAAATAAAAAATGCAATAAAATAGAAAGAAAATGAAAGTAGGGTCTCTAAATTTAAAGCTCACGTGCAATTATAGCATTGGTGAGTCATGACATTTAATTTTTCGATTATGTTCAAAATTTGACGGACATATTAGTAATTTCATATATTAACTAATGATATAAACTCATATATTGGGTATTTTTGGGATTAATTGCAAAAAATAGTTAGTATATTTGAGATTTTAGAAATGTAGCTAATATATTTAAGATTAAAAACAAATGTAATAAGTGTATTTGAGAAAAGCTCTTAGGAGAATTAAGATTCATTTAACCCATCAGCAAAGAAGTTTAATTAATGGACGGTCAAGCTAATCATATTGCAACAAACAAACAATAGAGTTATCAAAAAACCTGATCAAAATGCCATTCTTCATTAATCAAAGAAGTATATATGTTTTGGGTGTGGCCTAAGGAGCATTTTCGATGGTAATGTAAAAAAGACTAATTTACAGTAATCCAATTTATTAAACGTGGTGGCATAAAATTTTAGGGGCTCTACTTCTATGTAATCAAATTGCATAAAAGTAGTCCCATGTAACCCTCTCAAATGTTAAGATATTGATCATTGAGTAGAAAATTTAATATATTTTTTATATTTAATACAATTTGTTTAGCTACAAGACTAAGTTTCATCCAAATGAAGTATGTGCATGACTACATTTGCCCAAAATATATGTGTGTGTAAATTATGTAAAACGCTGAGGCTTATTTACACTATATTAGAATGTAATAATATTTTATAAAATCATTTGCTCACATAGAAATAATATTTTAAATGACTTAGATATCAAAAATACTATTTTAAAATTGATATTTTAGAGTTATATTATTTTTATATTAATTTTATGCATTTATAGATGAGACTCATGTATAGTGATAGTAGATAAATGAGAGAGTTTTTATGATAATATAAATTATGCTAAATATAATAAATAGAATGAATTTTTTATCAATCATTAAAATTTTAAATATGGAAGGGGTTACATAAAAAAGAAATTTTATATAAGTGAGACTGAATTTTAGGTATACATGCATACAATACACCTATAAGTGGGGTCGGGAATTAGGATGGCTCACCCTATTTCCATTAGGTTAACTAACATTTTTATTTCTCAATGAAAGAATGAGTAAAAAATTTTAACCCTAATTTTGAAATAGAGTAAGTAAACCATATCCTTAAATGAAGAATTTTAATATATCTTGCATATATTTTTTTACTAGAAATTATAAACATATCTTTAATATCTTTCTCATTTTTCTCAAAATTTTCGAATTATTTGTGATTAACTATACTCTAATTTAATTTTTAAAATTATGGCTTTTAAGGATTAACATGTTAGTTTCATGTAATGAATCTTTAGATTGATTGAGTAAATTCTTAAAAGAATCAAAATTTTAAAATTAGCCTAAATTGTCAACTAAAAATATTGATTCTAAGTTGAAAATGAAATTTTTATCAAGATATATTGTGTTAACTTGTTTCAATAAATTTACTACACTATCAACGTTTAATAATTATTCCAATAAATTTAATACATTATCTATGTTTAATAACATTTTTTGTTATAATTATGTTTTCTTTTTATGGAAATAATTGTATTCTTATTCTCACTAGTTAGTAAAATGTTGAAACACTCAACCTTTAAACTTGACATAAATGCTTCTTATTCATTAAAAAAACATAGAAATGTCTTTATATTCGATAGGTATATATATTATTAAAAATATTGCATTTTATTTATGTTTTTGTACTTAATCCGTCATCTCGATAATAATATGAAATTTGTACTGAGACTTATATAAAAAAAGAGGGTCAAATACCTTTTTTGCAATGTAATATTAGAAAGATGGTAAGACCATTTTTAAAATTAAGATTAAAGTTGGACAAACTCTAACCTAACATGACGCACTCCATCCCCACCCTACCTATAATGCAATAAAACAATGAAACTTTTTCTTCTAAAGTTGTTCAATATAAAAATTTTCATTATCCACAATTATCTCAAAAGTCATTTAGTAATGAAGTAGTGGAGGGTAGAATGGAAAGTCATGATTTACATGTTATCTAATAAATGATTTAATAATCTAACAATCCTACTTTTTTAACTTGTTATCCCTATATTCAACCATTTTTCCTTTCAACTAGCCTATTTATGTTAACTTTTCTTGTATCATTTCATTTCAATCATAAAATTCGTAAAACATTCCCTTCCTCACTCTGCATTCTCAAAATGTCCTCTTATTTTATAATCGTTACTTTATATCTATTCTATTTTTTTTTATCTTTCTTCATAACTACTTATATAATTATTCAATATTGTTTCACTTTATTTTCTTTACTCATCATCATTATTTCTATCATTATCACAAAACTTTTCCTGTTTTAAAAATTTGTATACAAAAATTTTTTTATTTTAAAATTTTATCAAATACCTTACCTCTATAAAAAAATAAAAAATAAAAAGTTTATCAAAGCGTAAACCCATCAAAAAATAACAACCGGGGCACGAGATGAGGCAATACGCGGACGTTCTTATACGCGCGACTCCCTCTGTGGGTTTTGTCGGTTCTCTCCCGTGTCTTTTCAGTTTTCAGTCTGCAACGGTTCCCCGTTTTGCTTACTCGCTTACGTCCTTTCTTTATCGGGAAGCTGTTCATCTGAAATTTTTTTTGAAAAGAGATCTCATGGGCTTGCTCAGGATTATCTAATACGACGGAATGGGATAGATTTCTCATTCTATTTTCAATATAACACCTTATTTTTCCATAATACCATTCTGCTTTTTATATTTACAATATTAATTATTTTTTCATTTTTAATATTAATTTCTCAATTCACAAAACACAACCATCTTCACTTGTTTGAACTGAATTGAATAATCATATATGGGCCTAGCAGCTCCATCAAAATTGGATTGGGAATCAAAAACGTAAAATTTAAGTAGTAAAATAAAATCTTATTTGAACTCGAATGTCCCTGCAAAAAAATTTTGGAAGTTTAAAAAAAAAAAAAAAACTTGTATGAGCATTTAGCTTCAACACTCATGAACACTGAAACAAACCCATACTTTTTTTTTTCTTTTTTTTTTTTGTTTTGAAAATGAGACAACCGATACTTAAATGCACCAGAACTGTTCTGCGCTGTCGCATGTATGAAGATTATATCCTGCTGCATAGAATTTGTTGCACGTGTGAATTTTTTGTTTTTCGGCAACTCAAGTGACCGCATTTCATTTACCAGAGATATATTGAAAACAGAATACAAAAGCTCCTTTGCAAGTTAGCAGTTCACAACGCATCTCATTGCCGAAGAAGATGAAAGGTACAGGAAAAATAACAGATGGAAGGTGAAATGAACAGGGGGTTTTTTACAAGTTAATTAGACATTCTTATCATTATCATATAAATTCTCAGCAGATGAAACTTACCCAATGACAAATAGTAACCTCTCCAAAGGGTGATGCAGTTACACTTGGAAGTAATCTTCTGAAAACTCAGGCTTTGACGTAGTCCAAACCTTCATGCTTCCTTTTATTGGGCCTCGAAAGGAAGCAGCACTGAGCCCACGTTTTCCTTGCCTTCACCGGTTGTGACCTCACATCCCTCTTTGCAACATGCTCGGCCATGTAAGAAACAACCGCCTAAAACACATAGACGTTGATTAGTTAATCAAGGAATAGGCTCGTCCATCTTGGGTTTAGCTCGGTAATGGCAAACCCCACTGAAATTGAATTGCTGCGACTAACCAAAGGAATCAGGATGATTTACCATCCATAAATGAGTTCTTAATATTAGTTTGAAATTATTTGTTGTTCTCAAATTTTCTCTTCTTCAATGATCAAGAATAATTTAAAAATTGAAATCATGATCTCTGCAGTGTATTAGAAGTTTGCTATCAAAAAAAAAGGGAGAGCTCCTTCAACAGTTCTACTTTTCAATCAGGGACCATCGATCTAACGCATACAGAGAGAAATTTGAATCCTTCCAAGGAAAATTTTCAATAATAACTAATATAGATTCGCTGTTCAATCAGCCTTTAGCATTTAGTGGCTTGAATAAAAAATCTGAAGGAAACAAAGAATTTTCGGGATGTTCCATTATCATGAGTTGTTTGAAATCTCAATAATAAAAAAAATTTAAATAGGTCTTCATTGTATGAAACTGAACGTTTGGTGATAGAAATCAATGCATCCTAATGAGTACAAACAGATATGAGTTACCTCTGCACCCATTTCTGCTACATGCCTCGGGGGCACGTCCAGGGGATTCTCTTGAATCCGAAGCACACGCAGCTTCACAAGCATCCCAAAAGAGTCTGGGAGTACCTTTATCTGATTATTGCTGATGTCTAATTCTTCAAGCATCTCAAGGTTTCCGATGGACCGTGGCAGTGACTGCAAATCAGCAAAATTATTCCCCAGGTTCATCTTCACAAGTGAAGTTGCAAGACACAAGCTCTCTGGCACTGTTTCAAGCTCATTGAAACTGACATCTAGCTCCTTCAATCTCGACATGGAAGCCATTGTGGTAGGCAGAGCCTTGATATTGTTGTACCTCACTAAAAGAACCTCCAAAGATTCAAGCCTCCCTATAGCTTCTGGCAAAGCCTTCAGGCGATTATAATCTGCTTGAAGCTCCACAAGAGAAGTGCAATGCCCAATCATGTGTGGAAGTTCCTCAACATCATTTGTTTCAATATTCAGTTTCTTTAGGTTGACGAGATTTCCAAACGTATCTGGTAGAAATGTCAGCCGATTCGCACTCACATCGAGTTCCTCAAGGAGGGTTAATTTGCCGAATGTTCCAGGCAATGATGAAAGCTGGTTCCCTCTCAAATCCATAAACCGAAGGTTGAATAGATTGCAGATAGAGTCGGGAAGTTCGGCCAGTCGGTTCGAATGCAGGTCTAGCGTAGTTAGAGAAGACAGACCACCAATGGTCGATGGAAGGGCAACAATTCGGTTCTCAGAGAGGTCAAGGGTGATTAAGCCAGATAGCTTTCCTATTGAATCAGGAAGCCATTCCATCTGATCTGGCAATTTATTCTGGAGGTTGAGGTCATGAGCACCTTTTCTTACGGAAATCTCAATCAAACTAGCTATTCTAATCAAGCTCAGTTTCCCACCATCATCTCCTACATGGAAAACAAGAAATACTATAAAGAAAGTTTTACTCCTAGCACGAAGTTGCTGTAAATACAGACGGTAGCCATTAATTCTTTTATGGAAATAAACAACAACTAACATGGTAATCAATTGAAGTATATTAGAATAAATAATCATGAAAGTTGACGAAATTCTGTGAGAAATGACGAAATCATATGTACCCAATCAAAAAAAAAAAAAAATTCCAATCACAAGCATCCTAAACAACTCCATGAAAATGCTGAGCACCAAACAGCCAGATAAGGGAAAGAAGAAGAAGAAGAAGAAGAAAAAGCTTGATTAAACCTGAACTCACCAGAGTCATTCAAAGCTTTGACAGATTGATTCATCGGCAATCCTCGCGAAGCGTCAGTGGCCGTGTGATCAGCAGTAAAACTAGATTTAGGCTTCTTCACGTAGCTATCATCTCTAGTAAACAGCTCAGGGCTTTTCATTTCCTTCACGGAGAAAGACCCTGACGACGACGCAGCTGTAAAAGAATCAAAGCCGGAGGAAGAAGTAGAAGCGCTGCTGGCAGAAAAGGTGGTGGGAGATGGTGGAATGGACCCATTTGAGTGGCCGAACGGGCTGCAGCTCTCGGATGATGGGAGGCATTTTGAAGCCCTCTGGACGAATTCGTCAAACATGGCATGATTGTTCTCAAGATCGAGCAGCTTCAGAGATTCCCTCTTCTGTTGTTTGCTCTGGAAAAAGACCATATTTTTCTGCATTTCCTGGAGGATGAAGAAGAGCTCCTCCGGCACTTCATTCCCCTTCTGCTGCTTTGAAATCGTGTCTATCCTTGACTGCTCCTCCTTTTCAATGTTCCGTATCAATGCCAAAGCGGCCTCCACATTGTCAAGAGGCGGCCTCGTGGGCAGAGCTTTATGAATTCTCGTGATCTCTTCCACTACACCATTCAAGGATTGTGGAAAGGAGCCCATATTTACAGAGACAAACTGCAAAATGCCGACTTCCAATGAATCTACCTGAAAGGAATACAACCTCTCACATTCAAAACAAGAAAAACAGATCGAAGTAGTAGTTTGGTGAAAACTCTGTTCTTTTCAATCGTAAAGAGAATCTCGCATCAGTAAATCAGCAGTGAATTAGCCAAAACTATTAAATATATTTAGACAAAAATAGAAAAAAAGAAGAGCCAAATTAAATTTTCACTGTTATTGCCCAGAAATCCTGAAAAGCACCCACTTAGAGTCAGGTACAAAATTCCGGAAGTGCTTGGATCAATGAGGACACAACCCACTTCGTGCTGAGAACAACTACGTCGGTGACGAAGATGTATGAAATATTAAAACTAAGATGAGGAAATCATTCAAACTGATTGCATGTCACCAGTACAGAGGCAAACATGAATCACCAGCTCTAATTCAGCAGAAACTCGGGCAAAATGCTGGGGGAAAAGACAATAACACCCACCTTTTTATGACAACCCGAGAAAAACCCAGATCACGAAAACACAAAAACGCAACAAAAGAACATTTCCTGCCCATGATACCTCAAAAGATTTCCCGGTTTTCTCTCTCAAAACTCCAGAAACGGCTATTCTGTTTGAAAACACACACAGCCGACGTTAGCATGGAGAAGAAGACGAGAGCAGATGGAAATGTTTTCTCTGCTCCCCAAATTATGGAATTTTCCTTGTGACATATTTCAATGAGCTTGGATTCTCTGAGCTGATTGAACTGGTAATTTCGCGCTCGGCGCTGTCTCTCTTGCTGTTTAGTTCGGGAATTTCTGCTTCCGTCCCAGAGGCGAGAGGCGCTTTAAAACCAACGGAACTTCAGGTAAGAAAATCATTGTCAACCGCAACTGTTAGCATCCGTAACTCTGTCGGTTATTAAATCTCACCTTCAAACACAAAATAAAATCAATCTGAATCGCTTAACCGGTATATTTCATATTTCATTATAATATACTATTTATTTTAATATTAATTAATTAATTTTAATTTTCACAAAAGATTCGTGTACTTATCCTGTATTAAACCCACTCATTCCATCAAACAAAAAAAAAAAAAAAACCACTCAGAATTTTACCGTACGTAAAGGAATAAAAAAATGGCACAGCAACTTGTTCGGCTTGGATTTTGCTGAGAGAGTTGGATATTTTTTCCACTTTCTGGCGACGGGACTCGCCGATGTGGCTTTGAACTTTGAAGTTGATTGAATGCATATGTTGCGAGGACTCACGCGTGGATAGTACGTGTTAGGCTATTGTGTGTTGACTGCTACACTTCATGGTAAAGTCAATCCGAAAAAAAAAAATAATATATTAATAACCATATAGGACCCACATATCAGTCTTTCTGGTGAAAGACCTGTAAAAAATTGCATAAATTCAATTTATAATTTTACCATAAAAAACTCCTGTTTCAATGGATCTAACATTAAATCTTGTGTTCCTGTTTCTGTGATATTTTTTTAATTTTTAAAATAACTTTTTCAATTTTTAATATAACATTTATCATTCCCACTGCATACCATATTCTCATCCCGAATATAATTTTTCATAGTAATTTGAAAAACATATTTCAGAACTCTATTGTTTTGAGATCACTATCTTAATCAAATAAAAATATAATTATTTTATGTTAAATTTCTCCCACTGGCTAAAGGTTCTACACTCACCATTGGATATAATCAATGATTATTGTTGTTACTACTATTTTCAAAAGAAATTATGTTTTCTTAAAATAATTACATTCTAGATTATGTCTCTCATCACTTGAAAGCTTACGGTGAGAACAATGGACTGCGATTTCCTGCACTCGGGTGTACTTAGCTTCAGTGCACCTAGGTGCATTAACTCATTTTTTATTTTTTTTATTTTTTTTATAAAAGTGTTAATCTAAGTATATTTAACATGTATATCAATTTTTACTATTTTTAAAATATTTTAGATATTTATTTTTTACTTTCTTAGTATATTTTGGATTTTGTATAAAAAAAATTTTTTTTAAGTTAAAATAAATTTAATACACCCAGTTATACTGAAACTAAGTGCACCCCATGCATGAGATTGCGATCCGAGAACAACACTCATTTCGTCTACTCTTCTGCATCATTCTCAATTCTCACCTCTATTACTACGCCTTTGATTATGTTTCAGGAGTTGCCCCTTTCTAGTTATTCTCTTTAATCGCTCTAGGCACCGCCACAATGACTAGGTTCATCTTTTAATATTTCCTGACTTGAACTTTGATTATGCGCATGCAAGTCAGTAGTCAGTAGTCAGTACAGCTTCACGATTTACTCAAATGAAACAATCATCTCTACTTTTGAATAATTCCCATAGAATGGGTAAATCTTCCACCCCCAACAAATCAATGATACATATACATATATGATGGTAAAATCTTCAATATTCAACAGATGAATCTTGCCACGTAAACATATACATGGAATTTTGATTAGTAAACTCTAATTTTTAAATTACATCGTAAACTCCAATTTAATCGGCCCGTTAATTGTTATAAAAAAAATTTCGGCTTATTAGGCAACCGA
The DNA here is from genome assembly GCA_035584095.1 of Annona squamosa. Lineage (NCBI taxonomy): Eukaryota > Viridiplantae > Streptophyta > Magnoliopsida > Magnoliales > Annonaceae > Annona > Annona squamosa. The sequence continues at coordinate 10,562,573 of JAXCLR010000081.1, forward strand.
ATGTATTAACTAATTGCGGAAAATAAAAGAGTACTTGCGGTTGCTAGACACATTCTACGACTGGAACTACATGCACTCCAAAAGCAGCACGTAATTGATTCCCACGTCCGTGTGGTGCAGAGCGTAAATAAGGCGTGGTGGCAGCAGCGCACGGGCCACAACGTTTCCGCCTCCAAACGTTACGCAGCTGGCGGGCCGTTGGCAGTTCTTGGAAGGGCGCAATTTATGCGGTGGGTGTCTCCGCATTCACGCGGTGCACGTGAGGATCACATGCAATGAGGGCGAGGTTTGATACATGGCCACGTCCAGAATTTATGGATGGGGGCATACAGCTAAAGTTCGTCCGATCTTTAAGTGGGCCATGTCATGACAGGCCATGGGTGGGTCACTATATCTGCATTGATATATGCATACATGCGGTTCTGGACAGCGATCTGGCTAGCGGGTGATTGAAAATGCGATGCTGTCCCTGCTGGAGACGGATGCATGTTTGCAAGCTTATTACAAGTTGTCCACTGAAACTGCGCTGCATAATGGAGCTCACTTAATCATGAAATCAATATCTGTCGACTCATCATATTTAAAATTATTTATTTTAATAACATATTAATTTTCATCCAAATCAAATATGTGTATAGATCCCATCTTAAAATAGTACAAAATCAACCAAATAAATAATTTAACATAAATATCAACTTTATAGTTATATTTTTAATATTTAAACTATACAAAGTATAATTTTTATATAGATAAATGATTGTATAAAATATTATAGTATTTTAATATGTGTATAGTACATTTTGTAACGGAATGCACATAATTATGGTGCACACAGACTACCCTTGAATGATTCTCAAATATATTAAGAGATATATTACACTATAATTACGATGCAATCCTTTATAAAATGGGATCCACGTATATTAAAATGTAATAATATATTGAGACTTTTACAAATATGCCTACAAGATTTGACCAATAGTTCATCCATGTCCCTAAATTTGTAGAATTTATAAATATGTTCAAAAAAATTGCATAAAATTTACAAATAGGATGTTGTTAGATTTTTATATAAAATGACGATAATGCCCTTTAACACAATGATGAACTTGCATTTTATTCAAATATTGTAAATATATTTGCTATTTCATTATTTTATATGTTTTTGTGTATATCATTATTTTAGATTTTTTTTTTTGCAAAAATGCTTACAATATTTTCAAATTTTGGAAGTATATAATTTAGCTTGAAGGCATTATCGTCATTTACATAAAAATATAACGACATTATAGCAGAAGGGATACTGTTGCAATTTTATACAAACTTTGTGAGTATATTTGCAAATTCGGCAAACTTAGCGACACAGATGCAATATTAGTGAAACCTTATAAGCATATTTACAAAAATCCCTAGTATATTATACAATTATTTATCTATATAAAAAATATACTTTACGCGATTTGGATGTTAAAAATACAACTTCAAACTTATATTTACGTTAAACTATGTTATTAATTTAATTTTATGCCATTTTAAAATAAAGCACTTATGCATGTTTGATTTAAATGAAAATTAATATACTAATAAGGTAAATAATTCTAAATACATAGATGGGTAAATTTTCTATTCATGATCGTGTGGGCCCTACAATGCATGGAGTACATGGTGAAATCACATGCATTGAATCATTTTTAATATATAAAGAATTTATCCCATATATTTATATATGCCATAACTTATTGTACATATGTAAATTTTCCCTTCGATAGGTTACATGTTGACACAATAAATTTACGATTGATATTTACATCAAACTATTCTATTACATTGATTTTGTATCTTTTTAGATGGGGTCATGCACATATTAATTTAGATAAAATTATTCTACTAATAAATTAAATAATTCTAAATACAATAGATGGAGTAGATGTATATTTTATGATTATGTGAGACTCATCTTGAGCCAAGTATTCCATAACTTATGATATATATATATATATATATAAATGTTCATGATTAAAACTCACATATATATACTAGGTTCGCTTTCATAAAAACTTTCTATTTTTAAGATCTCGATAGTTAATAGAAAATTCACCCTATCTATATTATCGTACAAATTTTTTCATTTATTTGATTTCACTGTGTATAGGTCTCATCTATGATTGTGTAATATCTAAAATAATTTAATACTAAAATATCAGTTTTAAAGTAGTGCTTTGTACATCTAAACCATTTAAAATATCACTACTATGGAAATAAATGTGTGTGAATTGATCTAAGTATTTTTTATAATTTACATATGAATATATATATATATATGATCAAATATGGATCATGCACATATTTGCGTTAGATGAGACTTAATCTGCAAGCTAAATAAATAATGTTAAATATAATGAATAATTTAAATTTTACGTCAATCATTAACATATTAAAAATTAAGAGAATTACAAAATACTACTTTCTTTTATATAACCTGATTACGTACATAGAAGTAAGCCTTCTATATATTGTTCGATCAACTAACTCGTACATCCTGCATACTTAGTTGATTCAATAATTATCTTGCAGTATATACTAAAATTTGTCATTATATGTATATCATCAGTCTACCGAGTGATATTTTGGTAGCCACGTAACATAAAGCTTTACGATAGTTTTTGGAAGTTGGTAGCTGCAAGTCAAGTTTTCAGTAATAAGAATTATTATTAAAAGATTACTTTTGCCGCATCTAGTATATTATCGTCATTAAAGTTAATTTTTAATGAAATTAATTATTTATCTTGCTAAATAATTTCTTTTATGGGTGCATTTGGGTAGTGATAAAACTTTTAGATGAAAAATTTTTTGTATAAAAGTTTTTGAAATTGGAGTAAATGATATGACATCTTAGGAATATATAATAATAATAAGTAAAGAGAATAAAATTAAAATAAATAAATTAATTGTAC
>JAXCLR010000081.1:10565626-10626620 GCA_035584095.1 Annona squamosa
AATTAATTGTACAAATAATTATGTAGAAATAATTGGAATATAGGATAATTATCTAAAAATGTAAAGAAATAATTTAAAAATAAGATAAATGTAAAGAATGAAAATTTTTCACATGAAAAGTTTTAACATGCCTTGCATCAAAAATTTCTCAGCCTATTCAAAAAAAAACTTGATTAATACATCATGATCTATTTTACGATAAAATACAACATTAATTTATTTTTACACTTGAGCATATTTTTTATTTTTCTTCATAAATATATTTTTTTCTAAGTGTATTTGATCCTTTTCCATAAAAAATGTATTTAATCTATATGTCCAGTCTTGACATTTTATAATACTTTTATATATTTACTTTTTTATTTTTAAGAATTAAGTTATTTAAGGAGTGATAAATGACTTAAATGCCTCTGAAATTGATATTTTTTAAAATAAAAAATATAAGTATTATAAAATGACAAAACTTGGTATGTGTATTAAATGCAATTAGGAAAACATATTTATGAAGGAAAAAATAAAAAATATAATACATCATGATAATACAATGGAGTCCATTAGATAAAATGTGTTAACATGTGATGACTTTCTTGTACGTTGGCTGACCGTGCAAATATGCTATGGTATAGATTTAAATGCTACAAGAAGATAATAAATATGCCTATGTGGTCAGTAGATCAGATTTGACATTTGACGCAGTGGCAATATCATATTCATTTGATAGCTGATTTTGTAAAAGAGATGGACATGCCACGACTAAGAGGGAAATATACATAACAAATATTTTGGTGCAGTTATTTACACCATAAATTACAGTACAGTTATCTCAAAATGGGTCTCACATGATCATAAAATTATAATCTACTTTACCCATTGTATTTAGAATTATGTATTCTATTATCATATCAATTTTCATCACAATTGGATATGTTTATAGGTTCCATCTAAAAATGATAAAAATTCAATATAAAAAAATAATTTGATATAAATAATATTGTTAAAGTTTTTTTCAACAAGAAAACCATTTTCTATAAAATTTATATATATATAAATAATTTATAAAGTATTAATATATTTAAGTACTTGCGGGGCCTATTTTGGGCCAAATGCATGATAAGTTATCGTGCAGGTGCAGGCAAATGCACAAAAACGTATCTCAACATATAAAGAAAACAATTAAGTGCATTCGAATTATGATGTAGTCCATGCATTGCAAGGCTAACTTGATCATGAATAACAAATCTACTCAACTTGTTATATTTAGAACTATTCACTTTAGTAGCATACCAATTTTCATCTAAATACAACATATGCATGTGCCCATCTTAAAACAGTACCAAATCAACGTAATAAAATAATTTCATACAAATATCAAGTTTAAAGTTATATTTTCAACGTCTAAACTATCTAAAATGTGATTTTTATATAGATAAATTATTGTATAAAGTATTATTACATTTTAATATATGTAGAGCCTATTTTACAACATACTGCGCTATAATTATAATATTGTCTGTTTGCCTTGGATAGGTTCTCTCTCTTTATATGTGTGTGTTAGAGAGAGAACCTTTCATGTGCATTTGTTTACACCGTAATTACTGTGTATTTGGCCCAAAATGAGCTCCGTATATACTTAAATATATTCATATTTTATATATCATTTATCCATATATGAATTTTATTGCATTAAATTTGTACTATTTTCATATGGGTTCATACACATATTTAATTGGGATGAAAATTAGTATTATAATAAAATACATAATTCTAAATATAATAAGTGAAGTAGATTTTAATTTTATAATCATGTAGGGCCCATTTTAAAGAAGTTATACTTTAATATTTCTCTTTATATTTCCCTGTATATATAGCCTATATACATATATAATAAATACGTATTTGTGTGTTCACAGTTTACACGTGTGTACAGGGCACGCAGGCAGTAAAGTTAAATGATTCTTGTACGTTCCCGCAAATAGTTGCTTTTGAAATTGCTATTGCTGTCCGTTCGAACTTCCAGGATTAAAGCCATGTCTAGTCGCGTAGAATTTCCTCCCAAGCCTTTTTTTTCAGCTGAGTGCATGCAGAATGGAATTCTATCCGCATGATTGTACGAATATGATTCTATGGTCGTCTGTGGCAGCAAATAGTTCATGATAATGCATGAGATGAGAACCTCTTAGCAGTTAGCACTGGCCAACAAATGTAATAATATGCTATATACACTATCTTTTATTTTCTATTTTCATATAAAATTATTAATTCTGAAGTATATTTAATCTATAAATTAATTAAGTTTTATTATTTCCGAAGATATATATTCTGAATTTTTAAACATAGGGGTTTTTTAGCCATTTTGCAACCATTAAAATGACTAAAATACCCTTATATTTAAAATTTTAAAAAATATATATGCGTATTCAAATGATAAAATTTTGATTTATAAATTAAATATACTTAAATTAACAATTTAAGAAAAATTAAAAAATAATGCATATATATTGCATTTGTTTTTTTAGAGAATACATTATATTTGTTAGCGTGGAGTAACAAGATCATATCTCGATAATGGATACGTATTAGGATATATGTCAACTGGTTCCATGTATATGAGTGCATTCAGGGGTGATTAAATCAATCCATGAGCCACACCCTACAGCAAAAGTTGTTGAAATAAAGCTGATGGTTTAGCCTTATGTAACATAATTATAGTGCATTTTCATGGACTTGGCTACAATTCATTTTTTCCGTAAATGCTTAGTTGCTTCTCATGCTACTGAGATATTACTAATGTGATATTTGGTTGCCTTTGACCATATACCACTACCTTTTGTTGATGGAAAAATACACCGCTACCTTTAGGTAGTTAAGTATTCACTGTTAAATAAGTACTTGTGACCAAATTAATATATATGACTAATTTCAATTTATATATAGCTAGAAAGATTCCTACATTTATTAACATTTGTTGTATGGCATTTGGTTAAAAGCATCCTTTCTTACATCCAATGAAGTTAAAATTAAGTTTGATAAAAGTATTTAAATTTGACTACAGACATATATATAGCAATAAAAATTGGTTGCAAGTAAAATGCATACCCATTTTACTTAGTACGAAATGTAGCCAAAGTTAATTTTGGCCGCTAAAAGGTCGTCACATGTAAAAAAGTTTTGTTGCTGTTAACGGTTCATAAAAGTTTTTTTTTAAAAAAAAACGAATCTACGGTAGGAGGGAAAAAAATTATATCTCGGGTCCCGCTACTACGGTTTCCTCCAATCCCTTTCATTTTTTTAATAAAAAAAATTCTTTTTCATTTTTAATGTTTTAATAATTAATAAAATGCTCCATACATTCATAAGCACAATTACGTACCTGAATATCAAAACATGCATGAAATTAGGCCAGTCATCAACGTCACGCAATATTAATTATTACAGAATTAATTTGGAAGGCCCATATCACAATGATCTGGTGCGGTGTCCAGCTTCATTTAAGTAAAGACGGCAATATGACGGTGGCATGAACGTCAAACCGATTAGATATATCCAAGAGTAGGCAAAAAAAGAAAAAAAAAAAAAAAAGGCAAAAAAAAAAAGCGACCGATTGCAACATCCAACCTCAAATCAATAACCACACGTGACTCGTCTTGTAACATCCAACCTCTAATAAATAACCACACGTGACCACATTTTTTTTAATTAACAAAATCACGAAAATCTTTTTCCACAGCATATTTTATTTGATTTGAAGAAGGTACGGTATTATTTATTTTGACGGGATTATTTATGTTCTTTACTCATAATCATTGCTTATGTCTCATAATCATTATTTGTATCACATTATTTTTTCACTATTAAAAATTTTTTCCCTATAAATGTTTTTTTTTCTCTTTAACGAACATACCCCTCACATCATCCGAAATGTTTGATTAATTGATTGTTGTTGCATGCGGCAAAGTACTGACTGGTATGGTCTGTATTAGATACGAGGGCATTTGAATGGGACCAGCAGTATAGTTTTACAAGTGGTTCATTGAATGGCAAGCCATATATTAAAAATAAAACAAAATAAATATTTATATTTAATGCAACAAAAGTTCTTATATGACATCGCATTTTTTCTGCCAAATTTAAATGTTGCTACATATAATATCAAATACCACGAAATTAAATTCTATTACTATTTTCAACCAGTAGCTGGATTAAACATGATTTGCAACCAAAATAATGCTATTGATAGGAACTTCCGAAAAAATGACTGCCACCACTCTTTAAGTTACTAAATCTTTGTGATTAAGTAAGTTTTTTTTCTATCAAAAAAAAAAAAAAAGAAAAAAGTAAGTACTTACAACCGCAAATACAGGCATAGCCGGTTGGCGGAAGCATTGGCTTGTATTTATGCGTTCAGGTAAAAATTGTAAGGTAAATCAGAGCTTGAATTTTTTTTTGAAATCATATAAATAATATTGCGAAAAGAAATCATAAAAAAGTAGGCAATGTTACCTTATAGGTAGTTAAACATTTTCATAAATATGAACGGGTTCTGAGTGAACAATGCTCTTTATGTTGCATGATCAAATAATAGCAACATTCGTTGCAAACAATACAAGGAATTTGAAGCAAAATTTTACCTCGACGCTAGGTTCTTGGGCTCCACGGATTATATTTTGATGGCTTTTGTATTGATAGCAATCAATTAGTGAGCACTATCAAAGCCTACAAGGAGAAACCACGAATCTAACCCTGCGGTGGGTTCCATTTCTGTTAGCTTTTGAGCTATTTACCAAGATGCGTTTCTGCTTTTATATGTAAAAATGCAGTCGCTGTAATGGACTACTAACTAGGTGCCAGATTGCCTTTTGCCTGTAATTTCGTGGGGGAGAGGAGGAAAGATTCTCATAACCATTTTAAATTAGAAAATTCCCTCGTTACTTCTCTTCATATGTGTGGATATTAGGAGTGAACTGTCCAGATAAGGACAAAAATACTTAAGTAATTAATTAATTAATTATAACGGAAGCAATTTCCAAGGTCTCATAACAAAATTATTATCATTAAGATCAATGACTAATCAATGTGCCTCAAATGACTTGCATTAATAATATCGGCTTCCCACGTAAAAAGTGTACGTGCGACCAAGAGTCAAATCGAAAATAAATGGCCGAAAGAAAGGGAAAGAGTCGAATATGTGCAGGTACACAGAATTGGAAAGTAGTAGGCCCAGTGGGTTAGACCAGCCATGATTTCCGTGACTATCGGCATTTGATTTTTTGATTGCATGGCGATGCTTCCGTCCACGTGTAGCGGGTCACATCCAAATAGATGGCTTGTTACCATTGGGCCATGCAAAGTCAGCTGGCGGGAGCTAGATGCAGTACTCTCTCTGGTAACATCTCACTATCAGCCTTATGACAGATGGCCCAATCTTGCCCACATGATTTTTTTCATGGCTGCTTTCCGCTCCAAGTGACTCGTTCAGGGCCCGTTCCAGAACGATAACGATGTATACGGGTGACGAGTAAGATTGTATTGAAAATAAATTAAGGTATATTGAAAATTAAAAAATTTATTTTGAAAATAATAATATAAATACAACTCGAAAATTTTGCATGAGTTAGAATTAACCCTTACCTTTATTCTAGGAGTAGGTGATAAAAATATCCTTGAAGACCCTAAAATGACTTTAAAATATCCCTATCCTAGGTCTTTCTTGGACCTATCCTGCTGCCATTTAACCCTGACCCCTTAGAAAACACCTCGAAAGCCATCACATGCAGAAATGTTTATTTTTTATTTTTGGACTTTGATTTAGATAATTAGATGCTTCTGATTTTTTGTGCATGTATGAGTGAAATTTTATTACTCACTTGACTTGGCTTCTCCCCGTGTTACTTCATTATAGCTTGTTAATTAGTCAAAGAGGACAAAAACATTTGCAGTGAAATTAAAAAATAGGGAATGCATTTGGGGAATTTCTTTTTTACGTAACCTCTTCAATTTAAAATATTTTAATGTTTGATGTAAAATTTACTTCGCGTATTATATTCGACATTATTTTCATTATCTTGAAAATCTTTTTATTTGTCTAATATCAATGTGGATTGGCCCCCCATTTATAAATGTATAAAATTAACGTAATTAAAGTATTCATTGTTAAATATTAATTTTAAAATTATATTTGCAACACCTACACCATTTAAAATATCATTTATATGTAAATAAATGATTTTATAAAGTATTATTTTATTATAATACGTATGTAAATGGATTTAAAAATTTTTTAATTTATAAATAAATAGATATTTTTGGAGAAAATTTCACCCATGTATATATTTGATTTGGATAAAACTACAGTCTTGTAAATAAGTAAATAATATTAAATACAATAAATAGATTAAATTTTCCACAAAGCATAAAAAATTTTAATGTTAAAAGGATTACAAGGAATAGTTTCTATGTCATCCAATTACATAAGCGATGCGTTAAAAAATTGTGTTGTTGCATATAGCTTCAGCAGTATAATATTTAGTAGTTGTGGTCCTATCTTTTTGCAACACAATTTTAATTCGGCTATTTTTAATTGGTACCAAATGCAGATAAGTTTTATTGTTTGAAAAACTAAAATTTTATGAATATTAAACATTATTTTTAAGCTATATGGTATACAAAAATTTGTTGTTTGAAACAAATGTCACCATTCGAAGAGTATTGTTATGACCACCGTGCTTTCCACATACGTTATCGCATTGAAAGCCGATGAAAAGTATTGTTATTTATTATAATGTACAAATTTATATTATGAATGAGAAAAAGTGATTTTGAAAAACAAAAAAGTAGAGTTATTCTACATTGAAAATGGAAAAAAAAATTAATTAAAAAATTGAGAATGAAAAATTACATTTCATCTCCATGCTATCCTCATGTGGGACTTCTTATTCTGAGTAGAGACTCCCTCACCAGCCAATCATGCACACATTGCAGTCAAACTCAATTTACGGGTAGGACCGGAATAATATCAGTGTTGTATTTGTTCCCATTAACATCCCATTTCAGCAGATAGCGTATTATTTTGAAAAATAAAAGTAACCTAACAAAATCTTTTAATAAAAAAGAAAAAAAATTAGGTATCATTTGAGACTATGAATTTTGGTGGAATTGTAAAATAGTGTGGAAAATAAGAAAAAAATATATTTTGAAAATTATATGAATAATATGAAACGAGCCGTGAAATAACACTAATGATAATTCGAGTATAACGATCAGACCTGAGAATAAGTTAATAGCCCACGTATATCGTCATGCTTAGAGGATTCTAGAAATTAAATTAAAATGGCTCGTGGAGTATCATTCATTTCAAGACTCAAGAGTCGTTTTCAGAGCAACTTAGCTAGCGGTAGGGGTACAACTCGGACTTATGAAACTCAAGTTTACTTTAATCCTAAGCCCAACCCTAAAATATCAACCCTAACCCTAACTCAAACTCTATGTGTAAAACCGAAATCTTAATTTTATTTTTGAAAATCGGATTCGAGTTGAGTTTCGAGTTGGAATTTAGGTTGATAAATTTACATTTTATTTAAGAGTGATAGGTTTAAATTTTTATATGAATATATAATAATAACAAATCATATAAATAAACATAATAATATACAGTCAAATCACATATTTTTTTTAAAAAATATAACAATATAAAGAATAGGAGTTATCCTGTTAGCCTAGGGTAAATAAATGTCCAACTTAGCCCACCTCAAAAAACTCATTTATAATATTTTTTTTATTTTTCTCTTCGTCAACTTATTTATCTAAGTGTATTTAACATATAAACTAAGTTTAACCATTTTTAGATATGTGTATTTTTTTGAAATTTTTAAACATATGTGTGTATATGTACTTAAAATACTCTTATCTTTAAAAATTTTAAAAAATATATATGCGCATATCTAAAAATTATAAAACTTGTTTTATACGCTAAATATACTTAGATAAATAAGTGTATGAAGAAAAAATAAAAAAGTTATTGTAAATGAGTTTTTTAAAGTAGGCTAAGTGTACTTAGCCCTGGCTAATAAAGTCATTCATCTATAAAGAATATCTTTAGAAAAAAGTTAACATAAAAAAGAAGATAAATAAAAAAGATTATAGAAATAAAAGATAAATATATATGAAAATAATATACTTTATTTATAATATAATTACAATATGTCAAACATGTATTTATAAATATAAATAACATAAAATATACAAAATATAAAGAAATATTGTTTAGATATTATAAATAAAATATATTTCATAATACATGTAAAATAGAAATCGGGCTCGGGCTCGGGCTCACACGAACGCAGATTGTAAAAAAGCGAGTTCTGACGCTGTCAAAAATCAGGCAAGGTGGGCCTAGTTCGGGCTCAACCTAGCCTAAATTGCATCCTCAGCTTTCGGTGCCTGATCAGCCCAACCCGTGGCTAAGAAAAGTGTTAGGCCCAAGCATTAAAGCCCAAAATCAAAAACTGCGTTTGCCGGGAGTCGAACCCGGGTCTATTGCTTGGAAGGCAATTATCCTAACCGTTGGACTACAAACGCCAGTTGATCGATTCGTGAAGAAAATAAATATATATTTATAAGAATAAATAATTCACAGTTTTTTATATGAAAAACTTACAGATTGTATTCATGATTTAGAAAACCACATCAATCGCTTATGACTTATACTACAAATCAGACAATTCACTTAAAATAAGCAGCATACCTTAAGCCTAACCAAAGACGACTTATCTTTTTCACAAAAAAAAAAAAAAAGACAACTTATCTTCCACAAACACTAAAAATAAGTGAGGTAAGTTCCACATAAAAATAATCAAAATCAAATAAGGCCTTGGAATCACTTGAGTGTAAAAATAATAAAGTTAAAAAGTCAACTTTCAACAATTTAGAAAGACACGAGTCACAAAAAAAAATTAAAATGAAATAAATTAAATTTTTGAAAAATAGTTATAATAGAAAATAATAAAATTGTTACTACGGATGTATATATACGCACGTATGTGGATGAAAATTGATGGTCAATGAATAGACAATACTCGTTAAATTCCAAATAGAATGACCTCCATGGATAAATGTGTGCACAGGGAAAATACTATACACATATATTCCCCACGACCTTCATCCACAAGCCATACTTTTCTCTTTCCAAAAGCATCTCATGTTTGCGCCGAAGAACATCTAGAATTAATCAGGACCGTCCATTTGTTGATCATGTACGCCAGATTTAATTTGGGTCGGGTGAATGCAAAAAGCTTCAATTCCATGCTGGTATCTAGGATTACATGAAAGATATATGGCTATGATTGATATGAACCATACGAATTTTCCATGTGCTTGATTAAAGAGAGTGTCAGCAATTAAGGTGACTCGTGTGGCAGTGAGAAATGGAGGAAGAATGATTGCAAGCACCACAGAGAGATAGTGACAGCTTTCTTGTATTACATATGGCATTTTTCTTGCCTTTGCTGTGCCAACGTTGTTAGTGTGTCATGCTCCTCGTTGTCTCTCCTTTATGCCTGTTTCTTTCAGTGATTATTTATCATTCCAAGTCAACTTATCTCATTACACCATCTTGAAAAGACCATATTGTTGTATAGCTTGCTTGTGATAACTAACAATAAATAAATAATAACAGTAGTAGCAATAATAATAATAATAATAATAATAATAATAATAATAATAATAATAATAATAATAATAATAATAATAATAATAATAAAATGAGGAGACGAGGTGATGTAATTGGGTTAAAATTTGGGTTTTGTTTAATAGACCTGAAACTCTGTCGGGGTCAAGTTAGGTTGAATAGGTTATTGGATTAGAAAAAACTGAATTGAAGAAAACAAAAAAAAAAAAATTAAAAAGAAGGATGGATCAATAGTAATTAATGGTTGAAAACGAAATATAAAAACGAATAAATGGAATAGTAAAAGTAAAATGAGACATAATAATAATTAAAAATATTGTGAATGCGACATCCATATGGGCATCAAGGTTGGCATGCTTTGATACGGTGTAACCTAGCTAGACAGCTGTAGGTTAATCGAGTGGCCATTTGCTCCGAAGGTTGGATCGACCCTGCCCTGCCTGGATTCTGCATGTAAGGAATGTTTATTAATGGGCTTTAACAAAGTTTATTAAAATTAATAGAAATCAATTTTCAGTCAAATCATTGGTAACCATAATTTTTTATATGCATGGACGTTGCCATGCATCTCTAGCGTGTGAACACCGGCCTAGCTACTTGTAATAAATCGAAGATAAAATTAACCTTATAGCAATGCGACTAATGTCTTGATTGGAGGTTTGCTTTACCTTTTGTAGGTGTTTCAGTCTCATGGCCTTGTGAGGGTCTAGGTCTATCATGCAAGTCGATGTAAAAAGAGTGTGTTTGCTAAGTATTAATATTTTTTATAAAAAAGTTTTGTATAAAATTTTTTAAATTCGTCGAAAATAATATAATATGACAGAAGTAACAATGTTGAGCGAAACAAATAAAATTAAAATAGATATGTTAATTGTATAGATAACCGTGTAAAAATGATTGAAAAGTACGATAGTTGTATAAAAAATATAAAAATTATTAAAAAGGCAATTATACCCATTAAAAAAAATTTATTTGAGAAGTTTTTTTTGTTGGTCAAACGCTCCAAAAATTGGAAAATTTTACAAACTTATGCAATATAAGATAAAAAAAATGTATAATATTGTAAATAAATATTTCAATTGTAACAATCAAAAAATTTTGAGTGGAGGACATGTATATTATTATATTTCGGATCAAGAACAGCCCTTCTAGGCAAAAAAAAAAAAAAGGTAATCATTGCAATGACAGAAAATTAACCATAATCCTCGTACGGGTTGCATTCTTGCCTTTGTGTGGTGCAGATGAGTTGACGTGTCTGTCTGCCCAGCAAAGTGGTATTGTAGCAATTCTCAAACGAAGACAAACGAAGACCAAATGAATATTATCTTTCCAACAAAATAACAAATGCATAGGGGCTGATTTTTCATATAGGGTATGTTGAGGAAATGATAAATTTTTTTATAAAAAATTTTTGGTGTAAAAATTTATAAAGCAAAAGAAAATAATATAATAGGAAAGGAGTAACGATGAGGAGTAAAGAAAATAAAATTAAAATGAAGTAGTTAATTGTATGAGTAGTTGTATAAAAATGATTAAAATGTAAAAAAATGTAAAGAAATAATTTGTTGAAAGTGAAATTTTTTTTTTAAGGAATAGACCCATAATTTAAAAGGGTCTGGATTCACGGCACCTCTACTTTAATACACCTAGTGCATCGACTCTCTCTCTTATTTTTTTTTTACTAATCGAACCTGAAGATTTTATATATGCCATTTTATAATTTATTATTTTATTTTGAATTTTATAAATAAAATTTTTTATTTTTAAAATTCAAAATAAAATATTAAATATAATTAAAAATATATAAATTTTTATCTAAAAAGTACATGGTTGCGTGCGTATTGGTTTTAAAAAGAACATAAAAAATGGGTCAATGCCTGGTGCACTAGATAGGGGGCCTAACTTAAATAAATAAGTGCTTAAAGTTACTTTGTATTATTAGTAAAAAGAGATTATTAGCACTACTACGAATAGGGGAAAAATTAGCTAAAAAAATTAAACGCTTGTTTCAAAGCATATATGATTCTTAAATGAAATCCGTATCCTTATTCCCAATTAATTTTTTAAAATTTTCAAGATAATTTTTTTAATTTTCAATATAACTTTTCTCATCCACATCATTATAATTTTACTCCATATACAAATTCCATTCGAGGATACTGTATACTTTGAAACATACTAATACCAATTTGGCTTGATAAATGAGGTGGGTTAAATAGTTGCATATGTCATAATGGGTCACACACCATGTGGACCACCGGGTGCGTGCCAGCTAGTGTCATCCAAATGGGAAAATCTGCTACAATCTATTGCACTGTTTGGATCCGGCCAGGACTGTTGAGCGATTTCTCTTTTGGTGGGTGCAAGATTTTTCTCGGGGGCTGCAATTCGGCATGCATACATGAGCAAGAATCCGGCCACTGCACATGGTTGTAGTGGCAAGTCCACACACATATCTGCATTCTCCTCCGGATGTATGAAACAACTCGCGGACAATCGAGAGACACGGTAGAGAGCAGGGCCATCTTTGCCATTTGCATATGTGTAGCTGCTTATAGATCTCCGCGTAATGTCACCCCAGCGTCTCACCCCCCATCAACGTCAAAATAATCACGCCGGAAAGGAAGAAGAACTACACCAGCAAGATCTCCTTGGAATCTATCAACACCTTTTCTTGGCAACAAGCTTTTTTTTGCTCAACTATCCTCACGAGCGTTGATGGATAAAGTTGATATGAGGCTCCTAATCGATGGTCCAACGTATGCGAAGACCAAACAGGAAACCCAAATCCTAACAGTGATTAGATTGTGAAATGATGAGCATGATATCTGTATTGTTGCATGAGTCTACTATGATAGATGTAAAAGCAAAAGTGAGAAAGTAAAGTAATAAATTTTTTTGAAAATAAGATAATTATGTGATATAATATAATATAAGTAATGATTAAAAGTAAAGAAAATAAAATTAACATCCGTAATCTAGTTGTATAAAAAGATATAAAAAGTTATTAAAATAGAGAGATAATTATAAAAAGTAAGGTAGAGCCAACTGACTGCAACCCGGCTGGTAGTAGCACTTGACTTGGGCGCTGTTGGCCATGGGAATGACTTCTATAATGGGAGTCTTATACCACGAGAGTTATTGTCTCCTTTGTGGCCTTTTCCTTTGTGGATAGTAGCAGTACTTCACCTTAATTTGTAATAAAATGAGATAAGATGTAAGGATTCTTGAACTTGATTTATAACATAAGTTTAAATAAGATGTAATAGTACAAGACTGATAAAAAAATAAAAAATAAGTAAAAGAGCAAATCCCACGTATACTTACAAATTTTATCTATAATTTCACTTGTACCCATAAACTTTCTAAAATTTCAAATTTACTCACATATTTTGCTTCAAATTTTACTTATACTTATGCTATTAGAGATTTATTAAATGAACGGTTAGTCCCTTTGATATGATGAATATGACTAAGCCTTAATATAATTTAGGATTATTAAAAATTCATATGCAAATAATATATCATTTTATAGTCATAGAAAATTTATTATAATATGAATTTTTTGTTATAAAATCATAATTTAATATAAGCGTATTTGTCATTTTATAGAAGGTTAAGAATGAATCTCTAATTGCATGAGTATATGTGAAATTAGCATAAAAATTCATGGATATAAAAGATATTTTTAAAGGCTCACAAGTATAAGCGGAATTAGAGGTAAAATTGATAATCATACAAGTAATTCACGTTAAATAAAAAGTACGATAGATAATTAATATATCAAATCATATAAAAAAACTGTAAAGAAATGAGTGAATTTTTTTACTTCTAAATATTACCAAACGATTTCCATGTAAGTAGTAGGCTAGTAGCACGCTAGGAAGACGAGTTGCTGACCTCCACATAAATAGTGATGGAAGTGTAGCCAAACTCGCATGCTACATTGTACAGGTATAGAACACATCAAGCCCTTATAACAAATTTTGTTGAGTAGTTGATTCATTGCCCTTAACAAGGATCTTTGGACTAGGTTAGGTAGTCAACTATTATAATAACATACTATCAATTAATTAGGATCTATATCAATGTATATTAATAAATCAGCGTCTGATGCATTCAAATCTATCAATGTACATTACATTTAGCCAAGGTTCATCATTGTAGTCGACCTACGCCTAGACCTATAAATTCCAAAGTTATGAACTACATTCTACCGTGATAATTTTAAGAATTTATTAAACTATTAATATAAAGTTATATATATAATAAATTTAAAAATTAAATACTTCAATATTTTGTTATTAATAAAAATAAAATATAACTATTACAACAAAGCTTTAGGAAACATATACATTTATCGAACCAAGTTAATAAAATATACCTTTTTTATGATTCCATTTACATATGTGAGATAATTGTGATAAGTTTAAAATTTTGTATACCTAACAAATATAAAATTTACATTTATGTTAAATTACAAGTTCAATATTTCAACATATTACTAATTACTGAAAGTAAACATCATCGATCATAATAAGATATTATTAATTGTAGATAGTATAATAGATTTCATTAAAACAAGTTAAATATTTTATTAAAAATTTCATTTGCAAATTCAACTAACGATCTAGGCTTAGGTTAAATCTAAATTTTTTTGGTATTTTAAATACTTATTTAGTCTAAAATCTCACTTGTATCAAACCTAGATGTCAATTTATTTTAAAATAAATTTTAAAAAATTGAATTTGTAATTAACCATAAATAATGTTAATTTTTTTAAATAAATGAGAATAAGATTAAAAATCTATTTATATTTTAATAAATAAAATATATGCAAGCAAGTCAAGTCTATTTGAGGGATATAGTCAACTCATGTGAACCATATTTTTGAATTCAAATAAAAAATTTGACTTGCTCCAGTGCCAAACTATGAAACCATCATTATCTCCTGCCTCAAAATAAGTTATGTTAATGTTGGATCACAAGTAAACCCAACCTTATTTTCACCCATATTATCAATAATGTGGAACCCATTTGCAATTGAAAGCATTGTAACCAACTGCACCTTAGCATTTTCTAATATATATATATATATATATATATATATATATAGAATGTATTGAAAGTGATAAAACTTTTAAATAAAAAATTTTAAGATATGTTTAGGAAGTGATAAAATTTTTAGATAAAAATTTTTTGTGTAAAAGTTTTTAAATTTGAAGAGAATGATGCAATAATGGTAGAGATAATAATAAAGAGTAAAGAGAATAAAGTTAAAATAGATTAGTTAGTTATATAGGTAATTGTGTAGAAATAATTAGTAAGTAAGGTAATTGTATAGAAAGAAGTGAAAATTAATTTAAAAATAAAGTAGTTATTGAAAATGAAATATTTTAGATTGGAAAGTTTGAACTTGACATTTTTTCTCATTGTCAAACACGCCCTTAGTGCAAAAGTTTTTATAATGGGAGAAAATGATATGATATAATATAGATAATAACGATGAGTAAAGATAATAAAGTTAAATAAATATATTAATTACATAAGTAATTATGTAGAAATGATTAAAATCTAGGATAGTTATATAGGAAAAATGTAAAAAATAATTAAAAAATAAGATAATTATGGAAAATAAAAATTTTTGGTTAAAAAATATAGGTAATATATGTTCACTTAAATAATTTCACATTTAAGCAAACGTTGAAATGGTTTAAGTAGACCCCATTCGCACATTTTATAGGATTTATGTTCCATTTTCTGTTTAATAATTTATCTAATAGCTTAAAA
Organism: Annona squamosa; assembly: GCA_035584095.1. NCBI lineage: Eukaryota > Viridiplantae > Streptophyta > Magnoliopsida > Magnoliales > Annonaceae > Annona > Annona squamosa. Next base: position 10,581,099 of record JAXCLR010000081.1, read on the forward strand.
TCATTTTAATCAAAAATTTATACGAGTCATACATAAGAAAAGGATTATATTGGTTTACATTATTTTGGAAGTGGTTTTACTATGTAAAAAGTTTTAAAATAGAAAAAATGATTCACTATGATATGGATTACACTAGGTAGTGAAAAAATAAAATTAAAATAAATAAATAAATTATATAAATAGTTGTATAAAAATAATTGAAAATGGAATAGTTATATAAGAAGAAATGAGAAAATTTAATTGTAAAAAGTTAAAAAAAAAAAAGTTTTAAACATACGTGAGAAAGGGTGTTTATTTACAAGTAAAACTTTTCATTCTCTATAACTATCATATTTTTTAATTATTTTTTTCATTTTTCTATATAACTATCTTACTTTTTAATCATTTCTATACTACTACTCATACATCCAACCTATCTACTTTAATTTTATTCTTTTTACTCCATGTTATTATCCTATTATATCACATCATTTCCCTCATCTCAAAAATTTCTTATTAAAAGTTTTATCATTTTCTATTGCTAAATATGCTCTAAAACTATAACTATTTTTTAGCACACTATATCTATTTTTAAGTCAAATTAATATATTTTTAGTTAAAATACATTGGATAGAATGTATCCCAGGAACGGTGCAAATGGGGCCCATTTAAACTGTTCAACATTTGCATAAATGTGAACAGGTTGTTAGTGAACACTGCCCCTACATGTGGGGTATATACATATTCACATACATCACGACAAGTGCTCTCATTGACATCCAGAAAAGGTGGTCGCCACGTTTCTTCCTGTTTACTAGTCCTCGCCTCCAGTGACCTCTTATAAGTAAGAATATGCTTGATGTTAACCCAATTTTGTTTATTATAGATCAGTCAGACAAGCTAACACTCATTTCGTCTAAAATCTGAGAACATACTAATCAATTACAATACATATGATTATAAAAAATTTACCCAAATAACGTGATAAGAATTTCAATTTGGCCAAGTTTTTCAATAATTTTGGATTAGTTCAAAATGCAATAAGGCCTCTTAATCATTTTAGTGTGATATTAGTACACGCAACAATTTCCCAATCCAGTTTACAGGAATCCTTTCCTGTTTAAGTTGCCAGGAAGATTAGCGACTTTCCACTTTATATTAAGTAGGCTTCAATTATCGAATCATTCAGCTACAAGCAACAACGCATGCCCCAAAAGCATATTTAACTGTATCAGTTCATTTTGCAACTCCGGCAATGAATACCAATACAATTTGAACTCTGGGAAAAATCACATAGCAGTAATGCAGAGAACCTTCCCCTACCCTTGAAATAGCTCACACACCATAGTTTGATCAGCTTTCTTCGGTTCCCTAAAACAGACCTAAGTTTTATTGCTTGCCTACACAAACCATTAAACTAATTGACCACTCCAAGCAACAGATGAACACTGTCCCCGCCACCTCAGTCAAATTAATTAATCTAAACCATTCGAAGCATCTCAACGTTATCTCCTTTGATCTTCTCCGCATCTCGATCCTCGAATTCAGCATACTTGTACCACTTCGAACAGGCAATGTAGATGATAAGATCAACAAAAGCAAGAGCTGCAAGCAGGAAGTAGAACCTATCCAGGTGACCATGATTCAGGTTCCCAGGGATCCAGCCCTTCCCACCCTCCCTGGTAGAGATCCTCATAACCAAGTTCACAAGCAAGCTGCTAACATAATTTCCCAGAGCCATTGAAGCCATGCAAAGCGAGCTTCCGAAGCTTTTGATCCCATCTGGTGCTTGGCCATTGAAGAACTCCAGCTGCCCCACATACATGAAAACCTCAGAGGTACCCACCAGAGCATACTGTGGGATCTGCCAGAAAATGCTCAGAGAGCTCCTCTCGGAAGGTTCTCGCACCCTCTTAAGCCGCTCTAGCTCAACAACCCCAGCAGCCACCATGGAAAGTATGGCGATCACCAGGCCAACACCCATGCGTTGGAGCTCACTCAATCCCTTGGGATTGCCCGTCAAGCGCGAAGTGGCAGGAACAAGGACGCGCCGATAGAAGAAGATGACGGCAGCAACGCTGAGGATGTCGAAGGCAGACATGCTAGCAGGTGGGATATGGAAGTTGGCAATGTTGGTTTTCATGGTGGCGCCTTGCTCCACGAAAAGGGAGGCCATCTGGGTGAAGACTACAGAGTAGATGATGGTACATAGCCATATGGGGAGCATTTTCAGCACACGCTTCACCTCTTCTACTTGTGTCACGGTGCAAAGCCTCCATGGGTCCCTCTCTTCCCTCCCAGAATACATGTCCTCTACCCTCATAGTTGCAGCCTTGTCTAAGCACCTGGTACAGATTTGAAGTAGCAAAATCATCAAATCGAGTATCCAGAAACATTTTCCTCTATTTAGATACGGGGAGAATGAATTAGTACTTACAGAAACTCATTGCTATGGGGTATCTTCCTGCTTCCTGCAATAGCTGACTCTCTACCTTCCATCTCAAACAGCTTTCCTCCTCCATCAGGGACCTTCAAGTCCCATTTCCTTGCAGCTGCAACAAACACCTGTGCAACGCGCGTCAGTGGATTCCCACATGGCCTCAAGTGCCGGTATCGTGGGGTACCAAGCCAGAAGAGAAGGAGAGCCAGCACGGATGAGCCAGCCGCAGTCCAGAAGCCAATTGCCCACTTCCCAGTGTCCTCGTAGTAAACCAAGACCGTGTTAGAGAATAGAGATCCTAAGTTGAGGGCAAGGTAGAAATAGCTGAAGAACGCCATTTTGGACCGCTTTTCCATCTCATCCGTTTCATCGAACTGCTCAGACCCAAATGTGGCAATAGTTGGCTGGTAGCCACCATATCCAAAGGCAACAAGGTAAATTGAGACATAGAAGATGGCAATTCCTGTGGAAGACGCTGGAATGCAGTCCAACTCTCCGTCTCCACAGCCAGATGGCCTGATCAAGAACAGCCACGATGACAGTGATAACAGCAGTACTCCCTATTTAACAGAAGCAATTAAAAAAAAAAAAAAGTTAATGCCACAGCCACCCATAAAGCATCAGACACACAAATGGATATACAAGTTGTACCCCCTAGGTAATTTAGAATAACATATTATCAAGAAAACAGAAAGCACTGAATTGGACAGTTAAGGATGATCGGAAACGGACTGTGTTTTTCAGCTGGAGGACCATTAGATGTGGTCACCACCTTGGATGTTTGCCTAATAAATCTCTGCTATGATATAACATGTAGGGGTGCAGAAAAACATACCAACGTGAGGATGAGTTGAAAGACAGTGCATGTAACGTATCGGCCCCAGTAAGAATCGCTGAGGAAAGCCCCAACCAGTGAGAACATGTAAACTGTCCCGGTCCACTTGCTAACAGTGTTTGCTGCATATGCATTACCTTGTTGCAGCACCCTTGTCAAGAACAATACCAAATTCACACCCACACCGAAAAATGCTAGTGTTGCTAGTCCTTGATTCACTGCACAATAATCTATGAGTTACATACTAGTTCGAGACATCAATAAAATCTAAAATCTAAATTTGATGAAATGAAGGACAACCCTTTCAGGCAGAAACTTTCTTGTTGTTGGTCACATAGAATGAAAAGGCAACCCTTATTTGATGAACATGAACAATCATAAAGTGTGTTAATTCCAGAAAACATATTTCGTTAGATTCACCCACCCTGAGTTTCTACTGGGATCTAGGAGTCTAGGTCCACTGAAAGATTAACCAATATTGCTGGAGTGGTCCACCAGTTTATGATTTCAGTTTAACAGCAGAGTATGGTGATTTTGGCCACCGAAATGAATGACAGATGACTTCAAGGCATTTGCAGACGTCGCAAAGTACTAGCTGTTTTCTGAATGCAGTGCTCACTTTTGGGTTATCCTTTAATGAATAGAAAGTCATATGAAGGTCGCACTTGGACAAGGAAGATTTACATGATTAGAAGCATGCTACTTGATGTGTTCAATTAGAAAAATAGCAACTTCTGAAAGAAAATAATCCTCCTCGATTGTAATTTCTACCCGGGCTTACCTAATAAGAGAACAGCTGACTTCCATCCTCCAGAACATGCTTTGACTGCTGGGTTCCCTTTTCTATCAACAGAACCATCTTTTGTACAATCAGTATACACATTTTTTGTATCATTTTCAGTACGGATTTCTCCTTCTCCTTTCCCCTGTTCAAAAACGGCCATGCACACCACAGTTTACTACCATTTAAGTGCAAAACTAGCAATCGTAGGAGAAGGGCAAAAAACACATCCATTTTCTCTCACCTGAGGGGGAAGATCATTGATCTCCGAAGCTGCCATTGTATATTTTTCTTCACCTAGAAAGCGAATTATTAACTATCAGAATAGCTCCCGCGAACATTGTTCTATGCAAATCCATTAAATAATCTATTTCTTTCTCAGTGCATATGCACGACCATCACGAGTGAAACATGCCAGCCAACGACATGTTTCAACAAGTACAACAATTATGATGTAGGAATGCGACACATCATTCAAGTCTGCCAACAAGTCCATTGATCTGTTGCAGCATAACGCAGAATATTCTAAAAGTTAAAACTGCCACTCGTGGTTCTCAATGAGGTGGGCAAATGTATGCATGAATATTGCAGTAAGCAGCATCCATTTGCATGGCCAGAACAGAAATCAACAGATGAATGGCTGAAACGAAACTTCCTTGACAGTAAGTATGTGGTCTAAAAATGACACTCAAATTCTCCGAGCAACCAGAAAACTACATATGTTTGTATTCCTTTCCAGTTACCAATCTTCATTAGAATTGATAGCAAAAGAGAAGACGGTGTGAAAAGAATACGAAAGAGTGAAACAAAGAGAAGAACTCACGACGAAAAAGAAGAACGAAGAGCAGTTGAGAAAGAAAGGCACGTATAGAGGCAAATATATAGGGGGAAAAAAACGAAGGATATGTTCAGAACTGTCATTTTCAAATGAATATAGATGAAAATTCGAGAAAATTTTATGTGGCTGAAAAAGAACGGGTGCTTCACAGGGAAGATTTCTGCCATGAAAAGAGTCATTGCCCAAATGGAATTTGCTTGGGCCAGTGGATACAATACACCTTTGACAAAGAAAAGCACAAAATGATCTCTTTTTTCCTCAATTTTGTTTTTATCATCGTTTGTTTGTTTGCAGTTCACTTTCTGAATATCTACATCAGCATGCACAATGAGCAGCAATTAATAGTAACTTCAGCATATGCAAATACTGGAAGTCTTTACGCATTCTTTTTCCCACTTCAGATAAGGAACAACAGAGAATGTACACCTTCTCATGTACGCGTATAACTAGAAATTCATTTTACTTATCCAAAAAAAAAAAAAAAAAACTAGAAATTCATTTTCTGCAATAGCCCTTGGTTAAAACTTGTTCCTGAAGAGAGGTTCAGAGCCAGTTGCTCCACTTTAGATAAACTGAAAAAATGACGGTTTAGAAATTTTTCCACACTATTGTTACAACCATTACTCATCTAAATTCTAAGATGACACCAACCGGGTGAGCATTCTTCAGTCACTATCGACTCGAGAAAGTGCCCTTCTCAAACCATGATAGAGGCAGTTTGGTTCTTGTTCTCTTTTCTGTTCTTAATCTCCACTGACACTTATTTTATTTCCCCCAAATTTGTGATGTTTATCATCTACGTACTGAAATAGATGTAAAGCTTTACACTTAATTCAACATTTTACTTGTCTGGAACTGTTCATCATTAGCTTGTTCTGTCATCGGGTTTTGTAGTGAATTATACTTGTCTGGAACTGTTCATGATTGGCTTGTATCCTTTATATTCCAAAATACACTTCTGCTTGAAAGAAATACTGTACTAGCTTTAGCGAGTTTTGCAGCATATAATCCAATTCATCAACAACTTCATCTTACTTATTTAGCCAATTTCTTTTCCCAGACAGGGAAGAGGATTTTCAGGATCATCTTTCAATTTTCAAAATGCAATTATCCATCCAGTTACAAAATAGCCAATCACAGAACCCTGCCCCCTTCTACTTTAATAGAAGACCGAAAGCAGCTTTACATCATGCATGCATCACTGCATGCCATATAATGTAATAAATTAAAATAAATTATGCGCGAGTATCAGTAACTAGGGAGATTGCAAAAAGAATCATCAAAGTGACTCCAATTTTGTTGCACCAATGCCACTATCTGATAGCCAAAGGAAATCTAATCAACTCCTATCAACGAAAAGGCCCGTAGGCAACGCATAGCAATGAAATTTTGCTGCCATATTAAAATTTGTTGTCATGTGTGATTTGTCCAAGTCACCCAAGCTTACCATTAGCCATCAGCAATTGGCAGCAATTTACTGCTAGTTTGAAATGCCTACTCAAATCTGTTTTGGAAGATAGATTAGTGAAGACGAAAGTGGCATGTATGGCCCGCTAAGTAATTTAAAAAGGATGAAGTTGATCCAGCAAGAGAGCAGCAGGGTAGGACAACACAGAGAAAAGGTTCCCCAATGAAAATGCAGACAAAGCAGACCCAAGGAAACATGAATATAAAATTCATGGAATTGAAATTTCACCACCTCACTTTTGAATCGTAGGATTCGAGTTTGCACATCAAATTCAAGTTATAACTGAACTTCAAAAAAATCGAAACACATCAAATAAATCAATGTATTCAAACACAGCTCTGAACCTTCAGCTCAAATTCAAGCATGCAACCAAAATTGTACTTTTATCTAGTTCCTATTCCTAGAAGCATCTATTAGAATTTTTTAAATTCATTTATACATACACATTAAGTTATCTGATATTATAAATTAATATATACATAATCCTCATAACATACAAGAACTAAATAATACCCCGACCACCAGGAGGAAATTTATACCACCACCAATGAGAGAGACGAGGGTCAAACATGCGACCAAAGGACCTTATGCCGAAATGCCTTACCACGGAATCAACTCCCGTGTGGCAAGCATCTTATTAGAACTGTTGGGAAATAAAACACGAAAACTGAAAGCTATACTTAATCCAAATTTTGGGAGGATGAAGCACGCCTTAGTCTTGGAAATAATAAAGCCAAAATGGCTACAGCTCTCAGATATTCAAAGTAAAAAATAACTAATTATGGATTACGCGTGATAATCAACAACTATGGATATGCCCAAGAAGTGGACTTGCGTTGCTTGTGTGCATACACACACGTGCTTTATCTCTTTATGAGTGCAATCTTAAGTAGACATTCTTGTGTGGGCTGTGGCACAAGGACATTTTTAGCTATACATCCCAATAGTTAGTTAGGTTTGGAGATTCAAAAGCAGCCCAACAAAATGAAACAATTGAGAAGATATGCACTCCATTATAAGGATCGAAGACTCCCCTTATTTCTGCATAAGTCATCCATTCATCCTAAGAAAGAATGTACACCGGACGACGGGAGAACATGGGAAGCAGGCCGTTCTGTACAAAACCATCAGTGGTTTAAATGGGCCTGTGAATTCTTGAATCCCATTGATATATGCTTATGCTAGCTTTCTCAATTGTCATTGACGTTTGAAGATCAGAGCACATGCATCCCACAAATGCATTATACAGTCCACCCCATGAATGATTTTTACTTCCCATCTATTTTGGACTGCATGCAAGCATGTCTGAATACATCAGATACATGTGCATTTATATTCTCGATATCCATCCACGGAACACGTTGCTAAAATAAACCAATAAAACAAATGTTAATCAAACAATCGATCTAACAACATGCAGTCAACAAAATATAGAGGATTATTCATCCGAAATTCACAATGAAATGCATGCATAGACGTTGTAATAGGCTAAATTGCATCACCAAAGATTTTTTTTATTTATTCATTTCAATTCGAAAAAATATTTTAAAAAAAAAAATTTTTGAAGAACAGAAATGGAGAATTCCCTTCCGTATGTGCTGTTTCCATTGAAAATGCCTTCTTATGCAAACCGTCCTTTTTTGTGGTGCTCCGACTTATTTTTTGTCCCACTTATCTTCAGATATTTTTGTTTAGATAATAATAACAATAATAATTTTACGTACGGTTATTATTATTATTATTATTATAAAAAACGAAAAATAGCATCACAGTCGACATGTGAGTTAGTCTCATGTTGATGTACATGACATGCTAGCAGCAGCAGCAGCACAATCACACGTCGCGTTCATCTACCACCACCCCCAATTAATGCATTTTTGACTTTCATCGCAGTATCGAACAAAGATCGAGAGTAAAAAATTACCATGCATTCACATGCAGGCGAAGAACAACGGCATGGCTAGTAGTATGACACTGCGCCCAAAACCTACAAATCAAACACGTGCTTTTACCTCTTTTATGGGGGCTTCGTTGCGACGTAGTATCCGAAAAGGCCGGCAGACTCCGGTGACGGAGATGAGAGCGTCTTCACAGGTCCACGTGGCCACGTCGTCGGTGTCTTTCTCTCTCCCCAACGGCCAAAACCTATTGTCATTTATGGACGACACGTGTGTCGAATGCCGCCGGTGAACTTCACGCCACCCTTCCTTCCTTCTCACCTTCTCCTCCAACTCCTCTTCTTCTCGCTGCCACCCCCTCTCACCTCTCTCGCTCTTTCGCGCGCTCTCTCTCTCACTGCGGTACTCTCGCTCGCTTTTCTTTGCTCGCGCGCGGGCTCTCTCTCTCTCTCTGTGCCAGCGGACCGAAGCTTTTATACCTCAGTCGAATTCAGTATGGCACCCGTGCCAAAACCGTGACTTTGTTAGATCACGAGAATCTTGCATTCACCGCCAACTCTCTCCCTCCTGAGTTCCCGTCTCTTCCTTCGGCCCCCTGCACTACACTCTTTGCATCTTCAATCCTGCCCGTCCGATCATTTTCCCAGATGCATATTCCTTTGGCTGCAACTCTTCTCGCATTTTTACATCCCGCATGAAAAACGCAACAGGTGTAGGAAAACGGAAGCATGCAAACAGGCACAGCTGTAGTCCCACGCAAAACTAGAATCTCCGCATCTTGGGTTTCGCATTTTGTAGTTATCCGTGCCGATGGCGGAGGAGCAGTTTTCTAGCCTGCCCAGCACCCACGTTGCAAAAACGTATTAACCATTTGACGTAATAACCATTTTTCTATTTCTGGAAATAAAATCCATCGGTCTCTTAAAAAAGGTCCCATTTCAATGAAAAAACATGTGGAGCCACTGATGAACGTATCCGATCAGTCATTTTTCTTCTATAATTGGCATTTCTTGTAGGGGAAGGCATGAACAGCAGGTCCGGAAGAGTAGTTGCGGCGGATAAGCGGTTAAGGCAGAAATGCATGCGTCAGTGCTTCCCAGAGCCGATCGACCCACTCGCTCCGGCACGTGGGCACCTCCAGCTGCTTACGTAGATAAATTATCAATCCCAGCCCTCCTCGTCTACAAACTGACCTATTACGCCTCACGGATTTTTCGTCCTCTTTATTGGTTCTGATATAATTAAATTAAAATTATTTATTCAAAAATCCTTCTCCACCTTTGGTTTTTAGTTTAAATATCGTAACATTATCCTTTTTTAATAGTTGGATCGGATGCAGCTTTTTAAAAGATGGGAAAAAAATATAATAAACGGGATATATAATTAATTATGCAAAGGGATAGAAATAGCAGACTAACAAGGAATGAATAGTTGTATGATTTGACATGATAAAATAAGCATAACGCGAAAAAAGGGAGAAGAGAGATGCGTCTAATAAGGACGAAGACTTATCAAAAGTTGGTGCCGTCGCCTTCGTCGGCTTATCGGTGGATTTGCGGTACTGCTGTCACGCACTATGAAAAGCTGGGAATAAAAAAATCAAAAATCAAAAATCAAAAATAAAAACACCCTAGCGCGGGGCCTCCCAATCTACTGTGCACTCGCGGGACTCTTTCGGTCGCACGTCACTTCACGTCCGCCGACGATAAAGAAGCCGGGGTTATTACAAAATTGGCCCAGCATGAATTCATAGCTGAGTTCTTTTACATAATTGTTTTATTTTTTTAAAAAAAATGGTAAGCTTCGACAACATGGGCATAAAACAATTAAAATTAATAATGAAAAATAAATTAGATTGATAAAAGTAATAGTTAAAAATAATGCAGAAATATGAACATATAAATATAAGATTTCTGATTCCGAACAGCTGGTTGTTTTGATTCAGAACGCTACAAGATTTATAGATAAAAAAAAGGGAATTTTGTTTCATTTGATTGTTAACTTACGTGTTCGTGTCACTCAATTTTACTATTACGTCGAAATATTTAATCGATAATAAGAGAGGGATTGGCGTTTAATTCCATCTGTCGCACGCTGCTGGGTTGGGAAGTTGTTTTTCTACATCTCCGAACCCTCCATAGTAGCCAGTATAGACGGTAGAGCCGCTTTTACCGGGCTCTGGTTTAATGCACACGTGTGCATGTATTTATTTTTTTATTTTTTTAAAAAAAAATTATGAACTTGTTAATATAAGTATATTTAATATGTGTACAAAGTTTTAATATTTTTTAAAAAAATTATATATTTATTTCTGATTTTTAAAAATCAATGGCAAATAGGTGACAATAGCGCTTATTTTTTGACAATTTTATATATGTTGGGTCCATTGCATTTTTCTATTTTTTATATTTACAGCTGACCCGAAGGTATATTTTAAATTCTTTTAACTCAATAGGGGTCAATTTAATAATATTAGGGTAAAATTCCCTCCATCATGATTCAAACTTCTCCATAGAAGCAAGACTTTCTGCCGGTCACGCTAATCGTATGTCAACTTAAATCTACTAATTTTAATGTTTAGTGTAAAATTATTTTTATTTTCAAGTAATTTTAATGATAAAATATTTTTCATATTTTTATGAGATACAATCTTGTTAACTTGGGCTAAGTAATGTGTTACTCAATTCATACTAAAAAAATTATTTTTACTTACTTTTTACTTTTTCATATACTTATTAATCTAAATTATTCAATATATAATGAAACTTTTACCATTTATGCATATATATTTTTTATTTTTGAACACGATAGTATTTTAGCTATTTTTAATGGTTGCAAATTACCAAAACGATCTTGTGTTTGAAATCTATATATATATACACACACATCTCAAAAGTAGTAAATTTAATATATATTAAATAAATTCAAATTTTAGCTTGAGCAAAGTGAATCATTATTTATAAAAGGCACATTTCCAAATTTATGGATGGTAAAAGTGAAGATGGGTAATATTTTTTTGATTGAAGAGATAAGCAATACTAGTATTATAGTGTGTTTAGAAAATACAAAAATTTTTATATAAAAATTTTTTGTTGTAAAATTTTTTAAATTGATAGAAATGACATGATATGATATATGTAATGATAAAGAGTAACGAAAATAAATTTAAAATAAATAAGTTGACTGTATGGATAATTGTATAGGAATAATTAAAAAGTAGAATAGTTATATAAAAATATATAAATAAATAATTTAAATATAGATTAGTTATGAAAAATTTTAAAGCAAAAAGTTTCGGTCTAAATTGTTTTTATTGCAGCCAAACATGTTCATAAAATAAGGGATCCATTTGGTAGTGAACCAAAAATTTAATTAAAAAATTATTAAAAATTAAAAATAAAGGAGCAATTTGATGCGATAAGAATAACTATTAGAAGTAAATAAAATAAAAAATAAATTAGATGATCAAATGGAAATTAAAAAAACTGAAATGTATAAATAATAAGAAAGAATGTAATGAAGTAGGGAAGATACCACATCACATCATCATAGATGTAAATAATAGAGTAGTACGCTTGATTTTTTCACTTTTAAAATCTTTTAAAAACCGAAACCACACAATACATCTTGTTTTATCACATTGCTAAAAATAATTTTCATTGAAAACTCATATTTTATAAAAAATAACATCTTTTTTTATGAAGTAAAAAAATAACGTCCTTAAGAGTAAATACGTAACCATTAAAATTTTAAAAGAAGTACATAATGCAATGTATATACAAGTTTACATGTAATTTTTGGAATCATAAATAAATGTATACGGATAAACACAATTGATGGTTAGATTTAAGAAATATATTTTTAAATTAAAATTTTGAAAATTTTCCATGATACCAAAAGGAGCCAAAATATAAAAAATATATTTTCGTAAAAGAATATAATAATTAGAAAATGGGATTACTAGGTTTCGAGTGTAATAAAATTTGCTGTTATTATTTTCTTATCTGGTGTCAAAAGAGGCTCTTGGAGAATCAATTTGGATTTTCAACTATTAAATTATTTTAAATATCTATTTCCACGTGTGATAGCGATTATAATTTATAAGTTAACAAACCACACCATACAATATACATAAAATTGCCGTGTTGCCAGAATGGCAGTGCCTGATTGGTACCGGCGTCTGGCTTGCGTGCATTCAAATGATAAGGGCGTCGTCTCCTTGTGTATTGGACGGAAGAGGCTTCTAAGTCGATAAATCGGAACATGTTGTTTGTCTTTTCTTTGGGTAAAAAAAACGTAAGAATGTTCTAGGATTTAATTGTAATAAAAATTAAGAAAATATAAATATATTCCAATAAAAAAAATTAACGTTGCGCACTTTTTAGGTATGCAGCCCGGTGAATGTGTTGGATTAGATTATTTTAATCATTTGAAAATATATCATTATCTGTGAACTTTATTTATTTATTTATTATTTACAGGATGATAAATTAAAGAGTCCTTCAACTCACGACCTATACCTAACCCAACCCATTTTGAACTGGATTATTTTCATGATCCAATATCGACGCTGGATTGAAAAATCTGGCTAGGATTCAAAACTAATGAGGGGGACGTGTCAACGTACATGTCTCAATTCACTTCTCGTATATTCATTTATTACAAAAAATATATATTATTATTTCTTATTCTCATTTTTTCTTAAATTTGTCACATTAATGGTTAATTGTATTTTATATTAATTTCAAAATCACATATTATAATAATTAACATATAAGTTTATAGATGTGAGCGAGATATTAGATTAAAAATAAATATTTAAAATATCTAAATTTTGAAAATTGCTCCAAATATTCAACCAAGCTAGATTGACGACGCTACGTGACTATAGCTAGGGGTGTCAATCGGGTCGGGTTGACTCGGGTTGGGACAAATACAACCCTAACTCACATTGTAAAATCTTAACCCAACTTTATTTTCAATTCTACTTTTCACACTTTAACCCAACCCTATTTCAACCCATATTGAATCAGTTCGGTTCGGGTTAGAAATCGAGCTAATAAATTACACATATTATTAATGCTAGTTAAGCTTTTGTTCACCCAAATTTCTAAAAAAACAAAAAAATTATAATTATAAAAATAATGAGTACTAATAAAAGTTCTATATACCTCAAAAGTGGAGGATAAGTTTAGCAATTGATTCGTTTTTTTGCTTTTATATTCTTTGAGCAATCGATATCCTCTGCAAGTAAAAAAGTGAAAGTCAAGTAAAAGTATTGCAGTAAATTATGCAAAATGAATAAATGAATATCATAGTCTTACTTACCTTCTTAGTTGGCTTCCAATCAAAACTACAAACATCTCAAATTTCCAATTGACTTGTTCGGTTATTCCAAATCACCAATGCAAGCAAAGATCTAAACAATTTATTTACAATGCAATATAACCAAATAATCCAAACACAATTTAACAACTAATTAACCAAATATATTTCCAAACTAAATAAATTCAAACAACATTTCACAACCAAATAGTCAAACATATTTCCAAACTCGACACAATTTTATTTAAATATCCAAACAACATGAATGAAATACACTCTCATAAACATATCAAAATACATATCTTATGAAACATAATCATATTCAAATAATCTGTTTTAAATAACATGTCCACAACATAACTCATTTAAAAATCTAATACAACTTTTCTCTTCAAATCAAATCTTATGCCCTCTTTGCGACTAGTATGTGTGGTTTTCCTACTGAAACAAACAATTATCAAAGTAAGTATGAATATATAGTTATATTTCTTATAAAAACAAATTAAAAATATAAGTACTAGATCATTTGAGTAGAAATTCGTGCATGGCTAGAAGTTCTGGATTCTACACCACCTTAAGTAGCTGTAAATTAGAAGAAATCAATTATAATATTAGTTGCAAGTAATCAAGTTATAAATACATAATTATATACTCAAATTACCTTCAACAGGCTGACCAATTTCAACCAAATCTTCTCCTTCCATTTGAAGATTCACTGATGGATGTAGCCAATCTTGAGCACATATTAAAGCCTCAACAACATGAGATTACAAAGAGCTTCTAAAAGGATCAAGCACACGACCTCCTGTACTAAAGGCAGACTCTGAAGCAACCGTAAAAATAGGAATGATAAGAATATCTCGAGCCATGTGTGATAAAACTAGATATCTTGAAGAAGCCCACCATACCAACATATCAAAAGAATTATCATTATCATCATCTATTTTTACAGGGTCTTTCAAGTATTGATCCAATTCATTGCTCACATCAAGACTTGCCTCTTTCTTTAAAAAAAAATCCTTATATGAAGCATCTCCACTTTAACAAGAAGACTCAACAAGTTTTTCATTCTCATCACTAGTTTTCTTTGCCTCTTGAGGTACTGTCATTGGAGTATACTTCGCTTGGAAACTTTTGAATACATCTTGGATTTTCAACTTGACTTTTATCAAAATTTCACTAACTTTTCTGCCTTATACAATAAAGAATATTGGAATCGAAAACATTTTAGCTTATACTTTGGATCTAAAACAACTGCAATAACCAAAATCATATTGATCTTATCAATATCTCCCCAATACTTGTCAAACTTCTCTTTCATTCTTTTGCACATATCAACAATGAGGGGGTCATGGTTGGTTAAAAAATTCCTTAACAACCTTTGTATTTTGCGAACTTCAACAAAATATAAATTTGCAGTAACATATGAAGACCCTGACAAAATTTGAATTACCTCATGAAATTGTTTTAAAACAGCAATCAACTGAGTTTTCTTATTCCAATCTTCATGTGTTGGAGGATCTTCTTTAATAAAGGAAACATCTTCTAACTCCATCTGTCCAAATGCTCTTCTGAATCTGAAAACACTTTCTAACATAAGGTATGTAGAATTCCATCTAGTGGGCACATCCAAAACCAATGCACCCTTATCTCTAATGAAACATTTCTTGATACATTCCTTATAAAACCTCAGCCTTGAAAGAGAGCATCTTACATACCGAACAGCTACTCTAATACAAGCAATTGCATCACCAATTTCTTTAAGTTCATCTTTGACAATCAGATTTAGAATACGAGCAGCACATCTTACATGAAAAAATTCTCTATCAAGTAACAAACCATTTCTATTTCCAATGCAATGTCTCAAATGGCGAATTGCAACATCATTAGAACTAGCATTATCAACTGTCATTATGCAAACACTTGAAATTTCTCATTCTCTTAAACTTCGATCTATTACAGATGCAATTGTTTCACCAGTGTGTGCACAAGGAAAAAGAGAAAAGCTAATAATTTTCTTATGCAAATACCAACTTGCGTCAATAAAATGTGCTGTGAGACAAAGATAACCAATATTTTGAATTGAGGTTCACATATCAGTAGTCAAGCAAATAGTTTGCACCTTTTTCCTCAATAATTTTTTTTAATTCTCTTCTCTGTTTATTAAATTTCTAGACAGTCTTGAGTAATTGTTTGACGAGTGACAAAGTTAAACTGTGGTATGCCTACTTGTATTTATTCTCTAAAGCCAACACGCTCAATAATGTTAAAAGGTATTTCATCAATCACAATCATCCTGGCACTAGCATTTCTAACAGCAAGTTGATCAAACTTCCAATTACCTAATGCAGTCTCTTCACTTTCTTGACTAGTGAATTACAAGATTTATTATGAGGTCTCATCACCACCTTTATAACATTTTTTTATATGTCTACTAAGTGTACTTGTGTCAATCTTGCTCTTACATCTATATTGTGTTTTGCATTTTTTACATACAGAGATTTGTGCTTTTGAAGCTATAGGCGCATAAACTTTTTTAAAAAATTTCCACGCACTCGATGTTGCTTTATATTTTCGTTTTTGTGGTTTGTTGGATGTAGCTTCAGGTGCTGCAAATGGTGTTGATAATGGTGTGTTGGCATGCACTTCTATAACATCATTATCTTCCATTCGAATTAATGCACAAATTTTATAACATCGTCATCTTCCATTCTAATTAATGCACAAAACTTGACTATTTTAATCCATCAATTATATAGACAATTCAATAAAAATAATAAATCAATCAATAAATAACAAACATTATATTACAATAATCCAATATAGTTAAATATATAAATATAATATATATTTTGAAATTTAAAAATATACCTCACGCCCTTTGCCCTCACAGCTGAGTGGCTCAGGCTCACAACAGACGTAGTTGGTGGGGAAGATGGGGAAGACAGCGCGACGCAGGAGGATCATCAATAGCCAATAGGAGCGAGGAGGAGAGGAGATGCGGGCTGCAACGTCGGCTTTGATTATCAGCGGGAGCAGCCGAGCGGGGAGGCAAGGCGATGTGGGCTGCGGGCCTACGGCGCAGGCTGCGGCTTCGAATTCATCAGTTTAGGGTTTGAACTTAAAATACATATATATGGTCGAATAATAGAATAATGGGGCAAGTCGAGTCGGGTTGACCGACCCCCTAACCAAGCTCAAATCAATTCTTAAAATTGAGTCGGGTTGAACCCAATTTTCAAAACCTCAACCCAACCATGGTATAAATCGGTCCGGGTTGATGCGGACTCGGGTTGATGCGGACTCACGTTGACCCTGACCCTATTTACACCCCTAACTATAGCTTGATATAATGCGTGAGGTTGGGATAAAGTTTTTCAAATAATGTTTCGGAATATGTTGTTGTTGACTTATAGGACGCATTCCGATTCGCACCCTTAGACGAATCCAAAGGTGAGTCGTGGGCGCCATTTTGTCCGGTGACACTTTACAGCGTATTTGGTTTGGCCTAACTTAGTAGCTGCTTATTAATTATTTCTCATTTTAAAGTACCATCCTCGAATATAATACATATTTGATTAATTCAGCTTATAACATAGTTCCTATTCCGAAAAAAATTATCATAATTTGTTAATTATGTTATAAGCAATTCTTTGATACTTTTCAGCTTATCAAATATAAATAACCTTACTTGTATTACAATTTCCTTTGTTATCCTATTTTTTTTCTATTTCGACCAAGCATTCATACCTATTATTCTCACGTTCAATTGTCATATATTAAAAATCTCGCTCTTATATATACAAATTGCCTTATAATATTTTCTTTCAAAATAAAGGAGGGAAAAAACTACGAAATCTGAGTATATTCTGAAATTTTATATATTTTTATTTTTGAAACTGTTTAGATAAACTTATAAAAAAAATTTAATCTGAAAATCAATTTTTTAGAGGTCGCGATTTTTGTATGAGACGCAATTTTTTTCATGAGAGTGTTAGGCTCTTAGCTCTTTTTTTTTTCTAATTTATAGAGGAGCAATTGGATTTTTTTGAAAAATTATTATCCATAATTTTCTTCCTTATTCATGTTATAACCTCCGGTGGGTTATAACTTGTATTGAAATATTTACATATATAAATATTTGCTTTTTTAGTTAACAAAATAAAAGTATTTTTAGAAATTAAAAAACAATATCAAGGCTACGTCTTTTCGACATTATCTCAGTATTTCAACTACAGTGTATAAATAATAACTTATTCATTAAGTTATTTGAACGATATGAAGCATTCTTTTAAGTTACTAATTACTGTGTTGTTACTACTCATGGGCCCGTAAGTCTGGGCAGATTGCAGCTATCCGTTGGAGTGTTTGTACGAATATCCGTCCAGTCCACATCGCAGGCGGCTGCCGCGTGCGCGGATTACCCCAGGTCGACTAGAGTACTCGGATCTCACACCGTCCAATTTCAATAACGCAGGCATACTACTTTACATGCGGTAAGCAGAGAGTGTTGGAGAGAGGACAGCCTACCATGCCTGGCGATGACTTGCGTTCAAGGCTCTTATACCTGGAGAGCAGAGGTGGGTTTTTTCTCCTAAAAATCATCCTCTTACTCTTTTTTTTTTTTTTTTTAAATTCAAGAAAGCCACGTGATTTAGCTCCCTTACTTCAAATTCTCCATTTTTCATCTGTATTTCCCACCACCAAAAAAATTCATTTTAATTTGTAGTGCCGTGTAGAGGATATTTTCTTCTTCTTATATCGATATATTCATATGCTGCATCTTCTGTTGAAGTGGATTATCTTTAAAGACATGGACTTAAATAATACAATGAAAAAAAATCAACCTGTAATTGATTGGTTTTCTCTTTTAATCAATTCCGTGGAGTTTGATTAGACTGGCTGCTTGTATCGACAAATGGGGGTACACTTTGTTTGATCAGTTTTTTGGCTACGTGTTGTGAGCTGCGCGGATTATTGGGGACGGTTGGATTGGAATATGGGGATTTCGAGCAATCACTAACTGAAATGTGGATTTGGGGGTTCGCGGAAGATGACTACGCTCTGTGTGCGAGTGCAGCTTGGGCCTTGCGGTTTGCCCAGATATTGCCTTCTTGCGTACTTTCTTTGCTTGCAAGCTTGCGAGTGGCTGGATCTGAAGTAGATCTGATGACCACTTACTAGACGGGATGGTTTTCGCGAGTGGGTAGTTTTTATTAGCGGTGAAAATAGGATCGGGTTTACCTGTGACCTGGCCCACTTCCTACATTTTACATAGGATTGGGGTAAGAATTTTGATCTAATGGGGTGGGAGAGTCAGGATTTGAGACCTGTTTCTCAATTCTGAGGATGGAGTAGGTCGACCATATCCTGACTCATCTTTATCCACCTCATCTGATCATGCTCCACCCTGTAATGTATAAATTATTTTTATAAACTATATAATTTACTTATATTGATGCAATTTCATTGGATAGCTGTGCTTAATTTTACGACTTATTAATATGAATATAATTTATGTGGATGTGCATTTAATTTATAATTTATTTATGTGGATAAGTTTTTATTTCTTAATTTCATATATATTGTTTATTTTATATCCTTCATGTGATTTATCAATGAAATAAAATATTATCAATGTTGTTTACACTTTTCAAAAATGAATATTGTTTAGTAGTTTTAATTGTATGGTGTGTTTGAGAAGTAATAAATCTTTTGGATGAGAAATTTTAATGTAAAAATTTTTGAATTTTGAGAAAATGATGTGTTATGATAGGAGTAATAATAAGGATTAAAAATAATAAAGTTTAAATAGATAGATTAGTTGTATGAGTAATTGTGTAGAAATAATTGAAAAGTAGTGTAACTATATAAGAAGATGCGAAAAAATGGTTAAAAGGGGTAGTTGTGGAGATTAACATGTTTTAGATTGAAAAGTTTTGGTTTGAAAATTTTTTGTCGTTACCAAGCATGCTCGTAATTCAAATTTTTTCATTTATATCAGTTTTATTAAAGGTTGATATACATATTTATCAAAATTAAGTTTCAAATGAAATCATTTTAAAATTATACTAACGCTTTGGTATGATAGTTGAGTTGAGCTTCACTAAATAATAAAATAGTGAAGTATTTATTTTTGAGTTTATTATAGATGTGATTTTATATTAATATGCATATAAATTCTTACAATTATCATACTTTGACTTGCTTTTTTAATCCACCTTGTTGTTTTGAAACCAACCTGAAGTTTGTCTCGAGACCTGTTAAAGAAAATCGAGAGTTGAACCAACTTTTTGTCCTAACTCGGTAAAAAAGATAAGGTCAAATAAATTATTTTAAAAGTAAGGTTAGGGTTGGACACATCCTAATCATGGTTTGGAATATCGGTATTGGAAAGCATATCGGTCCCCTTTAGAAACAGTATGATACGGCCGTATTGTATCAGTATCAAACTGTATTGAACCATATCGGACGGAATTTATTTTTACCATAAAAAAATTAAAAAATATGTTAAAAATAAAAAATTTGGGAAATGCAAGCATATATAATTACTTAGCATTTTGCCAATACATAGGATGATATCTCAGCCTATTTTCTCTTATAAGTATTTGTCTGTGGTAAAACATATAGTATGAATTTTGGATGAAAACAGAAATCATGGACAAGACATGCAAATTCATTTAGTAATTCAACATATATAATACGTAGCAAAATTAAATATGCCTAAAGTAAAACAAATATAAAATAATCATAAATCAATTATTTACAATTCACAAATAAAATATATTTGCATGAACACAAGATAAAAACCCATAAAAAAGTTGATAAATTTTTAGTTTTGAGGTGTTCTACTTTACTTCTACATTTTAAAAAATGTTATAAATTAAAAACGACCTCAAATTTTACTTAAATTGTAAAAAAAATAATTATATCACTGCAAACAAAATTGTGCAACTGATTAAAAGTTTTCTCTTTTTAGTTTTTCAGAATAATTTTTAAAATTTTTAGATTTTGAAAATAAAAAATATATATAATAAATAAAATTTTATTTAGTTGCAAGAAAAAAATAATGAATATTAATGTAGAAATAAGTGTAGAAGAGGGGAAGAGTTTTGGAATAGAAAACATGTATAAAAGAATGAAAAATAGAATTTTTTTATGGTTTTATTCGTTTGGCTAATACACCCGTATATGGCCGATATGCCCCCTACATCAGCCAATACACTCAATTTTTTCAAGCCCTAGCTAAAACACCCCCGTATTCTGTATCGAACATGATCGATACGGATACGATGTGGCTAATACGCCCCATATTGACCAATATTTGAATCCATGATCCTCACCCAACCCACCAACCTCAATCCTCATCTCTGGTTTTTATGTTAAGAATCTACTACAATTGATTTCAAGAGGCAAAATTTCCATTATTTAGGTCAACTCTTGAGTTGGTGTTGGATTATTAGAATTAACCAAAGCATAAAAAAAATCAATGGTTTGGACCAAATAAACTTTTAACTACATGTGAACAAACATTGGTGCATTGCCAATGCATTAAAAAGCAAATATCTTTTACCTCATTGGATGTGACCATGGTTGCAGCCTCATTATTGCTTATAGAGAGTGTCAATTGGGCATTCACTCTGATTGCTTGAATAATAACAACATTGCGACCCTTCATCGTGAATTGCCCCAACAAACCAATCATGTCACAACCCAACCCACTTTGAGACCAGGTGTATGAGGATCTTCATTCAAGCCCACTATAAATTTAGCCCATGGCCCTAGTGATAGCATATTACTTACATATTGTTATCATAATCGTAGTATCGACTTATATCATAACTCACTAGAGCCTCCACTTGAACCTGTAGGATAGGCCCTACTCAATTATTGTTTCAATAGTTACAGTATTTATATCCCAACTCTATAAAGCCTCTACTTGAACTTGCAAATTTATGGTATTTGTTGGTCTTTAAGGCCACTTCTTTCGGTAATTAAGCTAACAAGTATCTTAGGTTAGGATTTTGAGTGAAAACTCAATACTCAAGTATCAATCTACCACCAAGGCCATGTGTTGAATCTGAAGTGGACTCAAATGAAGATCCTCACATGTTTAGTCTTAGAGAGGATCAAGATTTGATATAAAAAGCGCCTTAAGGCCCCAATGGTAGCCCATCACTCAGATATTATTCTCATAGTTGCATAATTCAACTTATACCACAACTTTACAAAGTCTTTACAGGAACTTGTGATCTAAGATATTTGTTGGTCTTTAAAATCACATTTTTCACCAATGGAGCTGTATATGAAAAGTAAAAAAGCATGATTTTAAAAGTCAACAAAAGTCATAAGTTGCAGGTTTGAGGAGAGGCTCTCCAAAGTCGTGATATAAATGTCGCAACTATGGAGGACAATATCTTAGTAAAGTGATATCACTGGATCATGAGCCAAATTCATGGTGAAGTCGGTGAAATTGATGATGGTTAACCTTGCCCTTTCCAAAATCTAACAAGATCTTCCTTGATAGACATTGACGTACATAACAAGCAAGATCTATCATGGTCAGTTAGCACAGTTCAAATGAATGCTTATTATCAATCACTAAATCAAGTCATCTGATCTTCACTTCTATAAGTAGCTACGATAATAGCAGCCACCTACCAGCTAAGTTGTACATTGTCACCTTCTTCAATGCAGGCAAAGCACCTCCACCAACCACGAACAAAACGATGTTGCCAACTTGCCATGTCTCCTTGAGCTCAATCCGGTAAATAACTCAACTCTGGCCTCGATGAACCTTATTGTCACATGATCTACAAATTCTAACCATCTATCCACAATGGTAGTCCAATCATGTCCCTTCATCCAACAACGAGAAACCCATCTCAAAGCTAAGATTTAGGCACTAACTACCTTGTTACAAAACTTATTATGGTTTTCTAGCCTCAGTCAAATACAAAGTGGATAAACTAACCATGGCCATTGGTGGCAAAAATAATAGGGAATAGCACAATAGACCTACTAGCAAGCTTCGTACCGTATTAGACTACTAATAACAGTGCAATCTTCATCAAAGTCATCAACTAATCCATCAATAAAGTTTGTTGAATCACTAATACCCTATTAGATCACATCCTATGATTAATTTAGTTATGTGAGCTGAACTCAAATTGATAACTCAGTTAGCTACTTGAGTTCACCCACGTAAATTAAACTCATGTGGATAAATTTCCTTGTCCTCACAAGTTGTACTCAGGGATGTAAAGACCCTTGGGTTATCATTGGAGCCACACTAACCCCCAAGCACTTTTGTGCTCTTTTACTATACTTTTCCCTCATTTTTGACCCTAAATTCTGCAAAAATACTCTCTTAATCCAGACTTAGTAAGTCTTCCTATTTAACCTCATATTAGTAAGTCTTTTTGTTTAACCTCATATATCAATGCTTACTTAGTTATCTTCCCATATTTCACTTCTTATTCTAATTTAACATCATATATTTTGATGTCTAATAAGGCAGGTAAACTAATAAGATGTTAAGTACAAAGCTAGATTTCATGCACCTGGGTATACTTAGGCTTGGTGCACGAATGTGCAAATGTCCATTTTTTTATTTTTTGAAATCTTTTTACTTAACTATTAATTTAAGTGTATTTAAAATATGTATTAATTTTTACCATTTTTGGATATTTTTATATTTTTAGGATTTTTTAAAATTAGTGGCATTTTTGTAATTTCAAATTATTAAAAATGCCACTAATTTTAAAAAATCTAAAAAATATCTAAAAATCTATAAAAATGGTAAAAATTGATATACATGTTAAATATATTTAGATTAGCAATTGCGTAAAAAATTTTCAAAAAAAATAAAAAATAGGTTTAAATGCAACCGGGTGCACCGAGCCTAAGTGCGGTGCATGGGATCAAATTCCGTTAAGTACTTAAACTTTTCCTTATAAATTATCATAACCCTATCTTAACCATGGGCTCATGTTACTGAACTCATGACGTCATATGGCCATATTCGTTAGCATCCACTTGATTTCATGATTAATCTTAGCATTGCTTTAGAAGGGGGCTGTCATGTCTGACTCAATGCACAAACTTTCAGTATGTTTGGCAAACACACAAATTTTTGCAATTAAAACTTTTCAATCTCCACAACTATTGTATTTTTTAATTTTTTTTACGTCTTCCCATATAATTACCTTACTTTCTACTTTTCAATCATTTATTTGCAACTACTCATATAACTAACCTATTTACTATAACTTTATTTTCTTTACTCCTAATTATTACTCTTATCATATTATACCATTTTCTATTAATTCAAAAACTTTTCATATAAAAGTTTTATTACTTCCCAATTATACCCTTTACCTCTTTAGTAGGAGTATGCATGATCAATGAGACCCCATCAGTGGCGGCAATCCAATTATGTGCATAGTTTAGTAGAGGTGAAATTGCATAGCAACAATTAGTAATGAGATGTTCTCACAAAGCCAAAATTAAGATCTTGCAAGATCTATCATAATTTATACATGATAAGGATCCACATACAACTTCTACGCGGAAACTGAGTACTTCACCTAAACCACTAGTTATTGAACAATCAACTCCACTAAACCCAACTTACTTAGTCACCCAACCTTGCCAACTTGTTGTCATACCCAACCCACTTAGTTCCCTCAACTTAGTCATCTTGGTCCTTTTTTTACAATTTCTTATGGGTAATTCAAAGAATATAGTTAAACCTAGCCTACCTAATCTCCTCAAATCATGTCAGCCTAGTCCTACTCTTTCATAATTTCTCACAAATAAGTGAGAGAACATGACCAAGACCAATTTACTTGGACCCCTCAAGCCCAATCAATTGGTCCTGCTCTTAAAGTTTCTCACAAATAATTGAGAAAACACAATCAAACCTTACCTGCCTTATCCCGCTCTTTCATAGTTTCTTACAAGCACTCAAGAGAAAACAATCAAACTCAACTTTCCCAATTCTCTTAAAACCTATCATCTAAGACCCTGCCTTTCATAGTTTCTCACAAGTGATTGAGAGAATACAATAATCCAACTAGTTGAGGCAATGTTGTCAACTCATTGAGTCAAACACGTTTTACCTAGTCCCCTTAAACTCAGTCTATCTAGCCTCAATCTTTTATAGTTTCTCATTGGTTGTCAAAAAAATACCATTCAACTCATTCAAGTAGTATTGTCAACTAATTGAGTCTAACTTATCCTATCTTGGCTTGTCAAACTCAGTTAGCTTATCTTACTCTTTTATTGTTTCTCATGGGCAAGTGAGAGAACATGTTCAAATTTAGTCTGCCTAGCTCTCTTAAACCCAATCATCTCAATCCCTCTGTTTCATAGTTTCTCACGAAGAATTGAAAGAACGTATCAACCTAACTCATTGAGGCAACATTGTCAACTTACTGAGTCAGACTCATTTCATGCAATCTCGCTCTTTTACAATTTCTCATTAGCAATTAACAGAACACAACTACCCAACTTATTAAGTTATCAACTCATTAAGTCAAACGCATCTAACTTGGTCCTGTCAAATCCAATTAGTTGGTCTCACTTTTTCATAGTTTCTCATAAGTAAACGAGAGAACAAAGCTATGCAAACATAGCTTGCATGGTCTTATCAAACCTAATCTTCCTAGCCCCATTTTTCACAATTTTTTGTTGATAATTGAGAAAACATAATGACCTAACTATTTAAGGTAATATTGTTAACTCGTTTTGTTACTTTCAACAAAAAGCATTAGAAATGACATGTACTTCCTAGGTTTGGCAATGAATATCGACCTATTGAAAGATTTTGAAGTAGATAGGGATGTGTTGAGCTATGCTCAGGTCAACCACTTTGATGATTCAAGGGTTCAATCAACTTAGATATTCAAGCATTTCTCACGATGATAACATGTTACATCATTAGTGCTCCAATGTATTATAAGTTATAACTTGTCGCTTGAAAGTTGTAACGCCCAGGCTTTAAAAAAATATTCTTAACCCTGTGAGTTTATGGGTCTTACAATGTGATATTACCCACTCTGGGTTGACAACTTAGTTGCACAATTTTAAAACGCGTCATACCATGTTTCAAGTTTAAACCCACTTATAAACCCGCAGGAAGTCTATCCCCTTTTTTATGTGGGATTTAGTTCTGAACTATTACAAACTCACTAGCTTTCGCCTAGTTTGTCCTTGAACCATAACTTAATTCAACTCTAGGTCTCTGCCCACTCATCTCAAAGCCGCAGCTAGGGGTGCAACTTGGTCCGAGTAGGGGTCTACCCTACCCTTACTTATCCTATTTTAGACCAAATCAGTTCCTAGATTACTCTACCTTGTTTTTTAAGGTTGGTTTTGTTTTCGGTTTTGGTTTTAAATCTATTCTAAAAATAATATGTAATTTGCTCCATCTACTAATATAAATATGTACAAACGGAATATATTACTAGTTGAGTATGAGTCAACAGTTAATCGGCATAACTGCCCAATCATACTATACAATTTATTACATGTAATGCAACAATCTATTGCTATGTATTCCATGAAAACTGTTGGAAAATTGACATGAGAATTAGTTTAAATAAATGTATAGAAGAAAGAAAACATTCCCTTTTGCTTTTATAGAATGATATGCATTCAAATCTCCCATGTGAGATGCTACAATGCCCAACATCTCCATGAAGCTACTGCTCGAAGTTCCCATTGTTGAGATACTCATAAACAAGCATCTTGCATATGGGGAAGATGAAACCTTGAATCGTCGTCACTGCAACAAAGGACGAAGAGAGAGAGAGAGAGATAAGCTCGGAAAAATTGATGGAAAGAGAGACAGAGAGAGATCGAGATTGATAGAAAGATTGAGACAGAGAGATTGATCAAGAGAGAAAGAGAGAGAGAGATTGAGAGACGAAAAGAGATTGAAAGAGAACGGGCGAGAGTGAGTGAGAGAGTGAGAGAGAAGGTGACACGAAAAGGGAGAGGGCTGGGAAGCATCAATGTTAGAAAGGGAGAGAGATGTAGTGGCGCTAGGGTTAGGGGATCCCGAAAAAATCGAGAGGAAGAGGGAAAAGAGGAAATGGCTCTAGGGTTTTGACGATTTGGGATTTTGGTAGGGTGATAACTGAAAAGGGACGATTTGAGATTTCGGTAATGTGATAAGAGGGAAGATGACGATAGCCTATCAGATAAGCCAAATAGGATACAACTGATAAGTGCTGTAAAATATCATCGGTTATGTGAAATCTGGGTCAGTTTCAGGTTCCCGACTCCTGAAACCGACCTTACCTAAATTTGAACAGGCATCTAACGAGGGGAACCGAACTGATCCGATGGGTAGGTTCCTTGGAACCGACCCTACCCTAATTAAGGTACTCGGCAGGTCGACCCGCGGGTACCCAGATCGAGTTGCACCCCATAGCCGCCACCCTTCATCTTTGAGCCATAACATAACACAATTCTAGGCCTCTACCCCAAATCCATTGGAGGAGTCCACTATGATAACATTTATAACGCCCAAACCTAGAAAAATGATCTTAAGCCTGTAGGTTTATGAATCACACAGTGTAATATTGTCTACTTTAGCTTGACAACTTAACTACACAGTTTTAAAATGCGTCACACCATGTTTCAACCTTAGACCCATTTATAAATCCTCAAGAAATCTATTTCCTTTTCGATGCAGTATTCAATTATGTGTTTTTAGAAAAGGCTATATAATCATTGTCATAAGGTCGTGACATTCACAATGCAACTATGCTTCAAGTTCTACCAAGATGGTCTGATGAGTCGTAACTCAAATGATTTGAAACCTTTTATGGTTATAGTATAATTTTATTTAGACACTCAATACTAAGAGCTAATATCAATTGATTCAAAAGAACTAAATAATCAACATTGTAGTTAGAAGCTGAAGATAAGAAGCTAAAACTCTAGCAAGAATTGACAATTCTAGGATTTGAGAATGATGAGGAGAAACAGCCTGTCTCACAATCACTTGTACAAGCATGATTGCTGGAAATACCCAAAATAATACACTCCTTTGAAGGTCAACACATGTTGCTAGTGCTGCAAAATTAAAGCATATTTTCCTAGAGGCTAGTTATACCGATCCTAGATTCATAGTGGTTCACTTTCCAAGCAAGTGAATTTACATAATGTTACGTAGAAGAGTATAGACAAGAAGATAACAAGACCATTCAAAAGCTTAGGACAACTTGTACCTTTTCTAGTCAATTCTACGAGAATCTAGTTATTAAGCTATTATGATTCTCAGCATTTACTCAACTTGTATATATTAGTGGCACTCAATTCGAGATCATTCCTATAACATTAGGGGAGGCAACATAGATTATTTCAACAACATAATCCTCCATATCTAGCAATTCTTAATTGGCCTTAAAGTTGATACAATTATGGTGCTTTGAGATCCCAATGTGGAGATCTAAATAGAGTAGATAAGGGCTTTAATTGATGCAAATAGTAAATAATTCAATGAGAGAAAATGGCTTCACAATCTTGAAAAGTACCAAACCATTAGCTTAAAAGATGATATTAACATCAATAATGAGGAGAATATCTCAAGGATCATAATTGACCTTAGTTGTCGGGGTTGTAAGTTGACTCCCTAAAATGCCACACACGAACTCCTTGTTTTTGCAATACAATACAAGATGACCATGTGAGCTCCATCATCAAGATTATCAATGATGATCACAACAACAAGTGATGTTAACTCCATTACCATTAAGATCAAAGACAATTTTTTATTGATACTTATTTTATCTGGTCTTCTAACTAGCACTAGTAATACCTATTTTGTCTGGCCTTCCAATAAGCATTAATAAACACTTCGGAGCTTATCCAACGTAGATTATTGGTGAATGGGATATCCTCTAGTGAATCCTTCACGGTGCCACATCAACGTCATTACTCTTGAAGCAAAAACTTCTTAACATGTAAAACCATCCAGTATGGCCAATGCACAAAAATGCAATTGACTCGTCCCGAGTCACTCATCATTCATTCAATTTGAGTTGCTTCTTAGTCGCCTGTTATGGCCACTTTACGACATGCTTTCCTCTCAACTTTATCAAGTCCTCAGCACACATGCCTTAGCTTTGCCTGCTTCGATCTTAGCAAAAGTTGCAGGGCATACTTGTGCTTGGCTTCCCTGGCACTCAAGCCTCGACTCTGCCTGCTCTATTATATGAAAAGTTTGTTGGAGTCATCACATCCAACTTCCCTGGCATGCAAGTCTCAACTTCGCTTGCTCTGCCAAAGTTCGTTGGCATCCTCATGCCCACTTTTTTCAAGCATGTAAGCTTGGCTCCGCTTGTTCTACTTTCTGTAGAAGTTGTTTAATATTCTCATTATTATGGCACAGTCAATCCTAACCTTCTTCATCCCTTCAAATCTAGTTAACTTATTTCCACTCTTTTATAATTTTTCCTAGGCATTTAGAAGAATACACCCGAACTAAACCCACTAGTTTTCTTAGACCAATCAGTCTGTTTTGCTCTTTTACAGTTTTTTATGGGCAATTAAGAGAATACAATCCAAGCCAACTTGACTAGTTTCCTCAAATCATAGTATTATGAGCAATCAGCTTGGTGTCATTATTTCATAGTTTTTTATGGACAATTAAGAGTATATAGCCACTTAAACTGGATCTATTTGGTCCTATAAAACTTAGTCAAGTTGGTTTCGCTCTTTCACAATTTATCATGGGTAATTGAGAGAACACAACAACCTAGGGCGCGTTTGGTAAACGCCCACTGTGGGAACCATTGGAAATTCGTAGGAAAGCGGCTGTGCGTGTGTACGGCTCCTAATTCCTAATTTTTTATTTTTCCTACTAATTATTTGTAACAAACTTATTTATTCCAACTATACTCATATCATTTTTTATCAATCACACATTTTTGACAATATTCTTTTTTCCATTTTCCATAATTTTCCACAATTCCACAATTTTATATATTACCAAATGTTCCTCACCTAGTCCTGTTAAATCTAATGGGCTTGGTCCTGCTCTTTTACAATTACTCATGGACAATTGAGAAAACATAATTAGGCAGACCCAACCTACCTAATCTCATCAAACCAAGTCAGCTTGGTTCCACTTCTCTTTCAGGCAACTCACTCTGCCTAGCAATTTGAGGCACTCTCAAATATTAAGCTACCACAATGTGCTCGGCAAAAGCACAATCACCAATCTGAGTTAGTATATTAGATTTTGGAATCTCTATCATACATATAGCTTTGCTTTTGATCAAGAGTTTTTCTCTACAATAGAAATGTAGCTATGATCACTTGACCTAGGACTTGAACTTTAACTTTTTAAACAGACTGCAGTGTACTCGATCAAAAAGTGAGATGTCAACACGGTCCTACCGAACAGTTGGTGAGAATGCTAAGCAGCTGGTGGTAACTACGAATTCCAAAAGTATTGACGCTAAATGAAAAGAAGATGCTTGGAGCAATGAGAGGCTAAAACTTCTTTTCATTACAGGGAAATTTTACTAATTCAAGCTGTTATGCTTCTTCGTTCATAAGCATTTTCGGTGGCTAATTTTTCCCCAAACGAAAAGTTTCCAATTTCCATTTCTGCTGATGGACTTGTTCGCTGCAGTCCACCATCAATTTGATAAATTCGTATCTTGTGCTTCGTAGGTCTTTCTTGCTGTCGATTGCCATTTTCTATTTTCATTCTGCAGATATCCATCTTGCATATGCCCACTCAAAATTAAACCCACAAAAACAAAGGAATTTAAAAGAAAAAAGCAAAAGAAACTTCAACTAATCTTGTTTTAGAGAATCGAATTTCATTTCCAGTTATGAAAGATCTGTGATTAACGATATTGCAATTTTAGAAGCTGCATGTTAGAAATCCAGCACACAGCTTAATCGCACTTTTCTGTCAATGCTGGTCATCCAACCGGTGCTTTTGTTTGCTTGGGTAGCATAGACCCGAAAATTATAACGGTTGACAATTCATATAACTGGCTCCAAATTAGGTTAGATCCAGAGGGGGGGAAATTGAATAGTTGAGCTCATCCCATCAGTGAGATTCAAGGCTTTCCCTAGGCACCCTTACAATGTTGATCGTACAGATGTTTATACCGTGATGCTGATTACCAATGGGACAATTTCTGGATTCACCAGCACAGAATAATGGCATCTGCACTGATGATATTACCAATACGCTACATGCTAAAGTGAACCAGGGGGGTTCCATTTTTGGCTATGTAGACGGACCAGAATCACATCAGCTTTGTAATTAGTGGATACGGCAGAACTAGACACCGAATACCAATTTCATTGTGGTTCAATCACTTCAATCCATTTTTTGTGTGTAGCCATGTAGGGATTATGTCCTCTTGTATCTCTACACTTCAGCAGCTTGAGGAAATTTATCATTTCTGCAGTTTCTTTGATGAAGATTTTGTTCCCCATGGAAGCTAAAGTTGCAGTGGGTCTGGCACAAGTGGACACAACTGCGCCATTGATGATCCCTTCCAGTTCCATAACCATATCTGGAAACCATTCTGTGCCAGTGGACTTGGACACCATTGCTGTTGGAGTCGGGGAGGAACATGTTTCAAGGATGAGAGCACTCTTGCAAACTGGTATGTCTTCTGCCCACTGCTTCCCCTTGTTTCTCTACAGGAGTGATCTATGAAGATGCATATAAAAAAATCAGAGATGTCTTAGCATTGCCAATTATGTAATGACAGTATTTTTTTTTTATTTTTTTGCGGTCTCACGGTCTACATTTGTGCCTTTCTTCTGTCAAAGAAAAATCACTATTTAATACTCTTTGATGGAGGTGAAGACTTGAATTCTTTTTTCCCCTGTGGTGTAGTCTGAGTCGTCTGTTTGTTGCAGACGTGCCACTTCAGACGGCCAGATTCATATGTTATCTTAGTCAGCTGACAAGGAAAATATACTCCATAATGGCTCATCCCATAGTCAGCACCAAAAAGCATGTCACACCGAGCCACTGGCAATATTTTTTTTTTCAATATTTTTGAAATGCTTAGCCAGTGGCTCAAACTAACCCCAAGTGGAGTTCGGTTTCTGACTGATTTGCAAGGGTTGTGAATTTGGAGAAGATGACACAAGGTGTCCAACATATTAAACTTCCATTTTCATAGCTATGCATCAGACTTCTTGTTTGCAGCAATTTGCGCGCGTGTCGAGAGAGAGAGAGGAATTACAAGGGTTGCGATTTTGGAAAAGATGACACAAGGTGTCCAACGTATTGAACTTTCATTTTCATAGCTGTGCGTCAGACTTCTTGTTTGCAGCAATTTGCGTGTGTGTGTGTGTTCAATTTGATAAGAGTGATGCTTGATCTTTTCTGTGTCATTTAAACATTTTTGCTAGAGAAATGTTGAAACCTTGTTATCTTTAATCAAACTGAAGAATTGCATCAAATTTTCTGTTGCAGTGGAACTTGGGAAGCGATTTTTTTTCCCGCTGCTCAGCAGTACTCAATAAGATTATTGACGATGATGTGCATCAAATTTTATGTTGCAGTAGAACTTGGGAAGCGATTTTTTCCCCGCTGCTCAGCGGTACTCAATAAGATTATTGACGATAATGAAATAGCAGAACTCGCTACTCTTGATTATGAGACCCCAGAAATACAATATTTGAGAAGGCAGACATACAGCGAAATACAGTATAGGATGATTCAGGCATTCCATGAGGACAGAGAGGAGAGTGATAGATCTTGAGGACAGAGAGGAAAGTGATAGATCTACCGTTTCATCAGCATGCCGCTTGACAACGTCATGAGTTGCTTCATGCATGCTTGAAATGGAAATTCATCTGTCCGAGAAGCTTCCTCCAGCTTTGTTTATGAGCTTGTTCTAACTTGCAACTATGTTTTGCTTTCTAGTCGTTGATTTGCTTCCGGCTCTTGCAAGTCAAAGACCATATGGTCTAATTTCTCAGATCTCAAAGCTGTTGCAATGGGAGATGAGGGTAGCGAAATCTCTGTATGTCAGATTATAACTACAATTTCTACTTATTTGCCATCTTCTGTCCTCTGCTATTAGCACCTACACCATCATCTCCTTTTCTGTGGAATTGCATGATAACAACCTTATTAACCGTTACCACTAGTTCGGATTTGATGGGGTTCTCTTCATTGTTGATGCTCACCTTATTTAGATAACGTTCCAAATCAGATAACCGATCCTGGGTTATTTGCATTTTAGACCCTCTAATGTGCATTTTTATATTTTCATTCCAAAATATGTGTATTTGCATTTTAGACCTTATAAATACTCCTTGTTGCTTTTTGGATTTATTTGACCACTTGTTAATGGTTGTAATTAATGGCAAAGTTTTTGTTGCAAAAAGTGCGAACTTATAGGGTTTAGTTTGCAAATATGAAAAATCTCATTATTAATTTGCAGTTAACAAATTTACAAGATTTTAAATGCAAAATTTACAATTTAACATATAATAAAAAATTTTAAAATATCAAAAACTTATTTGAAAATTCCTCATATTAAATAAACCAATTTGATGTCTGTTAAATTTTACAAATGTTTATGATAAATAATACTAAAAGTTGTTTTTCTATGTTGTAAAACAGAAACAGAAAAAAAACATTAAATTATAAATATATTTTATTTTAATTTTTTGTATTATTCTTTTGCAATATAATCAAAATAATTTTAGTAATTTTATCATGAGAATTTATAAAATCTCATCGCGTAGAAGACACCAAATTGATTTATTTTGGGTGTATTTGTTAATATATGCAGAAAGGATTGATTTTATTTCGGGTGTATTTGGAAACATATGTGGAGAATGGGGAAGTAGAAAATTTTTTGAAACTTTGTGAGATTGATACGTTATCATACAAGTAATAAATTGAATAATTGCGATATAAATAATTGTAATAAAGAAATAAAAATGGAAAAATATAGTAGTTAAAGTATTTAGAATGATTGGAATACATAGAAAGATGAGTTTCCTCTTTTCCCTTCCTTTCCTAATTATATTACCAAAAATACCTTTTATGTGAGAAATATTTTTAAAAGATAAACTTTACATGTAATAAAGATGTTTTCTCGTATTTTCTTTGATACTATAAGAAAATTAATTTTTAGCAATATTAACATTTTCTCGTATTTTCTTTTAACATTATGTAACATTTTCTAAAGATATTTTCTTATATTAATATTTTTAATAAATGAAAATTGATTTTTGATATAATTTATTGTGTTTTTTAAAATTTGGAAGACACTAAATTTATTAATTTAGTATAATTTTTAAATAAAAATTTAATATTTTAAGTTACCTTTTTGTTATATGTTAAATTGCAATTTTACAGTTTAAACTTTGTAAGTACGTTTTTTTTTTTTTTTTTATTCTAACTTTGTAAGTATGTTAAGTGTAAATTATGCATGAGGTTTTCGTATTTACATATTAAACCTTATAAGTATACATATTTTGCAAAATAGGCCTTACCATTAACAAGCGTCTACAAATGGTTAACGTGAGGTTTAAAAAACAATAAAGGAAAACTTTTTTTGAGTTTAAATGCTAATACGCAAACCTTTTGCAAAGAAATTAAAGCCAATCTTTACTAATTAGGCAACAGTTTCTGCGAAGGAATGCCACTGCGGGATTTTATTTCACCCTAATCCTGTCTCGATCTAATTGGCAGCAGGTTGATATTTTGGAGATATGGAAGCTGTGTAGAGTGGACCACCCATTTTAGATCCAAATAAAATTCCCATTGTTCGTGATTCATGTTTTATTGGACTCATGCCATCCTCCTCTACCACACGGGCAAATGCATCTTGTTTGAGGATTCTTAATCAATTGAACATGGTACTTTCGTATTTTTATAGATTTTATTATTGTTTATATGTTTCATTTTTGCTTCACAAAATTTCATGGGCAAAGAGTTCAACTGTTTTCTCTTATTAGCTTTGTTGTCAAGTAGAAGAAACAATAAAACATATGAATAGAATTATGCATCCTTTATTGCAAATCAACTGCGGTGTCAGCTCGATATGGTGCCTTTGGCACAGTGGTAATAAGGTCTGCCCCACAGCTGGGCTACCCCATTTCTACGCATAGCAGCAATAGCATCACACGGAGCGGTGGTGTTATTCTCCCGAATTATATGGGAGTGCCCACTAGTTAGAAGAATTAAGAAATTTTGAAATATTGGTTGATGTTTGTAGAATATTATTAGAAAATCGTAATAAGAATGTCTTAGGAGTTTACTGTAATATTAGTTGAGATGATTGTAAATATTCTTTTTTAATAGTATTTTTATATATTGTGACAACTCATATTACAATCAAACTCATTCGAAGAGAATCTGTAAAATCCACACTTTTCAAGAAGACAACGCAGAAATTACACCTCTAGCTGGCAGATTTTGATCCCGCCTGACATCATAAATGACGGCACCTTGTACTACCAGGGCAGTGGGCTAGTGTAAACATTCTTGAAACAGAAGAAAATCACGTGATATAATAAAGATTATGATATAAAGTAAAGTTAAAATAAATATAATAGTTGTATATATAGTTATATCTAAATGATTAAAAGTAAGATAGTTGTATAGAAAGATAAAAAAAAATAATTGAAAAATAAAATAATTACGGAGATTAAAAAGTTTTAAGTTGAACCAAACATATCTTTAATGTTACTTTTTTCATTTTTCATAATTATGATTACTTTTTGCTTACATTTTCTAAAAATAGCATCTTTGGATAATAGATATATAGCTAATAAATTTTATGAGAAATTATAATATAAACATAGTAGATATATAACTAATCATTTTTTTGAAGAAATTGTAATATAAACTTAGTATATGTTATTAAAAAAAGTTTGTAATACATAACATTTTTTAAATTATAAATAAATATACATAAATAATAACATGATAAATAATTAAAATTAAAAAATAGATTAAGCATAGAGTCTTTACAGTTATCAGAAAGTACTAAATCATTTTCCTATATAATAGCTCGGTATGAGAAGATATTAAGGGTGTTTTTATTTTTAATAAAACTTTTCATCTAAAATTTTTTACTTTTTATAACTATCTAATTTTTTATTATTTTTCACATATTCGTATACAAATTATTCTACTTTTCAATCATTTTTTTACAATTATCCATACAACTAACCTATTTATTTTGGATCCAAAAAAAATTATCTATTTTAATTTCATTCTCTTTATTCTTTATTATTATTACTACCATATTATATCATTTTCTCTCCTTTCGACAACTTTTACACAAAAAACTTGCTATTTTTCCAAATATACTCACTACGTTTGTATATATTTTCAAAAATGCTCACTCCATTAAAGGCTATTAAGTAAGTAAATGATTATCCATTTAAATGTTCGTTACAATTTCCTAAATCACAAAAATACTCTTGGTGTAAAATAATAAAAGATGAAATAAAATAAAATTAGAATAAAATTAGAGCTCTTTATATTTAAAACTCTTGTGCAATTAGGGTAGTGGTGGATTATGATATTAAAAATTTTGAATTCAATTTTAAATTTAATGGACATATTAGTAATTTCATAAATAGACTAATAACATTTATTAACATCTGTAATGGAGTAGACATTTTTTAGATTACATGCAAACTTAGGAGATATATTTGAGATTTTTGAAACATAATACATATATTTGGAAAAAATTCTAAAAATTTTTTATTCAAAAGTTGTATCATTTTTCAAACACACTATAAATCACTTTTCTTGACAACAATCTTCTAGTCAAATATTTTTTTTAAGGATCACGGAATCACTTTCCTTGCTGGTCAAATATTGTTTTTAAAGATCCATTTTAAACATACCTATTTCGTTTTATCCTATTTTCAAATATACCTACAAAAGTTTCGAGTGAGTCCACTTTTGAGTAACACGTAAATTTCATATATATCCGTTCCGGTCATCAGTAGAAGCAGTTGTTTACACATGTGAAATGTTTAAGATACTTCTGGTTAAGAGGAACCAAATAATGCCGAATGGGTGGTGATGGTGGCGGTGGAACTGGGTACTCATAGGTTGGGGAGATGGAGGTAGTGATCGGGAATACGGCATTAGTGGGGCTCCATGAGCTGTTATAGGTGATGGAGGCGGCGGCTGATGAATTAGTCATGGAGAAGACGGAGATGGGGCAAGTGAGTAAGTTCTTGGCAAAACAAGAGAAAAAATGGATGGTGGGGCCAGCAGTGGTGGAGAAGAAAGATGAGCTGATGGTGGTGGGGGGAAAGAGCTTTCGCCTTTTCCCCTCATTCCTGCATGGCAATGGCATCCATGGGGGAAGATGATGGAGCACGTGGCGTCATGGACGCCGCATACAGTCTTTTCCTAGAGGAAAAGGTATAAACATTGACGGGAAAATACATGAAAAAATTAAAGAAATAGAGGGAAAATATGAAAATGAAAATTTGAGAAATTTTCTGTATGAGGAAAAATCCACTGGATGAAATAGACAACAAAACAGAAAAGGAGATGTCGATCCATACAATTACTTGATCTTAATTTTGTTTGGATACAAGTAACTCTGTAATTTAGTTTGATGATAAAGAGATTTCTTGGCTTTCATTAAAAAAAAAAAAAAAGAACTTTCATGGCTAAGAAAGGTTGAAATTTTGTTCTTTGGGTTTTTAGGTGCTAATAGGAATTGCAATGACTGCACAAAAAAATTATAAAAAAATAGGGATGTTCCAAACAGGAACAGGAACCACTTAAAGAGATCGGAGATCGTGCAGATGAGGGGGGCCTGCTTGATAACTTGCTTGTTGTTGAAGAAATCATTCGAAATTCCTCATAGGAACCAAGTAAGGCGTCGAAGAGGAGACAGATTGAGGACATGGAGAGGATCTCGCTGATGCTTCTCCTCTCAGTATTTGCCATAGGATCCCAGTCTTCCAGCAACGAATGCCACCGTATCTTCCGAGCCAGGCAGAACTGCGTAAGCAACGCGTGCGCAAGGCAAGTGTCATGGCACAACGATGGGTGAGGGGTACTCTTAGATTTTAAAAGTGTCAATTTCAATAATCTCTAAATCTACACAGTCGTTGCCCTCATCAAATTAGGCCCATGTTGGCTAAGCTCGGCAACAATAACCGCTTCAAGTTACGTAGAGAAGAGCTGTGTCTTCGGCCAATCAGCAACGTGCAACAATCTCAATTCGCATCCATCTCCTCTACCATCCCCAATATTGGCGATGAGCCCCTCACTAGTTCCAGACATGGCTGCCTTCAATTCACGCTGAACCGACGCCAATCCACGCACCCCTCTATAACATTGTAGGTCCAAACTATCGACGATCGACAAGCCTCTTTGATCATCCATCACTGAAGCCCAATTCCTTTTCAGCAGAAACGTTCAACAATCTCCCCTGTTTTTTGGCATGCACTCATCAAATCGTCAGGCCACCAACAATGATCAAGCAGCGTCAACAACCATCAAAATGTAGTAACCACGTTCTCAGTCATCCAGTGCCAAACACAACAAATTCCCCATCCAAATCTAGCCGCCTATCGTCCCCAGCTCGCTAGCAGCATCAACAACAGTACAAGCACCGAGAGAGCCAAACTGCTGTAGCTGAAAGTAGAGGACAATTTCAAGCAAATATTGGCCAAAATTTTCCCAGTGACATCAAACAATCATGCTAGGTTAGCAAGACAGTTCAACAACTCTAATTGTACAGTAATGTTTGATGCCTCCTTCCCCTCTATAGACTACCCATTTCCATCGTCAATTATGCATTCCGAATCATTGCACATCCTGCCGCCATCGCTGGATTCTAGCAGCTATCCAACAGCCACCGTCAGGCAGGTGCGTACACAACCCTGTTACTGGCAATAAAGTGGTGTTGCTTGCATTTGTCGGTGTCAGATTCAAGTGGGGTTGTAGATTGTTTCGTGCAGGTGGTTGGTTGAGATAGAGAAGCTACCACCTCTTATCATTGATTTGATTAGGCTTGAGTAGTCGATTGTTGGCACTGGAAGATAGAATTGCGGATGGGTTTCTACCAATAGAGCAGTTCATCAACACTAGAAGTGGTGTGCTCCTTCACTGCCAGAAATAACTAGTTTCGATGAAGGTACGGCAATAATGACCTCGCTAGTTTTAAGGAAGGCAATGACGACGTGGTTTTTGATAGGTTTCTAGCTAGATTTTGCAGACTGGTGATGGAGTAGTGCCAATCGTGTATAGTGATGATGCTAGAGATGGGAAGACAGATTTTCCTCCGGACCGCAGTGAGCTAAAGAGTCAAATCTGGAGGAGACAGCAGCATTGAGCAACGATGAAATGCTAATGAGCGACGATGCTTGTTACGTTTTTTTGATAGAATTGTTACTGTTGATTTTTTTTTTTATTGAAATATATTTACACACATCTCAATACATACTACATTGAAGGCCGGAGATATTCTTACAAATCTGAAGGCACTATGTCCACTAAATAATCAAGAAGACACAGCTTCCAATCACTAAACCGGAGATCATTGCTCCCACACCCAACCAAACAGGAGACCACTCGTGTCGGGGAATCGATCCCACGACCACAGCGCGTGCCGGATGCTGCGGTGGCAGCGCTGACCAACCGAGCCGTGGAAGATGGATTGCTAATTGTTATGGTTGATTTGATGGGGCATGAGCGGTCGATTGCTTGCATTGGAAGATGGATTGTAGCAATTCCTCCGCAGATTACCCATTTCCATCCTCCAGCAATTCCTCCTTCGACATCGTCAATCGCACCTTCCCGCCGCCACCGTTGGATTCCAGCATATATCCAACACCCACCGCCATTGCCACTGTATTCGATCGACAGATACCCATTTCTATTCGAATCATGGGCAATTTGGTCATTTAGAATTATTTATCCAGTGAAACCGACTCAATTTCATACTCCTTAAATAGACGAGAGGGCTGTGACACGGTGCACTCACGTGTACTTAGCCTCGATCTACCTGGGTGAAAATCTTATTTTTTATTTTTTTTAAATTTTTTTTACAAAACTGTTAATTTAAATATATTTAACACATATATCAATTTTTACCTTTTTAGATATTTACGTATATATTTTTAAAAAATTTAAAATCAGTGGCATTTTTGTAATAATAAAAAAATAGTCTCGTCGAATAGCCAGTGTTTCAATAAACAACCATGAATTTTGATCTTTTATGATTAAATGCTTGGATCGGGCTAAATTCGTCTTTCGACCGTCCTTCCACAATGCTATATCTGGCTAAATTCATCTTAACTATTCATTTAAAATTTCGACTAAGCTGGTGTCAAAGCCATTAATGAGATAGATATTTTGCAAAACACTCCCGCTATCAGTCACAGGATAGTTTGCAATCTAGTCCCTCTATTAGTCACCCCTGTGAGTCCACGGACTCCTTTTCTGTCTCTACCTCCGAATCTTTTAGTCTCCTTCTCTTAGATCTCATTCATATCCCATTCGTTTGCCTTTTTGGATTTTTTATATTTTAGTTTTTTTAACTATGCATATTTGCTTTTTAGCTCACAAGTTTTATGTATTTACTTTTTAGACTCTGTAAATTTGCCTCTTTACATTTTATTCTCTATTATTAATGCCTGTTAAAAACTCTATTGTTAATTGTATATATGAGTTGACTCATAACCTATTCTTCAACTATATATATGAGTCAACTGATAAATATGAATCGACTCATGAACATGAATGGATTCATATGTATAGTTAACGGTACATCATTAACAGCAGGGACTAAAATGCATGGCAAACTTATGGGGGGTTTAAAAAATAAATACGTGAAACTCATGGGCTAGAATGCAAATACGCATAGTTAGAAAGACCAAAATGCAAAAATCCCACTTGCCTTCTTTCACATGGCTTCACGTCTCCTTCGTTGTTAGTGACTTTCGTGCTCCCTCTATCTCAAATTTTTAAAGAGCGATATCCATTTCTAGCGTCAGTGTCACAACCTCGCAAAACAGATCAATGACAACAATCGGGAGGAAGATGGCCGACATTCAAAATGAAGGTCTCGGCTAGCACCGCCTCCGTGAGACACGTGCAAAACATGGTCTCCTCATCAAGAAAAGATTCGCGGGCGGAATGAAAAATGACGACAGAGAGATTTTGCAAGTCGGAGGGCATAGAGACGAGAAGTTATGGCATGAATCGGGGAAATCACCGACGATTAGAAGAAAATGAAGTCGCCTGCTGTAAAAGGCTTGGAAGGCTTGTTTCTGTTAGCGTCCATCTCTCGTGCGGTTTCTGTTGGACGGTTGCTAGATATGTTTGGTTCTAATGGTTATTTGGGTGCGCTTGTTATCCGATGCCTCTATCGCAAGGTTGAGAAGATACCCATTTTGGGGTTGCTAGACAGCAAGCAAGAGGCGCAAGACACTGTAGCCATGCATGCGGTTTCCAGCAATGTAGTGAGCAAAAGAAGGCAAGGAATTAGGCCAGCAGTAGAGGGAGGTGAAGGGCTTGTCGAAGGAGAAAGTCGAGGATGCAGAGAAGCCGACCATGGCGGAGAGGAGACAGCTCTCACAAAATTGATATACAAGTTGTAGAAAAAATGATGCAGAGAAAGAGTCTGAGCAAGAAAAGGAAGCTGGAGCACTTGTGTGAAGTGCTTGATCGGTCTCCAAATTGTAACATTGCACAAATACGCAAGCCGCTGAGAGTTTAAGAGGCTAGGAATGTTTGCATTTTTTACTACAAAAGGAAAGATCTCCAAAGGTTGATTGAGGAAGATTGATTACTTGTAATCTTAAGGTGTGTTTGGAAATAGACAAAATTTTTGATGAAAAGTTACAGAAAGCAGAAGTTATCAAATGATGTAATATAATAAGGGAAATGATGAGAATCAAATATGATAAAGTTGAAATAAATAATTTAGTTGTATTGGTAATTGCGTAGAAATGATTAAAAAGTAGGATATTTGTATAGAAAAAATATGAAGAAATAATTAAAAAATAGGATAGTTGCGGAAAGTAAAAAATTTTAACTTAACAACTTTTACTTATTACGAAACACACCCTTTATGAAAAAAATTATAATGGATCTAGTCAACAGAATTTTTTAAGTTGAAGTCTCTTGCAACAACATAATTCGAGAATTGGGAATTTGTTGCTTGCTTGCCCTACTTTTGGATTGATGAAATTGTGGAAATGAAATTTTCGACCTCGTTGATACACGCAGGTATCTGTGTGGCTTCCAGCATCTGTCACTTTCGTTGAGCATCGTCTTTCTTCGTACTCATAACTCCCAAACTCCATGTGCGTAAATACTCTTGGGATCTGATGAATACTCACCATTCCATGAACCATAGTGGTAGACTTGTCAAAAACAGCTAAAATAAAAAAACAGCAGCAGCTCCAAATCTCCTCCAATGGCAATGAGACGAAGAAGAACAAGAATGAGTTGAGCCTGCCGTTCTCGTTTGAGATCGGTGTAATTACGTTCTCATGGTTGCCAGTAGCCTCAAGCCGGTAATGGATGGCATTTTGTACTTTTGTTCAGAGAGAATCGGGCAGCAGAGACAGAGAGACGGGATGATTTATCATGTATCTACAGCTCTAGTGGAAGAGTAGTTCACAAGTAGGGGTGTTTTTGCAAATATTCTGGACACATTAATTACCTTGGCATCACCCATATTGTGAAATGTAATCTAACAATACACAAAAATCTCACAAGATCAGACAGCCAAAAATGATTGTCCAAGACAACGGGGCGTTAACGACCGAGTGTAAAAACTTAGCACTTACTACTTAGCAACCGTGGCCAGATCTTATTAGTCCAAACTAAACAAATATCCTATTTAGCCTACCTTAAAAAACTCATTTATAAATTTTTTTTTACTTTTTTCTTAATACACTTATTTATCAACATATAAACTAACTTTTACTATTTATTCATTTTGTTGAGTTTTTTAAATATTTATATGTATATATATTTAAAATAATCTTATTTTTAAAAATCTAAAAAATATATATACCTAAAATATTAAAACTTAATTTATATATTAAATATACTTAGACAAGCAAATATATAAAAAAACGTAAAATAAAAATTATTATACAAAATTTTTTAAAATAAACTAAGCAGAACATGCACTTAGCCTAGCCTAACCCGATCATTCATTCATTCCTCATCCTAGCCTAACCCGATCATTCCTCATCAGCAACCACGGACTTTGGTTGTATGCTCCCGAGCTCATACACTTATTTTTTTTATTTTTTTTCGAAAATTTTATTATAAAATTATTAGCCCCAGTATATTTAATCTTTGGGTAAATTTTTACCATTTTTGGATTATTTTATATATTTATTTTTTATTTTAAAAATAGTAATATTTTAGGTAATTTTAAATTACGAAAACGCCACTGATTTTCAAAAATTAAAAATAAATATCTAAAAATATTGAAAAATGATAAAAATTAATACATACATTAAATACACTTGAGCTAACAAATTTATAAAAAAAATTTCAAAAACAAATTAAAAAAAATAAGTATATGCGCTGCCTGCTCAAGAAAGCATGCAACCACACAACCACGGTCCAGCAACCACCTCTTACCATCCACTCTCCCAGTACACACTCATTTTCCCGGTACACAACCACAATTTATTCATCATGATTACTGATTACATCATAGACATATGTCCTCATGCAACCCTACAAATTATATAAAAATAAAAATAAACCCATTTACACCCCCACCCCAATCCAAACGGAACAAACAAACAAACAAACAAAAAAACATGCAATTCGATTTCAAATTTCAAAACCTAATGCAGCCAGTCTATGGGCCCCACCATCGCCTCCATTTCTGCCACCTCACGCTGTCATCAGCGCCTTCTTCAGCTCATCGCTCACGTCGCCGTCCACCGCATTCAGGCAGCCGGATTCTGGCACCTTGCTGTCGCCTCGCCGATCTCTCCTTCCCGTAGCAGCTTTCCCACCATCTCTCGCCTCTCGGTCGTGCCTGTAGGAATCCCGACCACCGCCGAGGGAAAACGACTTCCCGGCACCGATGTCCAATCGGAGCTCTTCAACGGCCTTTCTCAGCAATCCGTTCTCCTCCCGCAGAGCCTCCAACTGCCGCCGAACCGACGAGCACGCATCCGCCACGTCAGCTACCCCGCCGTTTAACTGATGATTGCCACGTGTAAGGCTGGCCTTTCTCGAATCTCCCGCCACGTGTTCGATTGAGATCTTGTTCATCACGAGAAGCGGGATTTTCCCCATCGAGATTTGGGCCGGCGAGTTACCCCCACCGCCGTCCTGGAACGCACTCCGCAGCTCCGCCGGGAATCTGACACCCCACCGGAATTTCAGCATAGCGCTGCTCCGGATCGGCAACACGCTCCTGGCGCTAACCTCGACGCCGGAGAGGAACTGATCGAACTGGCTGCTAGCAGTGCTGATATCCGGCAACAGCACCCCGTTCGCCTTCTTCCCCGGGAAGTTCCCGTTCGAAGGCCGGAACGACCCGCCGCCGTTCTCGACGGGCGTATCAGGACTGTCGAC
Organism: Annona squamosa; assembly: GCA_035584095.1. Classification (NCBI taxonomy): domain Eukaryota; kingdom Viridiplantae; phylum Streptophyta; class Magnoliopsida; order Magnoliales; family Annonaceae; genus Annona; species Annona squamosa. The sequence continues at coordinate 10,625,237 of JAXCLR010000081.1, forward strand.
CAACGGCCCTTCCTCATCCGTCTCCACGTCTCGATCATGGCCGTTGATTTTCCTGCCGAATAATGTCGGCACCTCCGCTTGAAAAGCGATGGTCGATCCGGACATCTTCCGGATGGAGAAATCCCCAATCTGGGGCTTGAATTGGAGGAAAAAGGTGGGATTTTTCCCTCTTCCGAGGAGACTGAACTCTGCGCTCATAGCCATGGGAGCAGAAGACGGCGACCCGAAAGGTCCGATTCCAGTCTTGATAACGAGGGAGAAGGGATTCCAGGAGTCGTTGGGCCGGTAGGAAAGCTTGACAGCGGGGCCGGACTCGAAGGCAGTGCCGAGACCCAAGCAGAGCTCTTTCGCATCGCCGGCAGAGACTCCAGAGATGAACGGAAATCCCAAGACGCTGAGAGGGATCTTTGCTCGCACCAGGGGCTTCTGATCGTCGCGGAACTTGAGAGACGCCTTCATCTTCTTCAGCAGCCGGCGACAGAAGAGGGATTAGGGTTTTAGAGAGAAAAGGAGGGTTTTTGCTCTGATTTGATCCGGGAGAGCTTAAATCGACATGGAATTAGGGTTATGTGTGAGAAAATCTCTCTTAAGATGGGGGAAGTGGGGCCACTTTTGGAGGGAATTCGGCGAATTTGAAAGCTGGGATGGGATGCGGTGTTTTTGATTTCAGAGAGCGGAGAACGGAGGGAGATGCCGCTGTTTGCTTTGGCATTATTGAGGCAGAGACCATAAGGCCCGAGGCCTTTTGGGACACGGACTTCCTGCGTTTCGTTTCGCATGCTTATCGTGCGTAACCACAGTGTTAAGGACCCACTGTGGTTCATGCCAGATAGGAAGAGACGAAAACATTCTCCGTTGTTTCGGTTTACAAGGATAGCATAAGAAGGCACCGTTCGATGCCTTTTGTTGACTGCCTTCGAAAGAGATGATACAGCATATTCGGGGACAACGGGTCCGGACCACGAGAGAGAGATATGTTATGCAAGCAAAAAAAAAAATATATTTGATTATACAAGCCAAAAATTATTAATTATGCCACCAAGTCGAATAGATTGCAGAACTCCATCCGACCATGAGAACAGCTATCCCGTCGAGTTAATTGAATCAATTAGACTATAAAATAGGATAAAATTCCAAGCTTCTTTGGTTGAGATCCGGTTAAAACTCAAGTTGCCCTTTAAAGTAGACATGAAGATGTGTTCCAAAAGATATAAAGATATGGCTTGAATGAATTGCTCTGATAGGACCATGCTTAGATCTACCACCCCACCACCGGCAAGTGGGAAGGAAGAGACGACCAGAGCCGAGCCACCCCCAGACCCATCCAGAGCTGGGCCATCCTCAGACCCATCTGAGGAAGTGACAGAGCCCAGATATCGGTTGC
>JAXCLR010000081.1:10626720-10637923 GCA_035584095.1 Annona squamosa
TTGTAAACAGATCATTGTCTGTAATAGAAGGATTTCCGTTTCCGTTCAATTCTCTGAATTCTTGCTCGGTCCTATCATGCTCTTTCTTATATTTGAAACGAATTTTTCACTTTTGATATAACTTTTTTATTTTCAATATACATTATTACATTCCCATTCTATTTTTCCTTCATTTTGCCGCAGGTATGCTTATTAAGGCGTTTTTTTTGTGGTGAGCACTATTCCACTGGCGAGATACACACAAATATAAATGTTTTTCTTTTATATGTAGTTTTTTACTCGCTAACGATTGCTTTTTTATACTGAATAATTGTCACAACGTACAAATCGATGTAGTATAAATTTTTCACGGGAATACCTCTGCCCGTGTTTTTTTATTATGTCAAATTACAACGAAGATAATTTTCTTTTCGGCAATCAAATTCAGAATCAAGGCACAGATGCCCTCATGTTATGCTTTTAGGTTACACTATTGTTGGATCTCTTTGTTGTGTTAGCTATATACCTTGGATTCCAAGTGTTTTTATGATTGGACTATTAATTTAAATAATTTCATTAAGACATTTAATCTCAAATTTAGCTCAATTAGGGGTAAGTTCTCAAATTCATTTGTTGTTTGTGCAATTAGGTGAAGCGAGCACAAAATCAATGCAAAAATTCGAAGATTTGGAAGTTATGAGTGAAAAAACATTTAAGAAAAGGAATTTGAAGCACAAGTAGAATGAAAACATATATCCAAATGGGGTAAAACGTGTTAAAGAAATTTTCACATAATGTAAAGTGTGTCATGATCAAAATCATTAAAAAAGAAGCAAAAACTCGCATTCAAAGTGTGATACAATTTGAATTGTGTTTCGCTCAAGGAGACATGGTTCAAATTGTGTCCCACTTGGAATCAGCTTAAGCATGTTGCTTTTGTGGAATTTTACATGATTTCTTAGATAAAACTATTCAAACACTTGGAGCATACAAATTTAATGATTTTTACATCATCTTTTAAGCATGTCTTGGAGTTGGAGGCCAAAGTTTAATAAATAGTAGTAATTAATAAGAGAATAGACAAGAGGTGTGTCATTGTAAGAGATTCAAGACACTGTTTACGACTCAAATAATAAATTTTTATTTTCTTTTTTATTTTAATTGGCTCAGTTTGTGATAAATACTTGTAATGATATTGTCTTATTATGTGGATTAACCCAAAATAATCTTAGCCTAATTGTTTTTAGAGTTTAGATATATACCATGTGATACTATGCAAGGTTGTTATGATTCTATTTGTTTGTGAAAGATAATTTGTTTTAATTTAATATTTGCTTAGTGTATGGACCTCCCTTTGAAATGATTTTATATGTTAGGCGAATAAACCGAAGGGTGAAAGTCCAACATATAATAATCAATATATTAAATATGAAAGTTTAGACCATGAAAATATGCATAACACTCTTGATGAATTCTATGAACTACTTCATAATTTGATGGACCATAATCAATATAATCCCATAGAAACACGTATTTATAAATACTAGAGAATGTCTTTTGAGCCTTAAAAGATAATATAATATTAAATTAAGATTTGTTTTTCATCAATGCAAATTATACATATAAAATAACAAAGTCAATCATCCATTATAGAAAAGTCATATGTAAAACCCTAAATCATAGATCTTTGATACCCTTAATTTTTAAATTTGGAGATGTTTGGCAAATATTAAAAACATTAAGTAAAATTTTTCAATTTAAAACTCTTCATTTTCTATAATTATCATATTTTTTAATTATTTATTTACATTTTCATATATGACTACCTTACTTTTTGATACTTTTTAGGGATAATTACACTTATACCCATAACAATTGCACGTAATTCCCAACACACTTACAATATTTCATAAATTCCGTTTATATCCATAACAATTACCTTAAATTTCTCTCATACCCATACCGTTAAAACCATTCTTATCTATCTCATTAAAAAGATAATTTTGCCATTTTAAAATTTTTTCTAATTAAAATAAATCAACCTTAATTTGATTTTCAAGTTATTTAATATCTTGTATTAATTATTTACTACAATCAATCAAGTCATGTTGAGGTTAAATTATCTCAATTAAAAAATTTTAAATGAGCAGAATCATCTTTTCATTTTTTCAATGAAGTATGTAATTGTGGCTTTAACGACGTGGATGTAAGAAAATTTATGGTGAAATATTATAAGGTGAAATATTATAAGTATAAAAGAAATTTATGAAATGTTATAAGTATATTAAAAATGATGTGCAATTGTTATGAGTACAAGAGGAATTATCTCTTTATTTTTTCTCCTTTTTAAGCTTGATAATCTTATTTTTTTCTCTTTTTTAATTTCAAATGTCGGGCATTTCAAAATTGGATGAGATGAGGATGTGATGAAATTTTAGAATGTAAATGTATGGATAATGGGTAAAGACGCACTGAGAATAAGTCTGAAAATGAGTAAAATTGTGTTTGAGAAACAAAGGGAATGCAATTCTATTGAACTTTATTTTATAAAATTGTTAGCCAAAATGTATTTAGCGTATTTATTAACTTTTACTATTTTTTGAGTATTTTAGATATTTATTTTTAATTGATACATAGATAAATACAATTGGGCGAACAATTTTATAAAAAAAATTAAAAAAAAAATATGTCTAAGCGCCCGGTGCTCCATGCTCCCGAGAGCACTTGCAGCATAGGATTACATTCTTTAAATAAAGGTGCATTGGAATTTTAACATCTCGATAGAGCGTTCACACTCTAACAGCTATTTTACGTGGAATTTAACAGGGGAAAATGCATATGGCAACGGCGAAAGTACTACAGATACGGGGTTTGACGACTTAAAAGATCGTGACCGAAAAAAAATATATTTTTAAATATTTTCGTATTCACGCCGGTCTTATTTATAATTAGATTCATCCAGTTAAATTTGATAATTTTTGAAATTGTTGTTTGGTTTTATTTTGATATGAACGCTCCCAGTTTCATTGGGAGGAGATCTAATGGGGCTCATACATTTATAAAAAAAATTGAAAAAGTAACGAAAAGTATTTTGCTTGACCTCTCATAAATTATCCAATTTACGGACAACTATATAAGATTGATACTGCGCATATTTATTATCATTAGATCTTTAAGTGTACTTTCTTTTTTTTTTTGATGAAAAAGAAAAAATCCTATTCCAGCTCCCTTACACTACAAGAGGAAGAAGGGATAAAGTGATCCAAACAATTCATTACTAAAAAATTGTCTGCATAAAATTTTCCCAAAAGAACTTGGGGGTTACCCCACCAAACCTGACTATCCAAAAAAGAAATACATACAAAATCTGTTAAAGATCTTTAAGTGTACTTACTAGCTTGGAAATGTATATTATCGTATTTTTCAGATGGATATGTACAAAATATCTAAATTAGCATTGTAATCAACCTATTAAATATTCTTACAAATTTCATACAATATTCTAATATACATGTAACACCATCTTTAATTTTTTCACACCGTGAATACTCCCGCCAAATGAGGAGACTACTGCCACCACTCACTTGCTAAACCAGGTCATTGCTGTGCATGTCGATTGGTTTACCACGACGCTGCTTGCGTCATGGCTATATTATCATATTTAAGCGATAAAATATTTACATTTATTCATAAATGTATGAAAATATAATAATATTTACGAAATAATTTATTCATCTATAAATGACGTTTCTGGCCATTTAGACTTTAAATATATAACTACAAATTGATATATAAATTAAGTTATTTTTGTTATATTGATATTATACATTTTTTAAATATATATCATTTGGATGAAACTCTAGTTAGTAATTGAATAAAAATTGTATTTTGATTCATTATTGAGGTGACCAAAAAATGAAGGTAATACAGTAGAATATTTATCAATACAAGTGCTAATGAAGTATTCTCTCAAATATTTCCAGTATATTTGTACATGAACAAAATTTTTAATGAAAAATTTTGAAAAGTAAAAGTAAAAAATAATGTAATATGATAGGAGTAATAATGATGAATAAAAATGATAAAATTAAAATAGATAAGTTAAATATATAAATAATTATGTATAAATGACTGAAAAGTATAATAATTATATACAAAAATATGAAAAATAATTAAAAATTAAAATAATAATAGAGAATAAAAAATTTTAGATAGAAAAATTTTAACTTATATTTTCACCACGTTGCCAAATACACTCTTAAATTCAATTCAACGATTAAGGTGGCTTGATGATAGATCAAATAACTTGTGCCTAAAATGAACTTAAATTAAATAATAAAGTTTGGACTGAGAAGGAGGAACAACAATCCTTGACTGGTCGTGCAGGACTGACGTCAACGTAATCTCAGCCATTGGTCCCAACTCCCACTCGCCGTCATCGAGCCCGTGTAGTCGTGCGTATAAGTTTTTTTTTTTTTTTTTTTTCACTGAAAAAATCTACGCATCGATTGGACGGGAATACCGCATCGGAGTTGGGAGTGGGAAAAAAAATTTTCGCGGACGCGGGAAAACGAAAACGGAGACGCAAACGGGAATTCGAAGAAATGTATTTTTGTTGGTTGCCTGTTTCCTTCCTTCCTTCCTTCCTTCCTTCCGTGCCTATTTCTCTACCGAAGAATTAGGATTCCAGAATATCGATAGGCTGGGTTCTTCTTTCTAGGGTTTCTTCAGGAGAATTAGTATTTCCTTCTCTTTTCGTCGTTGAGGTTTCTTGAGGCTCAAGAAAGAAACCAATGGTTAGGCCAGTAAAGCGCGAGCCGGGAACGAGCAGAAGGGGAGAGGAAGCCGGAGAAGAGACGGCCGGAGGGGAGTCGCCGCCTCATGAGGTCGCTGCCAATCGGAGGATTCTGAGATCTCGCTATCTGGCTGTGAAGCATCTGATCAATGGTGCAGATTCCACTGCCTTCTGTTTCAGCTGCCTACTCACTTTTTTTAATTTTTGTTTTGTGTGTTTTTCTCTGTTCTGGTGATTTGTAATGGTTTTGATTGGCAGATGAAAGAGAGGATATTTCTCGAGTGGATTCGGATAAGTTCAGGTCTATCATCAGCGAAGTTGAGAATCTGCATCAACATGGTTAGTTTTCTCTCAAAACTGCTTTCTTTTTTCTCTTAAGAAGTCGATATTTATTTTTGTGTTTTAAATTTTAGGTGCCCCTGATTGGTCATATTCTCTGCAATTTTCTTATTTGATTTTCTTGTGCATTGTCTTGACTTTCTGCTACGCGGTCATTGGTTGATTGATTGGTTATTGTTATTATTTTGCAGTACTTCATAATTTCTCTGAAATTGGTGTTTGCACGTATTTTTATTGGTGTTTATGATGAATGATTGTGCTAATCCGGTGAAAAGTTGTTTATTTGTGGGGACTTTTTGAACAATTCAGCTAGGCTGCTTGGAATCCTCTATTGAATTTGATCTTTTGAGGTGAAGATTAATTATAAAGTGATATTTCTGTCTTATTGGAATTAAATTTCTGTAATTCAAACTGACTGTTTCAAGGTCTATGTTTTCTTTTTTCATCTTTGTTGATTTAAATGCAAAAACTACCAAAGGAAAAGTAAAGTGAAACGCACTGAACCATTTCAGCATTTTGGGTGGACGGTTAATTGATTTTGAATTCAAACATCTAATGTTATCTTAAAAAGCTTGCTGTTGGTTGCTTTTAGAATTAAAAACCTGTTTTCAACTTTTTTAACCTTTATGCTTAACTTTTCTTTGATGAATTCGACATCTCTATATTTTGCCATTCGGTATCTCTACTTTTAATTGACGTTTCCTTTGTGTTTACCTTGAACGCTCTGCTTGTGTTTGTCTACAGTTCAGAAACCCCGTGAACAAGTTGCTGATGCAGAGGCACTTTTGGACATTGCCAACACGTTGGTGACATCAGTAAAGTCGCAAAGCAATGAAGGCATTACACCATCGGATTTTGTGACAGCTCTTCTTGAAGCATTTGGGCCACAAGATGGGGCATTGAGTTCTGACCAAGTCAGCAGTAAAATTTCTTGGGGAGACTTGGGTGTTGCTACCTCTTGCGTCTTCATGAAGGCCTCGGGGTTTTCTACAATGTAAGCACTAATTCGTGAGCTCATCTGAAAGGAAACAAAATCAGATTAGTATTGGTAACGTAGGCTCTGTTTTGTAATTTATTATTTTGGCTCTGTTTTATAATTTACTCATCCTATAATTGATGTTTGTTAGGATTGGGCCTATGAATACTGAATTGAAGCAACGGAAGGCTCCAGTTCAGAGAAAGAGAACACGACCAACTGAAAGTACTCGTCCAAAAGAGGTCAGCATTGTTTTGCTTAGAAGTAACATGCTTGCTTGGCATGTTTAGGTTTCTATTTTTGTCCTTAAATTATGCCCGATGAATTTTTTTTTTTTTTTTTTGATGCTACATGATCAAAGAAGTTAATATTTGTTTTTTGCTTTGAAACTAGGCATTGGAAATTTTTTGTAAATTTGAGATAGCTTGTGCAGAAAACTAGTACCAATTATATCAAAGGTGAAGTCTTGACAGAGAGCTTAGAATCTTTGCTCTTCTTGCTTTCCTTTTGCTCTTTTATTGGGCTATTGTTTTTGATTAGCTCAGCACCCAAGTATATTTAAAATTCCTTCTGGTGATTCACCAGATGACACAAAACACTACATGATATAAAAGTAGGTGAATGGTTGACATTGATACATTTAACAGGCAACACAGCATATGATATAAAGAATTGGGGCATCTTAATTTAGAACTGGATTTTCTCATGTAAAATGTTTAATAAATTATTAAAGCATAAGTTCTGTGGAGAAGAGATGGTTGGTTTCAAAAACACAGACCCACATTTGTGACCATTGCGATCTCAACTAAATTTTCTGCTTGTTGGTATTTTGCACATTTGCATTAATGCAGTTAGCACAGGGCTTATGCCCAGCTAAAATATGCAGGCACATATAATCTATATTATTTCCAACATCCTGATCATTTGGGTTCATCTCCTCCCCCTTTTAAAGTGTTCAATTTTAGCACGCTATTTTTTCACTTGGGCTGTCTCTGTTGTGTCACATATTATTAAACAATTTTGTGTAACTAAGTTCTTCCTGATTTTGCCAGCCTTTAGTGCTCCGAAGTTTGCTGTGATGTACTGGCACATGATTCTGCTCTTGTTTTGGAATGTGTGGTCATTTCTCACACTCATCATGTATTTAATTTTCAAAAACAATGGTGTTGGCACTTCGCAGTGAGAGTTGAGTTGTTTCTCTATTTGATTTAATATTTAACAGTTCTGCCCCCTTCTCTTAACTCTAATCATGTCTATTCTCAGGTTGTAGACACTGGTCGTGAGGAGAGGACGGATACTGATAAGAACATGTGTAAAATGTTCGACATCTTGAAGAGACAAAGACGAGTTAGGCTGGAGGAACTGGTGCTGAACAGATCCTCTTTTGCTCAAACAGTGGAGAACATATTTGCTCTCTCGTTCTTGCTTAAAGATGGTCGGGCTGAGATAAGATTGAATGACGATCAGCAACATTATGTTTGTAAGATTAATTAAGACTGGATAATACCTTTTCATTTTGGGATTGAGTTTCGTTCCTTTTGAGTTCTTACTAGTCTTTTTTTTCTCAGTGCCAAAAAATGCTCCTGCAGCGAGTGCAATAGCCTCTGGAGAAGTTTCTTTCAGCCACTTTGTTTTCAGATTTGATTATAAGGATTGGCAGGTATGAAACAGAGACTACAGTGAACTCAGTTTTGGGGATCTTTCTCAGTTGCATTCCTGCCTATGACCACAGCATACAAGCTACTCGTTGGTTCTCTAGAGTTTAAGAATTTGTGTTCGTCTTCAATTTGCAGGTGATGAAGGAATGCGTTGGTGAAGGAGTGGAGCTGATGCCTCACCGGCATGCATCTAGTGATTCTGCGCCTCTCGAGGCTCCTGAGACAGCAGGCCCTACAACACCCATCAGAAAGCTAACTCGAAATCGTGGCTTGGTCATACAGGATGAATCTGTGGTTGATGACACACCTGAAAGGGAGGACGTTGGAAAATTCGGCAAAAGAAAAGGCAAGCGCCTGTTACGTGAGTTGGGAGTAGACTAGCGGATCTTGTTATCCCATTGTTTTTGCCTTGGAGCTGGATCCTGGTTTCAGTCCGTAATTCTGTTGTGTGTATAAATTATCACGATGTAATTTCGAAGATAATCATATTTTATAGTCAAAATTTCTAGATCTGTCTTGACTTTTAATCTTATTCTGCCCAAGTAACGTGTAATCTCCATTGCCTAAGCTTTGCTGCTGCTCCATGCCAAAAATGACAGGGTTGGCCTTTGAGATGATTGGAGTTGCATTTATTTAATTTAAATCAGCGGTAATGATCCCATGCAACCTTGTTTTCTTTTTGTTTGAAACATTTTTTCTTGGAATTTGACTCCAAAAATGATTTAACTGAAAAATATATTTCTAAAAATTCTTATAAATTGAGATTGAATATATAACAGTTAAGCAAATGCATATTGATTAACGTTTCTATTGCTTTAGATCCCATAAAAGGTTTTTTTTTTTTTTTAATATTAAAAAAGGGTAACTGGAATGCCGGATGACTCAATGCATCCGGCTACATTGAATCATTACACTTAAGGGGGTGTTCGGGAATAGATAAAACTTTTGAGGAAAAGGTGCAGAGATGAAAAGTTGTCAAATGATATGATATGATAGAGGTAATGATGTGGAATAAATAGGATTAAATTGAAATAGATAGGTTTGTTGTATTGGTAGTCGTGTAGAAATGATTGAAAAGTAGGGTAATTGTATGGAAAAATATGAAGAAATAATTAAAAAATAGAGTAGCTGTGGAGAGTGAAAAGTTTTAGATTGAAAAGTTTTAATTTAAAACTTTTTGTTGTTAACAAACACACCCTAAATCAGAATAATATGTGGATAATAAGTGGAATTTAAGGAGTCACATGTAATTACAATGTTCCTTTATACTGCTACCTCTAAGGTGTGATTCTCTGTCGAAGAGACCCAGGAGCTTACTAGTTATAGCCTAGAAACTGGGGGCGACTAGAAGACGATTGTCTGGTCTATGTGCTTGTGTAAGGACGACCAATCTAGGACAGTGATTGATGATAACATAACCGGCTTAGGAGATGATTGAACATCTTCAATTTATTCCTAATCTTGACAAATATTTTATGGATTCAATTTGCCGCCTATGTTTGGATGAAAGTTTGTCAAGGATGATCCTAGTCAAAGGCTGATGTTAGTGGGAGTGGAAACTGCTCAAATTTCTTTATTTGTTTCCTTCAAATTTCACAATTTAACTGGTAATCGAATCATATTCAAACAATTTCTGGACATTAGATCTCGTCAATCTTGTAAATTCGAAGTATTTATGTGAAATAATATTCTATTATGCTAGGCTGTTAGCGTACGTAATTTTTTTTTTTTTTTTTTTGTTTTTTCGAAGAAATGGCCGGGGAGGTGGTAATCAGCCTCGTGACTCGGAGTGGATATATAGTTCACATAATCGAAGGAGAATTGCGGATTATTATTATGAACTGTGACGCAATTGAGGAATGGAATCAGGCTATCAGCTAGGTTATAAAACATCCACTTCTCCCAAAACTGGGCGCGCGTCTTCACTTTCATTATAACTGATGATGACTCCTTTTTTTTAGTCTTTTTTCTTTTCCCCCCTTTCTTTTGCTTGCTTCGATGCGCCGAAGTTAGGACGGTTCTCTAATAATTCATGTTTTTCCTTCTTTCGAAAATTTCTTTTTTTCCCCCCTTAAAATGGCTATATAGATAAAAATAAAAAATAAAAAAATCTCTGTCCATATGCACAAGAACGCAAGATTATTGAGGTAACAGTTATTTTCCGAAGGTATAATGCTATGTTGGTGAGCTTACTAAAATAGTAGTTAGCATGCTCACCAAGATAGTAGACTAACCAAAATTAAAAACTGTTGCTCTTGAACTGTTGTGATATGCACAACGCAGTATGTGATGATGGTGTAACCCAAAAGAAGAGGATCATTCGGGGTGGGATTTGTAGGCAGCAAGGCCATAATCGGAGAACATGTCTGAGATGTGAAAAAGGGGCCCTGAACCGTCTTCCATTATTCCTTCCAATCATACCCTTACAGCCACAGTAAGCATCTCCAGATTACGAATAATATTTGCCTACCTTGTTTAGCTCCATACGATAGAGCGAACCCTTCCATATATTTTCCTAAGTCTACTCGTTGCGATATCACTAATTAGAGATTTATTGCAATATCGATAATTACCTGAAATGGGAATTAAACGTCTAACTTGAAAATATCACTTGTTAATTTTTTTTTTATTAAGCCTTCGATAATCGTGTAGTCCTCTTTGAGGCTTTTGTCTGCCTTGTTGGATTGCAAAGCTCTATCTTCATATGCTTTTTTCGGTCGTCTCTTGTATTTGACGCACTCTTTCACCTTCGACTTTTCTATGTTTCTTGTACCAACAAGGTGCTTGTACCCTGCGCTTGACGAATCCTACATCAAAGGTCTTTTTGGTACCCCACATACAATTAAATATATAATCAAACATCCAGCTTTGAAAAACTACATATTGGTGGATCAAAGGGTGCAGCTGGTTGCAAATGAGGCTTATATTGAAATTGATTATAAAATTAAAATTTCACTGGTTATATGATCCATGTAAGCAAAAATCACCTCAATCAAAGTCTTTGTTAGGCCATGTCTGCACAAAAATATAAATTATGAAAAATATTTAGATTCTTTTATTGATACATTAGCATGTAATAATATCTTGTGTAATCATTTATTCATGTAAGAACTATGTTTTAGATGATTTAGATATTGAAAATTTAATGATATTTAAATCAAAACTATTTTATTAGATTGATTTTGTACTGTTTTGACATGGGACTTATGTACATATACAATTTAAATGAAACTTTAGGCGCCTTGAAATGAACAAATTTAAATATAGTGGGTGTTTTGATTTGGATTTTATTAATAACATAAAAGGCAAATTTCATATATACACACACACACACACACACACACACACACACACATATACATATTCATGAATTTTACTTTTTGTTGGTCCCGAATTGGTGGCAAAACCCAAGAGGGGAGGGGTGAATTGGGTTCTTAAAAATTTCTTCGGTAACTT
>JAXCLR010000081.1:10645032-10656546 GCA_035584095.1 Annona squamosa
TACAAGTATAACAACTTGTATAATAAATGAATATGAAAAAGAGTAACATACAAGTACAACTACTTGTATGATAACTACATATGAGAAAGAAAGAATTGTCACTGATTCATTCTATTAAATATGATGGATGGTATAAAAAAAACTGATAAGAAGATGTTACTCAAAGATGGTAGGAAATTGTTGATGATTATATATAAAGTGAAGTGGAATGGACATGGTTATTATTAACTCATCTGTTAAAATTATTTATTGTATATATTACAATATATGTTGTGATGAGATGAATAAAAAGTATATTGGTGTACTGATATATTCTTTTTATGAATAGAAAGAAATTATGCCTATCACAAAAGCGAGAGCTAGACTGAATAAAGGAAATGCAGTGGCAGATGAAGAACCCATAGATCAACGAGAAAAGGGTGAAACCAGTCGCAAGTCTAAGCGACCAAGACAAAGAGAGCAACTAAACTCAAGAACTTTTCAACAACGGTAAATGTGAACCCAGAAATAAATGTTGAAGGTAGGACCGCTACAAGTAACACTGATGAGGTATATTTTGATTAACTCTAGTCTATAAAATCATATGATTTTTCATGTAAAAAAAAAAAAATCACTGCGGGCGAGTATCGGCTGCTCGTCTTTGCAGCAGATGCTTTCTTTCGTCGTGGCGACGAATAAGCAGAGCTAGGGAGACGCACGAAGGAGATCAAACGCTGCATGAGCTTCCCTCATCCATATAAGTATTTTCCAGCGCAGATTCATCATGACAAACGGCAATCGGCGAACAGCGGCAACCCGTGCTCGCCTTTCTATAGAAGAGAGAAGGCAACTTCTTCTCTCGCAAACAAACATAACTGAAGCTCTTCTCTCTCTCTCTCTCAGAGGTGTGTGGATGAGGGTGACCTTCATACCCAGAAAAGTATGCCAGCCTTCTCTGTTTCTTGAGATTCAAAGGGTTTGAGAGAGAGCTGATCAGGACTCCAGTTTCAGCTGAAAAATTCCTCTGTTTTGCTGCGGAAGGGACCCAACTTTGTGCATTTTCAGTCCACTATTTTCTCACGAAAGAAATCTCCCTCACTCTCCCTTAAGTCGTTCAGAATTTGGCGCCACAGTCCCCACTCGTCCTTAAGCCCAGCATGTCTTCTCCATTGTCGCTTGTATTAGCAGCAGACGTCTCTGGGCTAGCAAGAGGCAGGATCGGAAGGATCCAGAAGCGTGCTTCCGGCCAGCAGTTGGGTGGCTTGCGAGTCATCAGGGCAGTGATCAGCAGCAATGATAAGAGCATTGAGAATGCTTCTCTGCCAGCAGACTCTGACGGGTCGGCGACTTCTTTGAAAACCGGGTTCATGATCGACGTGAGGGTCGTGATCACGATCCGGAGGAAGATGAAGCAGAGGCTGAGTGAAATGGTAGGAGACCATTGGGGGTCCTTCATCGACGGGATCGCGAAGGGAATCGTAATTCGTCTTGTTAAGTGAGGAGATTGATCCTGACACCAGATCAGGAAAGCGTGTAGAATCTGTTGTAAGGGGCTGGTTGCCAAAGCCATCAAATCATATAAACATTGTGGAACATGCTGCTGAGTTCACAGTTAAACCAGATTTCGGACGCCCTGGGGCTGTTATCATCACCAATCATCACAGTAAGGAGCTGTTTGTGGTTCAGATCGTGGTTAGTGGTTTTGACGAAGGGCCCATCGTCTTCCCCGTAAATTCATGGATCCATTCACGAAATGACAATAGGGAAAGCAGGATACTATTCAGCAATAAGGTTTACCTACCCTCCCAAACTCCAGCTGGCCTCAAAGATCTTCGGCAGGAAGACTTGATCAGCCTCCAGGGAAATGGCAAAGGAGAACGTAAGAAGTTTGATAGAATTTACGACTATACCCCGTACAATGATCTTGGTAATCCAGATAAGGAAGAAGATCTGGCTAGGCCAGTTTTGATTGGAGAAGAGAGTCCTTATCCTAGACGTTGTCGCACAGGCCAACCTCCAATGAAAACAGATAGAGAAGCCTCATCCTGTATATGTTCCTCGAGATGAAGCCTTTGAGGAGATCAAGCAGACTATATTTTCAGCTGGCCGTCTAAAAGCGGTGCTTCACAATCTTATACCATCTTTGGCTTCAGCTCTTTCAAGTTCAGACAACCCATTCCAATGCTTTTCTGAGATTGACAAACTATACAATGATGGGGATCTGGACTCGAATATAATATGGAAACTTTTCGAGAAAAATTCGAACTAAGAAGCGTTAGCTGAGCTGCTATTTGACGGAGACTTGGATATGGAGCGTGTGTGACAAGCAACTCATCTGCAACCGCAACAAAAGAACGAGAAGTCCACCGGCATCCATTATGCCTGCAAGTCCATCTCCAAGCGCAAGCTCGTCAACCGGAGTGACGCCGAGGATGTACGCAGGGAGGTCCGTATCCTCCAGCACCTCACCGGCCAGCCCAACGTGGTGGAATTCAAGGGCGCTTTCGAAGACCGGCAGAGCGTGCATGTGGTGATGGAGCTCTGCTCTGGCGGCGAGCTTTTTGACCGGATCATTGCCAAGGAGAGCAGCGACGTGTAAAGCTCGGCGAGCTGGTCGAGAAAGAAGCAGCGTAGGAAGGCTGTTTCTGGCTGCAGTTCCGGAGAGGAACCGGAGGCGAAGATGTCTCGCCGGCTCGATAGCCAGGACACCGAGCATCATCCGGCAGCATTTCGAGCTGGAGACGGTGCGGATAAAGCTGGGGGAAGACCTGTATTCGGAAGGTAGCATTGAGTTCTTCCTTCTCTTCAATAACGCCGTCGTCTTCTTTCCAAAGAATTCTCCGGAGCACGTAGTGGCAACTGCGCTACGAGCTATCGTGTCTAAGGAAATGGCGAAAACGATCCCGAAACCTCACCGGCTGCCGGCGCCGCTGCCTGCTAAAGAGCCGACGACTCCCCCACGGCCCCTAATGAAGCCCAAGTCCGAGCCGGCAATATCCTTAAACGGGAAGCCTGGGTCCACCGGACCGATTATCGCCTGCCGGAAGCGAAGCTCGATCTCTACAAAAGCCAACCCCTCTGTGGCTGCGGAAATGAAGAAGAAAGAAGCAGGAGCTGAGGTTGAAAGGAAGCCAGAAGCTGCTGCTGCTGCTGGGAAGGAGGCCGACGACGCATCTGTGAGCGTGGCGGCGGAGCCCCGGGTGACGAAGAAGAGGACGATGGAGAGGACAGGAGGTGGAGCTAGAGGTACTCGAACAAGCAAAACCCGAAGTAATAATGCCAGCAACGTCGGCGGTGGGGGCAGGGGGTCGAGTGGCAACCCCAATTCCAACCCCAGCCCTAGCAGCGGAGGGGTGACGACGGCAGCGGCGGCGAAAGCTGAGAGCTCAGAAGCGAAGGTGGAGAAGAAGAATGCTACGAATTCAGGGGTGGCCAAGAAGCGGAGTGCAGCCAACTTCCTGAGTAGGGTGAAGAGGAGCCTTTCTTCCAACGGGACGCTGCTGGATTCCTTGAAGGGTTCTTCTGTAGGCGGAAATGGCAATGGCAGAGGGAGCACGACGGAGCAGAAGAAAGGTGGGGGCGGCGGAGGCAAGAGCGAGGGACGGAGAGATCAGGGGCAGCGGCAGGGATCAAATGGGAAGCAGCAGGCAGCAGCTGAGCATAGCAATGGTAAAAGGAGTGTGGGGCGGCCTCCGAAACGTGCAGCGGCGACCGCACCTTCGAAGCGGGGTAAGGAGATGGCAGAGGTGGCGGCCGAGGCGGAGGGGGAGGCGAAGGGGCCTGCGAGGAAGAGAGCTAGGAGGTGACACTGGCTGGTCTTGTAAATTATGTACTCTTTTCAGGTTTATTTTGTAACTGGTTATGATATGGTCTCATGTTTTGAAAGATCTTTTTTGCCCTTTCATTCTTCTAATTTCTTCGTTTCCTCTTGGGGTGTAAAACATGCTGGTGGAATCAAAATTAATTTATTATTGACTCCTCCGATAGTTCAAGTAGGTTTGGGTCGCTTCTTGTGTTATTGATGTTTGGATGTATGGAAACACGCAGAGAAGCCAGGTTATTAATTCTAATGTTGCGAATGATATAGTAAATAAAGGTAAAATGCGAACTTCAATATATCTGGCTTTTTTTTTTTTTTTTAAAACTTGTATTCATATATTTTATCATTTCAATTAGTATTATAATCAGCTTCATGAAACATTTTTATAATTCTTAATAATTTTTTACACACATCTTACCAATATTTATATTTTATCCAACAATGTATCCTAAATATCTCAATTGGCGGACGCTGCAGCAGAAAATTGAGGAGAATAATACCACCATGCTAGGTTTACACCAAAACTATTGACAAGAATTTGAAATCGAGGACGCCCATTGCTGGTGCTGGGGCCCTATCCCATGCCAATGAGGTACTGCCTTAGTCGCATATATCTATCGGCCTTGCCTTAGTCAATGGGTATTGTAGCTATTATGATGATCATGTCAAATTCAATTTTACAATTGTATTTGGTAATATCCATTTTATCTGAATATTAAAAATAATATCAAACGGAGTTGTTTGTGGGCTATACTTTTAAAATATATAAAAATTCCAAAAAAAAAAGAGTACTTGAATTACAATAGTGGAGCCTTCCGTCAAAAAAAAAAATAGTGGAGTCTATTCCTTTTTTTTTTTTTTTTAAATAAGCAGAGCCTGTTGGAAAGGATTCAAGAAGCTTGCATGATATAGAGAAATTGTATGAGATTAGGAATAAAAAGTGTTAATATTGAAAATATAAAAAATTGTATTAAAAAGTAAACAAGTTTTTTTTGAGAACGGTAAACATCATCCCATACAAATCCAATCTAAACAAGTGGGATCCTTTGGAATACTCGTGAAGTTTTGGAATTTGGGAAAATATATAATCATTGTTTTAGGCAGAATAAATATCTTAGAAGAATTAGATGTTGAATTGAAATCTCGTGAATGCTCATAATAAATAAATAAATCTTAATGGCTTTAAAATCATTCTTAAGTGTATCGTAATTTTAGAAAAGATGCGTGTATTAGATTAGGATATTTTTATTGTCTTAATCAAATGTATAATTAATGGTCCATCATCAAGATTGACCTAAATTAGGCTATTCTACCAATTCATTTTGGCAGGACATGATGCATCTAAGGTAGCTTCATATATGATAGTTATTGTTCATTCAGTCAAATAAGAAATAATTTTTTAAGGTAAATATAATCTGGCGTGATTTCGATAGAACGTAGGTAAATTTTATGCTGTCCTATGGAAGAAGTTAGGCCTGTATCCTGTATGAATGGACGGAAATAAGAACTTTTTTTATTGAAGGAATCTCCATGGCCACTCCACCGATATCTTCTTTGTTGCTGCCCTCATTTTACTTAAATCAAAATCAATCTTCCTCGTTTAAAATCATTTCTTTATTATAGTACCAAAAATAATTTTGATTAAAGTTTTTTAGGTAAGCCATACCCGCTTTAAAATATTTATAATCATCAGTATAAAATTACTTAGCTGCCTTCACGAAAATTTTTAACAATACTTATAATCATAATTATCAAATCACTTAACTGTATTCACGAATTTTGGGAATGTCAAAATAATCTATAGTCATTTATTTATACAGAAAGAATGTGAGGAGCAATCCAGTTACCCCTAGCTAAGCCAATGCACCTCTTAGTGCAATCTCAAAAAATTCATTTATAACAATTTCTTTAATTTTTTTCCCATACTTGTTTATCTAAGTACATTTCATATATAAAATAAATTCTATCATTTTTAGATATGAGTATATATTTTTTGAAAATTTTAAATAAGTACATGAAGAAAAAATAAAAAAGTTGTTGTACATAATTTTTTTTGATGTGGACTACACAGAACATATGGATGTTGAATTAACAACTTTAAAATAGGAATATACAAAATAATTTTATCAACACTTGATTTGGGCGAAATTTGTTTACTAATTAAAATGTAACTTTAAATTCTATGGGTGGATCGTGTTTTGATTTAATTGTCGCGTCCCAAAATAGTAGGGCAGCATTGAAGATCTTTGGTGTTGGTTTTTTTTTATGGTTTATATTTACATACATCTCAACACATATTATATTGTAGTTCTGAGACATTCTTACAAATAAGAAGATACATAACTCCTCCAAAGAAATCTGGAGACACAGCTCCACTAATGAATCAGTAAGAACAGCTTTCATCCAGCCCAAGGGAGACAACAGCTCCTACTCTACTACAAAGGGAGACCACAGCTCCCACATCAATTTTTCGGATCGAAATCCCAATGTGGGATTCGAACCCACGACCTATGCTAAGGAGACGAATGCCCCTGCCAGCTGCGCTAGCCGCAGGTGACAATCTTTGGTGTTGTTGGTACCAAGCAAGTATGTATTTCCCATTATTTATTTCAAAATTTCAGCAGAGATTCTGTTTTTGCCTCGCTGAACTAATGAGGCGCAAAACAGAAATTTTGCTGATTTTGAAAATTTCATGAATGGGGGCGAGCTCATATCTATCTCCTGTACGGTGTTTCTGTTTTCGACGCTGAGATGCCCTGTTTTGTCGTGGTTGCCGAGCGAACGCAAGTACAAGGAAGACGACAATGGCTGTCCTGTTATTTGGGCAACATGTGAATTCCGTGCGTGTTCGAATCGAGACACGGAATCTGCGCCACCCATTTCTTGGCACCATCAATTAATTCCAGGATGATGAATCGCATCTTTACTTCCCATAGATGGTTAGATACAGGATTGTGCTACGGGTGTGTTTGGAATATGGTAGTGGGTGTTGAGGCTTTCAATCGTTTTGGACGCAATGAAAATGGAAGTCTAATGTTTCTCGACTTGGGTGCCCTTTTTATGCACCTTTGGCTGTTCTGATCTTTGGTTTCTTCTTCATAGTTAGGGGTTTGTTCGGTTGAATGCTGCATTACATTTACTCAATTTAATTATTACATTTTATCTTTTAATCCTGCTCTTCTTCATACAACAATTATCTTATTGTCTTTATTTACTGAGTCCTGATTTTGGCCCAAAATTTTTTTTTTTTAATTTTTTTTAAATTTTTTTCATGGGTAAGTAAATCTGAGTATATTAAATTTATAAACCAAGTTTTATCATTTTAGATGTTTTTAAATTTTTTTTGGATTTTTAAACACAGAGTCATTTTTGTAATTTTTGGATGTTAAAAAATTATGGAAATGCCACTGTGTTTAAAAATTCAAAAAAAAAACTTAAAAAAATCCAAAAATGTTAAAATTTGGTTTGTAAATTTAATACACATAAATTTACTTACTCATGAAAAAAAAATTTTAAAATAAGTTTTTGGGCCTGATGCACGGGTATCTAGTCTTAAAAGATCATTTTGCTTATTTACTAGTATAATTTTTAATCAGATGCAGCAACTATCAAATCTTACAGTCTGCGGCATTCTGGTGCAAATATATTTGGATTTTGAGCTTTTAAATAATAAACGTGCCTTCTAAAATGTTCGTCATTTGTAGACGAATGATTTCATCAGTTACTATAGCAATTATATAATGATATAAGTATTTTCAAATTGTTCCCATGATTTTATATGTATTCTTAAAATGCACAACGCATACGAGAGTTAAAATTAAAACTATATTTAGTATTATAATTAGATAAATGATATTAAATAGGATGATTGTTTGAGTTCCAATTTAGGCATCTGGACCCAAACCAAGAATTTGCTCAATTAATTAATACTTTCTGTGTTTTGTCAAAAAACAAAAACCAAAAAAAAGAAAAGAAAAAACTAATACTTTCTGTGTGACTGGTGAAATAAATGCATTAATTTTTATTTTTAGCACATACTAAAAATATATCCCACATACTTCGAAATTCGTACTTTTTTGACTAACATCTCAAAATTGACTTAGTCTTCTTTCCATGAACCTTCTAAATATGCTAGTGAGCCACGGTCATTAAAGGAAAATATTTGATCAACATGTAAAGGATTTTTCTTGCATATCTCATGATCTAGACTTCAGATGGTCAATCGGACCATTCTATTGGACTCAGTGCATCCGACAATATAAAAATTGCCTACTTTATTGTTCAAATCAGACCTTTTGAAATCAAGATCTCATCACTACAAGATCAAGGGGGCCAAGATATGCCACGTGCCAGTTCGGTGAGTAACCACCACAGGGGCCCAATTTGGGCCTGTATCAGGTCAGTCCCACAGTTGGATCTAGGCTTATAGGATCTTGGGCCCACGGCGGTACGGATTCTAGGTGCATCTTTTGTTGGATCTATCTTTAGGGCCCACCTATGGATGATGGTCCCCAACCTCACGAAGGCCCAGGGGCGTTGGCAGCATGCTAACACGCCACTTTTCAATGTTTTTTAGTATATAAATTTAGTAGATATTCCCACAGATAATAAATAACTTCTGATACATATACACATGTTTGATATTTTCATTAACAATACTTCTTATAAAAATATGTCCGTAAATCCGTATCTTTTTCTTTTTTCCCTAATGAATCCGTGTCTCCATATCTATATACACATCTTTACGATTTCATCTAATGCATAAAATAAAACTTCATATACAATATTAATTTACACCGAATTGATTGAAAAGAAAATAATCTTCATGAATCAATCTTTTAATTCTAAAATTAATACTTTAAAATAAGTAATTCCAAATAAACGTTCTATTTAAATCCGTAAGATTTTGTAAAAGCTATCTGATTTTATGTGGCCCTAGGATTTTGTAGAAGCTATCTGATTTTATGTGGTTAGATAAAGAGGGATTATACTTTATATTCAAATAGCCTTCTTGACATTGAAATGCCCCTTCAAGATATATAATTCAACTTCATAAGATATCTTAGGAATTTAAAATTAATAAAATAATCTTCTTAAAATTTATTCCTAATGAAAAAATAATTAAATTGAAAATTAATTCATGAAAATACTGCCCAGAAAAATAATAATAAATCAATGATTTAGTTTGATAACGTTTTACGTGAATAAACTCAACAAAATTCTAATAATGAACGACTAAATTGATTCATCCTCTTAGGAGTAGTCTTTGTCACAAGAATTAACATCTCATAAAACTCACAGGGGTACATCGGCTTCATAAGGATTTATTCGCATATGCTTCACAAGGATTTATTTAAATAAAATACTACAACTTCATCAAAATCGAGTATAATAGAAATACGTAATTACTGTAACATAATTCCTTATAGATGACCACAAATTATGCTTTTTAGATCTTCAAATAAAATCCCAATTGTAAAGCTGGTATGGTTAAATATATGTTGAATCTTATGTGGGATTCACCGTAAAAAAGAATTTAAAATAAATTTTTTTATTTTTATAGCCCTCTCATCATTTATACTTGTGATCCTTAACATACATATAAGTTGATATTTTTAACTATCTAAACTACATAATTTATTAAGTTAAATTCTCATAATATATTACTTATATTTTTGTGATGGACCAATAATACATATGAGATAGTTAAATATTCAGTATTCAACAAATCAGTGACCTCTATTGTTGGAGCCATGTGCAGTTGCTCCCTGAATTTTCAAAAATTCAAAAAAAAATCTTTTAATTTTTTTAAAAAACTTAAAAATTTGATTCATTTTTATATGATTACCTTCTTCAAATAATATTATGTCCCTTTTACAAATTTTCAACACACGTATGGATTTTTCATTAGCAAACAAGCTTTTTCATGTGTCAAACTCAGTCAAACTGAAATTATGATCAATTCACCAAAGATGGTCTAGAGAAGTATCTTCCAATATTAGTAAAAATTACTGGGAAAAACTGGCAGTGGGGCTATCTTCAGGTTCTTTTCAAGATCGATCCAACGACTCCCCACCCAGATCGATCCAACGACTCCCCACCCCTTGAATATCAGCCATTCCAATCTCTACCCCACCGGTTGCTAACCCACCCACCTTCATCTTCTCATTAAACCCTCAACCAAACACCACCAAACATGTGTTAATTAAATTCAGATTCAATTATCATTGTTTTATGATTTTGTAAAGAAAAAAGCTTTCTGCATTTGGCACACCAATTCAGGGCTTGTTTGGTAACGTAAAAGTTTTGAAAAATGTAAGACGGTATGGGAAGTGGAAAATAGAATATTTTCAAAATCGTATTATTGGTATGAAATAATAGAAATAAAGATAAAATAAATATGGTAGTTGAAGTAGGAGGCCGATCATATGCGCCCAGGAGCATGCAGCGGTACATGCTCTCGGACGCATACACATTTTTTTTGACATTTTTTTTTATAAAACTGTTAATATAAGTATATTTAATATGTATATAAATTTTTACCATTTTTGAAGTATTTTAAATATTTATTTTTGATTAAATACACATAAATTAACACTATTGTAAAAAAATTCAAAAAAAAATAGTTTACGCGCACAGGAGCATACAATTGGTGTCCGTTGAAGTGTAGTAGGAAAAAGAAATGATTGCAATATGAAGATAAAAGGGTAAAAATATGATTATTAATTGAGTATGAGAATCCATAATCTCATTGACTTTCCTTCCCACATTTCTGGTATAAGTTAACAAACATAACATTCGCCTATTCATGGATGAGATGGATGTGAAATGAGATACTATGGTATGAATAAGTGTTGTTGTCTCTTTGGAATAAAACAAATTTGTATGAAAATTAAGAAAAATTATACAGAAAACAAAAAATTAAATTTTATTCTGAAGAATGAAAAAAAAAGAATTTTAAAACACAAAAAAATTACATACTATCTTCATCCCATATTCATAAAAAGCCAGTGGATGGGATACAGGCTACCTTTTGCTGCGACTCAGCCAAAATCATCAACCAAATGCAACCAATAGTGCATTAAAATTTTAAATCACACTTGCAAATGAATTAGAGGGAGGGTTGTTATTTATGCCGAAGAAAAATTAGCCATCCAACGCATTCGATTGCAGGGCTAGGGCTGCCTCTTTTTTTCCCGTCTTTTTCATCAAGAACAATTTTAAATCTAAATTATTTATAATATTTGTGCATACATGTGGTTATTTATAATTCCAGAAAAATGCTTACGTTGAAAACCTATGGGTTGCAAAATTTGAAAGAATTGATGTTTTGCATTAAAGAGAAATAGTACTATTAGCCTGGGTTAAGTAAATATTTAGTTTAGCCCACCTCAAAAAAACTTATTCATAATAATTTTTATTTTTTTCATATATTTGTTTATCTAAGTATAGTGAATATATAATCCGAGTTTTATCATTTTTAGATATGTATATATATGTATTTAAAATATTAATATCTTTAAAAATCTTATAAAAATATGTACACATATTCTAAAATGATAAAATTCAATATATATATATATATATATGAAATACACCTGGACAAATAATTGTACGAAGAAAAAGTAAAAATTATTGTAAGGGTGTGTTTGGGAAGTGGTAAAACTTTTGATGAAAAGTTTTGTATGTAAAAGTTGTCAAATCAGTAGAAAATG
>JAXCLR010000081.1:10656646-10680237 GCA_035584095.1 Annona squamosa
TAGTTATGGAGAGTGAAAAGTTTTAAATTGAAAAGTTTTAAGTTGACAATTTTTTTAAATTACCAAACACACCCTAAATGAGTCTTTTAAGGTGAGCTAAGCGAGACATTAATTTAACTTGTGCTAACAGGATTACTTTTAATTAAAAAATACATAAAAATATTATAGATGGAAAAATACTTTTAAAATATAAAGTATCTGATTGCACGGATGTGTGTTGGATCGGTACCTTAAAAATATTTCTCGT
Organism: Annona squamosa; assembly: GCA_035584095.1. NCBI lineage: Eukaryota > Viridiplantae > Streptophyta > Magnoliopsida > Magnoliales > Annonaceae > Annona > Annona squamosa. Next base: position 10,656,894 of record JAXCLR010000081.1, read on the forward strand.
TGTACATGCATTGCATTACTAGTGGTAGAAATGCAACTTTAATTTAATAAATTAAAAATGCAAATGAGGAATCAATTAATATTCTAGATGAATTAATTTCCACCAACAAATGATTATTTTAGAAATTTAGGAATTTCGAGTTTAGAGAAGTAAATAAATGCATAAAAATAGCAATGGTAACTAACAAAACAGTGAAAATAGAAATTACAGGCAGTGAATTTTCATTTTCATCATTAGGATGGGAAGCCTCTCATTGAATGGAACTAGATAAAAATTATTAAACTATTTTTAAAATTTCTATACAATCATTCATTCTAAAATTTCTAAAATTTTTTCATCGCCATATATCTATGGGCTTTGCGGCTGTTATTAGGGACTCCAGGGGTTCTTTTATAGCTGCTAAAGAATGGCAACGGTGTGGCTTCATGGAGCCCCTGTTGATGGAGGCACATGCCTTTCTGTTCGGGGCAAGGAGCTTAAGTTAGGAAAACTCCAGATTGAGTCGAATTCGCTTCTTCTTATCAACTTTCTGCTTTCGAATGATCCAATTTCTTCTCCAGTTGGTGTAGTGATCGACAAGATCAAATCTATTCTCTCAGCCTCTACCAAGATTACAGCTCATCATGTTCTTAGACAAGAAAACGCAGTGGCACATGCTCTCGTTGACTCTATTTCTGCTTCCCTTGTCCCTAGAAAACCCTGAGGGGTGTGGGATAGGCTGGTTTCTTTCATAAAAAAAAAATAGTAAATAAATTTCACAGTGAAATAATTTTCTGTCTCAGTGTAATTTTTCTTCTTTCACACCTAAAATCGCTCATTTAGAGTTTACCCTCGCGCGTCGTCTTTTCTCAGCGATTACCTTGAGGAGGGTAAATTAAAAGAAAATTGTATTGCTCTGATCATGCATCTCCAATTCTCCATCCATGAAATTCATTTCTCTCGAAGCACTGCTTGCGCTTGCTTTGGCAGCTGCCAGCAGGGGCGAAAGACGCAGAAGACAGAAAGGCAGCCAAGCAAGCGAATTCACGCAACTCAGATTTCGACAGTATTGAATAGTGATTAGATGGATGGTGGGCCTCCACCCGGGACCCTCAGGTGGGGCCCGCACCCAGCCCCAGCTCCAAACCCACCCCCACCCCCCTGCCCTGGTGTCTGTGGAAGACGCAACTCGCCTTTCCGAAACCGTCTGCTCTTGCCTCTTCCTGATTCGGGATGGCCGCGGCATCATCTTCCGCCGTTGAATCCTGCACCGTCGAAACTCCCGATGGGGCGAAGCTCCACACCCGCCTCTTCAAGCCCCCCATTGAGCCCAAGGGCAATTTGATCATTGTCCTCGTCCACCCCTACTCCGTCCTCGGCGGCTGCCAGGCCCTGCTCAGAGGGATTGCACTTGGCCTCGCTGAGAGGGGCTGGAAAGCCGTCACCTTTGATATGCGCGGCGCCGGAAGGTCCACCGGCAGACCGTCTCTCACTGGCTCTGCTGAAATCCGCGACGTCATTGCTGTCTGCAACTGGGCCGCACAGCATCTGTCGGCGGACCGGATTGTATTGGTCGGCTCTTCGGCAGGTGATGCTCTGTTTGGATTCTTTTCGAAATATTCAGTTCTTTGGGCTTTTTTTTTTTTTTTTTTTATAGATTGGACTGTCGATGGGTTCTATCCTGCTGGGCTGATGTTGCTTTCTGCGGGATGGGTTCGTGTCATTTGCAAGAGATCTATGTTAGGGTGCCTTAGCAGGTTTTGGCCTTTGTGGATTTTACATCCGATTGGGATTTTCAGAAGTTTTTCCCCCTTGCCCCTACGTGGAGGAGTTTAAATGATGCTCTTATAATTTTATAAATTGTTGTGGTTTTTGTATAATGAGCAAGGGTTTTTTTGTTGCTTGAATTTGGAAGAAGTTTTATCTGGAGATTGGAATTCGTATAAATGAAATTGAAGCTGCTTTTCGCTTCTGCTTCTGTTTGAAATTCATGCTCTATAAACTACAGCTGATGCAGAAATAGTGTCTAGTTGGAAAATTGAAAGAAAATGGGATCTAAACCAGAAAAATTTTCGAAGGTTGGATTTTTATTGGATCTGATTTTTAAGAGTGAGGATTAAATTTTCATCGTTGTTTAGCTTTGGGGTATTTTCATTGAGTTCTTGTGTATATTTTGATCAGTGATTTGTTCTGTTCTCATGAAGTCAGAAACGAGATCTGAGGGCTTTGTCATTTCTTTTGGAGATGTTGTGTCTCTTATTGAATTTTATGATGAAATTTGGTGTTTTCTGAAATTGATATTTGTTTATCTGAGATTTTTTTTTCCTCGTTGGTATGGGTTATATGAGAAGATGAATTGTCTATAGAAACGCATGTTGTCGAGGTGTAGATGTTAAAGGTGTGTAATCTCATCATGGTGGACTTGCATGTTCTCTATTTCTAGGAAGCTTTCCTGAATGTAATGTTGTTAAAATCAGTACACGTTGATCAACACATCTGCCTCCGGCGGAAGGGGAAAAGAAAATAAGGCATGTGAGCATGCCAGTATACTTGCATGATAAATTCCATGGCTGTGATCATCATAATCATTTTCAGGGCCACATATGCATCCTTGATAGAGATGGTGTAGTAGAAATTAAGAGTGTACATTAGCATTCCTGTGGCTTTAGACCTCACTGATTCTACTTTGTTGTAAAGCAATTGGTTCTTATTCAAAATTTAGATGAAGTTCAATACGTACTGATGGCTACCACAGACATGTTAGCAATCAGTGCACAAGATTGAGAGCTTTAAAATGATATCATTAAGTTCCCAAGATCCTTAAAACACTCCAAATATTCTGTCATTTTATGCGCAGTGTCTTCTGTGGTGTCAGTGTCTAATAAATCTTTGTTGTAGGTTTTTTTTAATTTTAGTGTACCTATGAAAGTTAAAAATTTGTAAATAAATATTTGATGTTCTTTTTATTTTAATGTATCTATGAAAGCCAAAATTTGTATTGTAAGTTTAGTGGCATAAAGATAACATTCCATTTCTGCAGTATGGTAGAAGCAGACAAAGGGAAGTTACATGGAAGTTTAGCCACTTGAGCTGAATACATATTTGCTCCTTTGGCATATTCGAGACATTAAAATGGTATGCTGACCACTTCTGTAGCAGGCAAGCTGATCTATCATGTATGATGTGTGTTGTTATAGATTTTGCACTATTTCACAATCTCCGTTGGTGAGTTGTTGGCTGGTATAATTAGAATAATTGGCACTGATAGACAACCCTTAGGTTTGCTACACAGTGTTGATCTTCTGGTTTGAAAACAAGCTGTTTAATTATTTTGGTGATTCATAGTTCAACTGCCTTTTTTTCCTAAAGCAGGCTGTTTAATAGATTTGGTGATTCTTTCAAAAAAAAAAAAAAAAGATTTGGTGATGTGTCCAAACTACTGTTTTTCATGTCAGTGCTGTTCTTTTGTTAATGGGCAGTGAGTGATGCAGCATGTTATTTACCATCCTGATCTACAAATTGGGCATATTTTGGTGAAAATAAAAACATTGTGTTGTAACTTGTATGTACATCAACAATAATTACGGTGATTTTTCTTGTAGCCTTTTAGATATAGGAAAACGTGTTTTGATGCTTAAGAAACAAACTTGTGACTGTTTTCAATTCTCATGCATTTGTAGATAGTATTTATTGGTTGTTGCACTGAAATTGTAAATTTTTCAGAAAATCTCATCTTCGCTTAAGTTTTCGCAGCCGCACAAGGTTACTAAAATGTCTTTTAGATATCGTGGTATATGTTTGGTTGAGTGTTGTGCTGAAGTGGTACTTTTAAGTTGTATGTTCTTTGCTTCTTAGAAAGCGGGATTCTTGACGCATCATTCAAAACACAAGATCTAGATCCACTTGGCATAAAAAAGCAGGAACACCACAGTCCACTTCTGGGCTGGGTTTTGTGCTGATTTGGTGAATTGTGCATTTTGTAACCGCAATCAAACTTATACCAAATGGATAACCTATACTTGCATAACTCAGACTTTAACCTATACGCATGTAACCCAACCAAATGGATATATGTTTAATTCAGCGTTAATGAACAAAATGATCTGACATGAGAGACTTGTAGCAGATATACTTTTGATATGTTGGGCACCAGTGGCCTTGTTAATGCCTGCAGTGTCTTCATGTGGTATGAAATGCCTTCTACAGTCTGAAACAGGAGAGCGCATTTCCTGCACTTTTAGGACGCCATCCTTTTTTATAGCCATCAAGCTCGAATGGGGCTAAAGATTGTACAAAAGCAAGATTGTTTGGGATTGCGATTCCCCGTTGAGTTTTGACCTACAGAGGGACTACTAATTTTAAGGGTGCTTTTATCATTCTTTTTTTGAGAATTTGATTATAAATAGCTTATTATAAACTGCAGTATTTATGGTGAATAAATTTGTTATTCTTTATTCTTTTTTGTTTTCTTAAGAAACTAGACTGCTGGAGTTATTCCCTTTGGAGTAAGGCCCTAACCTAGGAGTAATTCCGAGGATCTCTTCTTCTTGTGGTTCTTATTTTGTTATATTCTCAAATCATCCCAAAATCCCTTTCCACTTGAAAACTATAATTTAAAAATGCTACATTAGAGACCCCAACCTTCCCACTTGTGCAATGTGATGAAAACCACCATTGCAGCATACTCTTTTGAGTTGTCTCACTCATTTAGCATCTGCCTCATGGCGGATGGAATAGTTTCTTGTTTCACTACTTGTTGTTTTCCTGAATTCATCGCAATGGAGGTGAAGGTCATTTCAAGAAATTGGTAATTGTATGCCTTAAAGAAGCTTTGCTCACACGTGTCTCTCGCAGGTGCACCAATATCAGGGTCGGCGGTGGACCAGGTGGAACAGGTCGTAGGTTATGTGAGTATAGGTTATCCCTTCGGATGGACGGCATCCATCCTCTTTGGCAGGCATCATAAAGCCATTCTACAGTCTCCCAAGCCGAAGCTCTTTATCATGGGCACCAATGATGGGTTTACAAGTGTAAAGCAATTGGAGACCAAGCTGAAATCTGCAGCTGGACGGGTTGAAACCCATTTAATACAGGGTGTTGGTCACTTCCAAATGGAGGGCCGTGCATTTGATGATGATATGGTGAACCTGATTATTCGCTTCATCGAGTCCTTGTAGCAGCAGCAACTGATTCTGCAAGCTTGGTATGTACATGATTCAGATTTAGAATTTGTAAGATGCTCTAGGTGTTTTGGAAGGAGCGCAGAAGTGGTGACCAGCTGCAGGGGCCTTCCTGTTGTTGTGTATTTTAGCTCTTCATAGCTGTTGTTTAACTGCTGATTTGAGTAGTTTTCTGTGCAATAATCTTTCACCATAAGCCAGGTGCAAACAGAACTACACATTCTATATAGCGAGGAAGTCTATCCAAGCATTGCACGAGCCAGAAATCAAATGTAGCGAGAAAATCCCATATTCAGGATTTACTGGCAGTACATTGCTTAGATCCAATTTAGATTATTAGTAGTTTGACAAGCATTGTCAGGTTAAGAAAAAAGGAACACGCAAAAAGCAAATGTTACCACAGTAATGATTTCACTACAAATGAGTTGCCTTTTTTACCCCGAGAGAATTTGTTTATTATGGTACTTTTTTTTACAGGAGCATCTCAGTACTTCAAGAAACAATTTCAGCTGATAGACCACCAGCTTTACACGGGCAAACAACATCATCTCAAACTTGAACGTATCATGGCAACATCATTTCAGCCAATAAATGATAGAAAATTCTACATAGGATTTTACAAATTTGATGTTAGGCAAGAAATCTAGCTGGTTATGAACTTGGATGTCCTTTATAATCCAGCCTGCAATCTGGAGCGATGCTTGCCATTATAGATCGTGCTGTCACCCTCTACACGGGGGCTGCTGCGCCATCGCCTTGATTTTCTTTGCCATGCTGTTGGCCGCTCTGCCCTTGTGCTTGATCCTTGGATTGCGCATGTGGCTCTGTTCAGCCAATGCCCCATCATCATGCAGCTCATTTACAAAAAAAAAAAAATTACAGAAATAGGGAAAAAAAGGGGGGGGGGGAAAGAAAAGAAGAATGACGGTTGGATTTAAAGCATGCAGAGGTTGATACCATTGAACATATGTTACATCAACAAATCCAATATTGAATTTCAAAAATATTGGCCGCCTCAAGCTAGCCACAAAAACCGATGACAGGAACTAATCCAAATATTGAATTTCGAAACACATAAAACCCCAATGTAAACTAGCCACCGTTGCCTCTGATGTCTATTTCTGACAATTAAGAAAATACAAACAAAAACTTAAATATTGTCAGCAGATGTTGTCTAATGTCCCATCAATGCGTTTCAGGATTCGCCCTAAACGTGGCTGCTGACAGATGAAACATCAACTAGCAGCAGTACATGGCTAGTTGACAAGCCTAGCTAGCTAGCAAATGGCCTTGTTCCCATCTCCCTCCTACACAAAAGATGCATGAAGAAAAAACCCACAAATTTTGCAGGCTGCGGGTCCTCAATTCTTCGTGTTGGAAGCCTAAAGGCATCAAAAATGCCATAAAAAGTTATAAAACAAACATCCCACTCATCATTCTAAACAAGTTTGCCCATCCACCAAGTACAACCTGCAAACCGTCCACAACTCTGCATTCATGATGAATTTGGACAGCCTCAGCAAATGGGAGTCAAGTTCCCAAATAAGGCCAATAGGAATAACTAATTACAAATTGGGGACAAGGTCCCCAAACAATTGATGCTCAGGATCTGCAATTTGTTTGTATCCTGAGTGGTTGCACTAAACGGTGCAGGTCAACCACAACTAGAACAACATCAAGACATTTCACTACCACACGGAACAAGGAAGCCAATGGCGATAAAGAATAATGGTCAGGCCAGCAATGTGAAAAAATAGGATTTCTTTCCCTGAATTTAGAAAACATGATACATTATATGTACAAGCGCCGGATGGCATTTTATGCTTGGAAACATAGGCGTACAATAAAAAGTTATGGGTAGGCCTATATGTATTTACCACTTTCGCCATCAGATGCATCTGCGAGCCTTGAAATGACATCCACCAATGACTGCTCATGATCCTGCAAATACAACCAGAAAACTCTCCAGTTTGTTTCCAGGTGAGGAAGTGTATGAAAGATGAACAGCATTGAGAAGGAATTGGCTCTTACTTTTAGCACTTTCCTTGCCTTCTCCATCTCAAGAGGGTCAGGATGGCTTGAACTGAAAACCCTTTCCACCTACCCAAGAAGACAGCAACAAAAAACAAAATGGTAGAATGAATAAGCAAATCCATGCACAATGCACTTCAGGCTATGTTGTTTTTGTTTTTATCTTTTCAATTTCTTTACCTCCTTAATCAGTGTCTCCGTGTGAAGTATTTCAATTTCATCTGAACCCTTGTTCCATGCACCATTCTGCTGCGTCAGCATATCTTTGTTGCTAGTGTGCTTTGGCCCCTCTCTCAATTTGCCTGTACGACGGGTAGCGCCACCAATGCCCATTGAATTCTTAGGCCCATGACCTGGTCCACCATGGCCTATTGGAACACCATCTAACCATCTAATGTCTTCTGGTGATATCTGCCATAGGTAAAAATTTTTAACAATGTCAATCCGCATATCTTTAGTCCTTGAGAATTTTTGCTTTTAATAATTATTACACCACTAGTAATCTAAATCATTGGAAGATGTTCATGGAAAATTGTGTTCAGGCACCACAAAATTCAGCAGTCAATCACCATATTGGTGATTGACAGAAAATTGCTTCAAGGGAAAGAAAGGGCAAGGGGACTTGTGTGGCTAACCCACTGCTGCAATCGAGCTTGTAATGGCAACTACAAAGTAAGTGGGGAAAACTATGCATAAAAAGATGAAAAACAGGATGAGAAATTGACCCACCATGCAACTACGGCACTGCAATATGATTGTAAATGGTGGATTGTTTCACATTATTTTTAAAAATCCAATCTGAATCACAGTGTTCGGAGATTTTTTCTTTTTTTTTTTTTAGAATGCTAGGTAATGGAAATTTCATATAGAAAACCAGGTATTTCAGCAACAGCTGGCAACATTTGCTACTATTCGACATTATTAAGTAATCAAACTACATCAACATCATCATAAGCCATTTGCCACCTAAATGAGATCAAGTAATCAAAATCCATGAACATTGCAAACGGGGGAAAGTCAGTCATTGTATTATTAGGAAAGGCTTTAATAGGACTCCAAAAATTAATCTTAGCTGCTTGGTATTTCCCAGTTTTTACTAGAAAATGATCAAATCTCCAGCCCCACTACGTGCCAACCATCCATTCCAAGTCACAAAACCAAAATGACCTGCAACTGCAATTCAAGAAAAAGCAAGAGAAAGGTGCAGAATAATGCATTTACGGGCATGCAAGATCTCCCAAGCCTAATCGTTGGACCTACGTCCAGAGTACAGTAGTAATCCAACCAGCATTCTTTAGTGTTTACTCTAAAACTACCAGAGTGCATGGAGCAAAAGAGAAACATCAGAATGGAAGAATATATTTGAAGGTCTCAAAGGATGCAACTTCCTTGACAAGTTATACCACAAGGGAACCTCAAAAAGACCTGTGTCTACTCTACAATTCTACATCATTGCTCCAGAAGATACTACTATTACAGAATCTGCAAGGGTCATCTATGCAATTCCATGAATCTTCATAAATTTCTACGAGCAGTTAGACAACTGTGAATCTCTATCAAAATACGGATGAACAGTCCATACCACATTGCAAGCAATCTCTAGGTCACCAACTTTGCATCAGATGTTTAAACAGATTTTCCATGCCATCTTGGTCCATGAGACAAACCTTTCTTTCATTTAGTCCCAAGCATATTGCATGACCATCCGCATCCGCTCTATGAGCAGTCAGTGACATATTCCATGCCCATCCCTCCAGCCAGTCTATGACATCTTGCAACATAATCTCTTCAGGACATACTGACTGAATTAATCACAAGCTATCCATCTATTTGCATTGATTGAAAAGCTCTTTACAATGTAGCATCTGATTAGTCCATGACAGTGTCAACATCTTTTGTGATTGGTCCATTACATACCATACCACAACCTATTTATTACATACTGCACAAAAATCCTCCCTCATCTACAATAGCATAACTTTGGGTCAGATTCATCTCCAAGCTTTGGATGGATTCCTCCACCTCAAGTTGAGAATGACCTGTGTAATTGTTTAAAGTTTCAAACAATAGAATGATATTGGCCCATCCCAACTGATGCACTGACAGCTTGTTCAGGAAGATGCACTTTCCCGACTTCCCCTAACAGATGTAGCATTTAGGAACTTCCACCAATCTCTAACTGCCATATAATGTTCTTGTTGCTATCTTAATTTTCCATTACTACTTGATATTTTTAACATCCAAAAAGGTTTACGTATTTTGTCTCCATTCGCTTAATCATTGACATAAACTATTTTCATACTGACATCATTTCTTCTCCATCTTCACACTTCACCTAAACTGTCTGTCATCCTCTTTTTGTCCTAATGTCCACTTTCAAACAGCCCTTTGAAGAAAATAAAAAGTGAAACATGAAACACCTTTATCACAAACAAAACCAGTATTAACCATACCAACACACACATGCTTAAAACCCACCAACACAGATGCAAGTGCTTAAACACACACAAGATTTAATTTAGCTTTTTTGCTTTAAAATTAGCCATAAGCTAAGTATGTCAACCTATTGACACTATGAAAGATTGTGGCAACCATGAAAGACAGTTGACCCAGATACAGATATGGAAGATCTGTCAAGAGGAAGAAAAGAGCAAGTAAATTTACATCTTTCAGGTTGACCCATTCAAATGCCTCATTTGGTGTATTTATGTCATAAACCAGGCGATGAAGACCCTGAAAATGATTTAAAGATGAAATTTCAGCTACAGAACATTTCAATACACATCAATGAACCAAAAATTAAAAAGAGATATTGGGGCAGACCTTCTCTGCATCATAGGCAGTTATAACGGCCTCATAGAAGTTATTATCTTCAGGCCACCTAGTCATCACCTTCCGCCCAATTAGTGGATCAAACGTTCCTGCTTCTGTTGGTTCAGTACTCACAAGTGCATCAGAGGAATCTCGATTGATAATTTGACCCCTTCCAGCCAGACCTGTAGAAGCATACTGAAAGGATCACAATAACAAGAAACCAATCAGTGCCTGGACTTTGGATAAAAAATGATAGAGGAAAGGGAAGACAAGTACTGAAGAAAGGATAAAGTAAATGAACCATACTATGCCCAGTACAATTGGTTTGTTCAAAATATCTTACTGGTTTAGGCTTCTTGGTTTTGCCTCCAGGAACAGCTCCTCTTTTCACAGCTGATGCTGAAAATGTTTGCTGATGCAAAGAAGCAGATGGTGCACTTAAAGACAGAGAAGGCAGTGATTGCAATGTCTTTTGTCTTTTACGAGATCCAGACACAGTAGGGCTCGGTACTGACCCATGAACTGTCTGAGAAACACTAGGAAAGCCGGGTTGAACACCACCACCCTTTCTCCATTCCCTAATGGGACACGGAGTTTCTGGTTAGAAGCTAGAAAATCAAAATTGATTAACATTTCTGCACACAGTTACAAGAAAAAATGACAACAGCCCATCAATAAATATCAGACCTTATCCTCCGAATGATGTCATCGGCGTTAACCCTGCCAAGAAGTTCTCGGTGTTCCTCATCGGATACCCTCAATTCCTTTCTAAGCTCAGTTATCAAGCTTTCTTTTTCCTGAGGGAAAAAAAATCATATTTGGCATCAATACCATTCCAAAATTTTAAGGGAAGCCAGACAATTAGATGGTGATGGGGCACATTGTGAGCAGCTAAATACCCAAGTAATGGCATCGGATTGAGCTTTGAATGCCCTTAGCACCGAACAATATGCCTCCTGCTCAAGCTGATGGATCTGGGTTTCCATATCATTAGTTATACCAGGATAACCATGAACACCTGCAGCAGTTCTTCCGTTTCCAGAGACCCGTCCTCCCCTAGAAATTCTGTTCTGGTGTGGTGGAGGAAGATCATCATCTGTTCCTGCCATAATTAAGGGAGAAGAAGGAAAGCGTGACTAAACAAGCATGAATGTATCAATCTAAAGAAATCATACATGATAGAACTTGTTCACTTCAGTCCAGATCTGCCTGTTCATTGCCAACCATCTCAACACATTGCAAACAGAACCAGTTTGTACAGCCATGAATGTAAAACCGATATCATGAGTACACATCGACAACTATAAGTGTCTCCCAGTGCTTATTGTGAATAATAGGACTTTGTTTGACCATTACATTGACCATTTCAAAGAACATCAATAGGGACACCTTTCTGCATGTTCAGATTTTTGTTCCGATAATAGGCATTGCCGGCCCACATAGACATTTAACTAAGGAGCGAAAAGTGCCGCAGTCACGCGGACAACGAGAATTCCTTTTTTTCCAAAGCCACTGTGAGGCTTCTTCGCTGGAAAGAAAGAAAGTTGTGTTTTTGGATAAAATACGAATATTCAGCAGATTAAAAAATATAAACCTCTATTTCTATACGAGAGAATATTTTGAACTTTAGGATTGTAAAGGGGAATAAAGCAGCCATTTGGGGTAATTGCACACTAAAACCCTAATTCTCGGAATTATATAAAAAAAATAATAATAATAGTTCATCACAGAACATAGAACTTCACAGCTAAACATGACAAGGTGCCCTGCGTCCAGTATCACTCGAAACAACACTAATTAAAATGCTAGAGCCAACCGATCACCCCTTGTTTAGTGTTTCCCAGCTGGGCCTCCAATGGAAGACGCAACGTCAGGAAAAGAAAAAAAAACTTTTCTTCGTTCAAGGAGAACAACTACCGAGTCCAACCATCACATTTACACGCGAAAAGAAACATCTTTGACCACTTCGAACAAGAAAATCAGGCTCAACATCTTAATTACCAAAAAATCACACTCAGAAGTCCTATTTGCTCCTACCGCAACTCGCTCATCAAGTCAAGTAAAACGCAGGAAGAAGAAGGTGACAGGAAACCCTCCTACGAAACCCTAACCCTAGTTCAAGGAAACAGTCATGAAATCCCTAAAGAGAGAGAAGAAGCGATGGCACGGACCGAAGCAACTCACCGCTGCTGTCTGAGGGGCCGTAATCCATCGCCAGAGTCACCGAATCGAATCCAGGGCGCAGAATCCACTGCAGAGATATCGAAAATAAGAGGGGAAGAGGAAGGGAGGGAGGGCGAGGCAAGGGATGCTGAAGGGGATTTCCGGATGGGCAAAAGATCGGCGATCTATTCCGAGTGCTGAGGTTTTCAGCTTAGTGCGAGCCGAGGAAGGAATGCATGGAGCGGTAAATCGCGCGGAAATGGCGATTTATTGACGTCGAGCGAGGAGGGTAGCAGGCGCTGTACCGATCGCGGCTGGGCGAAAAACCGCGGACTTGAAATCGCTGTTGGGCGCGATTTCATATTCGTTATCGAGTTATTTTCAAATATACTTCCCACATTTAACCTTAATTCTAAATATATTTATTATATTTTTAAAATTTTAAATATATTTACTATATTTAAATTTAATTCTAAAAAATTCATTCAATAAGTTAACATTGTTAGAAAATGCATAAAATTACTAATATACCCCTCAAATTTATAACACAATTGAAAAAATTGGAAGTTATAACTAGATATTACCCTCGTTGCACATGAATTCTAAATTTAAAGTAACTTAATTTTATTTTCTATTCATTTCATCATTTATTATTTTGCAATAGAGATATTTTGGGTATTTAAAAAAATTTAAATAATGATTTTTTGACGGAATGAGTACTTTGAGATTAAATATAAATGTAGGTATATTTAGGATTTTGAAAATATAATGAATATACCTAGAATTAAGATTAAACATAGTGTGTATATTTAAAAATAACTTTTCGTTTTATGATCTTTCGAGTTCTAATAACTTTTCGTTTTATGATCTTTCGAGTTCTGATCCCTAGTCTTTATGAGGTCGAATATTGACAAAACTGTCATTGTTGGTGGAATCGCATAGAAAATTAAGACCCAAAAACGGCGATGATGAACTAAATTTTAACTTTCTCATTTTTAATAATTATTATAATAATTTTAAGATAAAATTAACATTTCTTGGTAATACAAAATTGAAAGTCTTTTTTATGGGGCAATGTATTGTAGATTTTACATTTTGACGTTGTTGTCTTATTTTGGGCTGCTTGGTCAGAAATCCAAAATTGTTCATTAGTTTTAAAATTATTTATTGAAATAGTGTTGGAATTTTAAAATTTTTTAATTATAAAATTTCAATCTAAATTTTTTTATTTTAATACAACTATCTTATTTTTAATCAATTATTTACGTATTTCTATATTATTAATGTACTTTTCAATAAGTTATATATAATTCGCTATACAACTAATCAATCTATTTTAACTTTATTATATTTACTCATCATCATTATCATTATCACATTACATTATTTTCTATAAATTTAAAAGTCTTTGCATAAAAAAATTTTATATTCTTAATTAGAAACTTAGTTTGATCTAAATTAAATCTTTATATGATGTTATTGATAAAAGTGATAAAGTTATATGATTAATATGCGAGGAAAAATTCTTTTCCTCTCATTTCCACTATTTTTTCAAATATTTCTATATAACTTTATTTTATTTCAAAAATTTTTTTCTTTAATCCCAATAATTATTTTATCATATCACATTCAATCTTTTTTCTCTTCTCGAATCAGCCTCTGTTTTACAACTATGGATATTTATATCAATTAGAAAATGATTTTCTTTCTTTAAAAAGTTTTTTATAAAAAAAATTGTTGATGTGTTTATATATATATATATATTTTTTTTAAAAAGTTAGGTTCCCAAAATACATGAGGAGCATACTACTTCCATGCACATTGAAACTTTATATTTTAATAGAATGTGTATTGTAATAATAATGATAAAAGTGGGACACAAGTAGTATTGGAAAAAATTTTGAATAGGTTGATTTAAATATAACACCGACATAATTGCGTTGTCTTTACAGAAAATACCCTATTTTATTCATTTATCATTACAGCTTATAAGGTTAGTTTTACTTACTTTCTTATCCTCGTGGCATTCGTTTTCTCTGCTAATTCCTCAATATCTAAGTTCTAATTCATTTACTTCTTTAGCACGAATAAAAGAGAAAATGCTCGGGTTTTGGTTGATAAATAGATCAATGAAAACCAATAATAAATAATTAATAAAACATAATGACTTAACATAAGTAATATTAATAGACATTAGAATGGTTATAACAAATATACACTAGTGTGTATAGCATTCAATAAAAAATATCAAGCTAACACTTTTTACTTTTAATAACTATTTTTAATTATTTTTTTATATTTTCCTATATAATTATCACACTTTTCAACTGTTTCTATCTAATTATCTACACAATTAACCTATTTATTTTAAATTTATTTCTTTACTCATTACCATTACCCATATCATATCATATCATATAATTTTTTTTTATAATTTAACAACTTTTATAATAAAATTTTTCATTTTATCACTTCTCAACACACCCTAAATAAAATTTTTAAATATATTTGTTCTTAGTAGTTACAAATTTAATTCTCAAGACAATTTATCAAAATATTTTAATTTCTAATACAACTTTTATCCATTTCCGATACAATTCCATTCATTCCTGTAATTACATTCTCGTCTCAAAACAGACTTCATCGGAAAACTTTGTATGGTGAAACGCCACTTGACTCCCCGAACCAAAATCGAGAATCAACGATGCGTTTGGACTTTGGTTTATTAAACGGTGAAAGGCCGTCTTAGATCTCCCGTGGCGTATCCTGTAACACGTGGAGGCGTTGTAGGATATTCTCGTCCAACTCGCACACGTGAACCCCAATCAAGCGGGGCGGCATGATAGACGATATTCACGCTCGCGCCTGCTGCCGCGTCACCGACAGCAACAAAACCTACACGCGAGCGGGGACCTAAGCCCGCCATGAAAACCCGTGCGGGGGAAATGCAGATCTATAAATCTGGAAACGAGGGAGCGAGAAAGAAAACGGCCGATGCATTGCTTCCGTTTCTGCCCTTGCCGTTGTCTCTCGGAGCTCTCAACTGCCCTCTTTCTCTCGTCCTCCCTCCCCTCTAAACCCTTGTTTCTCTCTCCGCCATTTCTCTGGAGAACCCTGCCCGTTCGCCGGAATTTGTCATTTTTTCGGGTCGATCGCAAGGAACATCGCGCCTGCTCCCGCGCCTGCTCCCGCCTTTCAATCGCATGCCAACGTCTTGAGAGATTCTGCACCATCGCATCACCGCGCGTTCCTCCGGGAGACCAGAAACTGGTGATGGAGCCGATGCCGTCTTCCCAGCTAGATGAATCCAAGGATCAAGGCGAAAGCGGAGGCGGAGGATTGGTTCGATTGAGGCTCGAAGATCTGAAATGGGATCATTCATTTGTTAGGGAGCTTCCGGGAGATTCGAGATCGGATCTGATTCCACGAGAGGTTTTATTTTCTGGTTGCCTAATTCTATTAATGGTTTTAGTTATTATCCTTCGATCTTGGGAGAATTTTTTTTCTTTCGAATCCATACAAACACTGTTGAAGCCTTAATCCCCACTCTCTTGGGCTCTCGAGTCTTGAATTGTTTAGATATTATTTTCGCGGAGCTCGATCTCGTGATGTATCAGCCGATGATAGAATTCTCTGGTTTTGATCCAATTATATAGGTTACGAAATCTGTCGAAGGGTTTGAAACAGCATATGTGTGAGTTTACCATCCATTTTACTGGCAGGTACTTCATGCTTGTTATACAGAAGTTCCCCCCTCGGCTGATGTAGAAAACCCAGAGCTTTTGGCTTGGTCGGATTCTGTTGCCAAGCTGCTTGATTTAGACCCTAAAGAGTGAGTGTCTTTGCTTGGCTCCCTGGAAGCTTCCCTGTTACTAGCCTGACTCCATCTTAAATCAAATGCTATAGTAGTTGTTCTCCTGCTACGGCAACTCACGCTATTACGTCCAAATATTGTGGTCCAGGTTTGAAAGACCAGATTTCCCTCTCATATTCTCTGGCGCAACTCCTTTGGTGGGAGGGTAAGCATTTTATTCTTCATTACCCCCTTTTTGTCTTTTATTATTTAAATCACATGAAGAAAGCTGTTGTTTATTTTTCTGTTCTTTCTTTTCCTCTTCGAGGGAAGTTATTTCACTTCACTTTTTCCCCCTGGTACTTATCATTGTTCTGTCCAATTTAGGTTGCCGTATGCCCAGTGCTATGGTGGACATCAATTTGGTATGTGGGCTGGTCAACTGGGTGATGGGCGGGCCATAACACTTGGAGAACTCCTGAATTCTCAAGGTGAAAGGTGGGAATTGCAGCTCAAAGGTGCTGGGAAGACCCCTTATAGCCGATTTGCAGATGGTCTGGCAGTTCTGCGGAGCAGCATTCGGGAATTCCTCTGCAGTGAAGCAATGCACAGCTTGGGAATACCAACAACCCGTGCTCTCTGTCTTGTTACAACAGGCAAATGTGTCACACGCGATATGTTTTATGAGTATGTGCCATTGATCTGCATAATAAAGGAATTTTGAAAATTTTTGACCATAGAATTAATCAGGTGTTCACAGTGCAAGGAATGAACAAATGCCATTACTGATCATTTTGGCCACCTGTTTCTAGTGATATATATTTTACAACCTTTTGAAATTCCGTTAGAACCTTTGGATTATGTTCGTGTTAACTTTTAAAAAAAAGAACGGGAGGTCAGTTTTCTTTTTGGCTATTGACATTCACAGGACATTTCATTGGAACTGTGTGCATCTATTTCAATATGCCATTTATCATGGAACTGCTTGGAAGGAGGTTTGCCTCTCTAGTGCATGGTTTGCTTCTCTAGTGTGTCTGTGAGGTTTTATTCTCTTATGTGTCAGAGAGAGAGGTTATTGTCTGTGATAGATTAATTCATGGACGCAATGTTAGAGAAGATGGTAATAGAATGGTACACCTATTTTATTTCTACTTGGTGCTAAATCGAGATTTTCCCTTTTGAAAATAACTTCTGAAAATTTTGAATGCGCAAGGTGGATTTGTCAATTCGTGCACAGAAGGAACACAGTTGTTCTAATTGTGGTGTTTTATGCAGTGGTAATCCAAAGGATGAACCTGGGGCAATTGTTTGCCGAGTTGCTCAATCATTCCTGCGATTTGGTTCATTCCAGATACATGCTATTAGGGGCAAGGAAGACAATGAAATTGTTCGTCAGTTGGCAGATTATACCATCCGTCATCACTTTCCTCACATTGAAAATATGCGTAAGAGCGAATGTGTGTCTTTTGTGACAGAAGGCGTGGAGAGCTCTGCATCGGTGGATCTTACATCCAACAAGTATGCAGGTGAAATCTTGATTTATCTCTGAAAAAAATGTGTTTTTGTGTGAACATTCCTTGAAAAATACACCTAAGCAAATCCACATTAAACTTGTTTTCGTGAACATATGAACAACTTCTAATTCAAATGGGGATCATACCAGCTTGGGCGGTCGAAGTTGCTGAGCGTACTGCTTCGTTGATTGCACAATGGCAAGGAGTTGGCTTCACTCATGGTGTTTTGAACACAGATAATATGAGTGTGTTGGGTCTCACTATAGATTATGGCCCTTTTGGATTTTTGGATGCTTTTGACCCAAGTTATACCCCAAACACTACAGATCTGCCGGGAAGAAGGTACTGTTTTGCAAATCAACCAGACATAGGTTTGTGGAATGTTGCGCAGTTTACTGCAACTTTATCAGTTGCTGAACTCATCAGTAAGGAGGAATCAAACTATGCCATGGAAAGGTATGATGAATATTCTGTTTAGCTTTGACTTTAGGCTTTTAGAGATTGGAAATATTCTGTTTAACTGTGGCTTTAAGCTTTTATTGATGACTCATACTGTTTTCTGCTTTTAACCTTAACAGATATGGGACTAAATTCATGGATGACTATCAGTCTATAATGACGAGAAAGCTTGGTATACCAAAGTACAACAAACAATTGATCAGTAAGCTTCTCAACAACATGGCTGTTGACAAAGTTGACTATACAAACTTCTTCCGGTTGCTCTCGAATATTAAAGCAGACCTTAGCATTCCAGAAGACAAGTTACTTGTACCACTTAAATCTGTTTTACTAGATATAGGCAAGGAGCGGAAAGAAGCGTGGGCTAGCTGGGTTAAGTCCTACATTGAGGAGGTAAAGTTATAAGCACTGGTACCTCTTAAACCTTTTAGGTCTATGCAGCATTGACTCTTGGCGATGCTGTCTTGCTCTTGTAACTTTATTTTGGGAAGTTATTGCAATGTGCATGTTCTGTTCTTCTTGAGATTGTGTAGTCCATTTGTCTAAGCGTAGAACAATCCTATTGCTTGTGCTTACCTTCTCACATGCCAGTCTCCATCAGCATTCCATGGAGCTACTTTGTGGTCAATTGAGAACCCTTTGGATGCAATGTTCAAAAGTTCACCGTCTGCCTCATTAGCTCACTGCAGCGAAACTCATTTGGGAATGGAATAATGCACCTAATTGTAGCCATCACATTTTTCTTGCTTCTCATTATCGGTAACATGTTGCATGATGGTATTATTGGAATTGTTGGCTGGAGGGTTTAAATGTTTTATGGTTGATTCGGTGGTGGATAGAGGATTGTGTGAGCAGGCGTCTGTCCTTCCATGCATATTTCGTCCATTTATTCAACTATGAAAGAAGTGATTCAATTATCAGTATATCCTACTTTTTTTTAGCACTATATCCATTTGACTTATTTTAATCCATACAGGGCCCCATTTTCCATCCATATCTGTATCCCATTCACCATTTGTTCCTATATTTGCCGTTTCTGATTTATCTGCAGATCTTTCCCCCTCTTTCCAACAATCTATCTACTCATTGCCCTTTACCATTTATTCATATATTTGCCACCCATGATTTATCTGCAGATCATTTCCCCAATACGTCCTCTTTCTGGCCATCTATCTACTCATTGCCCTGCTCATACAATCCACATCAATATTTTTTATCCATTAATCAGTATGATCTATTCAACCATTCAATCCATTCATTTCTTTTCCATTCAGTCATAGGGTTTGCTCAGTCATTCAGTTCATCCATATGACCACTTAATCATTCGATTAAATAGATACAAGACATTTGTGATTTATTGCTACCATCTACACTGGTAAGTTGTCTTTGACTGTGATATTAGCTGCATGGACTTTGTTACGCTTCTTATCATTTCCGGTGATCTCCAAGTTCAAGCTCTGGCTGTGTAACCAAGTTTTCTGTTATAATTTACATATTAACAGAATGTTCTTTATTTTAAATTTTTTTTTTTTTTTTTTTTCTTGTGGAGATGTTCATCTCGTTGGCTTGTTGTTCCTTAAGCAACTAGCACTGACTTTATAAAGCAGGACTATTCTTTTAGCATAACATGGATTCTTTGTCAAACGGTGTCCTCTTTTCTTTTCTTTTCCTATCTTTCTTACCCCTTGTTTTGGCTTGCAAAGGTTGCCTCTAGCAGCCTTTCTGATGAAGAGAGGAAAATCGCAATGGATTCTGTTAACCCAAGATATGTTCTTCGGAACTATCTATGTCAAAGTGCTATCGACGCTGCTGAACAAGGTGATTATGGGGAGATCAAACGACTGCTTAAAGTTATGGAACGACCCTACGAAGAGCAGCCAGGCATGGAGAAATATGCACGTCTTCCTCCTGCGTGGGCTTATCGGCCAGGTGTTTGTATGCTTTCTTGTTCTTCCTAGCACACTTGTTTGCCCATTACCACAATTTTCAAAATGTAAAAATTTGATTGTAAATAACATATAATGAGTTGTAGCACAAATTATACGGGTCCATTAAAATTTAAATAACATGAATAGGGGCTGAACCCCCACAACTTACCAGCATTCTGGCTAGTAAACCTTTCTTGCATGCTAGTTTATTGAAGCTTTGTGGGTAAACATTCATGTGGACCAGCCAAACTCATTTCTTATGTTTCTCTAGAAGTATGCCCTTGTGCTGCAGGTGATAATGTTTCTCTCTTATTGATATCTTAGTTTTACGGGAACCTATCGTTATTTGAGGCTGGGTTCATTCCTTCAGGAGGTTGATCTCTTATGTTACACTCTGGAATTCTCTCTTTCTTTTGTTTCCCACCAGCTTCTGTCACCCCCCATGTCCACTACTGCATCTCCCAAGTCCGCTGAGGGGGGGATTCTAGGATCAATGCATTGGCATGCGAAAACCCTAATGAGTAAGCAGCTCTAATGCAGATCTCAACCGTATAAAAATTGTGTAATTAGGGCAAACTCGGGGGTTACAAGCGTGTGGGTGACCCTGTGGGTCTTTTTACTAGGTACCGAGTTTCAGAATTAGCATGTACCAGCTGGTTGGTTGTATGTTCTCTACAAGACCAAAGCTATACGTATCGTTTACAGCCGTTTTTGTAGTTTACCGAATGAAGTCGAATAGCAAGTGAATGCGGACAATAAAATTGGAATGCAAAGCTATATAATTAAACAATGATCAGATTGTACTATGACACTGAAGAGAAGGGTGAAATAGATGCACATCACATCGCCTGAAACAGAACATTTTCATTGAAAAAGAATATTACTTGCAGGAATGATTATGAAAAGAGTACAAGCAATTATCTAGAAAGAGAAAGGGTTGCGGAGAACGTTGAAATTATAGAGTTAACTAGGCTGCAAGAGAATAAGGCTTCATTTAGGCAGTGTCTTAGAGCAGCTGGTGCTGTTCGGTAGCAAAAGGCGCTTGGATATCTAAGTATTTTTGCATGTTTTTGAAGACATTTTTAGCATATCAGGGATCTGAGGCTGGTAGAAAGTAGAAACTGCTGCTTTTTAAGAACTTGTAGGGTGGCCGACACACACCGTGCCTATACGAAGCCTAAATGGCTCATGTTGTGATTCGTTCAGCAGGCCTGTTGGGCTCTCTGCATAATCTGCTAACGTTACTCATTATGCATGAAACAGTAACAACACGAAGAGTATGGAACCAAATTTGAGTACTAATTAACAACAGTAGCGCTGACAACGTCATTTAAATAGTTATGCGCTGGTAATCATTGAGACATGCAGTTGATTTTTTTTTTTTAAAAAGGAAGTTATGGACAACCATTTTTTCAAGGGGCAACCTCAAGCAAAAATATTCATTTGACAAAAAAAGAATATCGAGCATCTAATTTATTCACTTTCTGTTCCCAAAAAGCAGTAGCCTATTTTTTAAAATTTTCGAATACAAAATTTGCCAATTCTAAAATATATTTCCTTATTCTCAATACACGGTAATACCTTTTCTGTCCCACACACTCATCCTCTCTTCAGAGTAACATGGGGTTGTTCCAAGTTTTACTCCCTGGAACGAGTCGCTGCCTGATTTTTTAGTTTTTACACCACGTAGGTGGCAACACCAAATTGACCTCGCCAGAATATCGAACTAAGCTAATTAATGACCTTGGAGCAGCGAAATGATTTTTTTCACCAAACCGTGGGCCTCTACCCACCTAGTGATGATAATGTCGATCATAAACTTATCATGTTTGCTAAAAACGAGTTTGAAAAATGAAAACAGGAAAGTAGGTGGGATAAGAAGTTTTTTTTTTTTTTTTCGATCGGTATTTATATGCACAGTGACAACTGATATTACAATTAAGCATGGTTCGGGCCGACCGCTCCGGTGGCAGAGGACGCAGATTATGTCAACAGTACATGTGAAAAGACACCTGGATATGCTTTATAGTGAGCACTAATAAATTTCATCGTGAAAAAATAGTTCAATATTGCGCGGCCTTATTCAGGGTTTCATGTAGCCACCGAATTTTTGGAACTAGCAAACCTTTTCTACCGAAACTTAATTAAAAAAAAAAAAAAAAAAAACTGTATGTGTTCGTCATTTCGATATCTAGTACGTAATGTCTAGTTTGTGTGAACTTTGTCTTGTGATGTTCTATGAATAAAATTTACCTTCACCACAAAAACAAAGCTTAGGAAGAATTTCATTTTAGAATAAAATCAATAAAGCTTAAGTAACGTCGGATGTTGTTGTTCAAAAAAAATTAAAAATTAATAACTATTGATGGATTACAACTACAAGGTGTCTGTTCAATTTCCAAGAAAGTGACTTAAGGAAAGTGGTCGATTTTCATATCTAAAATGGGAGTCAGGAAGAAAAATGTCCTCCTACAAAATTCAATTTTAAAAAGTTCATCTTCTGCCTATCAAAAGCAAATCTTGCAGTACATCTCTCCAAAATAAGCTTCAGTAAGGTATTCTTATCTGAATTTTTTTTTTCCCGATATTTTCCAAATGTGCTATGCAAATCTTTGTTATTTTGTTTCGCATATTTAGGAAATGTAACTTACGGTAGCAGTAAAAATTACTTTCATGTAATGGATAAACCGTAGATAAAATATAATTAACATTTTGCTAAAGCCTCATGTAAAAATATAGTTATTTAAGTTCAATAAAAAAATTTTGATTAAGTTTTATTTTTAATTTAATAAGATTACTAAACTATGATTGCAATAATTCAATGTCTTCCTTATGCTCTTCATGCATGCTATTATTTTTAATGATTTGATTTTCGAATTTATTTTTAGGAACTGTATTGATGTAATAAGTCATGTCACAAAACATAAAATATTTATTTTTCTGAACAATTAAATGAAATGATAAGCATTGTTAACCTGTATTATTAACCCATTTTCAACCCCTTTTTAAATTCGATTTTATTAGTTTGGTTTGGTAATAATTCCGTATGGGTAAATATTTTTGAATTTGGATTAGGCTTGGATTGATATAAACCCGATCCGAAAATACCAGAGTTGTACCCGTAATTTGATCTAAGAATACCAGATACTTTAAGGATTGGGTCAGATTTTTTTCATAGTCATGTTTAGCAGAGGAATAATTACAGAGGCCTCGCATGAAAGTAATTGATGAGGCATATGGCAAGCAATTCAAGAAAGCTCCACTTTCCGGGTTCTATCAGTGCAAGTGCCCCTCGTTAGAAATCTTTAATGGGGTTTTACCAGGTTAAGCTGCTTAAGAAAGAGAAAAGGATAACCAACCGAGGCTAGCTCGGTTGGTGGCTGTCGGTGGCACAAAATGTGCGCTGGGCAGCAGGGAGGTTCGAATCGCGCTGCGGGCGGAAAATTTGGTGGGAGCAAAAAATGTGGTCTCCCGGATGGATGG
>JAXCLR010000081.1:10680337-10690628 GCA_035584095.1 Annona squamosa
GTAAGATCTTTAAGTATAATATGTGTTGAGATACATGTAAATTGTACCAATCAAAAAAAAAAAAAAAAAAAGAAAGAGAAAAGGATTATTCACTAGAGTAAACCAGGTGCTCTCAGTCTTAATGTAAATAGCGAAAATAATGTATTTTTACGAAAAATATGAATATTGAAATAGAAAGATTATAATTCATTATTAGCATTAGTACACAGTTAAGTATCAACCTCATATTTTATCAAAAAAAAATAAAAATCAACGTCATATTATCATATAGTCGGAAGAGGTATAGAGGATTCTATAACTGTCAGCAGGGATGCAGTTGGACTAAATAAAATTTGGATCAAGACCCTCATTTTATTTGTAAAATCAAACTCTTAATCCTAACTCTATTTATGTAAATCTAGTTAAGGTTAAAATTCAAGTTCAAAGTAAAGTAGGCAAGTTTCTGCTTAGAGTTACGAATTACAAGTTTAGAATTTTATATGAATATAAATTAACGAATCATCTATATGAAAATAATAACATATAGCCTAATTAAATTAAGGACAAGCATAAAATATATATATATATATTATATTTCTAAAAGAATGCTTATTTTCTCTAAAACAAATAAATGAAGAAAACTAACAAATGTATAGGTAAATAATATAAACATAAACATAAATGTATATGAAAATGAAATAGTTTACGTATAATACAAGTTTAACATGACAAACATCTATTCGAACATAAATATAAACAAGAAAAGTACATAAATATGAATAAATAATATCTAGGTTTTGTGTGTATGATATATTTTACTTTAAATATAAATAGGGAAGTTAGGTTTGGGTTTGTTTATAACCTAGCCCTAACTTTATTTACAAATTGGGTTCTTAGGTTAAAAGTTTTTTACAAAAGAACACAAGTTGCACCTCTAACTATCATTATATAAAATGGAAATTTTGATTTTCTTGTTGTGGTTTCCATCTTACACTCTGTCTTCGGAATTGATCCTCAATGTTATTTTACAGTTTGAGTTCATTCATGTCTTTGACGGCTGTGAAGATAAACTCTTCATCCCTTACGGATCTGTTGATGGCGGAGCGATGGTGGGACGTGTAAGAAGTGAGATGATTGCATAGTATAAAACATGGAATCGGGATTACTGAATCTAATCTAAGTTCCTCAAGTTTCTCAGTGTCTTCAAAGCTTTGTGCCTAAGAATAAGACGTTCCATCTAGGCATGTGTAACACAATTCACGACATGATCCTGCATTTTTTCACCTATTTCCACTTAACCCATTGACCTTCCCCCTTTTATTTATTCCGAACTTCAAGTACCACATGCATATGCATAGGGGTCTGCAGGTTAGCAAATTGAAAATAAATAACTACAGAGTATAATGAAGCAGCAACAAGGAGAGAAACAAGACCACCAACCATCGAGCGTAGCTCAGTTGGCAAGGATGATTGCAGATTCTGTCCTGGCGATGGTTCTAATGCGCGCGTCGTCCTCGTTTGTGCGAGAGTTTTAGTCTCTCGTCGTGTGAGTAATAATCTCTTGTATTAGGAGCTCTAGGTTTTTCTATGATATTGTAAGGAAATTTGTAAGGATTTATATGGTTATGAAGTTAATTTGTAAAAATTCGTAGACTTCATTTGTAATAATTTGATGGGAAAATAAAATATTGTAAATTATTGAATTGGAAAAATAAAAAAAAAGAAAAAAAGAAGATGATGAACCTTACTAAATATCAAACGTACTAGGGCGCCGACCTTTTCAGGCTCAAAAACCTTTTTTAAAAAAAATTTTATTTTTTATTTTTTTTATTGGGTAAGTAAAATTAGGTGTATTAAATCTATAAACCAAAATTTACTATTTTTGTATGTTTTTAAGTATTTTTTTAGATTTTTAAACACAGTGGTATTTTCGTAATTTTTGGATCTCAGAAAATTACGGAAATACTACTCTGTTTAAAAATAAAAATATCCAAAAATGGTAAAACTTGATTTATAGATTTAATACACTAAGGGTTACTTACTCATGAAAAAAAAATTAAAAAAAATAAGTTTTTGGGCCTGAAAATATCAGGTCCCGACATACTAGCATCCGGATTAAAATCATCAAAATCCAAAGTCTTTTAATTAAGTACACAACATTCTTGAAGCAGCATATTTAAAAGCAGAAACCACAAGTAGTGACGGACTATCAATCTGCTGGCCCAATGGGTAAAACATGACCTTCATCCTCGTCTGAATAAAGACCATGAGACTCCTTATCGCCTTTCTCTGGAGACTTACCAAGGAATACATCTGTCAGCACCGTCTTTGATTGCAAAGAAGCTTTCAGCAATGCCAATTCCTAAAAGGCCAACCCAGATCAGAAATTGAATCCTGAGATATTACATATTTGCATCATACATGTTATAAGAAAAAAAACAGGTAGGCGATTTCCTCGTTAATTGCACATCAATCACAGTGATTTTTGTTGAATGAATTGCGAAAAAAATGATTACAGTTCAATGTAAATATTTGCACAAAAGTGTCGGTGCACATAAATGTGAGTGCAAATAATTTTTTGAAGGGGGACCTGACTAAAATACAACTCACGTATCACCTCTTCACCTACGCTTCAAAAAATTAATAATAAAAAAAATTTAAAATAAAAAATAGTGAGATAGATACTTACCTGGGATTTAGGAATAAATATTATTGACTCATGAATTTTAGTTGGCTCGTCAAATCTATGGGATGTGATTTAATTGTCCATTCCACCTCCAACGATGCAAAATGTTCTAGTGCTTAGAGATGATCCTTCAAAACTTGTCCGGTCACTTCTAGGATCATAAATAAGTTTCGATGCTTTTATGCATATTATTAGCCTTCTTCCATATCTCATTTGGTAAAAAATTGATGTTGATACTCAACTCCGAGATTCTTTCTCCTATTTTTCCATCCTTTTTATGCTTTCCGAGTCCTTTCTAATAGTTATTAATTTGTCAATTTGCACATGCAAACCACTGCGCCTCAGCAATAGTTGCCTTAAAAAGACATAAATTAAATATACTAAATAATAGATAAATTAGACAAATTTATAATATTTAAAGGATATATTTATATTTTTCCATATAAAAGATATTTTACAAAATATATATTGAACTATATTAGTAATGTAGGTGGGGTTTGGATAACTAAATCTTGGAACGTATTCGATCACCTTATTTTACGGGTATAAAAATAAAACCGTACAATATGTATTCTAGGATACCCAATAAATCAACCTTCTTATAAATACCTTATCCAAATTGCACCTATATATCTTGATTCTTAAACAAACAATGGGCGATTGGCGAAAGAGGGGAATAAAAAACAGTGAAATGAACATTAAGAAAACACATAATGCATACCTCGGCCCTGCCCACTTTCACAACCTTCTCTTCAAGCGCCCCAACATCTCTAATATTGAACGAGTTGAGAAGAGTAATAGCTGAAATGGGGGACAGAGGAGTGACCTTCAAATCATCTGTAACCATGTAAGTCACCGCGCTCTTAACAAATCCACCCTCTTCTGTGCTAGTAGAAGCCATAGGATCACCGCGAGCAGCCACATAGGAAATTTCGTAGTTCATAACATTATTGCATATGGGGCATTTAGTATTGGCGACGTCGGTGACACAAGTACATGAAGACATGCGGGGGCATGCATAATACTTTCTTTCTTTCTTTCTTTCTTTCTCTGCAACATTTTCAAGCTGTAACGGAAGGGGTTTGTTCAAGGGAGAAAGTACTTCGGGATGCAGAATAGAGACCTTTGCTTGGCCGGGAAGGATGTATGCCTCATTCATATCCGTCACGCTCTTGAAAAGCTGCCCGATAGCTCCGATGTCTCCCACCATTTGCTCCTTGGTCAGGACTTCCACCACAGACCCAAGAGGCAATATGAAGAGGCTGAAGAGGAAATCAATGACATCCTTTCCACATTCCGCTAACACCACTTTCTGGGACTTGCCATCCACCAGAAGCTTCAAACTCAGCGTCGCCGCCATGTCTCTGCCTCCCTCTGCTTTCGTCTGTCACAAAGCTAACGCTGTACAGGTATGGCATTCGCGGTTTTCCTTTTTTGTAGCTTAGTGATAACTCTCCGCAAAATCTTTTGCCAGGTCCGGTGGGAATGTGGGATCCACATGGCACCTGCGTTGTATGGTGGTTTCGGAAGGAAGGACAGTGGACAGAGGACTGAGACGAAAAAGTAACAATGTGCGCTGTAAAAAAGTGCGTTCTCGTACCACCAAAAACTTGTTCACATGCAACTTTTCTTATAAATATTTTGGTGCGTTCGGTCGGGTAAAACTTTTTGATGAAAATTTTTTAGAATAGAAGTTGTTAGGTTGATAGAAAATGATGTGATATGATAAAGGTAATAATGAGGTGTAAAGAGAATAAAGTTAAAATAGATAGGGTAGTTGTATGAGTATTTGTGTGGAAATAATTAAAAAGTAGAATTGTTTATATAAAAAATATGAAAAAATAATTAAAAAATAAGGTAATTATAGGTAGTGAAAAGTTTTTGTTTGAAAAGTTTTCATTGGCATGTTTTATATGTAACCAAACACACCCTTTATCTTTTAATTATACCAAAAACTTGTCCGGTTGCAACTTTTCTTATAAATACTTTATATTTTAATTATTTCTTTATATTTTCTCCATAGCACTCGTGCATTTATCACATCTGTATTAACTTTATTCTTTATTCTTTTTATCATTATTTATAGAATTTCATATCACTTCAGACATTTCAAAAGATTTTACATAAAAAATTATTCTTTCAAAAGTTTTATCAAACCACAAACGCACTCTAAAAAGTTTTTAAATTTGAAATGGAAAAAGTTGTCTAATGATGTTTGTTTTTGAATGAAAAAAATTATATTAAAAATGTAAAATGTGGCATTAAAAATTGAAAAATTTGTCTTGTAATGAAAATATCATCTTATACATATTTCATTCAGTATTGGATTCTTTGGAATTCGTAATTTGCAATTATTTATTAACTCAATGGCCTATGATTATTGGTATTCATCCTCTTACTTATTCGCATTTACAGATCGGCCTATGGTTCCGTTTAATATTTTTGTAAACATCAAGCATAAGGCAGCGTTTGGAATTTTGAGAATGAGAACAGGGAAATGAAAAAAGTGTAGACATCATTAATTACTCAAACACCTATTTTTTCATTTTATCTTTGTATTTTAACTGTTTTCTCCTATTTTTTCATAAACTATCTTATCAATTTATACTTTAATTCTGATTTCACCTCCATTATATTTATTCCACTTCATTCTCATCCTCATCATTTATAACTTGGAAGAAACGAGGATGAGATGAGGACATAAGAAGAAAGTGTATTGAGAATGAAAAAATTATTGTAGGAATGAAAATGTTTTTGATGGAGAATAAAAAATAATATTTATATAGTTATATTATGAGTGAGAAAAGTTGTAATGTTATTATTCATTTTTTTGAGGAAAGAAAACAGGAGAATCCATACCACCATGTATAACTTGTAGATAAGATGAAGATGAGATTGAGAATTTGAGATAAAATATATTGGAAATGAGTAAAGATGCATTGGGATGAAGCGAAAGTGTATTAAAATTGAATACAAGTGTATTGGGAAAAAGAAAATCTTATTCTAGATCATTTCATCCTATCCTATCACAGCCGTGAACATCCATTTATTATTGTACTTGGCATGACTTTTAAGGTATATATTTTTTTGATGATTTCTTTTTACAATATGTTTTTTCTGTCATAATTTATGCTCAATTTATCTCACAGTTTTCATTTTACATTTCCTTAATTGAGGATAACCAATATAAAGCAGGAGGAGAAGAGATCAACGCTCCTTCAATGAGATATAGAATTTTTTTTTTTTTAATAGAGATCAAAATCCCCGACCACCTGGACACAATGCCAAGACTTTACCAAAAAAATAAAATTAAATAAAATTAAACTTTACCAAGTTATTCCATTTAGACGAATTTTTAAATTTTTTTTACATATAAGCAGGCTCTACTTAGAAATCAAAATAAAATTAAAATGATCAAATTTCACAATGTTGAACATCTAGATGAGGCCTTTATCCGTATAAAAAATATAAACAAAAAATATTTTTTTCTATTAAAATTTGTGGGAGACAATATAGAAGTTTGACCCGTATCATTTCAATAATTCGAGAAATAGCGTTTAAAGATTCCCATGGGATGCTTATGGGATGATATTTCCCTTTTTAGTACAATTGTTTACACCTTTAGTATAATTTTTTTTTCATTTTCAATACACAGTTTGCATATGCTACTCTGGGCATTCAAATGCGGTTTTTATGACGCTATTTTGGGAAAGGAATATGACATAGATTTATGGGCAATGTTAATCTTATTTGATAGGACTTTCGAGGTATCTTAGACAAGTTCAGGTCTTCTAACGCTGCCCTTAACTATAAATGGAAATTTCTGCCCTTGGCTCTTGTCCTTTGATGCCATTGTGTTAGATGAGGAATACACATCTCAAAACTTGAACTTCCGTTGGAAATTCGACATACCTATCTTCTTAGATCTTTTGATTTTGCATCCTTTATTTTTTAGTTTAATTTTTTTAAAATCTAATCCACTTATTATCTTTATTAATGGGTATTTATTTATGATATTGAAAATTACTTTGATTGAAAATTAATATATTTTCTAAATTTCAAATTAAAGTGATTTTTGACATCATAAATAAATAGACATAGATAAATATTGTAAAGAGTTTAAATTTTAAAAAATTTATACCGAACGAAGAAGAATACATGGGAACGTGGGTTGCATTACGATCTAATTTTTTTTTACGACTCTTAGATGAGGGGCAATGATCCAATATAGCCCGGTTACATAGAGGCTTCATAAAACCCCTTGCTTTTCATTTTATCTAAACCATCTACTTTGTTTTGTTTATTTTTACTATTTTATAAAAAGAACTTTGATTGAAAACTTGTGTCTTACAAAAATTTAGCATTTTTTTTTATATCAGTGGAGGCCAACACCTTACGTACGTACATATTGATGATAAACTACTTGGCTATGTAAGGATTGGCAATTTAACACCTTTACCTTTTGAGAGTAAATATAAGTATTAATTTTTTCAAAATTTATAATATAGATACGATTTCAATACATTCATTTTTGGAATCATAAATAAACACATATAGCTGTATATGATCGGTTACAATTCAAAGTAACTGCCTCTTAGGTGGACTCCATTGACATAATTTAAAATTATTTATTTTATCATCGTACCAAAAATATTTCAATTCAAGTATTAAGTGGGTTGCACATATTTTAAAATGATGAATAAATAAAATAAAGTTAAAATAAATAAGTTAGTTCTATAACTAATTATGTAAAAATGATTGAAAAGTAAAATAATTGTATAAGAAAATATAAAAAATTAATTTAAAATGGAATAATTATGAAAAGTAAAAAAATTTTAGATTAAAAAAGTTTAATTTGATAACAGCACACGTGCGATGCATTACATTTTTTTTGGGGCCACTGACCGATGGGTTACTTCGCGTAAAAGTCAAAATAAAAGTGAAGCCAATTTTTTTTTTTTAAAGATTTGCTCGGAAAGTATTAAAATTTCGAATTAAATTTTTTTATGTAAAAGTTTTTAAAATAGAAGAAAATAGTGTGATTATAAAGATAATGATTAAGAGTAAAAATATATAAATTAGTTGCATAGGTAATTATGTAGAAATAATTGACAAGCAAATTAATTACATAGGAACATGTAAAAAAATAAATATAGGATAATTATAGATAACGAAAAGTTTTTAACTAACCAATCACACTCAAAAAATTTTAATTTGAAAATTTCATGTGTAAGCAAAAACAACTTAAGTGAAAAGTAAATTTAAAAACAATGTGGCAGACTTGAAAGACAATGACTAGCAAAGGTTTAGGGACACCATTGAGCTTCGATGCACCTAGGTGTATTTTACCCATTTTTCTAAATTTTTTAAAAAAATTTAAAGCAATTGTTAATCTAAGTGTATTTAAAATGTTTATAAATTTTTACCATTTTTAAAGGTTTTTAGATTTTTTTCAGAATTTTAAAATAAGTGCCACTGATTTTAAAAAATTCAAAAAAAATCTTAAAATTTCCAAAAATAATAAAAATTTATACATATATTAAATGCACTTACATTAACACTTTCATGAAAAATGTTTATAAATTTTTTTAAAAAAGTAAAATTCACTGGGTACATTGAACCAGGTTTAGTGGCAGTGGTCATTTGTCAACAAAAGAAAATATTCTTGCTTGCTAGGGGTGGGAATTGGGGCGGGTCGATCTGTGACCCGATCCGTTTTTGGCTGAGTAAAATTAATATATTTTTTAACTCAGTATAGGGATGGGTCAGAAATTTTGACCCGAATTCAAAAAATAGGTTAGGGTGGGTCGACCATTTCCTGACCCGAAGAGTTCAACCTGCCCTGCATATACTAATTTATTAAAAATTATAAGCATATGTTTAAATATTATTATTATTTTCTTTCAAAATTCTCATTTTTTTATATTCAATTCTATCAACAATAAAAGAATCAATTTATTTAGAAAGCAATATAAGAATCAATAAAAAGAATTTGTACATAAATAACCCTTATATGTAATTATATATTAACCTATTTTAATAAATCTATACTATATTTTTAAATGTTTCATTTTCTTAATTATTTATTTTTTAATAATTAGTGAAATATTGAAACATATAATATTTAAATTTAGTATAGATATATACTTATATTTGATATGTATATAAATTCGTAAAATTATTTTATTTGACCCGTGTTTTTGACCTTACCCGCGATCTTGAAACCGGTCCAATATCAACTCTAAATTTGTCCCGGCACCTATTAAAAAAAGGTAAGAGTCAAATTAATCTTATCCGACCAAGAATAAAAAAAGGGTTAAATTTAAATTTTAAAAAGTAGGTTTTGGGCTGGAGCAAACTTTAACCCGGCATGACCGGCATCGATTCCCACCTACGCTGCTTGCCGAGAAAAGACTATACTATCTCTCTCTCTTTCGAAAAGACTCTCCCTTGATTGGGCGCACAACTTACGATCAAGCAGGGTCATTAGCAGTTTCTTTCTTGTGAAGGAAACCGAAAAAGTTCTTTTATGTGTTTGGTTGTTCTTCGAGTGTTCGGTTGGGAATTTTTTTTTAAGTAAAAGTTATTAAATTAATAAAAAATAATAAAATATAATAAAAAATAATAAGATATAAAGAAAATAAAGTTAAAACAAATAATTAGTTGTACGGATAATTATATAGATAGTTTAAGCAGAAAAATATGAAAAAATAATTAAATATCACGATAGTAAAATAGAGTAAAAAGTTTTAATTGACATTTTTTTTAGCCCAACAAATAAACCGAAAAAGTGATGGGGCAAAAACATGACAAAACTCCGAAAACGTTGCCAGGAAAAGCTTCTGGCCAAGAAAGAAGAAAAAGAAAAAGTGCGGTGGGGGCAAAATCGATCCATTTGCTGTGAGTTCCTCGGAATGGTTTGAATGGCGGTCGGTAGAAATAATCCATTTCATATATTTTTCGGTTGTTTTTAGAGAATTTAGCCATGTATTATGTTTTAAATACAAATTTAAACGTTTAAAGAGAAAATTATACAAATCAAATATTAATAAGATTCTTTGTAAGAAAAATGATAAAAAATTATATAATTATTACATAGAAATGATATTGGGTGTGTTTGTTTAACTTTAAAACTTTTCAAATAAATTTTTTCAATCTAAATTTTTTTATTATCTATAATTACTCTATTTTTAATTATTTTTCACATATTTCTATTTGAATTACTCTATTTTTCAATTATTTTTACATAATTACTTATACAATTAACATATCTATTTTAATTTTATTATCTTTATTCATTGTCATTACTTTTATCATGTCACATCATTTTCTCCCACTTCAAAAACTTTTATAACAAAAAATTTTCATTCATAAGTTTATCACTTACCAAACATATATTCTTTTGGTACGTGAGAAAATGATTTGATATAACAAAGATAATAATTATAACTAAAGAAAATAAAATTAAAATAAATAAATTAGATATATGAGTAATTGTATAGAAATGATTGAAAAATAAGAGAATCATATATGAAGAAGTGAATGAATAAATAAAGGGTGTGTTTGGGAAGTTGTAAAACTTTTGATGAAAAGTTTTTTATGTAAAACTTGTCAAATTAGTAGAAA
>JAXCLR010000081.1:10700615-10717801 GCA_035584095.1 Annona squamosa
ATTTATATTTATCTTTTATTTCTATAATCTTCTTCATTTATCTTGTTTTTTATGTTAAATTTTTTCTAAAGATATTTATTATATATGAATGATCCTATTAGCTCGGACCAAGTAAATGCCTCACTTAGCCCACTTCAAAAAACTTATTTATAATAATTTTTAATTTTTTCTTCATACACTTATTTATTTAATTTTATTTAATGTATAAAAAAGTTTTACAATTTTTGGATGTGTATATATTTTAAAAAATTTTAAAGATAAGAGTATTTTAAATATATATATATATACACGGATGTTTGTAAATCTTAAAAAAATATACACGCATATTCAAAAATGGTAAAACTTGGTTTATATATTAAGTACGCTTAAATAAACAAGTATACGAAGAGAAAAAAAGTTGTCGTAAATGAGTTTTTTGAGGTAGGCCAAGTAGAGCATTTGCTTAGCCTTGACTAACAGGATCACTCATCTTCTTTATATTGTTAAATTTTTTTAAAATGTATCGTTTGACTGTATATTGTTATGTTTACTTATATGATTTATTATTGTTATATATTCATATAAAATTTTAAACTTATCACTCTTAAATAAAATATAAATTTATCAACCTGAACCTAAGTTTGAAAAATAAGGTTTAGCTTTTACACATAGAATTAGGGTTAGAATTAGGATTGATATTTTATAAATAGGGTTAGAGTAGGGTAGAGATAAACCTTAGTTTCATGAGCCCGAATTGCACCCTTAGTTTCTATAAGTTCAACATCTATTGGCTTCATCTCTTCTCCAGAATATTGCTTCATGTGAGAAACCCACATGAAAAGGGGTCAAAATACACAACTCCAATATTAATGTTTTCCAATGCTGCTCTGTGAGTAGACTGCTGTGATTTGTAAGGCTCATTCACAAACACCACAGGATGATCAAAATGGTTCCCATAGCTAGTATAAGTAATTTGCAGTGGATTTGTTTTCCGATTATAATGAATCCATTTAAATAGGAAGATGATCAACTTAGGGTAGGCTAAAAAATATTTTTCGGTATTTTTTTTAATTTTTTTTACCAACATGTTAAGCTAAGTATATTGAATCTATAAATTAAGTTATACTTTTATTGGATGTTTTTAAATATTTTTTAAAGATTTTTAAAGACAGTGGCATTGTTGTAATTTCCATACTGAAAATTACGACAACACCACCATATTTAAAAATATTTTAAAATATCTAAAAATGGTAAAACTTAATTTATAGATTTGATACATCTAGCTTAACGTATCTGTAAAAAAATAACTGAAAAAAACCAAAAAAATCTTTTAGACCGGCCTTAGGAGATTAGTCCCAAAAAATACATTTTTATTGTTCCGAAATTATGGTCACATGCACTCGAATGTTGATTCCTTTGTAGCGATGTTTATTTAAGGTTTAATATTAAAATTAAGTGTGAATCCTGATATTCGTTGCACATTGATTTAATTACATGAATCGAGAAATTCCCTTTGAGTTTTTGATCTTTTAGGAGAGGGGTGTTAACTGATCGAGTTGGACGGGTTAGAGACAAATTCTAATCCTAATCCATTAAAATATCTTAGCCTTAATTCGTTTATTGACTTATTTAAAAAATCTCAACCTTAACTCATTTATAACTCATTTAATAAATGAATTGGCGGATTGTTATAGCAGATAACTTGAAAGCCTAAACTCTAGTAGATGATAATTTTGTAAGAAGATGTGAGAGAGTATTTTCGGCATTAAGGAAATAAAAATAGGGCAATAACAGTAAAATGGAATTAGGCCAATAGTAAAAAATGAAAATTAAATGACCGGAGAAAGATTTAACAAGAAAAAATAACAAAGAGATTTACATTTATATATATATATATATAACTTTAATGAATTAAATAAGTTAAACAGGTTACAAATAGGTTAAACAGATTACATGAGTTAAACGGGTTACTAAATAGGCTGTCGAGTTATAAAATCTCAACCCTAATCTATTGATTTAATTAATTGTTGAGCGAATCGGTGTATTATAACCTATTTATTTGTAAAAATTCCAATCCAAACCCATTTTATAAATAGGTTAGACAAGCAGGTTGACTGGTTGTTCATAACCATTAGCAACTATATCTTGTATCCTCAGATTTTGGGTTGCTGTTGCCACTGAGAAATTTAACATGATGCATTGATGATTTCATTTGCACACGTGAAGTGGGCCCATTCTGGTTACCATAAAAAGCTAGAAAACCTCTTTCAATTATTGATCTTGTTCGTTAATATACCAACGTGTCACTTTCATTCCTTTTTTCTGGAGTCCATTTTTCTCCTTTCATTGATCCTATAATTTATTAGTAGAAATCTGGTTATAATATTACGCTATTGGAAATTAAGTATCAACATATTTGACCCTTGCAATTGAGAAATAGGACTTGCCTGAAGTGTGCCCCACATACAGGGACAAGGGGCATATGGTAGTAAAGAGGCAAGAAGAGAATCCATATATTTAAGAAGCAAGCATGCATTTGAATTTCGGACTTCAACATGGTGCGTAATTTGCTGACAAAATAAAATAAAAAAGGATTTACTTCAATTCTGAAGAAATTGAGGAAACTCTTAGTTTTTGCAAACCATATTACTTTTGATGAATCCAAGCTACTCATTATGTTTAACAATATTTATTAATTAAAATATAAAAAAATCAACTTGATTCTTTACTTCTTCGGTGGACTATTTCAAAATTTAGAATATTATCAACTTGGTTTTTTTTTTTTTTTTTTTTTTGGGGGGGGGGGGGGGGGGGAGTAAGATGGAAAGAAGAGAATCCATATCTTTCAGAAAAATCCCCAATTAATCCTTGAACGCCAAATTTCATTTTAAAAGCAGAATGATAAAACCCTTCCAAATTCCACATCTCAATTTTTTTTTTTTTAATTTTGTTTACACCCATGCAAACAAGCATTTGAATTTTGGATGTCCATGCCACAGCCAACATGCTACTTAATTTGCTGAAAAAATAAAATAAAGATAAAAATAAACTGTGTTCGTGCTTTGAAATATGATGATATTGCATAGTTACTCCTAAGTTTCAAATTGCATTCATGTCCTGAAGGTTTATACAATTTTAAGAATACCCCACTCAAGTTTGCTGCAAAAATTACCATTAGATTTTGATAAAATTCTACAACTCAAAATTTAGATGATCTATACCGTCCAATGAAATTTTACCATGAAAAGAAAATGAGATAATCTTTTGTATCAGTTTATTTGGTTCCTCGATTCTTGTGATTTTCTTTGATTTACAGGAGTATCTACTGGCCATTAACTACTAGAGCACATTGATAGTGGCAGTTTTTTCGAAACATGCGTCAAACCCAAAAACCAAAGAGGTTAGATTCAAATCTTAAAACAAAGTGGGAAATTGGTACATTTCCAATGTAAGCAACTTTTATCCATATATCCACATTGTCTTCTGTTGTTTTTTCTGCTCCAACCAAATTTCAGTGGTAGCTTTGTAATTCTTACTATTTCAATGGATATTTGGAGCATGACCTGACTATTTATGGGGCAGGTAGCCCGCCATTTGGGTCCCTTGGCTAGAAACTGAGTCTCCACCTGTTTGCATGAGTGACAATGAAAATCCCATTCGCTAGCACCAACTCCATGAAGATCAGAAGCCTGATCAAGTCCCACATCATCCCACCATTCAGCCATGCAGGCAGAGCAATCAGAAGAGCAAAGTCCACCCTCAAACATCTCCTAGACAAGGCCAAGAAGAGCTACATCAAAGACCAGAAGAGAAGAAGGAAGAAGAAAAACAGTCTCTACGGCTCCTTTAGGCTGCACTACAACTGGTCTTCTTCTCACATCATTCCCTTGCCAGATCCTGTCCCTTACTATGACTTCACTTGGGATTCCACCATTTTGCCCGCGGAAGACGGTGCTGGCAACGGCGATGGCGAAGAGGGTTTGGATCCTGCACTTGCAAGCTACCTAAGGTGGCTGGAAGAGAAGCTCCCAGAGAATTCTTCAGATGAGGTGGTTGTTGACGAGATTGATAGGCTGGCAGACATGTTCATTGCAAATTGCCACGAGAAGTTCAGGTTGGAGAAGCAGGAATCTGACAGAAGGTTTCAAGAGATGCTTGCAAGAGGCATATGAGGCTTGTTATACTTCACATTGCAGAGAGCAAGAATTGTCTGCGTTGGCCTGTTATAAATCTTGCATAATTAGATGGTACATGGTGGTGATCTTATAACTTTAGTGATCTCATAATGTATCCGGATCTCTTCCACTACATATCTAATTTGGATTTCAACTCATGAAGATTTACATGTGCTATTATTAGCTTTAGTGTCTGATATGCTACAACTGCATTTTGTGGATTATTAGCAACGAGACATTGATTTACTTGATGCAGGCCAATTTATGGGCAGGTTGTATGTCATGTATGTGTACTAATAGGTTGGGGGACGGTGGGATGAATTTTTCTCCCTTGGTTGATATCATGAAATCATGCCAAGTTAAAAGCTGGTGATGAATCTGCTTGAGCTTGTTTTATTTTTTTTTTCTCTCTCTCTTGAGATCTTAATCTTCTCACTGTTGTTAGTCCCCTGTTTGTTTTCAAGGTGGGGCATATGGAGAACTTGAGAAATTGTATATAGAAGGTGCAACTAGGTATTAACGTTTTGTTTTGTTCCAAAAAGATGCGCCAAGGAAAGCTCATATCCAAATGTGTTGTGTACTTATCATCTTAAGGCTATTCTGAATTTTAAATTGGAGCCCTCTCTCTCCGTTCAGCTGTGCGCATTACATCACTCAAGTCTCAGGCAGAAAATCCCAAAAGAAGGGTAAAAAACAGCCTTTAGGGAGTTAAAGCTCCCTTGATTCCTTCGCTCTGATTTTGAAATTTAAAACTGTAATAATATCCACTGCTTTCTTTTAAGCTCTACCACCTCTTCTTTTTAAACTTGAAAAAGTGAGTCTATATTTAGAAATTCCTGGTATAAGTGGTTGATGGTACTAGTAATTAATTAATGGACTCCGAAAATTCACACGAATTAGACCAAAAATTCTTATATTGGAAAAATAGGGTCCACTGAAATTTACAAATGTTATAAAAATTAAACCCCACGTATCTTCTCGGATGTGCACCACAGGCGAATAGAAAACTTTTGTACATGATCAAACGGCGCAGCATCTGGCAATTAGAATAACAAAAGAAGAATTTGGTTGAACTGCTGACTGCAAAAACACCAACCAATGAATTTTGAGCCAGACAATCATAAATGGCGGAGTTAATTAGGCAAAACCCAAGACTGATAATCACCCATGTCCTCATCATCTCCATTGGCCACCGAATTTACCCGTTTGAAAGTGGACAGACTAAATTAATCGAACAGCCATATATATGAACATGCAACATCAAAAACTTAGTTACTGATCATCTCTATATAGTTGCGAATGTTGGACCTGCGTTGGCGTTATTTTCATTCATTGAATGTCCTAATAAAGTAGGGCCATGATCAGGAAGACTTACATCAAGTCTTGTTAGAAGTCGGGTGATAGATTACAAATCCCATAATGAATTACATCTAAAAAATGTGGGATCTTTGACACTGACAGAGTGTGCTGTCCGTTTGGTTGTTTGGAAGGTACCAGGTCACGTGGCTCTTAGGCAACAAAGTCAAATTAAACCAGTATGAATTATGGTTTCTAATCCGGATATCACAAAATGGGTGTCTGCAGATAATGGGTGCACTTGCGGCCACTGATTTTGTATAAAATTCTCGTCTCCTCAATCCAACAAACAGCCATTCTAATCATTATCCTTTTCTTTTCATCAGAAAGCCAATCCTTTTTTTTTTCCCCTTTATAATGCAACTTATCATTGGATTCCACAAAATTATAATTTCTTTTAACTTTTTTTTTTTTTTTGAAAAAATTTTCAACCATTATCTTCTTCTTCCATTTCAAGTTGATCTATTGTTGGGTATTTGCCGTGTTATGATTGATATCATCCTAACTGAGCTAATGTCAAGTTATTTTTTAAATACAATTTCTCCATTCAACTTCTTCTATGATAATATGAAATCCATCACTCCACACATTGCATTTATAATTATTTGTTTAAAGTGTAAAAATTAATATAATAGAATTGTTTAACTTCTATATCAATTTTCAAGCTATAAATTCACTACCGAAATCGTCCAAAAAATAGCAGATGTTTCTATAAACAATGTAATGAAAATCAAATAAATGAAGAGATTTGTTTTAATTGTAAATTAGCAAGAAATGATTGTTAAAGATAAATAATGATAAAAGGGAAAGCTTTCAACATAAGTTTTTACAGGTACTTCTAGCAGGGTAAATCCGAGCATTCACCAGCTGATTATTAAAATTGCGGTTGGGGAGAGTATTGCCAAGTCCAGCTTTGAGCATACCTAATGCAATTAAAATATAGAGCATTATTGGCGAGGGATCTCAGTCTTGCCAATTAGTTGTTAATTTCACAAACTGGTTGGCAACTTGTGCCAGCTGATAAAAGCCAGCCAGTCAAGTTCGGTTAATTAGTTAAATTCTTAATTCAATGTTGGTGTTGATTTCTTGGCTATTGCTGTTACTTTAAAGACCATTTAACTTTGGGGTGATCATTTGGGGGAGGGCGCAAATGGTAATATTTGCATCCGAGTAGCAAACCCTTCTTAAATTTTTTATTCATATGCTAGCTTCACTTATACTTTCTTTCCTTTAAAATTTGTAATTTTTGGAATTTATTTCGTATTTTATTTTAAATTTTAAAAATAAAATTTTATTTCTAAATTCCAAATAAAATACTAAATAAATTTTAAATTTTACCAAAATTTACATGGAAAAAAAGTAGAGGTGGACCCCCATATAGATTTAAAAAAAATTCAAAAAGAAAGGTTTGTAGCTAAATGCAAATAGTGCAATTTACACCTAGCTGCAAAAAATCACAACATTTTAAAGAAAATTTAAAGTCGAATGAGAAAGCAAATTCTGATACATAGCACCCCTCTTTGGGGTTAAGTTCTAAAATGGAATCACTACAAAAATTTTAATTTTCAGCAACTAAAATTTTCTCGCAAAAGGTTAAAACTAAGTTGCTAATAGTTTTTAACTATAATTTTCTTGCAAAAGGTTAAAACTTTGTTGATAATAATTTGTGGGATATTACATATAACAATTATTAAGAAAAAGTTTGGTTGTCAATAGTTCATGATTTTTATATTAAAGTAACTAAATTTTGATTTAGGGTATGTTTATCAGATTGTAAAACTTTTTAACTAAAATTCTTCAGTATAAAATTTTTCATTTTTCATAACAACTTTATTTTTAATTTTTTTACATTGTCGGATTCAATTATCTTATTTTTCAATCATTTATACATAACTATCCATTAAACTAACTTATATATTTTTATTTTATTTTATTTTATTTTTTTACTTCTCGTCATTACTTTATCATATCACATTAGTTTCTCTTATTTCAAAAATTTTCATAATAAAAAATTTTCATCCAAAAGTTTTATTACTTCCAAATATGCCCTTAATTTCCAAAACGTTATTATAAGCAAAGAAAATTTTTCTTGCATATTTAAGTATCGATGAAAATAATAAAAGTTTACCTTACCATAAGAACATCATCATAAGCATGAAAAAATTTCCTTGCATATCCTTTGCCTTTGCTAACAAAAATTTGTCCATGCTAATAAGGGTTTCAAAAAATATATTGATATTTATGCAATATGATATCCGATATTATAATTAAGATTATTTACACCAGAGATACCAAGTTTTTACCATCTACGAACTAAGCGGGCAGTGGGTACGACCCAGTTGGGAAAAATAAATTATGATCCTTAATCCTTATAGTACTGGGATTTATTAAAGCTTCCATGAGATC
This sequence comes from Annona squamosa, assembly GCA_035584095.1. Lineage (NCBI taxonomy): Eukaryota > Viridiplantae > Streptophyta > Magnoliopsida > Magnoliales > Annonaceae > Annona > Annona squamosa. The sequence goes on from JAXCLR010000081.1 coordinate 10,708,532, forward strand.
TATGGAGCTTTACAATTATGTGTCTTAATAATTCAAGCCAGTTAACCATCATTCTTGAAATTATTTATTTATTAATATTTAAAACAATATTAGTAAAAAATCTTACTTGGCATCAACATGTATATCCAAAATAACAGTTTTAAACAAATTTATAATTTTCGTTTGTTTTGCTCACTAAAGTTTCTAATCAGTAATTATGAATATAGATATGTCAAAAGACAACTGTAATAATTAATTTGGATCAAATCGGATTGAGTCGAACTCAAGGTGGATCGTACCAAGGATGATGTGCTGGTCGTATGGTTGAAGTGCAACTGCTCCCTACGTCATGCTGGCACATGTGTGGAGATCGTGTGCGAATGCATGACGAATGACCGAGTAGGAATTCTGTTTTGGTTTTGGTTACGAAAGTTCAGTGGTGCAAGCCCAAAAAGCCCTTAATTCTTAATATTACATCTGCACTGACCATTAATGCAGTAAAATAAGTATTATAAATAGGTCCAGTTTCAATGCATGCGAGTGCAAACTTATTTTTTAATTTTTAAAAGTAGGAGTATTGTAGTCATTCAAAAAGGATAAAAACATCGTTCTAAATATGTATGCATATCAAAAATAGTGAAATTTAATTTATGAATTAAATATACTTAAATTAATAATTTTATAAAAAATAATTTTGCAAACGAACCCACTAAAATTTCAAAACGTCAAATGCTTTTAAACATTACACTTATATAGACAAAATGTAATAAGAATTTTCGTTATTAACATTTTGTTCCCTTTTGTCGGTGTTGGCTAGTCAGTCAAGATTATCTCCTTTAGATATGGACCAGAAAAAGGTTGAATTAAGACAGACTGATATATCTAAAATGTTTCTTTTTCCTGTTTTTTTTTTTTTTTTCCGGTTTTCTTTATTCTTGTTGTCTCGCTGCTTTTAGGCCAGAAGAAAACGAAGCTTTGGCAGAAGTAACGTCGGTGGTTCCTCTGGTCTCCTGCTTTGATTGTGATGCTTTGCACGAAAAGTAAAGCTGTGCAACTTGCTTTGGTTTTCTACCAACTTTTACCTGGTGCACATCTAGGAAAGAAAGATTCACAAAGAGAAACTTGAAACAACCTCCTGTTACGTATAGATTGAAATTTTTATTTTAAAACTATAGTTTTGTCTAAATGATTATAATAGAATCACTTATTTTTTCTAATTTAAGGATAGTATTTTTTTAATTTAAACCGATAATATTGTTTATCCATATGTATATTTTTATGGTAAAATCCTATTAAAAAATTTTCGAATTTAATAATTTTAATAATATTCATCCTCAAATGTAGCTTAGATTTTAATAATCTTCATTCTCATATAACACTTTCTTACGCCTTCTATTTTTAATATATTGATGATATATGAAAAATCAACATCATTTATTTAACCAAGAGACTGAGTTTCACCTAATGAAATATGTATATATAAGGCTAAAAACATAAATTCATATATAAATTATGAAAAAAGCTTTTTTATTAGTAGTTATATGACATGACAACTTTTCTATTACAATCTAGCATACTCACAATCCTCAGCTTGGAGAAAATTTTTCTCTAAAATATCCTTGTAGTAGGGGCAAATTTGTAATAACCCCCACCTTAGAGAAAAAATTGTAAAAGCCCTCACTTTTCAAGAAAGACATATGTATAATGAGACGTTATCACCTGCTCCCGGGAGCTCATACCCAATTTTTTTATTTTTTTATAAAAATGTTAATCTAAATTTATTTAACATATGTATAAGTTTTTACCATTTTTGGAGTATTTTAAATATTTATTTTTTATTTTTGAAAATCAGTGGCATTTTAAGTAAATTACTAAAATGCCAATAATTTTCAAAAATCAAAAATAAATATCTAAAATACTCAAAAAAGGTAAAAACTTATACACATATTAAATACACCTGGATTAACATTTTTATAAAAAAAAACAAAACTAATAAAAAAATGAGTATAAGCTCCCAAGAGCAGGCGATAACGTCTCATGTATAACCTCTCATCAAAGAGGAGAGATTTGAAACCAGTGGGCTAGTTACTGGCCACCTTAGGTTACCACTATGGTAATTGCTTTGTGGCAATTATGAAAAAAGCTTATATCCATTTATATATATATTAGAATGTAAAAAATACTTCATAAAATTATTTATCTGATGATAATGATATTTTAGATGGATTAAATGTTAAAAATATATTTTTCAAATTGATATTAGCATTAAATCATTTTATCATATTGATTTTATTCAATTTTTTTTTACCTTCATTAAAAAAAACTGAAACATTATAGACATAATATTTGAAATTTCCCCAAAATCCCTCCCTGAAATCAGTGGAAGAAAGTCGTGAGTGACTAGAAACTGGAATGCCTAGGGAATCGATAGGTCCCGAAACGCTTAAATCGTGGGTGACCATGAATTCATTCAACTGTTGAATTGAATGTCAGTTTCGAAATGAGAATTCCAGGAGGCTACAACGGAGTCATGACTCATGAGAAATGATATTCATTGATTTCAAAGAAGAGCCCTAGTGAAAAGAAGCCGATGTCTCAATTCCCTTCCGCCAAGTAACGCACCCATTACGCTTGGCTATGCAGTCAAAAAGTTCCCCGAGGTCCATTTTTATGGACCCTCTTCCCTGCCAATCACTTTTGACTGGTCTTCCAAGTTCTGTAAAGAGAATTCATTGGGTGGCTACTGTCGTATGAGCTATGGTCATAAATTTTTGGTCATGCCGCAATAAAAAAGCACAATGTTGTCTTCTATTTTAGATTTTTTTTTTTTTTGACATCTATACTTCAGGAATTTTGATTAAGCAATTTATATTAAAAAAGTTCATATATTTGCCTTTTTTAGCTCGGAAAATCAGTTGCAATAATGCTCTGGGCATATTTTTTGCGGAAGTCCTGAATAAAGAGATGATCCATCAACTGAAACATCATGGTGGGTAAAAATAAGGTTCTGATCCAATAGAGTGTTCCTCAAGTACAATATCCTTTATTTTATTATTTTTTTTCTTAAAGATATAGTGTCACCTTTAGCAGCTCTTTCAAATATTCTCAAAGCATCAATCAGTCGTTTCCTTTTATGTCCCTTCATCTCATTTTGGTCTCTTTTTTCAACAAAGAACAACTTTTAATCCACCTCGTTTGGATAGCTTTCTTCAGTTTTTGAAACCCCAAATCACGAATGCACAGCAAATCAGCAAGAGAAAATAACGTGCGTGAACGCATAAGCACACTTGCAATTGGCAATAACGGAATCGTTACATCCTTGTCTTTACTAACATTTTAGACTTAGCACTGTAAAGATTGGCAGTTCAAAACTTGCGGTGCTCCAGAAAAGCGTGAACTGATATCGCAATGAATGATTGATACCAGGTCTGGACAATGGCATATTAATTGAAAATAATCCTGTCACTATGACTACCCTTAATATAGTAATGGATAAACACTCCCAAAACAAACAGACCAGACGGAAAATTCCAGTAAAGGACGACAGTAGAAAGCATGACCGACAACCCAGATAGCAAATGTGAGAGAACTGGGAAAACTTGCACAACTCTTGCAGACTGCCGGCTTCCAATTCGCAAGCTCATCGTTTGGCATCTCAATAGTCCATTCTGAGCTGCATACAAACATTTAAAAACATCGCAGCAAAACAAGCTACAAAACCATCCATTACTTTCTTTACTTTTTTTTTTTTTTTTTTGTGCGTGTTTTGGTGGGGTGAGGGTGGCTGTCGTCTCTCTCTCTCTGTCCCTGCCCCCCCCTCTTGTATTGACTGAATGAAATAGGGATTCCAGGAAAGAATCCTATACCAGCAGTATTCCCTCTCCATAACAATGGTAGCAGGAGGCTGACGCTTTCTCAACTGTGACTCAGAAACCAGCCCATCCAGCTGGCTGAGTTGATTGTTTGGATTCTACTGTTTTCTGGCTGCCAAAACGCTGGGAATTACTCCCTTTGTCAGAAGCATGGCCTGTGTGAGAGGAAGCAGGGCTTGCTGTAAACTTGTCTTGATCAAAACCCCAGGTGGTGAAGCTAGAGCCTGTAGCTGCTGTTGTCTGCTTGTTCTGATGACCATTAGTGGTGCGTACTGATCTAGGATGGTTGCTCTTTTGGATAGGCTGCTGCTCTGACGCAGCCTCATCACTGAAAGCCTTCCATGGCTTGGACTCCAAAGCATGTGAGTCTGAAGTGCTAGTAAGCATCCCTTGCTGGAGCTCCCACACAGATCCCTCAATTTTAAACCTCGGCTGTGACAATAGGAAGTATCAGACCAGAAGGAGATCCCACATTAAAACATAACATGCCTATAAGAATATTCACAGTTATTCACAACTTACAATTAAGCAGACATGACTACAATCTCCTAAACCATGCTTCTGATTCTGTATCTGACAGTAGCTCTTATAAATCTCAGGAAAACACAGTTTCAATCTATGAAGCCGCATCTAAAATACAATATGGTGCAGAACTTTGAGGGGACAAAGGATTCTTTTCAAACAAAAGGGCGAAGCTGCCCTGCTTTTACAGCCATATCCTATTTGTGCCACTGCAGGCAGCTCATAGCTCCCTTCTCTCCAACCAGGGATAATAGTACTAATTCCCATATCAGAATCAGCCAATGTAAATGTTATATCTCCATATATCACGTCATATAGTGAATTTCTAGAATTGCATACCCTAAATATCAAGCATATTTGATGTGTATGCTAGAATCCATGCGGGGAGAAAATGCAGGAAAAGGATAGATGAGGCCCCAAGAACAATGAACTGTCACATCTATTCACAATCTACTTACGTGATGACATGAGACAAATTAATGGCATGGCACGGCAACAAAGGGAATGAGGTTACCAACAACAAAAATGGCTGTTTAGTTGGGTAAATTTGCATTGAACTAAATAAATCCCGATCATGAAAATATTGACTCCTTTGGCCTTTGCAATAGCCATTGCAATGCAATTTTTTTTTTCCCTTTTCATTTTTTTTATAAAATTTTCACTGAGGGATTTTTCTTCTTAGGGACAAGGACGTGTGCAAGTGCATGTGTGCGTACATGTGTGTGTGTGTGTGTGTGTGTGTGTGTGTGTGTGAGAGAGAGAGAGAGAGAGAGAGAGAGAGAGAGAGAGAGGTAGGTGCATACCTGTGACTTAGACCGCCAGTTTTCAGGAGAGGAGTTAGTCTTTGAATCTGTCTTTGGTGATGGCGTCCTGACAGCAAGAGCATTCTTTAATTCCTGGAGTTCTTGTCGCTGAGAACGGCATATAGCTGAAAGCTTTTCATATTTGGATGTTATTTCGGATTTTTCCAAGTTGGCTTGCTTCAGCTGTTCTTTCAGCCTTTCCAATTCAGCTTCTAAATCATCCTTCCCTGATCTGTTATTTCCTGAATGATAACTTGTGCTATCAAACTCCGCAACAAAAGTGTTGAAAGCTTCATTTTGAAACATTGCAGTGCTTGAAGGATTCATTTTGGTTTTATCAATAGTGCGATCACCATCCTCGGGGAAAAATCTTATTTCAAAATCTTCAGAAGAGCCATTACTAGATCTCTTAGAGTCTATGCAGGGATTCTTCTTAGCCTGCTGATTCCCAGCTCTGAAAAGAGAAGCATGTGGAGCACTAGCATTGTCCACATGGAGGTGGTTTTCTGGGTGTCTCAAATAGTTCTTTGACATGCTTTCGTTAGAAGATTCTACATCAAATACAGGGCCTTTCTCCTCACTAGCATGCACATCCTTTGCATGGGGAGTGGACCAAAAAGCACCCAAGGGAGCTCCATTCCCACTCTCATTGCCCAGGGATGGCCTTGAGTGCTGATGCTCCTTAAAAGACATGAACGATGAAATAGAATCTGTGACTTGTGCTGCAGATGGTGGGGGTGGAGGTGCCCTTCGTGGAGCCCTCCTTGTAGGTGCTGGAAAATTTGACCACAAACTCAGTACCACAGAAAATCAAGAGATCACCAGAAGATTACCATAGATTCGAGGTACTGACACAGACACATATAAGCATCATGCAGACACAACATTAAGCCGAACTCTTACCTTCATCATTTACACAATTACTTGGCAATTGCATGTCTGCCAATCCTGTAGATGCTAGCCCATCAGGAGTCTCCTTCTGCAGTTCTACAGGTAATAGCTCATTAACACGAAACCACACCTGTCATAAGAAGAAATATATAAGAAGAGAAGAAATTGCCTCATCATCTAATACTATCTCTGATGCAGATAATCTATAACTAACCTAGGATCATGGAGATGAATGGCCAATCAAGCAAAGCCCTTGCCTGCGTGATGTCCGGTCTGGTATCTGGAGAGGCTTGAAGCATGTCCTTAATCAACTCCATAATCGAGGAACTATATCTTGGCAGGTCTGGAATGCGATAATTTCCGTTTAGGATTTGTAGCTTTGATTCACCATCAAAAGCAGATTTGAAGTAGCAGATCCTATATAAAAGGCATCCAAGGGCCTGCAAGGAGATGAATCCATTTCATTTTCTACATACGGCTATAGCAAAAAGTTGGATTTGTACAGCTATTGGGGCCTCTTTTTGAATAATCATTAAGACTCAATGCACATCCATAGCATGTCAGATTGTTAATTCAATGTCATCCCTGTTTGTTAGGCGTAACCTAAAGTTATCTTTTCTTGGGTTAATTCCAAATATGACCACAACTTATCCCATATTTACAGATATGACCACGGGGGCGAAAATCGGGGCAGGTAAGGGTGCGCCCAACCCTGATCCTACATTTAAAAATCCTGTTATACCCTACTTTTTATTTTGAGTCGGGACAAAGTTGGTCCAACCCTCACCTTTCTTTAAAAGATCTTGGGACAAACTTTAGGTTGGTTTCAAGACAACGGGTAGGGTTGAAAAAGCAGAGCAAAGTTTAAAAATTTATATAATATCAATATAAACTCATATTTATGATAAATTTAAAGGTTAAATGATTCTATATTTTACTATTTAGTGAGTAAAACACAATTCTTATAAATAAAACATAATTCTCAAAACAAAGCATTAGTAATTTTTTTTAATAATTTCATTACAACTTAACCTTGATAAATATGTGTATCAACCTTAAAAAAACATTAATGTAAATTTTGAATTACAATTAAAAAGTTAAACTGCAAAATAATAATATTCGTTTTTGTAAGATATAAACAACACAGATAATATATTTTATTTCATTGATAAATATGTGAATGAGATAACTTGAACAACATATATGCAATTAAAAATTAAAAATGTATCAATATAAATATGTTACAAAGTTAAATTATGTCAACATAAATCATATTCAAATTAATAAGTCATAGTTAAACATATTTATCCAACAAAACAACATTCACATAAGTCATTTAATTTAAAAAATAATAATTTATACATTGCGAGTCAAGGCGGGTCAGGACATGTTCGACCCACCCCGCGCCCTTGGAATTAAAACGTGAGTCTAAAATCCTGACCCGCCTCGCCCTAGCAGGTCAAAATCCTTGTCCCAACCTTATGTAAAATCAAGGGGGTGGGTCATGGGTCAATCTGACCTATTTTCACCCCTAAATGACCATATATTTTACACTTGACCCCAAATATGATTACGCGGCTAAAATTGATGTGAAGTTATAGTATTACCCCGGTTAAAAATTAAAAGTTACTCTTGGATATCATAGAAAAGTTTAATGAAATGATATAAAAAAAAAAAAAAACACAAAGTAAAGGCAGACTCAATCACTCCTATGAGCACACACTATTTCTTTTAAAAGAAATTACAAGAGCGTTTTTGTTATTTTAAAAAAAAATTATTATGTCATCCCACAAAACCTACTGGCGACATCATATCTAGAATTTAGGAGTAAATATGTGGTCATATATGCCATTTTTTAAAAAATGTGTAGCATATCTATAAATATGAGTAAGAGTTGTGGTCATATTTGGAATTAACCTTTTTTCCCAAATATTGAAGCACCTATAAGTTCCACCTACGAAAACCTTATTAATGAGTAATCAGGGGTGGCCCACTGATCACCTGCAAATCCTCAGTTCATTAGATAATCATATTAATGATTGAGCCCAAATATCTATTTGAGTGGGCCTCACTACGTGAAACAATTGAATGGAAATAGCTGCTCTTGATTCTATAGAAACTGTTGTCTAGCATATGTAAAATCCTATCTGTTGGAGCCATCCAGCCATTGATCTAATAAATCATGTCATTCATCCACCAAGTGCATTTTTGTAAAAGTACAAGTGGGTGTTGTTTCTATGGTGCTGCCTAAATGGGCTTGCCTCAGTCACAGAATAGCTAAAATGTTTGATTTTGAGACAGCGTATACTATGTCACGAGTAAAACGACAATGTTAGATCCCCAATGAGAATGTAACCAACTAGTGGACATTCCCTCCTCTTTTTGCCTCCTGCACTCTAAATAAAATGTTCTCAACTAGTAAACTACTTTTTAATGAATCTCCAGAATTGATACAAGAAGCATGGAAGAAATCATGACATGCAAGAAATATAAATATATTTAGTCAGATCTTCTGATTGGCCTTACACTAGGCAATCCTCAAGCAGGTTGCACATTCACTTCATTTTACCGAAGGTTTCCAAAACTGGCATTACTTATGATTCAACATCATGATTCAGACGATGTGTGATGATGACTGACTTACCCAGATGTCTACCTTCTCACTTATAACTTCTTTTCTGAACAGGTCCCACATCTGAACAATAATTTGAAAATGAGATAAGATGAGTCACTACATGATAAGATGAGTCACTACATATGGTACAAGCATAGCAATCAACATAAAGCGACAAAAACTAGACCAGTTCTCAATTCAACCTCAGGAGCTCTGTAGGCAGGTGTTGTGTGCTTCCTGATGTTATCCTCTTCAATACCCATCTCCTCAGGCCTCTCAAAACGCTTGTGATTGGTTGAAGAACTACCAAAATCACAGAGCTTCCATGCTCCATCAGGTCCCAACAAAACATTTTCAGCTTTTAGATCTCTGTAGAAGAAGATGACAAACAGTCGCAATGACAATTTTACATCCCCAATGAGGAAACAGATACAGGATATACTATGTCACAGCTAAAATGGATTATCTCTTCGTGTAGCTACTCTTTTGAATCATAGAAAGTGAAAGACAAATTTAGAGCATGAGATCTGCCATTAATTTTAGAAAGAAGCCCATTACAAATGCACAACAAAAAATTTGTTTGTATATA
>JAXCLR010000081.1:10725342-10821100 GCA_035584095.1 Annona squamosa
TATCACATCATTTGACAACTTTTACTCCTCAAAACTTTTCATCAAAAGTTTTATTCATTACCAAACACACCCTTATTTTCTTCATTCATAAAATTCAAATCTTGCTTAAGAGAATCCAAGTTCGTTACCACTCAAACTAACCGGCATTGATTAACACCTCATTATCTTGATCTATGTCATAGGTAACAAGCTAATTCTATTTCAAAATATTATAAATTTACAATTTTGCAAGTGAATAAATCTAGATAATATTAAGTTTTATTAATTTAGAGTCCAGATGAAGTAGATGATTAACAAAATGAAGAGGTTGCATTCCAATATTGAAGTTCAATCTTGAAGCTTAGTTTGACTAACTTTCCAAATAAAAGGCTAGTTATGGAGTAAGCTTTGAATTCAAGCACGATGTTACTATTTTTTGTGATGAATAAAAATCATTAAAAATGATAAAATGCGATTTTTTTTAGTCTTCTATGATTATACCTTTGGCTTATTTAGCTTGGTAGTACACTTATTTGTGTAGCTATGTATTAATTTGGGGCTTATTTACATAATTATTTGGATTTTTTTGCAATTTTTTTTTGATTGGTGTATATTTTATCACACCTCAATTCATATCACAATGAAGTTTAAGACAATTTTGATAACTTTTTAAAGAAAAATTATAAACTCTTAAATATCAACATAAAAGACTGTAAACTCCTAAATATTAATGGAAAAATAATCCTTTCAAATCACATGTACTCGAATTTGATATTGGGAAAGAGGCTATCACACCTCAATTCATATCACAATGAAGTTTGAGACAATTTTGATAACTTTTTAAAGAAAAATTATAAACTTCTAAATATTAACATAAAAGACTGCAAACTTTTAAATATTAATGGAAAAATAATCCTTTCAAACCACATAAACTCGAATTTGATACCCGGAAAGAGGCTCACACGCGCAGCTCCTCCAGGCAGGTGGTTTTTCTGTAAAATTTTCAAGCGCAATAATTAAGCAAAAAAAGCATCGGGTACAACAAACCTTCAGTCGCTCAGTCCCACTGGCCATCTAAATGACGCCCTGCCACTTTAACACAACGAGGAAAGTTGTTGCAAATAATCCATGCATGTCAATTCAATTAACCAACCATTGTGCGTACGGAAATCGCATACCCGCCGCACGGCCGTAGCTATGGATGCAAACGATCTGGAACACCCCATCTAAGGATGTAAACGGTCGCATTAAACATCCCATCCGTTTTTCACCTATCAATTTGTAGCACCCGCCGCGATGGCTACGATGGTTTCGGAATCATTTCTCGGGCCTTGGAAATGTAGGTCGTGTTGGACAGCAATGTGAGCTTAGTTTTCCTGCATTCATATGGGGTAAAATGAGTTAATCCTCACGTTTGTTAGAAAAGTTGGCATATGAGCGTTTTCTCATAATTTTGGCGGCATGACGGCTAAGACGGTGCTTTCCGTACACGGGTCAAGTCACAAATCCGGCAGCATAACGGCAGCGTACTATGCTGGAATCTGCGGACCCGCGTGCACCCGCCTTGTCGGGGCGTTAGCTTAAACACGCACATAAGAAAACGAAGAAAATGGAGTCGCTACCGATTTTTAAAGGGAGACCGGCCCCTATTTAATGAAATAAGGCACTAGTAGTACAGAGTTCCGAGTTCCGACCTTCGAGTTGAAGCAAATATGGAGAAATCTGCCAACCCGAGACGGTTTACACGGTGTAAAAGGGGGAAATAAAAATATTTGAGAGAACGGAAGAGATGGAAAGAGGGCGTGAGAGAGAGAGCGCGGAGCTCGTAGAGCAGGAAAAGCCGGAACGCCGGGGCGTTGTTGCAGACTCCCGTCCTCCCCTCTGGGATGCCTCTCCTCAAGTGTCTTGAATGAGAGGGGAGCTCTTCCTTTTATAGATGTAGGAGTGGGCTTTGGGCTCTCTTGAGGTCATGAACTTGGTCCATGGGCTTGAGCTTCTTTGAAGAGTTGGACTTGGTCCATATACTTGAGCTTGGGTTGAGATTGTGAGCCTTGGGCTACTTGAAGGGTTTTGGACTTGGTCCATATGCTTTGCTTGGTGGGCTAGAGTTTGGCTAAGCCCATGACTTTTGGGTGGGCTGTTGTAGCGGCTCAAAATAGTAGAGAAGCCTGCTTCTGAGGCTTAGTGGGCAAGAGCTTAGCTAAGCCCGTTTGTTTTGTCTAGTGGGCTGCTTTGTGGAGTTCGTTAAGGTGACCCGTAAGAGCTTCGCTCTTTGTGGGCTGGATCTAGTTTGTTGAAAAGCCTACTTCGAGGCTTGATGGAACTTCGCTCTTGTGGGTTGAGTGCGGGAAGGCCTGCTTAGCTGGCTTGAATTTCCTTTCGTATTGAATTTGCTTGAGCTTTGATCTCTATTCCATTTTATCTATTTTGGACCCAACGACAGGGTGTCAACACAATCCCATGCAATTGTATACTATTAGAACCCCAGCTTTGCTCTATTTTGATCAAAATGGGGCTCATTCACCATGTAGCTTACAGCTCAAATATTTCTTTTAGAAGAATTTAAAAAAAAACAAAAACAAAAAAAGAAAGAAAGCCCAAAACGTACCCTGCTTTAAAATCGGGTGGGCCTCACTTTAATGAGACCCTTGAGAGCGGTTGGGCCGTGCTATGGTTTTGATCCCATCCTTTTGAGTACATGTTGGATTTTGTTACGTTTTGAATAAAAATAAGGATGGTAAGAAATTTTACCTCGAATTTAAAAATAAGACTAGGTTAACTTGCTCTGCATATATTCATTTATTAAAAATTATAAATTTATTTTTACACATTATTCTCATTTTTTTCCAAATTCTCATATTAGTTGTCGATAACTATATCAACAATATAAAAATCAATAAGAAGCATTTGCATATATATATATAACTCATATACATATTTGGAGCTTTTTTAATACTTGGGAAACACTCATAGAAAATACTATTATTTTTAAGAAAATATTTCTGAAAATGAATTTTTTTTGAATGGAGTCTATTTTAATAAAGTTAAACTAATTTGCTCATATTTTGTTTAAGTAATGATATTTATTTGTATTAATTAGTAAAATATTGAAGCACACAATATTTAAATTTAGTATAAATATATCTTTAAATTTGAGATATTTATAAATTCTTAAATCCAACTTATTATCCCAAAATTTACTCGAGATGAAATAGAAATTTGTACAGAGACTTATTGAAAAAAGATGAATATCAAACCAACTTTGCCTTCACCAAGTATAAAAATGAGTTCAAATAAAAAAATTTTGAAAAGTAAGTTCAAGGTTGAATAAAGCAAACCTTAAACTAATATAGCCGGTTCCAATTTTCATCTCTAGCTTTGATGTAAGTTCCACAAGTGCATTTCTTGTGACTCAGATAAAGAATCCATTTATTCCTCAAATGACAAAGATTGCTTTGATTTCTCAAATGGACAATATAGCTAAATTCAATTGCTTGTTTGTTAAAAATACCTTTATTAAGGCTTGTTTTGCCATGGGTTTGATCATGATGCAAGTGCTTCTTATCACTGAAACCATACTCATTTCAATTTCTCAACAAGTGCTTCTTCTCACTGAAACCATACTCATTTCAATTTCTCAAGTGTTTGGCCCATAATTAAACGAGTAATGCTCCCATTATTCTTAGCCCGGGCAAACAAACTTTTTTAACTTTTAGAAAAGTTCTTCTTATACATATAGGGTGTGTTTGGCAACGAGGAAACAATGTCAACTTAAAACTTTTCAATTTAAAACTTTTCACTCTTTATAATTATCATATTTTTTAATCATTTTTTTACATTTTCCAAGACAACTACCATACTTTTCAATCATTTCTACACAACTACCCATACAATTAACTTATTTATTTTAACTTTATCATCTTTATTCCTCATTATTACCCCCATCATATCACATCATTTGACAACTTTTACTCTCCAAAACTTTTCATTAAGGGTGTGTTTGGCAATTTAGAAAAGTTGTCAAGTTAAAACTTTTCAATCTAAAACCTGTCACTTTTCATAACTATTATTTTTTTAATTATTTTTTACACATTTTTCTATACAAAAACTCTACTTTTCAATCATTTCTACACAATTACCAATACAACTAACCTATTTATTTTAAATTTATTTTCTTTACTTTTAATCATTACCCCTACAACATCACATCATTTTCTACTAATTTGACAAGTTTTACATTAAAAATTTGTCATCAAAAGTTTTACAACTTCCCCAACACACCCCAAAAATTTTATCTATTCTTAAACACACCCATAATATATGTTCTTAATACATCATATACTTACAATGCTTTACAAATTTCTCTTATATATAATACATTATTTTTCATTTTCATTTATCTTTATTTTCTTATGATTTGCTTTTATGTTTATTAATTTTCTTTCTTATCTTATTCTCAATGTTAAATTTTCTTCTAGCACTATTTTAAAACTTTCTTTAGCTTTTTGCTTTATTTTTTTACACATATATACCTAGATAACGACATCTTAGCTAAGGATAAATTTCTTTCTCTTAATTGATTACTTTTCAGATGAATATTATGGTTGAGAAGTTCTTCATAATCTATTTTTATATATAAACGATTATTTATGGCTCCTGTTCAAAGAATTATTTTAACATATATGGTTATTATTTTGTTTTTATTTAAATAGTAACAAATATTATATTAAAATGATATCAATGCACATCGACTTTAGTGATAATAGTATAAAATTAGACAACGTATTAATAAAATCATAATATACAATATTTTTATTGACATGAAGTTATTTTATTCAATTTTAGTTGAAATATAACACTAAGCCATTTAGATCATATATAAAATTTGAATATGTTATTCGTAACCAAAGACGTACTAATGTAAATATAGTATATTATTTTTCTATAACATGATCACATCTAGAATGAAATAAGTTTTCTTGTAAAGAAAATAATTTGTGAACTTCGAAATTGTAAGACTAACAAGCTATACTATATAATATAAAAACTACATAAAATAAAATCCCATTTTGTAATGCTTTTTTATTAGATGTAAAAGTTTTTGAAATAAAAGAAAATAACGTGATACTATAAAGTAACGATGAGGAGTAAAAAAATAAATTTAAAACATATAAGTTAATTGTGTGAGTAGTTGTGTAAAAAATAATTGAAAAATATGATAATTATACAGAAAGATGCAAAAAAATGCTTAAAATAAGATAATTATAGAGAGCGGAAAGTTTTAATTGCATTCAAACACACCCACTGTATTATATATATATATATATTACTAAGCTATAATTTTTATTTATAGTGACTATAGTCATAACCTAGTCGGTTAACGCTCCTTGAGGTTAGAGTTCAAATCCTATTGAGTAGCATTTGTCTTTTGTAGACAGAATTTGTTGTAATTAGTTGAGAAAAATAGAAAATTATTTGGGTGTTATTTTAAGACTTAAAGTTATGTTTTCATACGTTTTTTTTTCTAATTCTACCTATTTAAAATGTAATTAGTTGAGAAAAAATAGAAAATTACTTGGGTATTATTTTAAGACTTAACGTTATATTTTCATATATTTTTTAATTCTACCTATTTAAAAGTACTTCAAAAGCATTTATACCCAATTAATGGTAAAAGTACTTCTAAAATAATAAGTCCAAGCATTCTCTAATTATAAAATGATCATAGCTATTTAAAACTTGGGCGAGATGAGGATATGAGGATGGTTTGAGAATTTATGATGAAAGTGTATTAGAATGAGTAAATATGTATTAGGATTTGGTAAAAGTGTTGTGGAATTAAGTACAGGTGTATTGAGAAATTGAAATTTTCATTTTAGAATGATCTCTACCTGTCCTATCCTAACCGTGAACACGTTTATTGATTTTCTGAAGGACTATATATATATATATGGGAAATAATTCAATGCATGCAACTGCACTGTGCAATCCATGCACTGTGGGCCCCACCTGATCATAAATTGAAAATCCACCCCACCCATTATATTTAGAATTGTTCACTTTAATAGCACACCAATTTTCATCCAAATCCAACATATGTGCAGTCCTCATCTTAAAATGGTGCAAAATCAACGTAATAAAATAGTTTAATGTAAATATCAAGTTTAAAGTGATTTTTTCAACATCTAAACCGTCTAAAGTATGATTTATATATGGATAAATGAGTGTATAAAATTTCATTACAATCTAATATGTGTGGGGTCCATTTTACAACCGGATCGTTGTGTATATATATATACATTTAATCTTGGACTCGTTGGGGCCGGGAGTCTTAATAAAACATGTCTCACAAGATTTTGACTAATTTTATTCAGTTATTTTGGTTATCTTGAATAATTTGGATTTTCAGCTTTTGAATAAATTTCTGTCTTGTAAGGAAATTTCGATAGAAAATGCCAACGTAGGAAGAAAATCGTAATTAATAATGTCCAGACAAAGAATCGACTCAAAATTCAATACCAATGACATGCGTAAACGGCCAAAACAGAAGCATATTCAGTTAGCCGAAGGATAATTGGGAATTTCTGAAGTCGAGGGCTTTCTAAAAATTCAGACAATTTGGCCGTTTTGGAATTCCTTTTTAAAATTTTTTTTTTTCTCCAACCAAGCGTGATACGAAAATTTACACATGCTAATGCCAGGGGACGTTGAGTAAATTAGTAATGATACTAGCCCATAACTCAACCTCGAGAGGCCTGTCTGCGAAAAATTCCTGAGTGATGAGTTTGCAATATTTCCAAGAGACGGGGGATTTCACGAAAATAGCAAAGGGTTATTAAGACGACTGGATCTAACGGAAATTCAAATTTTCTGTTTTAAGGGAGGTCCGTCCTCCACGTTTCCCGCGGTTTCCTCTTCTCCAGCTCTAGCAAAAAATGTCGTAGCGGTACCAATGGCCTTTTCCGACGCCAGAGATCGTCTTCTTCCTCTAGATCGGTGGGTTATCCGCTCAAAATATGTGAATAGACAGAAAGACGACTTTCCTTCGGTTCGGCAGCAGATGGCCTCCACCGTACAGAGAGCAACAGATCTGCACGTTCTTGTCAGGTGATCGTGGGGAAGTGACGCAGTCAGGATGAGCAGCGGAAAGAAGTCTGCGGTAAAGGCCCTACACCAGGTTCGCTCTGATACCAATCTAATCTAGAGGAGAAGAATAGAGAGTAAACAGAGAAGATTTGGGAAGAAGAAGAAAGTAAATTTAAGCTAGATTGCTTTTGTTGGGCTTATAAAAGCTCATTTTATTGATTCAATCAGCTGTAAAATTGGGTAACTTCAAGCTTAGCAATCCATTTTCCCGAAATGCCTTTTAATCTTCCAAAATTCCTTTGCTATTTTTCTTGTGACAATCAGACTCTTTCCAAAACCAGTTTCCATTCTCCATGCCATTGTTTCACTTCTGCATGTTCAGTACCGACGCCAAGAATAGGCATTTTTTAAATAAAGGAAATACCTTGGTGATCTTCATGACTTTTAGCAGGATGTTATGGAAAGACAATGAAAGAAACATTTCTCTCTACATCTTTTTCAGGGATCTGAAAATGTCATGACTCAAAAGATACTGTGGATTCCTAGAAATCAACCATTGTTTCATCAATTGATCGAGAGAGAGAGAGAGAGAGAGAGAGGAAACGCATACTAGAAATGAGTCCTAAATCTATTTTAAGTTACGAAAATAAGATGTGCCTTTGTTGCGTTAACATGATGAGCTCGATTTGTGATTGGTGAAATTTTGATGCTAAAATGGGAGATAGCTTCACGCCTTCATGGTGGTTACATACTGATAGCTTAGCCTTCTTGTGTTCTTTTAGCGAACTTTGGTTTTACCCACTAAAGAGGAGCTAAGCAATTGCATTGGAATGCACAGACAAATGTTCTGACATTTCTCATAAATTACTACAGGGAACTTCAGTGAACATTATAGTGGGTTCTCATGTATGGATTGAAGATCAGGCCTTATCTTGGATTGATGGGGAAGTTTCAAAGATTGATGGTCGAAATGCTGAAATTCAGGCTTCAAATGGAAAGAAGGTTTGTACCACTGCTCATCGTACTGGACCCATGCTTCTCATAGAATTTTGTATACTTAGTGTTTCAAGTTGATGCAAGCACATATTTGCGCGATCCTCGACCTCAACCTGCTCAAATGTACTCAACAAGTTTCACCTAGCTGAACCTTTCCAAGTTTAATAGAGTTATAACAATGTTATAAAAATGTTATTAATCATCAAAAAGACCTAGAAATATGCATTTTTATTGTGTAAGTATTGATCCTGGTTGTACACCTTGGTACCATGTGAAAGGTTGAATACTTGATCAAAATCTTCTTCAAGCTTGTTAACATCGTGGGACCCACCTTTATGGGATCCCAAAACTGTGGACATTGTGGCTGAGAGACCTGGCATTTAGACCTGGCAGATGATCCTAGCTAACAAGCTATGATTATTTAGTTATAAACAACTAGGAGATGTCCATTTTCGTGCATTCACTTAGACAAATAAGATATATTCTTTGTTGTGACTAGTTTCACCTTTCCGTTGAATCTTAAATTAATGTTACTCAACAAAAATAAGTCTACTTGACTTTTTACATCCACTTAAAATTTTTAGAGCGTTACTTTTGTATGCTATTATGAGAATGTGAACATTTTAATTATTTGAGCTTTTAATCATTTGCTCTCTTATATAAAATCCTTTCATGAGAGTGGTACGACCCATGACGACCAGCTCGACTCTAATTTCCTCCTTTAATTTTGTGATTGAAATTAGTATACAATATAGTGATTTTGTCTCATCATCGTCGAAAAATGTTTACTTCCTAAGTGATATGTGCATCCATTTTACATTCAGAAAGAATTATGTGTGTCAGGTGCTGTTATTGTAGACGTCATTTGCACATTAATTTTAGGGGGTCTAGTTGCCTGCTTGACGAACCTTAGTCATCTTCTGGGGCAGGTTTATGAAATAATCTGATATGCATAGGTTGCGGTAAGGAAAATTGCGTAGAATTTATGCTTCACAAATGTTGTTGTAGTTTCTTCATCGTAATTGTTTCTGTTATCATGCCAAACCTATCAAACATTTTATTTCTTTTTTAAAGATCTAGTATATACTGTTTGCATGGGTTACAGATAAGTCGTGCTTCTCCTGTGGCTGGTTCTGCCAGCTTAGAAAAAGCTGTCACTCTGTTAACTCATGTCATGATTCCTAAGAAAGTCAAGTGGCATAACCGGTGATATCCATTGTTCATATTGTTCAGGTTGTTGTCAATCTTTCAAAACTCTATCCAAAGGATACAGAAGCTCCTCCTGGAGGAGTTGATGACATGACAAAGCTTTCTTATTTGCACGAACCTGGTGTCCTGCAGAACTTGTCTACAAGATATGAACTCAATGAAATATATGTAAGCATTTTGTGTGCGTGGGTGCATGCAGGTGGGGTTTTTTGTGTGTTGGTGGCCGCATTGTGATGGAGAGAGAAGTTAAGGTAGTTGGATTTGATTCTTCTATCCTAATTCTTTGTGGTTTATATTATGCTCTGCAGACTTACACTGGAAATATTCTCATTGCAATCAATCCATTTCAAAGATTGCCCCATCTATATGACTCCCACATGATGGAACAATACAAAGGAGCACCATTTGGTGAGCTGAGTCCACATGTTTTTGCGGTTGCAGATGTTGCATACCGGTCAGACCATAGTTCTCCTATACAGTCCATCTTGCTATCACGTAAATAAGATGAGTATTTGTAACAAAAAATGTTGCAACAGGGCAATGATTAACGAGGCGAAAAGCAACTCTATTCTTGTCAGTGGAGAAAGTGGTGCTGGTAAAACTGAGACAACAAAGATGCTTATGAGATATCTTGCCTATTTAGGTGGACGCATTGCAACTGAAGGAAGGACAGTCGAACAACAAGTTTTGGAAGTAAGTGGAGAACTTGAAGATAGTTTCTGTGTCCTCTTCTTTTGGCTTATCCTGTTTTCGATCAAGTTTCTTTTAAAATGAATCAATGTGAAGTGCTTGAGCTCGCTTATGTGACTGCAGTCAAATCCAGTTCTCGAAGCATTTGGCAACGCTAAAACTGTCAGAAATAACAATTCCAGGTCAGCTACTAGACGAAGTGTATATTCCTCCTAGTGATTATGTAGTGCCATTTAACTTTTTTAAAAATTAGAACACCATACTTTTCAATGTAAAATTGGTGGATTTTTTTATTTTACATTTAATGAAAATTTATTAGGTTAATTTGTAAATATATTTGCATAGTTTGATCATAATTACAAGTATACCAACTTAGTTTCTAAAATTGCACATTACCCCTATATAATTTGCATATATTTACAAACATTCTTACGTCCCATGACAAGGTGGGTATATTTGCAAATATATCAAACTTTTTGGGGTAATATGTAATTTTGAAAACTAAGCCCATATTTGCAATATGATCAAATTATAGGGAAATGTTTGCAAATTGTCTCTTTTTATATTTTTTTGATATATGTATATACTTTTCACAATTTCAAAAATTAATAATTTTTAAAATTATTTAAGTAACTTTTAGAGGTGGAATGTGGTTAAGATACCTAAAATTTTCACTCCTAAAATTTACTTAAATAACTTTAAAGATTATTATTTTTTGAAGTTCAAGAATATATATATATATATATGGGATTTATTCAGGTGCATTCGGACTACACCCGAATTCCCCTGCAGACGCCACATCCGGCCGTCCATTTCAGCGGGTGAAATCTACGCCGCTTCTTTCATCGTGTGTGTACGTGTAGAGGGAGACGGCGAGCCGAATGAGACTGCGCATACATGCACTCAAAACTTTGGAGAATGCATTTTCCCACTCATCCCTCCCATTTCGAAAATGGAGACGACGCCGCTGCTCTCGAATCTTCTTCTCCGTCAATTTCTCCTTCTCCGTCGAGCTGCTGCTGTCGTTGCTGCTCTCGAATCTCCTTCTCCATCGATTTGTCCTTCTCCTTCGAGATTTTGAAGATCTCCGTCGAGATTTCGAAGTTCTCCGTCGATTCCGAAGTTCTGCGTCAACAGAAGGGGTCGTCTTTTCCGAAAATCTGCAATCCGCATGCAGATTATAACTGCGCAGCAAAAGTACTCTCATCTGCATCTCTCTGACGTGAAAATCCGCATGCGGATTCTGAATCCGCGTGTGGAAAACAACACTAATGGGAGGTACGTTTGCTGCGGATTCAAAATCCGCATGCGAATTTTCGCGTCAGAGAGATGCGGATGAGAGTACTTTTGCTGCGTAGTTATAATCTGCATGCGGATTTTCGGAGAAGACGATCCCTTCTATTGATGCAGAACTTCGGAATCGACGAAGAACTTCGAAATCTCGACCGAGATCTTCAAAATCTCGACGGAGAAGGAGATTCGAGAGCAGCGACGGCAGCCGCTGGCAGCAGCAGCAGCTCGACGGAGAAGGAGAAATTGATGGATTTTCGGAGAAGACGATCTGCGCGGATGGGAGTATGGGCTGGCGCTTGGGAAGGAGGACAAGCTGGCACCTGGGAAGATGATCTCGTCCACCGCCGAAGGAGGCGCGGGCGGGATTTCTTTTTTCCTTTTTTGCTGCCGAGCGGGAAAATGCACCCAACTATCCGCATGTACGTGCAGGTTCCGCCTCCTTCGCAATACAACACGCGCATACGACCCGACGGCTTGGATTTACCTTGTGCCGAAATAGACGGCCGGATGAGCCGTCTGCACGGTAGTTTCCGTGCAGACGGAATGTACATGATCATATCCCTATATATATATATATTCAAGAACTATAAAAAAGAAAAATTTGTAAATATATCTACGTAATCAATAACACCTTATATTTGCAAATATATAAAAACTATATTATAGTAATACACAGTTTTGTACACTAAGTATGCTTGCAATTATGGTGAAACTATATAAGTATATTTGAAATTATCTTCCGGGGTACATTTACAAATTATCTAATATATTATTTGTATCTGATAATTTTAACTGATTCACCAGCCTTTCTATTGAAATTTGTAGAGGTCTATATCGTGTTGATTTCTCTCTTCGCTATATAATTTGCAGTCGTTTCGGTAAATTTGTTGAGATCCAGTTTGATAAGCATGGACGAATATCTGGGGCAGCCATTAGAACCTACCTGCTTGAGAGGTCTCGTGTTTGCCAAATTTCAGACCCTGAACGCAACTACCACTGCTTTTACCTACTTTGTGCTGCACCACAAGCAGTAAGTCTCTCTCATTGGAATTATGACTGCTAAATAATTTTATTAACACATTTTTTTCATAATATTAAAAACCAGGATATTGAAAAGTACAAGTTGGGAAACCCCAAATCTTTCCACTATCTCAATCAATCAAATTGCTATGAACTTGTTGGTGTGAGTGATTCCCATGATTATCTTGCCACAAGGAGAGCTATGGATATTGTTGGTATCAGTGAAGAAGAACAGGTATAGCCTTTACTACTTATTTCCGAGTGTCATAGATACTTAAACAATCGTAACGTGATATTTCTTTGTTAATACTCAATATGTTGGTGCGACTACTCTTCAGGAAGCAATATTTAGAGTCATTGCCGCCATTCTTCATCTTGGCAATATTGACTTTGCAAAGGGGAAGGAAATTGATTCATCTGTTCTGAAAGATGATAAAGCTAAATTCCATCTCAAGATGACAGCTGAACTTCTCATGTAGGGATGCTTTATTATTTACAAGATTTTAATTATCAATCTAATGTCTTGATCACCTGATAATCTTTGGCCTTCTGTTTCAGGTGTAATGCTCAGGCATTAGAAGACGCATTGTGTAAACGTGTCATGATAACACCAGAGGAAGTTATTACTAGAGCGCTGGATCCTGTTGCTGCAACAGTTAGCAGGGATGGCTTAGCAAAGACTATATATTCTCGCTTGTTTGACTGGTAAGGTTCATGCACAGCGCATAAAATTTTAGGAATCCAAATACTGTTTTATGAAATTAGTTTTTATTTACTGTGTGAATATCATCTTTGAGTATCGTGAATTGTGAGACATGGACATGTTTACTCACATTTATTTACAGGATAGTAGATAAAATTAACGTATCAATTGGACAAGATCCAAACTCTAAGTCTTTGATTGGAGTCCTTGACATCTATGGTTTCGAAAGTTTTAAAGCCAACAGGTAATATAATGAGACTGCGTGAATTTATTTATTTATATATTTTTTTCTCCTGTGGTCTTTATGTTGCTATTTCATACTCATACCTCATTCTACAGTTTCGAGCAGTTCTGTATAAATTTTACAAATGAGAAGCTCCAACAACATTTCAACCAGGTAACAGTTCCTGCATAATTCGGTAGTTAAATATTGAATAATATTGTATTACATCTAAGATATTCGCTTATGTTTTTTACAGCATGTTTTCAAGATGGAGCAGGAAGAATATACAAAAGAGCAAATTGATTGGAGCTACATAGAATTTGTTGACAACCAGGATGTTTTGGATCTTATTGAAAAGGTTTTTCATTTTACTCTTTGACCGCCATTAATGTGGAGAATTGTTGAAACCCATTATACTTTCACTCAACATAGCAAAAAAAATAACAGCATTGTTTGTTATCAGATCTGTAGGAAATCTAAAAATGTGATTATTGTCTCATGTTGATTGATTTGTAAAGTTCTTACATTGTCAAAAAGCAGTTGGATTCAAGCCTTCACAGACAAGATAAACTTTAGCACAGATTAAGGTGCAACTGACAATGCAATGCTTATTGAGAAATTTGTGTTCTAACACCGCACCACTGTCATTTTCATATTTAAGCTTTATGCAGCTTATGGGGCTAGCAACAGTTTCAAAGTTAAAATCATTTTTCTCAATGTTAGTCTGGGTCCAAATGAGAACAATTTTGGAGGTTGAATACTTTCTTTTTTACACTGTTATTTCCTGTTGCAGAAACCGGGAGGAATTATTGCGCTTCTTGATGAAGCCTGGTGAGTCTGTTTCTGTAATTGTTAAGTTATGACATAGTATTTTTGAGCTTTTCTTCCCTTTCATACAATGTTGCAGGTATTATGTCCGAAACAAATTTGGCACACAAACTCTTTGACTATAACATTTCATCTTCTTATGATGCTAAACATGCTAAATTGCTTTTCACTCAGCCATCTAACTTCTTTCTCTCTTGTTCTAGTATGTTCCCGAAATCAACACACGAAACCTTTTCCCAGAAGCTGTACCAGACTTTCAAAGTTCACAAGCGTTTCATCAAGCCAAAACTGTCGCGCACTGATTTTACCGTCTCTCATTATGCAGGAGAGGTTAGATCGGTTCCTTATCGCATCTAGGATGGGATGAAAATCGGATTAGGATGGAATGGAATCTCTCGTTTCCCAAAAAGACTTCTCCCATTTCCAAAAAATAACAACACATTTTTTTCATTTCCAATACACCTTTTCCCAATCCTGATATACTTTTTCTCATTTCCAATACACAATAACACTTTTTCCATCCTATCCTCATCCCATTCCCATTTAAGCGGTGAACAACCCAAGTTAACTCATAGATCAGCATATTTTTTACTCCATGGAATAATTATTCCTCTCCATTTTCTAGGTTACATATCAATCTGATCAGTTTCTTGACAAAAACAAAGATTATGTGGTGCCAGAACATCAGGACCTCTTAGGTGCCTCAAAGTGTCATTTTGTATCAGGTCTTTTCCCTCCACTCCCAGAGGATACAAGCAAATCTTCTAAGTTTTCATCCATTGGCTCTCGATTTAAGGTACTATATTCTTCTTTTATTCTCTCTAAACTAACAGCATTGCACGTGGTAAAAATACAAATAATGGGAGAGGTTTCTCAACATTAATGGTGATGACTAAGCTCCAAAATGCCTGCATGTTCTAGTAGGTCATTTGGAGGTGCAGCTGATATTCAATGGATGCCTAGCCAGGGGAAACAATGACAATTTCCTAGTCCACTCTTGATTGATCTAGATTTGACTTTTTTGGAATCCAATTCAGTTGCTATCCATACCAAAATTGATAGCCTCTTAAAGCATTTCACATCTATATTCAACTTTGTTTGGTTGGATTCATGGTCAACTTTCTTAAAATGTAGATTGATAGCCATAGTATTTTACTCTTGTTGATGCAGCTACAATTACAGTCCTTGATGGAAACATTGAATTCAACAGAGCCTCATTACATAAGATGTGTAAAGCCAAACAATCTCCTGAAACCAGCCATATTTGAAAATATCAATGTTATGCAACAACTGCGATGTGGTGTAAGAAACTTCAAGAATCCACTCTTCATCTGGTTTAGATCAATCTAATTGATATATGCCGGCAGAAGTGCTTAAATGCCCATTATGCATTGTCTCTATAGGGTGTTCTTGAAGCTATCAGAATCAGTTGTGCTGGATATCCTACTCGACGAACATTTTATGAATTTCTTCACCGATTCGGTGTTCTTGCTCCGGAGGTTTTGGAGGGGAAGTAAGTAGTTTCATTTCTAATTCAATCTGTGACCTAAAGATTTTTCATTGAAGTTTTGATGCCCAAATTTAAAATAGGCTTCCTATTTTTACTTTCTGATATCTGATACATGCGTATTTCAATCAATTAACACAAATTATGTAAATAGTATGTCCATGAACTTTTTGTATGAAATACATTTTTTGTTTCTATAAAGAAATGCTACATATGTGGTTCATCCATTTTTCCAACATTTCTCACTGATTGGAGGTTTATTAGTCTTCACTGGTTCAAGTTGGATAGATGCAGAACTTCCCTGAAATCCTTTCTTTCTTAACAGCTATGATGAGAAGGTTGCATGCACAAAGATTTTAGAGAAGAAAGGGCTGAAAGGTTTCCAGGTAATGTCAACACCATTACTTGCTTAGACATGCTGCCATAGCTCCAGAGATCCCCTTACTAACAGGCTGCGATGCAATAATCACTCAATGTTCCCTAAGTTATGTATTCCTTGGTTTTGTTCAAGCACTTTGAAGTTATAAATATCTTGGATTATATTGACTTTTTACATGATCCATTTGATCGTTTCATGCTTCAAGCTATATTCATGAATCATGGTAAGATGCTTCATGAGCCTATATTGGTTTTACAGGTAGGTAAAACAAAGGTCTTCCTGAGAGCAGGTCAAATGGCTGAGATGGATGCACGGAGGGCTGAGGTACTCAGTAATGCAGCTAGAACTATCCAGGGTCAGATACGAACCCATATTGCCCGGAAGCAATTTGTTGCATTGAGGAAGGCTACTGTCCTTGTGCAATCTTTATGCAGAGGTATAATAATTAGATGCACTTTTACATGTTTCTTTTGGTTCAATTTTGATGCTCGTTATTCAAACTGATACTACCATTTTATTACATTTGTCAACGGCTTAGGTCAGCCCGACATCCAACAGATCCAGGCCAAAGCCTCCACCAATGTGTGGACCAAAATTTCTGTCTGTTACATCAGATTTGGCCCAGCTTTTCTCATGCGATTAGTAATCCAAATGCGTTTTTTCTAGGTATTATCCACCTAAGGTTTAACAACCTGACAGCCATCCACAACATATTCGTGGTAAATAGATGATTGCTATATGAATAATTTGATTGATCTCGATAGTTCTATATTTATATTTAAATCCAATCTTGATTTAATACTGTTTGACAATGGGAATTCAATTTAGAGTTGTGTCAAAAATGACATGCACATACAGAGATCCGCCCAACAACAGCCCATGAACCATCTACCTTCTAAACTCCACCATATATGCAGCGACTGTTTTTTTTGTCATTTATTGTTCATGGAGTAACTTTAGGCATCTGTTACAATCAGCTCCTGTTTCTGAGTTCTTTGATTGTTATAGGAATGCTAGCTTGTAAAGTATTCCACTGCATTAAAAGGGAGGCAGCTGCAGTAAGAATGCAAAAGAGTACACGTAGGTACCAATCCTGGAAGGCCTACAAACGGTTGCGACGGTCAGTACTCGTCTTGCAAATAGGTCTGAGAGCAATGGCTGCTCGCAATGAGTTCAGATTTAAGAGGAAAACTAGAGCTGCAACAACTGTTCAGGTTAATAAGCTTGTATCATAGAACATATGTTCTTCTTGAAAGAAAAACTTGTCTTACAACTTGCTTTGTTTGAGAAAAATAAACTTTGTTACTTATGAAATTTTGCAATTCTGAAAAAATTTTGCAGTCTCAATGGCGATGTCATAGAGATTATGCATATTATAAGAAGTTGAAGAGGGCTGCTATTGTTTCTCAATGTAGATGGCGGGGAAGGGTAGCAAGGCGAGAACTTCGAAAGCTCAAAATGGTGTGCAGATCGTTTATTGTTTTGTTGTACTTTTGCTTGTTAATGTACAAAGACATTAATATCATTGTGGTTAGTGTAGTTTCAGCAATCCTCTGATGTTGATTAGATGGTAACCATGCTCTGAGAACATGTTATGATGGATACATGATAGCTGCACTAACTGCCAAAATTTCACATGAATTTGTTCCATGGTGATTTGCAACAAGTGAAATTGGTTAATGATAATGGATTATTGAAGAGTCATGTTCGGTGATGTTGTATCTGTGCTTTTCATTTCAATCATTCTACTGTAATGATACCAAATATGGAAAGCACGTTGATGCCATAAAGAGGTGTGACTCACATGTTGTTGGACACGTCAAGGTTAGAAGCAATCATGCCAATTATTGTGTATAGCAAAAACAATTGCATCTATTAATTTGAGAATATCATGCAGAGACAATTTTGTTCCTCTATAGATGTTTGATATCCTTCTATTGTGTCATTTAATTCAAAAATTTCCAAGAAATAACAAGACACACCGAAATCTCTTAACATTTGTACACATCAAATCAAGCATTCAATTTTCACTATGGACTGTAAGCCCCAAAGATTAACTGTATTTTTACGCAAAACACATCTGATTACCTCATTTTTCACTTCTTTTCTGAAATTTTTATGAATGAATATCTTCTTATAGGCTGCAAGAGAAACAGGAGCACTTAAAGAAGCAAAGGATAAGCTTGAAAAACAAGTGGAAGAACTCACATGGCGCTTACAATTGGAGAAACGCCTAAGGGTACTGCATGTTGTGCCAATTTTATTTTTTTTTCTGAAACCAAACTGTTACAAAAGAAAATTCAGGAACCTAAATGTATCTTCAATAAATACAAAAAACGTGATAATAGAATCTTTAGATGTCTTTATTTCTTCAGTTATTCATGGTTATGAACGTGTTTGGTTCAGGATAACAATTTTCAGAACTGATGGTGGGAAATATGCATACATGCTTTCACAGAAAAAAACTAAATAAGAAATTTATGATGTATGCAGACTGATTTGGAGGAATCAAAAGGTCAAGAAATAACCAAATTACAGAATTCACTACAAGCTATGCAAACCAAAGTGGACGAGACAAATGCATTGCTAGTCAAGGAACGAGATGCTGCATGGAAAGCTATTGAAGAAGCATCTCCTGTTATCCAAGAAACACAAGTTCTTGTCCAAGACACCGCACAGATTGATGCCCTGACATCAGAGGTGGAACAATTGAAGGTAATTTCTCCAAACAGACAACCTGTATGCACTTCCAATATAGGACACTGTGGATCACGAATAACAAACATTGGCCTGTTTATTTTGTCTTTGATAGCTCCACATTTAGGGATCCACAACCCTCCTCTATTATGTTCTGTAACATCCATTGGCCTCTAGCAATTCTACGTTTTTCAAATCTTCGAAGCCATAATTTCAATTATCAATCTTATCATTTCCCTTAATATCCTATTTACTGTGTCTTTATTCACTTTCTGACTGAATTATTTTAGTCATTTCTTAACCCAAAAGACGTCATTCTGAAGTTTCCATAAGCAGATTTCCAAAACCTACTATCCAAACAGTCCCTTTTTAGAGTGTATATTTACTTGAACATCATCAAACTGCAGATATATTATGCTTCAAGGTTATCTTTTCATGTATTTCCACATGTTCCTGCAAGCATGTGCATACAACTGTTCTAATTATGCAAAAATCTTTCAGAAGGATTAGAAAAAAGATGTTCTCTTTGAATTTTGTTTATTTTAGTGTTTTTCATGCCAATCCCATCTCATCTACCAGATGTTATCAATAAAATACTCAAGAACTTGTAAGCAGAACGTTAGCCCAAGCCAGATTGTATGATTTAGTATATTTCTTAAAACAAATATTATCATAGATTTACTGAAGAAACTTCCTTAGAATGACTGATACGATTTTTTACCAGTAAAAAAAAAAAAAGAAAAGAATATCAATGTTAAGAATCACTTGATAGATGAAAATTCGGCACTTGAAATTTTGACGTCAAATGTCAAGTTTCGGGGCCAACTAAGTGTGTGCACTAAAGTGATAATTGATAGTTTGAATGCACCAAGTTCAGCATGAAAGGCATCATCCTCCAGCTTAAGGGAGAATACTGAACCGAATACCAAAGGATATTTTTGCATGATGTACTGTTCTCTAGTTTCTCTGATTATGCAATGAAAAGATTTTTCAAACAGAAGATGGATAGGGAAGTGAATAATAGGTTTTGGGAAGCAAATACTTCTGTAAGAATCAATGATCTTTTGAGTATAGATTACAAGCATTTATAGGCTTTGAAAGTTCAAGAACAAATCTGGTGGTTGTTGCAGAGTTGCAGCTCCTTTTGAATTCAAATCTTTTACACGCAGTTCCTTTCTTGGAGTTTTTAGTATAAACTGGAGCACAGACCCAAGATGATTGTCATAAGAAGTGAACTGCAACAACCCAACTCGTGTAACTTTCTTTTATCACATGGTTCTCAAATTTGCTTGACCTCAGTTACATCTTCTCTTTCCTCTTTGTTGATCAAATATACTTGCAAATACTTTACAAGTTTTCTCATTTTTGTATTATTAGCATATGTGATCTTTTGTGCAGCATAGATGGAGATCTTAACTGGATTATTTGACCAGCTCCATGTTACGCAGTTTTTCTTTTATTTTTGTTGTTTTTTGTAATGTTTTTTCATTGCATGCACAAAAGGCACATAGTTTTTTGTGTATAACACTGCTGGGTTTTGGCTTTTGGAGAACCTACTTTGTGGCTTTTTCTAAGTTTCTTATTTTTAGTGCACTTTTCCAAGCAAAGCACAGGTTCCTAGATGGTAATATTGGTTGATAATGACCATTTTTTTCCCCCCTCTGCAGATCTCATTACATTTGGAAAAAGAAAGAGCAGACGGTTCTGAAATGAAATTATCAGAGTCACTAGCAATCAGTGAGGCAAGGCAGAAAAAGTTGGAAGAAACAGAAACAAAAATGAATAACCTTCAGGAAACATTGAGCAGGTGGATATGATGCTCTACAATAACCCAAAATAACATTTGTATGGTGCTGTGGTTAATAGAATTTAATTCTGTCTGAATCCTATTCTAAGTGCACCTTCACATTGCACTTTGGTTTCGACAACTTTAGGCTATAAATTTTTTTTAAAAAAAATTGAAAAAACGTATTTCTTGACTTTTATGGGGCTTTACTGTGACCACACCAGGACATTAACCTTTTAAAATTCTCTAGAACAGTGCCTTGTCCGAAAAGTAATGAACCACAAATATTTAGCACTGTCCATAGGAGAGAGAAATTAGTATAGATAGATGATCTTTAGCCTGTGTGAATATGATCGCAACACCTATATAGAAAACCAAAAAAAAATAAAAAAATATGCACCATACTGGCAGTGGAATAAGTATCTGTATATATTCATCATTGATGAAACCTTCCACCATCTATTCTCTTGCTAGGTGGAGGCTTCAGTAGGAAAATACCAAGTAGAGGTTGTGTCAAGGACCAACTTTAGAACAATCACAGACGAAGAGGCTGAAATGACCTTAATCAATTGTGCTGCATGGCCTACAATTGTGAGGAACTGTAATAGAGTTTAAAAAAGGATAGTTTTCACATGAGTGGCACATGTGCATTTCTCAGATGATGAGCAAGTCGGAACGGTTTTCATAAGATTGAAATAATTTGAAATTTAAATGTATTGAATTATATCAAAATAAAGATCTGAATACATCACACACAGGATTTAAGTGTAGCTAATAGTGTGTGGCAGATTCTTTTCAGCACTGTAAGACAAAATCATAAAAGTAACAACATGTCTTGCAGATCCTTTTCCACACAGTAAGATGGTTCATCTAACAAAATACATCATGTTTCTTATCAAAAAAAAAAAAAACTTCTACGATAATTTAATCTCTTACATCTGTCATATTTGCTGGGGATTGATTGTTGAAGAAAGGATGCTTTAATATTATTACAGGGACTAATAAAATTATTACAGCAAGTATAATACTCTCACTTACGGCTTAAATTTAGTCCTCTGCAAGCTCCCTACGCTTGTCACTTCCAACACTTCACACTATCTACACATCACTCGCACTACATCTTCACTCTCACACCTCACACTACACCCCTCTCACCACTCTCCTCACACTTCACTCACACACCACACAACTTACTTCACAGCTCACTCCTCACTTCTCACAACACATACCCATTGCATGCTCAAAATGGGGAGGGCAGATCCCCCTTTTATATCTGTGAGTTAACCACCCATGCATTTAATATATATGGTTGGTAGTTGGGGGTTGGTAAGCATGGGAACTGCTGGAAAATTCCATTTAGTTGGTGGATGTTGAGTGAACAATCCAAATAATTTTGAGTTGATGCTGATTTTTATTGATACATGAAATAAGTTTCCTCCTTTCAATTATTTGAAATATAAAAGATCTAAAGTATCAAAATGAAATGCACACTGGTGTTCCAAACAATCCCAGGATCTTGATGGGATGTGTATGGTATGAGATTTTTCAATTCTAGGACAGTTTTTTCAATTTCTAGTACAACTTTTTCCATTTTTAATGCACATAATTACATTCTCATCCCATTTCTCCATCCCATTCAAGCTGTTTGTGTCCTTCCGAACAGGTCAACCTTGTAGACAGTCTAAGCCCAATCTCTAATGTCCTTATAGAATACACATGGTTAAACATTACCATGTATTGGCATTTCAGTATCTTTATTCTGTGATACACAATAATTGATACCTTCTATTTACTCCAACTAGGACAGACATTTAAAGTTGTTGATGTTCTATACCCAAAGAGGCCTGTGAGTAGCCACGCTTCTCCATTTCGTCATGTTTTTTGATGTGCTTTCATGCTTCCTGACCAGGCTTGAGGAGAAGCTTGCAAACATAGAGTCAGAAAATAAAGTTCTTCGTCAGCAAGTGGTTTCTATAGCCCCTAATCCCAAGCTTCTCACAGGACGATCAAAGTCAAGCATACATGTTTGTATCAGATCTTCTTCAGGATCTCTGGTTAATAAACTTTTACCTGCCAATATTTTAAGCTGACATAATGTATATTGCGTTTCAGAGGAGTACTGAAACCGGTCATATTGTCAGTGGTGATGCAAAGATGACAATGGTATGTAAGTTTTCAGATTATTCATGATTTCATCTATTTAAATTCTCCAGGTACTGTGCTTTAGCTTTATCTTCTGATTATTTGAGGGAATGTCTTAGGACACATACAGTGGTGCATCCACGCCAAGGGAGCTTTCTGAAGTAGAGGAAAAACCACAGAAATCACTTAACGAGAAACAACAGGTAGTCATTCTAGATAATCTTACACAGTGATTACCATCATTATATCTCAGTTTATTTTGAATGAAATTTTTTTCAATTATTTCTAATTTCAGGAGAACCAGGACTTATTAATTAGGTGCATTTCACAACACCTTGGCTTTGCTGGAAGGAGACCCATTGCCGCCTGCATCATTTACAAGTGCCTTCTCCAATGGCGATCATTTGAAGTGGAGCGCACCAGTGTATTTGACCGGGTTATTCAGACAATTGGCCATGCTATTGAGGTTTGAAGTTTGAACTCTAACATTCTTCATTATGAACTTGTGCAATTTTGTTCAGAAACACCATTCTGAACTTCAATATTTGAAAAATAGAAAACTCAGGAAAACAATGAAATCTTGGCCTATTGGCTTTCAAATGCATCTACTCTTCTCTTACTGCTCCAACGGACTCTAAAAGCAAGTGGGGCAGCTGGCATGACTCCGCAACGTCGCAGATCATCATCAGCTACACTTTTTGGAAGAATGACTCAAGTAACAGAATTTTTCTGCAGTTTTTATGTTTCCCAAGTTGAGTTTTATGATTTTAAAATTATCAATATTCAACTGAGTGTATTTTGATTTTTTTAGAGTTTTCGAGGAGCCCCTCAAGGTGTTGATCTTTCATTCGTGAATGGTGGATTAGTTGGTGGGATGGATTTGCACCAAGTTGAAGCCAAATATCCTGCTTTACTGTTTAAACAACAATTGACTGCATATGTAGAAAAGATATATGGAATGATTCGGGATAATCTGAAAAAAGAGATTTCTCCTCTTCTTGGATTGTGTATCCAGGTATTTCTGTTGTTTGCATTTATGTCTATGAAAAAAATTGTCAATTTTCTAAATTCATGTTACTATGAGTTACTTGAGTTATAATAATATCTACAATAGTTGATCCATTAGGAATGATCTAGATTTATGGTACTATCCATGTAGGCTCCAAGAAAATCAAGAGCAAGTTTGGTGAAGGGTAGTCGATCAATTGCAAATGCTGCTGCTCAGCAAGCACTCATTGCCCACTGGCAAGGGATTGTGAAAAGCCTAGGAATTTTCTTGAAAACATTGAAAGAGAATCATGTAGGTGGAATCTATGTTTTCTTTTTTCCAGTCTTTCAATTAAGGAACTATGATTGGCATCATCATCATAAGGACTTGTCTTTATGGGAACATTTTTAATTGTTGTCATGAATCATAATGCACATTGCTCTTTGCAAGTGTATGTGCATGATCTTGTGCAGTGCTTCCTTGGGAAAAGTGATCTAGAGTGTGCTGTCTTGAGGAATGTGATCCTTAAGATATAGCATTCAAAGTGAACACAGTTTCGTCATTCATGCCTTCCTCACTATAAAGCCCCAAAGACAAAATCTCCACGTCATCATCTGGCAATAAGTACTGGTTGAATAATGGATGCTCATGCACTTCCCTTTCAGGGCCATATCTACCAACTTACACAGCCCTTGAATTCTAAGGGCCAAAAGGTGGTCCAGGAAAAATGTGATATTGTCCATTCTAGGCCACAACCTATTGCTCCTACCCATGTTATCACTGACCAAACTGTGTATGATCATCAAGTAGGTAGCTGAGTTGAATCATTCCTCTCTGATTCAGTGTGTTCTTGAACCCTCTGATCCGTAGATCACTCAGTTAAGTCTACACGAAGGCTAGGAACTGACTTACTTATTTTTATTCGTATTTTCTGAAATTAAATATCTTCTATCTTATGATCTTCTGATGCATTGTTCTTTTCTCAGGTTCCTCCCTTTTTAGTTCGGAAAATTTTTACTCAGATATTTTCGTTTATCAATGTACAGCTATTTAACAGGTGTGGATACAATTTTACTTTGCTAGAGACAGTATGTGATTTGCGCGAAACTCCATGTGTGATTTCTTGCTGTCTCCTCTTAACAGTCTCCTATTGAGAAGGGAGTGTTGCTCATTCAGTAATGGAGAATATGTCAAAGCAGGATTAGCTGAACTAGAACACTGGTGCTACAATGCAACTGATGAGGTAATTATTTTTGTTTTATGTTTCTTCACTTCCTAATGATTTATCAATTATAGTTCCCCAGATAAACCGACAAACAATTGCAGTACGCAGGGTCAGCTTGGGATGAGCTAAAACATATCAGACAAGCTATTGGCTTCCTGGTAATATTCATTCACTTCCACCAAATTCCAAGCCAGTTTTCAATCTGTTAGCTTAAGAGATCAGTTGGGGACGAAAATGCAACAAATGTTATAGTCTGTCTTGTTCCCATTGAATTCAGGTGATGATGCCCATAAGATAAGAATACATGATTCTGAGATTTAACAAGATGTGCTTTTGTAACCTGAAGTGCTAGCATACAGATGCATACTGAGATTCAACTATCTTTCACACTCCATTGAAGTCAAACAGTAACACATTGTATCAGTTTCTTCTGATTTCCAGAATTTGGTGTATAACGTTTTCTAATGTCAAAAGAACCAGACCAAGCAACTGTTAAAATATTGTAATCTAGAAAAATCATGCGTTCGATGAGAGTCAGTGGCAAGTTGTGGAGAAAAATCCACGAGGTAAGTATTTAATGCTAGAGTGGTCATTTGAAAAGAGCTGGCCAGATTTCTCTGGAAAGGCACTTATGGAACCGACGTACACGACTATAAAAGGAGCATTTTGCTCCCTCGTTGTAGTATTGGATGGAAGTTGCAAGTCTTCGTAGAATAAATATCGAAAAAGTTCTCTACCATATATTTCTCTCTCCTCTCTGCAATATATATTTTCTTCACTCATCAACGTCCATCTCTAGCATTTTCATTCAACAACCATTAGCAACAGCCTTTTGTCCTATTATTGGAACTACTTGGACTGTCTTGAATTAGTTTCTAAAACATGCGCAGAGAAATATATAACATAAATATGGAGATGTATAGATCTTAATCTAAAAGACAGTTCCTTTACCAATTCTTTGAAAAAAAAAAATCAACATTTTCATTGCGCCAATACTTTTAAAATGAAAAATGAAATAGATATAAGTGAACCATCCAAATCAGATCAACCAACAATCTGTTCGTGATCAAACCATTGGAACATCTGGTCTGATCCAATGTTGAAAACTCTACTACAGTCGTGTGCACAGCTTGGATTTTATATCATGGGTGAGAGTCAGAATGAGAGTTCAGAACATGGGCAGGTTTGGTACATCGATTGCTGTGCACTCTTTAGAAGCTCTTTGTACACGTCCCCAATT
Source organism: Annona squamosa (assembly GCA_035584095.1). Lineage (NCBI taxonomy): Eukaryota > Viridiplantae > Streptophyta > Magnoliopsida > Magnoliales > Annonaceae > Annona > Annona squamosa. The sequence continues at coordinate 10,751,334 of JAXCLR010000081.1, forward strand.
CACAAAAACTTGCCATATCTTGTCATAAAAGCTGTTGTCCAATGATGACAGCAATTGTTTTACATTACCCACACTTTGCTTTCATTCTTCCCCCTAGAAAGCAGTCACCGATTATGGTACAGGCATCCAGACTATTAGTTTATATTCTCAAACCACCCTGAGCAAGTGATCCAGTGATTTACACGCACCTGCTGTTAGCATGTATTTTTGCTTTCTTTTCTTAAAGCAGGATTGGTTGATGTATTGTCTGGTTCAGGTTATCCATCAAAAGCCAAAGAAGACATTGGATGAAATAAGCCACGACCTTTGCCCGGTATCTCTCTCTCTCTCTCTGTGCGCGCGCACACACATGGGCTTTTCTGCTATGGAGCCAGGTGTAGGGTTTCCCACTTTTCTTATTTTTTTTTAAAGACCTAAGTCATGCATCATATTCTCCTCCGTGAATATCTGTATGATGTGAAAAATAATTTTAATTAGATTTGTATATGATCCGCAAAAAGTGCAAATGCGTTAGGTTTTTTATAATCATATCTTTTAGAATAATAGATTATAAAAGATTTCAATGAAGTTGATTTTTTTAATTTACACTAAACAAATAATTTTAAACAGAATGTATAACTGAAGCTTTCGAAAAATTGAAAAAAAAAAAAAAGTGTAACCTAAGAGGTTGGAACCTAAGAGGTTGGAATCCATGTCCGGTTCCTTAGCAGCAAAGCCCTATCCATCTAACTATATATAAGTCCCAATTTGGTGCACCTAAGTGCACCCAGGTGCATACTATATTTTTTAATTTTTTTTGTTTTTTAAAATTCAAAATGAAATATTAAAAATAATCAAAATTTTGAAAACTACATGTCTGGGACATTCATGCGTGGGCCCACATGAATATATAAGAAATTTTTGAAAAATAAATTGTGTAATATGCTAGGTGCATTGGTGGCTGGGTATACCAAGCATCAAGCTACTAAATCTAATGCTTTCATTCTTAGCATGGTTTCTCGGTTTTTAACAAGGTTTTCTCCTTCAGGTGCTAAGTATACAACAACTGTATCGGATTAGCACAATGTATTGGGATGACAAGTATGGCACACACAGTCTATCTCCAGATGTAAGTTCAATATTTACCCCAAAACTGAGCTAGGATCATCATCATTATCTCATCACTACCGGTTTGAATTTAAACATTCAAGTCAGTGATACCCAACAACCATCTCACCATGGTTAGTTGTGCTATGTTGAATCTATTCTAGGTTATATCAAGCATGAGGATATTGATGACCGAGGACTCAAATAATGCTGTGAGTAGTTCATTCCTGTTGGATGACGATTCAAGGTAATAAACGAATACATTTAACCATCAAATTAAATTGCTCATTTAGGTTTCATGCATTATTAATCCTGTAGGAATACATTCATGCATGAGATTTGAACCATCCATTTGGCTTATCAGTCACAACCACCATGATGGTGGGGTAATCCTTCACAACAATTGGGGAGGGTGTTGAAGATTATGGATGAAATTCTTAAAGTACAGCATATAAACTTGTACAGAACATTCAATGGGGGAAATCTTCCATTTGTTGCTTGGTTTTCTTTCACTCCAGCCGTTATGGATGTGACATTCATCCATTAGAGATCAGTGCCAAATAGTCTAGGAGTTATAACTGGACCCATCTTCCATTTGTTGTTTGGGTTCTTCCAATGCAGCCACTATGGATGCAATATCCATCCATTAGAGACTAGTGCCAATTAGTCTGGACATAATACCTACTCTGTTCGGCCCTAATCAATTATTTGTATTCCTTAGAGGTAGCATGCATTGGTAGTTTTGTTAACACTCTAGCATTTGTTATTACAATTCATTGAAATTCTGGACAATGCTCAGGTTTATCATCTGATTTTGCAGCATACCATTTTCAGTTGATGACATATCCAAGTCAATTGAGAAGATTGACATTGCTGACATTGAGCCGCCACCACTCATTCGCGAGAACTCGGGTTTTGTGTTCTTATTAGCACGTGCAGATTAGCCATTTCCCAATCGCATCTTCTGGATTTCTCACTTCCTGACCCGCCTTCACGTTATCTACCAGAGTCCTCATTATGGCTTCTTTATTTTAACCTGGCCTTACAAGGTTGTGAACTTCTTTGCTTTGGTAGAATTGCCCTTGCAATGCTCCATCTCTGCCAGCTTTGAATGCCACCTCAAATGAGATAACAGCAGCATTACCAGCCTTCTCAGTTCCCCCGTCTTCGTTGTAAAATTAATTGTTGGGTGATGGGATTCTGAATTTAAGAAAGTCCACTTCCAACGTCAAATTTTTGTGGATGCTCTTTTTTTTTTTTTCTTTTTTGACTATCAATTCATTATATATATGGCTTTTTTTGGGGATTCTTTTGCTTATTTTGTAATTCATTTCCCTCCTTTTATAGTTGAGAACATATTCCAAAGGGAATTCATTGAAAATGTTGTAATCATTTCTGGAAACCGAAACTGATTCCATAGACTTGTAGATTAGAAGCAACTGATTCTCTTTATGCATTATTTAAGTTTCAGATATGCAAGGTAGTTTTAATGTGACTTGAATTTGGTTCATAATATTATAAGCACGGGCTCAAACAGTGGTATATCCGTGGCAAGATGATTCAGACACACACTGATGCGTGGTAACTGTTGTTGGTGAGATGTTTGTTCAAATGAATTTTCATTTTTGGGTCTCTAATGTAATAGATGATTAGATGTTGGCATCCATCTTGATTGGGGGTACATGAGCCTAAAATTAAAAGTAGTTCTAATGGTCTCATTATTACACGTTTTTCTCGAAGAATCAATTTTCGAATTCTTCGAGAACAACATCATCATTTATATACGTTTCCCTTGCTTTGTTGCTTTTGGGTGGAATCATGATCTCTGCTGAGTTAGTGTTCAAGCCATTTTGGACCACATTTCCATTACGTATATGGGCATTTCGCGTAGCCATCTTTGTGAGAAACGTAACCGTAAAGCGAAGGCTACTTGATGGTGATTCCTTTTTCATTCCTTGTGAAGATTCAACCTGCCTCAAGAACACCCGGACAAAATTAATATAGCTAAAACCCAATTTGCCGATATTTGGATGATTTGAAAAAAATTAAAAAAGAAGACGCAAAAGTAAGTGTTCCAGTGAATTTCAGATTCTTAAATGAAATGTATATCCTTGTTCTTAAGATACATTTTTTAATTTTCAATACAACTTTTTACATTTCTAATATAAAGTTCTCCATTTTTAATACATTTCCACCTTATTTCTCTATCTCATTCTAATTTTTTTAACATTAATTTTAGAATATGTTTGGGAATGAGTAAAACTTATAATGAAAAGTTTAGAAGAGTAAAAGTTGTCAAATGACGTGATATGGTAGGGGTAATGATGAGTAGTAAAGATGATAAAGTTAAAATATATAGGTTAGTTGTGTATAAATAATTGAAAAGTAGAGTAGTTATATAAGAAAATGTGAAAAAAATAATTAAAAAATATGATAGTTACGGAAAATGAAAAGTTTTAACTTGATATTTTTTTAATCATTGCCAAACATACCCTTAACTAGTTTCTGTTTTTTGCATATTTGTCAACAATTTTTTAAATATTTTGCATCGACGTCAAGTGACACTTAACGGCTGTTAAATAGCTCTGAAGTATTTGATTCTATTTGGAGCGCAATCTTCATGAAACCTTTCTTACTCTATACAAGAAGTGGGCTCTTACGTATAGTCGACCACTCAAGGAGATTAGTTTCACCAAAGGAAGTTGTTATGGATACAAAGCATTTTAAAAGACTGTAATTATAAAAAGTCGCTCCACACTATACGAATATTTTTTCATTAGAAATATTTTTAAATTGACATAAATGCAATTAACCTTTGAAAAACACGCATACCCACCCACCAAATGTGCCATGTGGTATCGCTCATTCTTCAGCGTAAGAATAAGATGCTGTGCTTCTTTATTCCTGCCTCAAAGGTTCAATCATTTATAAAGTCTATACAAAATCTAGTTAAAAAATTTTACAATAAAAATGATGACTCATATAGATTTCCAAAAATATCAATCAAAACGGAAAGGTTTGGCAATGGAACCTGTTGATATAAGAACTTCTGTGTAAATCTCTAATAAAAAAAATGGTAAAATTTACTTTTATACTCACGAATGGTACTTCTAATTTTAATTTTACATACTGATTTTCAAACATTCTAAATATACTTTTATATTTTGCTCAAAATTCCATTTATATCATGCTCCTATGTGAAATAACGAATATGTCAAAAATTAATTATAAATTTATAAATAAAAATTGCATTCAAATAATATAGGATTTTATCGGGGTGAAAGCATGATTCTATAGCTCTAAAAGCACTAATACTTTATTTGAATATAAATTTTTAGCTTAGGAATGTGTTTGGGAATAAATAAAACTTTTGACGAAAAATTTTAAAAAGTAAAAGTTGTCAAATGATGTGATATAATATGAGTAATGATGAGAAGTAAAAATGATAAAGTTAAAATAGATAGGTTAGTTGTATAGAAATAATTGACAAGTAGAATAGTTGTATACAAATATGTGAAAAATGATTAAAAAATATGATAATTATGAAAATTTAAAAGTTTTAAATTGAAAAGTTTTATTCTGACATTCTACGCTCCTTGTCAAACACAACCTAAAATTATAATTAGGATTTGAGTATATTCGTTATGTCACAAAAGGCCAATATAAATAGGATTTTGACCAAAATACATCAGTATATTTGAAAATTTTAATAGTGTAGAATTAAGGATAAAATTCATGGGCATGGCGTTTTGCCTAAAAAAATATCTCTTTACTTTCTATTTGAATTTGTATGCTTACCTTATCTGTTGCCCATGAACATATGCAAAATCAAAATTCCTTCTATTTTATACCTTTTTAACAAAAATAGAGATAAAATGCCACTGTGGGGATAAAGTTCATGTTTAGCAGCACGACAGCAGTATCTGATTTCCTTGGAAACTGACATCTACACCCAATACTCCTTCAAATTCTCCGTGTAAACTGTAAAATATATGCATATATCCGCTATTCTTATTACACTGTTGTAAAAAGGATGGGCGTGTTAGCACTGATTCTGGGCCTCTAAAAATAAAAACAAAATGAAAAGATATAATATTCGGTAACTAATCTCGCGAGCGAAGAATTTTGGGCGAGGCGGGTCTTTCTTCCTAGAAAAGATTTCTCCATACGGATTTACTGATTTGCCCTTCAACAACTTCGTATACCGAAAACTACCCTTTTCGCCTTCCATGGCCGCCAGCCTCTGTTGAAAAGGAGAGAAAATCATGATTCTATCAGGCCGTTTGTACGGGTAAAAATTTGAGCGGGCTAGAGCCGGCAAGGGTGTCCAATCCAGAGCCCCGACCTTATTTTTTATATCGAGTTGGGATGATGTTGTTTTAATTCTTATTTTTTCCAATTGGTTTCACGATAAATTTTGAATTGATTACAGATCACGTCAAGTTGAAAAGTTAGATCAAGATATGAAAATTAATATGCATATTAATAAAAGTCACGTCTATAATAAATTTGAAGATTGAAAATTTCAATATTTTACTATTTAATGAAACTAAAACAAAATTACCACAACTTTGGTCACATTTGGTAATAGTACGGTAGGGTTTTCTAATGTTTTCTTCTCTCCTGCATATTTTTTTATAAATGATTTGATATTTTAAATATCTAATCATCTTACTTTTTTTCAACTTTATCCTTATACTTTAATTATTTTTTCTCATAACTATCTTATTTATTTCAACTTTACGCCTATCATATCAATCGTTTATATTATTTTTAAAATATTTTATTTCTCACTTAACACACTTTTCTACTATCCCACTAACCCCGCCAAAGAGTTAGTGAAATATATTTTTGATAATTTTACTTGCAACATAAGCACGATAAATATGTATATTTACCTTCAACAAAAAGAATATAGATATAAATTTTGAATTACAAATAAAACTGCTAAAATGCAAAATGATAATATTTATTCTTCAAAGGTGCAATCAATGTTAATAATTTTTTTATTTCATTGAAAAACATATGGAAAACATAACAACATCTATATAGTGAAGAAATACAAATATATCTGTATGAATAAATCATGAAGTTAAATATATTGCTACATAAACTATATTCGCCTTAATAAGTTAAAAGTTAAGATATGTATCTAACAAATCCACATTCACATAAACAAGTTATATGATTTATTAAAACACAATTATCATAGCGAAAGTTAGTAAAATATTTTTTTATAATTCCATCTACAAGTTGACCTTCATGATTATGTATATTTACCTTCAACGAAAATGACGTATATATATAAATTAAATTACAATTAAAACTATTAAAATGTAAGATGATAATATTTAGAGTGAATTCTTTATATGCTCGTGAATTTTACTCATAATTCCACTTGTATCAATGAATTTTCTAAAATTTTTCTTATGCCATGAATTTTCATCATAATTCCATTTGTACCCACGACATTAACAATTGGTTAAAGAGGTCGTTAACTCTTTGAGAAATGACAAATATACTCATTCCTAATTATTATTTTTAGTAATTCTATAATCATAAAAATCATATATTATTTGAATATGAATATTTAACTTTAAACAAAACAACTTTAAATTACATTAGAGCTTCGCTATATTAATCATTTTATAATAGGTTAACAACCCATCTAACAGGCCCCAATGACGTGCATATGAGTGGAATTAGGAAGAAAATTTGTAAGTATGAAAGAAAATTTTGAAAATTCACGGGTATAAGTAGAATTAGCGATAAAATTCGTGGATATATATGAAATTTACCGTAATATTTATTCTTGAAGGACGTAAATAATATTGATAACACTTTTTATTTTATAGAAAAATCATTTGGAAAATATAACTTAAATAACATCTATGCAATCAAGAAATAAAAATATATTTGCATAAATCAACCAAAAAGTTAAAGAGGACCAATTATATGCAATTGGCTATGAGGGTGTTTAGTAATTCATAAAATCTTTCATACTAAAACTTTTCATTCTCTACAACTACTCTAATTTTTAATTATTTTTCACTTTTTCCTATACAATTACCCTACTTTTCAATTATTACAATATAACTACCAATACATTTAATCTATCTTTTTAATTTTATTCTATTTACTCTTTATCATCACCCCAATCATATTACATTATTTTCTAACATTTCGAAAATTTTTACACAAAAACTTTTGATCGAAAGTTTTATCACTTTCCAAACATACATTATATTTGTTTAGCTTACAATATTTATTTTTAATTTATTTTTATTTTTTTCTTCATAAATATGTTTTCTAAAAGTATATTTAATCCACATAATAAGTTTTTCCATTTTATAAAACTTTTATATATTGATTTTAAATTTTTAAAAATCGAGTGTTTAAGGGATAAAAAATAACTTATATGACCTTGAAATTGATTATTTTTAAATAAAAACAAATATATCAAAATATTGTAAAATGACAAAACTTAATATGTGTATTTAATATACTTAAAAAATATATTTATAAAGAAAAATTAAAAATACACAACCAACTATATAACATGGGCCTCAAAATAAATACACATCTACATGGATCATGTTCACGTCAACAAGTTAGAATGTTAAACAAATGTATGTAATAAAACTACTTTCAAATAAATAATTCATATGATTTATTAAAATCATTTTGTACTTATGAGAGTGATAAAAGCGAGGACATGATTAACTTACTCTACCCTAAATTGAAGAACAAGTTTGAAATTCTAACTTGCCCAGCCCCACTTTATGTAAAAGCAAGACATATTGGAGTGAGTTACAAATCAACTTGACTTTATTTTCACCTCTAGTTAGATGCACAAGAGTAACTCATTTACATTTTTTTAATTTTTAATTTTTCTATAAAACTATCATTCTAGTTATATTTAATATATATAACAAGTTTTAAATAGTAACTAAAATTATCTATGTTTGATATTAATATATATATAAATATCTTCAAAAATAATAAAACTTGATATTTGAATTAAATATATTGAGGGTTTGTCCAATTAGATGAGACTAAAAAAATAATAATTGAAATGTAATAAACATGACAAAGGTAAAATGAGAATAAATAAGGTATTTGTATGAAAAGATACAAGAAAATAATTTGAATATAGATGTCAAAATAAAAAAATAGAATGGTTAGATGTTGATTTTTACGTTCACATTCTCCCTTTTTTAGTCTCTTTTAGACAAGCACACCCTTAGACGAAGCAATTTTATGAAAAATAAAAAAATAAAATAAAATCTAGATGTACAGAATCGTTCCTCTTTAATGTATATTCACCTTATTTTGATAATTTTACGTTATGGTTTCCTGCCTCAATTGAAAACAAATAAAAAAATTTCCGTCGATTTGATAATTAAAATTTTATCCTTTTATTATATGGAATTTATTTACTTTATTTTTAATTATTACTTTTCATTGCATGATATCATGTTCTTTTCCTTCTAGGTCCGTTTCAGAAGATGTAAAAGTAAAAAATGAGATGATGAGAATAGAAAAAATTTTAAAAGGGGGAACAGTAATGTATTATAACAAGGGTGGAAATGAAGAATAAAATGAAAACAAAGTGTAATTGCATAGAAAAATATGAAAAAGATTTGAAATACACAGATAAAAATTAAAAAGTAAAATAGTTAGCTAATGAAAATTTGAAATCATATCAATAATTTTTTTTTAAAAAAAAAAAACTTTTACATGTCCCGAACAGACTCTGTCTTCTATTTTTATTTTTTAAAAAAATCCAAAAAATTCTGTTTTTTTTTTTTTTTTTTTCGATAGAACAAAAAACTCTGTTAGATATCTTGTAGTCGCCAAGACATCAAATCAGTAAAGGTCAAAAGCCACCCATGGGCTGATCCACAAGGGCCAAACAGGCCCACCAACCCGGTGAGAGCTGGGAAATGGCGGTGGCAGTTTTGTAGTTTTTGGCCGGAGAGTGAGGGTATTTGTGGCGTTTCGCCACCCTTCGAAATTAGGGCAGAGCATCCGATCTGGACGGTCAAAATGACGGAAAGTGGCCGAATAGGATGCTCCGTGAAGAGATGCTCACGGCTAACCGTCTGATGGCTCTGCATCACGCCATCCATGCCCACAGACGCCTTATCCACAAAATCCGGTCGCGTAAAGGCACGACCCCTCAAGGCCCGATGCCGTTAACCGGATCCGATTCGCCGTCAGGAGTATCGGCGACGAGAGGAATCGCGCATATGCACAGCCCCAAAAAAGGGATTCAGAGACTGGGAGCGGAAAGCAGGCTTTTTAAACCAACAAAGCATAGAAGAATATGTTTGAAGAAATCCGTTTTTGCTAGGGAAGAAATCTCTGTAAAATTACAAACATCGTCATCCTGGCCCTGCCTCATATGGACGTGAGAGAGAGCCCGAATAGGCGGTCTCGTAAATACGGCTGGAACTTGAGGTCATGTCCGTAAACCCCGTGAATAAACGCTGACGCGAGAGATAAAAAGGGGAAGGATCTCACAGAGCAGAAATTATATTCCACAGGTGAAGCACTTCAAAAAATGCATTATTATGTATAATTTACTTTTAATATTTAAAAGACTAATTGCATTTTAGTTAAAATTTAACGTCATAAAAGTGTCGATTATTTATATGAGTTTGTAGTAATTAATTTTACTAAAATATTTATTTTGAATTACTATTACTTCCACGAATGTTATATTATCCTTTTTTTTAAAAAAAAAAAAAATCAATGTACATACGTGTAAGGTTTTAAATTTCATTTTAGATGATAGTCATAATAGATTATACACATCCAATAAATATAATTTTTCATATGGTGACTATAACTAGTAAATCTGTAAATGTTTATGATATTTCATTAAACATTCGGAAAAATTAATTTTAAAAGTGCTCTTTCCCTCGGAAAAAGCATATTGCTTTTCGGAGTTACAGTTCCAAAAACAGGTGTATGTACTTAACCTGCTCTCTTTGTCTGTCGCATTACTGCATTAAAACCTGCTCTCTTTGTCTATCGCATTACTGCATTAATGCACGACGCAAGTAAAGCCCGAGGGTGATTGCAAACTAGGCTCCCATAATTGTCACACGTCAACATCTTAAAGTATTAGTTAGCATAATATGATAGAAAGAAAGTGAAAATAAATATAATGATTGTGTGAAAAATAATTTAACTATAAAAGTAAAAATAAAAACGTTAGGTAAGTAAGTAATTAAAATGTTAAATTATTTATTAAAAAATATAAAGGGATAGAGGTGAGAATAATAATTCTCACGTAAGTTGATTAACAACCCTCCTCTACCTTAGATTGTGATCTTCTATGTATGAGCAGAAATGACCTGGCTTGCATATGAGCTCAAATACAATTTTTTAATTTTTATTTTTATAAAATTGTTATATTAGGAATATATAATCCATAAACAACTTCTACGTATGAGCATTAAAAAAAAAAATTTTATTTACTAAGAGTGTGTTTGTTTAGAGCCAAAATATGTCAATCAAAACTTTTCAACATAAAATTTTTCACTTTTTATAACTACTTTATTTTTTAATTATTTTTTCATATTTTTCTATATAAACTACCTTACTTTTCAATTATTTCTACACAACTGACCGTACAATTAATCTATTTATTTTAACTTTATTTTCTTTATTCCTCATTATTACTCATATTATATCACATCATTTTCTATCAATTTGACAATTTCTACTCCGAATACTTTTCATTAAATTTTGTACAGGCAACAAAACACACCCTAAAGTTGATCATCGATAGCTTCTCATAATTGCTAATGGTAAAATTGTACGACCAAGTACGTGCATGCCAAACAGGAGTTGACGAACGTACCCTCTCCAGGCGTTTGATTACCAATATCAAAATGCGACAGATCGAATGAGAAAATGGACTTCTTAAACCTAATTTAGGTGTTAAATAATTCTACGTAATATAGGTCTCTTAAATACATTTTTTCTATCTAGTTTATCAAATTAAATATTCATAAGGCAGCATTCATTAACATCCATAAATTAGTACAATGTAAAATTATTTAGGTTGACAAATATATCCAACACCATAATTGGTTAAGAGTCAAAACTTTAAAGTCAATATAATCATGGATTAGGACAATTTGTCATTCTGTAAACGATAGTGTCTCTTTGTGATGGGTCTAAATAGAAAACTCGTTTTTGCAAAATCATGAAAACTTAAGGTTTTTCACCCGTAAAATCTGAAAAAGGATAAATGCTTTCTCGACTGTTATCTTTCAACCGCCGCGACTTTGGTCTCCCTCCCTCTATAAAACCCCACCCTTCTCCTCCGTTCGTTTTCCACGCATTCTCTCTCTGTCTCTGAAAAGCCCAAAGTGAAATTGAAGTCGTCTGGTAGCCTGCTTGAGCAGATTCCAAAGAGGTTTTCTGAGATTTCGGATTGATTTCTTGGTTTCTTTGCGATCCATCTGCTGCTTCGTACCGGAGTTCGCGTCTCTCTCTGGCCGCCGGGAATCATTTTCTTCGCGGGATAGGGAGATTAGAATGTAGCTGGTTGGAGATTGTAGAGCTTCTTGATTGGTTTTGATGGCGAAACGGCGGAAGCGGGTGTTTCTTCACTTCAATTGAGCTCTCGATGTAACCTGTTGCAGTTTGGAAGAAATTTCTGTCTTTGCAAAGACTGGACTCGGCGTATTGGGAAGAAGATGGTTGGTTGGTTGGTTGCGATGATTTTGGTGAAAATCTAGACTTCTCGATTTTCTTCTGTGCCTGAAGCTGTTGCTGGCTGGGGTTGTAGTCGGAAGTGACGGAAAATCATCGATGGTGTAATTTCCCTAGCAAGTTAGGGCTTTTTGTTCGAGGGCGATCCTGCTTGTTCTAGTTGCTAGGACTTGAGCAGACTGTACGAGTGTGCCGAGGGGGGATTTGCGGAGCCCCTCATGGCGATGTACAATTCCCAGGCATCAGTAAATGGATTCAAGCTCTCAGTTCCTGCTGCTTTCAAGCAAATGAAGGAAGAATTACTCAATAACAGAGAAGAGATGGAAGCTCATCTTTCCCATCCATCTCATCGCCAGCAGCAGCAGCAGCAGCAGGAGCAGGAGGTGAATTCCAGCTTGATGCGGTTCCGTTCCGCGCCAAGCTCCATTCTTGCGAATATCATGAATACCAGTAGTGAAGGATGTGAAAGTTTCAGCCCTCGATCCACTAGTCCTGATGCCGAGAGCATGTTTACGAGATTCCTGAATTGCGGTGGTGGTGATTTAGCATGTTCTGTCGCTGGGGAAACTGAAGAGAGGCTGTCAGTGGCCACAAGCCAAAGAAGCTCTCAATCTGGGGCAGCAGCAGAGGCTGTTCCACAGCAGAACGGTTATGTTGCTGCTTCACAAATGATTTACCACTCCACAATCTCGAATCAAGATGCAGCACCTGCAGCTGGAAGTCCTTACGAGATTACGAATTCAATCACGATGGAGCCCCCCCCAGTTAAAGGAGGCAGCGACAGTTTTAATCTTACCAGGCACAGCAGCTCACCTGCTGGGCTTTTCTCTCACCTAACTTTTGAGAATGGTATGGATTTTTTTCTCCTAATTTTGGCTTCTTTTTTCGCTTTGCGTCAGTTTATCTCTAAATTAGGTGGATGGAAGCAGGTAAAATAACTGAAGAATACTAGTCCTTTCAAGTTTGCAAAGAACGGGTTAATAAAAAAATTGCAAAAAGGAACGACTTAAGGGGGCAAATGTGCTGCTGGGGAGGTTGAAGGCAAGAAATACTACTCAGAGAACACAATCATCAAAAAGTTGACTCTGCGTTTGATCGAAAATTGCATTAGATATCCAGTTGTGTGCGTTTACTGCACCAATTACCTCCAGTTGCACATGTTAAAGTCCCATGCTTTGGAGAGGTTATTATGTCGTATCTTTTTTAATGCCCATTACTTCGTTCCTACCTCCTACCTCTGGGGCATATGAGATATTAATAAGGATATTATGATGGGTCCATAAAGCCTGTTGGTGAGCAATTTTAGAAACCCCACATTTGCTGCTCTTGTCACATATCAATGGAAACCTTTTTTAACGGCTGAGTTTCTCTTTCCTCTTTTTCCATCATCTTTTCAACTAAGCATGTCAGAAGCTTACTGATACTTTTACTAAGATATCCTTTCTTCTTAATGACCGTATCCCAACAACATTCGTGTTGCAATAGAAAAATACGAGTGGTATTTTTCCCAAAAATTCATCTTATCATAGAAAAATATATTTCATTTATGTCATACCGGAGATCATCTTTCAATTTAGGTGTACAGAGAAAGTCCCAAAAGTTCCTATCATATCAAAATTTTTTGAAGAAGTTACCAATAATTTTAGATTTAGCAGGGTATGCTGCCACAAGGAGAGTGGGCAATTTCAGAGCAGGGAGTGTTTCCAACAGAGATACTGCTGCTTCAACTAGCCGATTGAAGAACCAGGTAAGCATTTCACCAAGGCAAAGTTCTTCTCTTGGGATGTTGTCCCAGATCTCTGAGATGGCTGAAAGCATTGGTGGAAGTAACTCTGATGATGGAAGCTTAGGAAATGATAGCAGTGCTGGCAGGTGTTACACCCCTGGCTTTTCCATGCCTTCTTGGGATGTTTCAGAAGTGGAGAATCTTGCAGTTTTAAAGAGACTTAAAGATACTAATGGGAACAGGATTCCTGCTGTAACTCCATCAAAGGGACAGGTATTGTTTGCATACTCAGTGTATTTTTCAGGGCTTCCTTATCCATTTATCTTATTTTTTGTTTTTTTCCCTGATAACAGAGTGGAGTTGTTGGAAAACATGCTTCTGGTTTGAGCCATCAATTCAGTTTCCCCAGCACTCCTACTGAGATAGCTTCAGTGGAGAATCTGCTGCAGTTTCAGGACTCTGTTCCTTGCAAGATCCGTGCCAAGAGGGGTTGTGCTACTCATCCACGAAGCATTGCAGAAAGAGTAAGGACTTGCAAGATGTGGCCATTGATTTGCATTGCCATTTGGTTATTTAAAAACCAAAGATTAATATTCTTTGAATTTTTAATCCACGTGGGGGGTTTAATTATTTTTATGAATGGAGTTTCTCGATGGCTGGTGCATTGATTTCTATATGCCTGTACACTGTTCGTATACATCCTGTTGCATTTTACCTATATAAGTAGGGGAGAAGAAGCACTTAGTAATATAGCTGACATCAGCTAGCTTTCAAATTTGTAGAGATGGCGTCCCACCACAAATCCAATCATGTCAGCTGGCCATAGGAAGTTTGCTAGAAAATGGCAAATGGTAAATAAGTTTACTTCGGTTGCAGCATTGAATGCTGTGTGAATTCCATGTGCCTATTTAAGAAATCCAGAAATGGGTCATGCTGTTTATATTCAGCCCTTAAAATGCAGGTGAATTACTGAGCACACTTGCTATACAGATAACAGAAGTTGTTTTGTGCATGTTGCTCCACATAGGTAAAGGGCCTGATCTTTTGTATTAATTATTGAAAAGAGTCCATTCCACCTGATGGAAAACTCTACATGGCCGATGTACGGACACACAGACACTGGCCCTTCTCAGTTGTGATCTCTTGGATCTAAAAGTGCTTGTCTGTACTTTTCGCTACATGATTTCATTACATTGAAGTGAACGCTTTACCTGCAATCATGTTGCATATAACCCCATCTCAGTATTACGAGGCCAAACTCTCATTTTGGAGGCTCACAGGTGAGAAAATGTTTAGCCTAGATTTTCAAGGGGAGCGATCATGTTGATTGACTTCATTTTCATTGGATGGGCCTGTGATTTTGGCAATGATGGAATAATTAGAACAATGTTATTGAAACAATTTGGAGCATCCATTGAGGCTGCACAATTGGCTTCTATTATCATATACATGAAAATGGGAGCATGATAGCATTGTGTTCTAAATATCAAACCTTACGTAAAGTGAGAGCTGGTTAATGGAAGTGACAGTATCATTCTTTTTGTCAACTTGAGTTTCTTTCTCACTGTCTGTTGTGGTGTGGACCTGGTACTATAACTTCAACATTTCGGGTTGCTAGCAACCATGCTCAATGCTCAGCATGTTCTTACACATTTAGATCATTTCAGGTGAGAAGAACACGGATCAGCGAACGCATGAGAAAGCTTCAAGAGCTTGTGCCTAATATGGAGAAGGTAAATGGCTGTTCTTTTAATTTTTATCAGCCATCTTTGTGGAAATTGGAGCTCAATTATCTACATCATGATGTATTTTAGACTAAAATACATCATTCATTTGTTTTGATAATGAGTTATATTTTTTTAATTTTTCTTCATAAACATGTTTTACTAAGTGTATTTTAATTCATAAATATGTTTTATTTTTGATTTTTCAAAAATCATCAACATCACTATCTATATTCTATATATACTTCCTCTTGACTCCTCTCTTCTTGTCAGCAAACAAACACGGCCGATATGTTAGATTTGGCTGTGGAGTACATAAAAGATCTTCAGAAACAGGTTCAGGTACTGAAATCGATAAAACTCCAGTCGCTTTTCTGTTATAACTTGTAACTCAGATCTTTATCTTGATTATTATAAGTGGTCTTTGCAGATACATTCGGATCGTCGAGCACGCTGCTGCTGTTCAAGCAAAAGCAGTGGCTGAATTCTGCAGTGGGAAACTGCGGTCAAAGAGAAACGAGAAACAGAAAAATCTAATCTCTCTTCTAATGGGGAGAGGAAAGGATGAATTGATGGCCCGACAAAGAGTCTGGGTAAAACAGCTATGAAAATCACGGCCGTTAGATCTAAAGAGACTAACAGTGCTGGGAGGGGGGGGGAAAAAGCTGTATAGCATATATGGAAACGATACCTGGTTGTATGTAATTGACTTAGCTTAATTCTTCATTTCCAAGTTCCATGATTGAGCCTAATCCTGGGAGATCTTGCGTTGTCTGGTTATACTGGAACAAAAGCGACTCTCAGTACTCAATAGGCAGCACATCAAGGATTCCAACAGCCTGCAATGCAGCAATTGAACTGATTCCCCACTGGAATGCTTCTGTTCGATGGTGAGACTGACAAACACGTTGCGATCTCTTGGATTTGCTGTTTTAAATTTGCATGAATCCGTTTGCATGTTTTGGAGAAGAGGACGATAGATATTGGACCTTATGTTTGTGCAATAAAAAATAATAATAAGAGACAGCTAATGGTTTCAGTGTGCCAGCTTAATGATTCATTAAAATCTAACCCACTCAATGCATTTAGAATCATTAACTAAGAATCTGGTTTTATCCAACGCAAAGATGTGCATAAGTCTCATCTGCAATATATATATACACGGTCTCGCTTCTGTGTAACTGACCCGTGTAACTTCTTTAAAATCTAAAATTTTGATTTTTAATACAAAATTCAATCTATTTATTGTATTTAACATCATTTTTTAATCTAAAAACCAAATTTTATTCCAATCAAATATATTTATGGGCTGCATTTGTTCAAAAATATATATTCGTGTGTAAATGATGAAAGACACTTAGATATATTTACACATATATTAGAATGTAATAATACTTTATAAAATTATTTATTCATATAAAAGTGATATTTTGAACAGTTTAGATGTCGAAAATATTACTTTAAAATTGATATTTTAACATTTTTCATAATTTGCACATGAATACATAAATTTGCTAACAAATGTCGCTTATAAACATATTCGATTGAGTTCAAACTTGATCCTCTAGATGAACAAATGATGTTAAATATAATGAATGAATTAAAATTTCTATTAAAGATCAAAATTTTAGATTTTAAAAAGGTTACGTGGGTCCACTTCTATGTGACCTGATTATATAGAAGCGAAGACTATATATGTATATATACTAAAGCTATTCTAGTGTAGTATAACTGCACCGAAACAATAGTACATTTGCTAAAAAATGAACTTCACACATATTAAAATATAATGAAACTTTATACAATCATTTATTCATATATAAATTTTATAGCAAATGGTTTACATATTGAAAAAACCACTTTAAAATTGTTATTTACATCAAACTATTTTATTACGTTGAATTTGTACTATTTTTAGATAGGGTCCATATTTATATTCGATTGAGATGAAAATTGGTATAATAATAGAATACATAATTCTAAATATAATGAGTAGAGTATATTATAATTTTATGATCATGTGGGGCCCATTTTAGAGCAACTATATCGCTGTTACGATGCAATTGTGCTGCACTTGAATACTCTTTATAAGAGCTGTTCTGGTACATCATAATTGCATCGTTGTACTGCACCAGAACATCAGTATATTTGCTTAAAAATGAGCCCCTCATATGTTAGAATACAATGAAATTTTATACAATCTTTATCCATATATAAATTTTATAGTAAATTGTTTACATGTTGAAAAAACCACTTTAAAGTTATTATTTACATTAAACTATTTTATTTTGTTGAATTTGTACCATTTTTAGATAGAGTCTATACACATATTCAATTATGATGAAAATTGATATAGTAATAAAATACAATATTCTAAATATAATGAGTAGAGTAGATTTTAATTTTATCATCATGTGAGACTCATTTCAACGCCATTAATTCATAATTATAGTGCAGCGGCACTGCACTTGGACATATATATATGAGAAATATTCAAGTGCAGCATAACTGCACCGTAACAGTAGTACAATTGAGTAAAAATGGGCCCACATTATTATAAAATTATAATCACTCTACCCATTGTATATATAATCATGTATTTTATTATCATACCGATTTTTATCCCAATTGGAGATATGTATAGACCCCATTTAAAAATAGTATAAATTCAACGTAATAAAATAGTTTGATATAAATAATAACTGTAAAGTGGTTTTTTAATATATAAACTATTTATTAAAAAATTTATGTATGTATAAATAATTGTATAAAATTTCATTACATTCTAATATATGTGAGACCCATTTTTGGGCAAATGTATCGTTGTTTTGATGCAATTGTGCTTCACCGGAACAACTATATATATATATATAGTGTGACTTCTATACGTCTGGATGTACCAATTCACTTCGGTACTCTCGTCTAATTTAGACCTTATTTTGATGATTTTATTAAATCCAATCCATCCATTGTATTTTGCACAATTTATTTTATTTAGATACCAAAAGTCATATCAATTGGATGTATGTATATGTCACATCTTTTAAAAATGTATAATATATATATATATGAGTTCAGTTTCTATATATCCGGATGTACTAATTCACTTCAATACTTCTATCTAATTTAGGCTTCATTTCGATGATTTTGTTAAATCTAATCCATCTATTATATTTAGCACTATTTATTTTATTTAGACACCAAAAATTATCTAAATCCATAACTTGCATCATTCTCAAAACTAATAATTACTTAAGATTGACTTTAAATTCATAGAAAATTATTTGTTTATTGAAAAGACCTATGATATCTCAATTTAATATCTAAAATATTTACAATAGTCATCCTACTGAGAGTAGTGATTCTATAAAATTTTATAATATTCTAAAACTTTCATATATGGATTCAAGTGATTTTCTAAATTTGTACACATTTTTATACATTTTTAGAAGATGTGACATACATATACATCTAAATGATATGATTTTTGGTATCTAAATAAAATAAATAGTGCTAAATATAATGAATGGATTTGATTTAACGAAATCATCAAAATAAGGCCTAAACTAGATAGGAGTACCAAAGTAAATTGGTACATTCAGATGTATAAAAGCCGGTTTCTCTCTCTCTATATATATATATAAAAGAAATATTCATGTGCAGCTCCCTATATAAAAATTAAAGTACAATTACCTCAAAATAGGCCTTACATGATTATAAAATTATAATCTACTTTATTCATTGTATTTAAAATTATGTATTTTATTACCATACTAATTTTCATCCTAATTATAAGTGTATGAACCCCATCTGAAAATGGTATAAATTTAATTGGATAAAATAGTTTAATATAAATAACAACTTTAAAGTTATTTTTTTAACATGTAAATCATTTACTATAAAATTTATATATAAACAAATGATTGTATAAAGTATCAATACATTTACGTATACGTGGAGCCCATTTTGGGGCCAAACACATCGTCAATTACAATGCTAGTAAATGCCCAGAAAATGTTCTCATATATATGTATATATATAATTAGTGCAATAAAATAATTAAACTCATATATTAATTTCAAACTATCTAAAACATTATTCCAATATGGATAAATGGTTTTATAAATTATTATTCTTATAACGCAACAGCCGAATGATTCAATACAATCCTTCTTTGTTTACTATTGCAAACTTTTTTTCAAATCTAAATCATTTATTTTATTTAACTCATCTTATTTTATCATACTAAATGCTAGTTTTTTTTATCAAAAACCTATATTTTATAAAATAGTTACAATTCGGTTAGCCTATGCTAACAAAATTGCTTGTTAGCTCAAGCAAGAAGGAAAAAGAAACACTATTCTTTAAAGTTTTTCTGTTTTTATAAAATAGTTAATTTAAATATATTTTGTTTGTATACTAAGTTTTACTAAAGATGGATATATATTTTTAGATTTTAAATATAAGAATATTATAGTCGTTTTTAATGTTTAAAATGATTAAAATATCCATATTTAAAAATCTAAAAAGATGGTTTATCAAAAAAATTCTAAAAAGATCTATATACACATCTTTAAAAATATTAAAACTTTATATAAATGTTAAATACACTTAGATTAATCATTTTATAAAAAAATTAAAAAACAAGATTTTCTTTTTGCCCAAGCTAACAAGTTATTTAGTTACCTCCGTCCACTTGGATCGGTACTATTTATAAAAAAGGTCATGTTAACCTGCAATTAGTTGCAACTTCGCTAAGTTGCAACTAGCTACAGGGAAAACAACCCTTATAAAAAAAGATCTCACTTCTATGTAATCTCTCTATTTTTAATATCTTAATTATTAATGAAAATTTCACTTCATCTATTGTGTTTAGTATCATTTATATTATTTTGAAAACTCTTTTATTTGTCTAATATAACTATATATGAGTCCTATTGAAAATCAACATAATAAAATTGTTTAATGTTAAATATCAATTTCAAAGCTGTAAACTATATAAAATATTACTTTTACATAGATAAATGATTTTATAAAATATTATTCCATTCTAATATACTGTAAATAGATCTAAGTGTTTTTCATAATTTACATATGAATATATATTTTTCAACAAATTTGACCTGTAAACATACTTGATTAAGATGAAACTTGATCTTTTAGATAAAAAATTGATATTAAATACAATGAATGAATCGAATTTTCTATCAATTATTAAAATTTTAAAAATTAAAGAAGCTATATGGCTCAACTTCCGTTACTTAGTTACATAGAAGCAGAACTTTATAAAAAGTATATTTAAGAGTGAATTTGGAACTATTAAAAATTTAAAGAAATGTTATATGTTATGTTAAAATTTCGCCACTGGGGTAATAGCCCCATCGTCAGGAGCATTGTTAGTGGTGCAAAATGTCCTAATTTCAAAACTTGTTAAGTGCAAGTGTATGTCATATGTCCTCCTGATAATGAGAGTATTTATAGTTGTCCTCCCTAAATGTAGTATTTATAAAATATCTCTCGAGGGCAAGGGTTGTGAAAGGTTCAGAATTGTAACATGAGATGTCAAAATGTGTATAATACAAATCAAAAAAATATGTTAAAGTTTATTACACTTTTTTTAAGGAACACTTATCTTTTTTAGAATCATAAATAAATGCACATAAATAAGCATACAAAAGTTTAGATTTTTAAAAAATAAAAAATAAAAAAGGCATGTAACTTGACTATATTAAAGCATTATCCTACATCCTAATGCATCTATGAATGAATCTAAATATTTTGCATAATTTATATATATCACTATACACAGTTTGATGCTGGTACAATCCACTCAAGATTTTGATTGAAATGATTTTTTATTAATATCTTAAAAACAATTTTAAACAAAATAAATAGTAATAAACATGCATTAATTCACCTTTATAAGCTATTGGCAGTCGAATTGGCACGTCTTGATTCTTGGAATTTCGGTCGAAGAGCAATCTTTAAACAAAATTATTTCTAGAGAACCAAACATTGAATAGGAAGTAATTATCTAATTTTTATTTTTTTTTTCTCAGTGCACACGTCGAACCGGTCGAACATCAAAGTGACACGTTAGCAAGCGACGGCAATAACATGACATTGGTAGATCACCTGAGTTCAAACCAGTGTAAAGAACGCCAGTCTCTTTTCCGATGGGACAGCATGTACCACCAAGAAACCCATTTAAAATTTTTTTATAAACATATAAAGCTAAGTATATTTAACCAATACAAGTTTTACCATTTTTTAGTGCTTTTAAGTATTTTTATAATTTTTAAACATAGTAGCATACGAAAATGCCAGTCTTTGAAAATTAAAAAAATACTTAAAAACATCAAAAAAAAATTTAGTTGGTAAGTTAAATACACTCAGCTATACGTATTTATAAAAAAAAAAAAAAAACGATCAACAAAAATATTTTTAGAGGGGGGTGTCCATGCACCCGAACGCATGGACCACCCCTCTACACGTAATGACATGACATCTACCCACCCTACTGTCAGTCATTCTAATTTTTCTTTCATTTCCTAGGTTCGCTATCAATATGAATAGTGGCAGCGACAGGACCTAGGAAAAATTCAGCTATGAATATGAATGATACGCATTCCTCTTCAATTCGGTGTGAAATAGCTTTTAATGTTGATGATGATTACATATACTTCTTACCATATTTTACTGACGTTCGCTTCATGATTCGCGCAGGTCCTACAGTATTCAGCTTTTCTTTTTAACCCAATTCTTATTTAATTTTAGAATAATATGGTTTAATAGTCAGGTTGAATCTAAAAGCATTTTGCAGAAATCTTGGGCAGGCTCGTAGATGCAGGAATGAGTCATTTGGAATAAGTACAACTAATCCGCTTGATATAACAATTTGGAAAAAAAAAATGCAAAATACTAGTGTTAACATTAAATCATGCTAACCATAAAATAAATAAAGAAAACATATGTGTTTAGGAAGTGATAAAACTTTGTAATAAAGAATTTTTAGTATAAAAATTTTTTAGATAGAAGAAAATAATATAATATAAAAAGGATAACGATGAAGAGTAAAGAAAATAATATTAAAATAGATAGATTAATTATATGTATAGTCATATAGAAATAGAAGTCGATCCCATGTGTCTGGTTGTAGGACTTGTTTTTTTATTTTTTTTTATAAACATGTAGAACTAGATGTATTTAACTTATAAACTAAGTTTTACTATTTTTGAATGCTTTTAAGTATTTTTTTATTTTTAAACACAATGACATTTTTCTTGATTTCTGACTAAGGGTGTGTTTGGAAATGAATAAAACTTTTAATGAAAAGTTTTTGAGAGTAAAAGTTATCAAATGATGTGATATAATGGGGGTAATGATGAAGAGTAAAGATGATGAAGTTAAAATAGATAAGTTAATTGTGTGGGTAGTTGTGTAGAAATGATTGAAAAGTAGTGTAATTATATAAGAAAATGTGAAAAAATTATTAAAAATATGATAATTGTAGAGAATGAAAAGTTTTAGATTCAAAAGTTTTTTTTTTATTGGAGCATATTTACAATATATCTCAACACATATCACATTCAAAGTTCTGAGACAATTCTAATAATATTTTCAAAGAGAGACCACCAGCTCCAAAATATCAAATGGGGAGTTGATATTTTTTCATCATTTCCTAACACACCCTAAGAAAATTACGAAATGCGAATGTATTTAAAAATAAAAAATACTTAAAAGCATCTAAAAATGGTAAAACTTAATTTATAGGTTAAATACACTTAGCTCTAGATATTTATATAAAAAAATATTTTTGGGAGGTCAAATGGCCGAATGCAGGGGGGTCCTATGCACCTAGACACACAGGACCACCCCTCATAGAAATAATTGAAAAGTAAAGTAGTTGTGTTGGAAAATGTGAAGAACTAAAGCATAGACAAACATGCCCAAAATATTATTTCGGACTATTTATAAAAAAAAATGAAATAGAACTAAAGCATTGGGATAGTTAAGTCTTTTACAATGGCAGCACTGGGCAGTGGTTAAATGTCAAATCACTGTTGGGTAAGAGGAACAAGGAGAGGCTTTTACGACCCTTCTATCATGAGAAGACTTAACATCTTTTTTGCTTGAACCGAAACAATTGTTAGTGAAGCTAGAGGAAGCAACCTGTTTTGCCCTGCGTTTCCCCAGCTACAAGCACAGGCATTATACACTTCTATCGAAGTATTTGGCCTAGCTTTAGGCTTTTTTGAAATTCTTTTGACTTGACAGTCTCATATGGCCGCCTGCCGCGTCCACCTGGTGGGTTGCTGGTTTCACAACCACAAATTTACATGGAGTATATCGCTATAGGAATATGAACCATGTGAGCGTTTAGAGATAGATTGGAGCTATATACGTATTATTGCGCTAGGAAAACTGAATAAATGTTGAAAAATGGGTCCAGTTGCAACTGAATCATTGTGCCACAATCAGGTTTCATGAATGACATTTTCCTTTCTGATTGCAAAACTGGCTACATAACAACTTGGACCTAGGGGCCTGATGTTACAAAAATACAGTGACGTGCTTCTCTTACACTACCTTTCCTATTTTGGGTTTCAATTCGCCATTTGCGACCATGTGAGTGCCGGTAGAAGGAAGAGTGTTATTTGAAGTGGTACTCACCATAGTCATTGAGGAAGATGTAGGAACAGCTGCCCTTGCAAAGCCATTTACCATGACCGATGACTCCAAGTGATTTGTTGCTTCATCTCTTGCAGCCAAAGTAACAAGCTTTGCTTCTGTCACAAAGTGGAGAAAAGGAGAAAAATAGATCACATGAAAAAGAAAAGGATGATCAAACTAGATATAAAATGGCAGTACAAAATGGCTCTGAAAAGTAACCTACAGCAGATGATACTCAAATCTCTAGAGACTGTGTTATAACAAGGGAGACTTCATTAAATTTCACACAGTTGAGGAGAACCCAGCTGCAGAAGAACAGTTCTTAAGTTCTTTAATGTGCATGTTCATGACAGAATGAACTGATAATAGCAATAATCATAGTAAAGAGTAATATCATGCCATCTTATACATGAACAGATAAGTTGGTATAATAGGTTTCATGATCTCCAAATTGCTATTCCTATTTGTGACAAATGCAGTGGCAGTAAGTTACAAACATAACATCATTCAAAACAGTTGTTGTTCTCATGGCCTTTAACTCTTTAATTCACCACCATTTTTTCACCTATACTTGACCATGGAGGCATATACTTTGTCAAACATCTTCACAGCTGAAAAGAACCATGCAGCAGCAAAAGCAGCCTTTGCTGTCGTGCAGTAATCAGGTTTCTTACAGACTGCAAAGAATAGAACAATGTGTGGTCGGTTGAAGCACTCAATCAGGAGTTTTAATGTGGCTGGATGATTCTTCACCATCCTTTTTTTTCTTTCCTTTTTTTATTATCTTGCTGGAGCACTTGTAAATATCATGACAGAGGAAAAAAATACAAACTGGAAGGACAACATAGTGACATTTCCAGAGAGTGCTAATCAATTAATGCATCAAAAAGAACTTGGAAGATTATTGACTTGAGGAAGTGTTCTAATGTGTTTTGCACCAGTAACAGGGAGGTACACAGTTTCATTATCTAGACCATTGTGCGCTTGGATCTTGATAGACAATGATCCCAACATAAACAGATTGATAAAATTTCAGCAACTGAATCTTGGCCATTTTCATTGAATGCGTACCTCACTATCTTTCCTTTCCATTTTTGGTAAAGGTTATAAATATTTCATTAAGGAGTTGTGGATGCATAAAGCACCAGCATCTTGAGGAATTTTTTTAATGCCTCATTCAATATCAAGGATTATCTCCATATGGTTCACTAAGCAAAGTCCCAATGCCAAATAAGGTGCAAATCAATTTTTTGATACAACAAAGAACATACAGTACAGTTAGCAAGCTTCCTTACCTTTTCGCTGACCCAAGGTAATAAGCTTTTGAAGACAGTCGCGAAAGCCTGTCAAGATATGCCTCTCCTGCTCTGCATAAATCTCTGCCATTCTCTGGTTACCTGGAAAATGCAGAGACGTGACACAACCACGACTTGCAGCTCCAGTTGGCGATGCCAATGTATTTAGTAGTGTATCTTGCTCATCACACATCAGTGCAAGTGTTCCAGGAGACATTGGTCGTCCGTTCTGCACATCAATACTATCTGAATATAACTCATCCATCACTGTTTTGTCCCCCTGATTCACTCTGGAACAGTCATCTGCCGATGTCTGCTGTACATCAGATTCTTTTGAGCAATTGTCACCATCTTGCCTTGAAGAAGTAAGGGAAGTTTCCATCTGACTTCCTACATGATCTGGCTTCCCTGCAAGACCTTTCAAATTAGTGTTTTTTTTTTTTTTTTTTGCTTTGTCACAAATTAGTAACAGGATGCTGCTAAAACAAAAGGATCCAGCACAAAAAGCATCATGCATGTTCAGTATTCAGAAAGACCTAGCTGAGATTGATATGATTCAAATTAACAAGTACTGAATTTAGTGTATTCCTGTAAAAACTGACAAGAATGAAAAGATTATAACTGAAATTGCCAAGGGCCTGTCCATTTCCATGGAAAATCCACTTCCGAAGGGTTCATATTAACATTTTACCTACAGTAACAATATTTGTTTCCATCGTTACCTATATTTCTAATTATTATATCCTATCTAACATCATCTCAGCCAGATTACTGGCTTAAAGTTCCAAAAACTAACTACTACTATTGAGTTTTTATTTTTGAGAAAATTCCACATATTGTCTTGGAGCAGAATGCATCAAAAGAGTATTCTAGACAGTTACCAGCTAAGGTCTTGGCAGCCTCTCCTGATACAAATACCAAAAGTCTGCAGAGCTCCATCACATCTCCGGGTTGGATGGTGTCAGCCAACAGAGATCTTCAAAACAAACAAAAAGCGAACCTTCATAAATTGGTCAAACTCAAAATAGGATGGGAGTTTTAAATACTATCATTCTAAAAATTGACAAAGATGAAAACCTGTATTGGAATTTAGAAGACCCAGATGCTGTAGGATTGACCAGAGCAGTGGGAACAGAAGACAAGGTCGGCATGCTGCTTCTCAGATGAGTTGCCTGCTAGACATAGGGAAACAGGGACATTTAATAGTCATGCAAAAGATTAAGCAAACTATGCCAAGACTTCCATTAAGTCATGATGACGGCCCATTGATGCCAAAGACCGATAGTGGAGGTAAGCACACCAAAAAAGGGAAATTACTTAGGACTCCACCCCTCCCTCTGTGTTCATTTTTATACTTCTCAATGATCAGTAAACAACAATTGAGTACCAAAACAAAATAAAAATCATATATGAATTTTTTTTTTTAAAAAAGCTTTTAAATCAATTTTATTCAACGGGGCATCAAATTGTAACAGACAGTGCAGGGTTTCGTGCAGGCTTGGAGAACTGACAAACTAGGAAAAGCTACTCGAACAGTCCAAACATTGATACAGCTCATTGACTGTCCTAATAAAACCATTTTCCAGGATTGTTGAAGTCTAAGAGATTAAACTGGAGATTTTCACAAACTTTGGAGCTTTTAAGAAGCAACAGTTCTGTTTTACAAACATGGTATTAAAGGACGACAACCTGGTTCCAATTACAGAAATGGAAACAAATGGAGAAGGAAGCCAGGACCAGAGAAGATGCCACAGCAATGTTGAAGGGACAAAATGAGACCAGCCATATTTTTAAAGGGCTGCTTGGACTGAGTGCCACCACAGTGCCTATGCCATAGTGCAC
Source organism: Annona squamosa (assembly GCA_035584095.1). NCBI lineage: Eukaryota > Viridiplantae > Streptophyta > Magnoliopsida > Magnoliales > Annonaceae > Annona > Annona squamosa. The sequence goes on from JAXCLR010000081.1 coordinate 10,778,414, forward strand.
TTGGGACATTGGATGGCCCATTGATCCTGTGCTATGATTTTGAATGTAAACGACTCATGCATCATACTATAGCTCAGGGAAGTATTCGAAAATATATTGCTTATCATAAGGTTTAAGATATAAACTCTGTGGTTGAATCTCTTTAGCAAGGATTTCATGGTTAGAGAGAGAGACCTGTGGAACTTGGCCAAGTAGATGAATAGGTGTATCCTTTGCTCTTGTGCTGAGAAAGAGATCTTGCTGGATCTTCCTCTTCTTGTTTGCCAGAGGAGAGACATAACTGGAGGGTCCAATAGCCCCAGAAATCGCAGCATTAGCAGCCTGTTGGATGTAGGTTAAGGTACTTCCATGGTCAACATGGAGGAGGCCCCTTCTCTCTTCACTGCCTTCAAAGTTCTTACAGTCAACACATTTACAGTTTTCTGAGCAGAGAATGTTGGCCTGGAAGCACTCACAGTACTTCTTGAGGCACCCAGACTTCTTGCAATGACAACCCTTATTATGTTTTGCAACTAGTGGGACTTCTCCTGACTCATCCTGGATTCATTTCATTCAGGAAAGTTTGTAGTGTGAGATTAGCACTTTTTTCAGAAGAATTCAAATGATGCCAAATCATTCAATCATTGACAGTGTCCATTACTGCAGGCCTCAAATACTTGGACCAACCCAAGAGAACTGAAACTATTAAACGTAGGGAAACCGACTCTTGTATTCAAACATTTATTTTTACCCTTTGTGTTTGGTAATTTCACCAGTTCACTGAACCACTAAATCCATTCGGATATTTGAGAAAATTCCACCTCACTGAGCTATAAGAGCTCATTTCAAGAAATTTAAAATGTAAAATTTTGTGGCTTTTTACTGGTCATTTGGAAAAATTTTATGATGTAAAACTCTGTGAAGTTCCCAAATATTTGGTTCCCTTTCCATCTTTATTGACTTTCTTACTTTAGTTGGTCTAATTTATTTAAATTATTATTTTTGTTGCTTTATTTTGCTCATTTGATGTGTTCTCTAGATGGAAATGCAATTTTACCAAGGTACAAGGAACTAGATGGTAAGATTTTCTATCTACAGGGTTGCCAATGCAGAACCGTGACACATATTTGTTAATAGATTTAGAATTCCTTTACAGATGTATTATATACAGCAATGTTTATGTCGAATTTGGCAATATCAGGATGTCTACTAATAATATTTGGTGAAATATTCTGCAAAGCAATTTGTTTTGGAGATTGCTTAAAATTTTGTCACAGAAAAATGTAAATCAAGAAGCAAAGTTTTAGTTTACCTGCATTCAATTCTAAACATGCATTTGAATATTGACATACGCCATTGAGAGAAGGAATTCTTATGAGACAGGCAACAGGAACCCAAAGTACCAGATAAAATTTTACAGAAAAATTTAATTAAAAAAATACTAAATCAACATGCCAGTACCATCAAGAAAAAGAAAATAACTAGATTTTTTCCAGTTAAGGTAGAAATGTCATGCATTCCAAGATGTACAAACATTTGCTATCACTGAAGCATGATAAAGCAAAATGAGTCCATCCATGAGAGAAAGCACCATCAAATTTATTCTACAAAGGATGATTAAGGTTCGAATAATCAAAAAGTGCATATTCATACTCTGTTATCCCGAGTTCCATGTGGACTATTAGCAATCTTTGGTCTGAAGGCATTTGGATTGCGCTCTAAAGTAGCTTCAATGGCCTCCTGCCTATCAGCTTCATGTTCAACATTATTATGACAGTTTGTACAGTTGCATCCCTCACAGTAAACTCCTGAGGCAAAGCACTCACAATATCTGACCACGAATTGTTTTGATTAGTGTCAGCAAAATCAAGAAACACAAGCATAAGGAAAAATTTGCATCTTTATCAGTGAGTTTCCAACATCTTCATTTGGCTGGTATACAGCTTAGGGCACAAGGAACAGTCCTACTTCATGCATGAGATGTGACAAAATGTGATTATGCTGGATATTAGTTAAGCCAGAAATATCTCATCTTCTCATGGAGCATCCATCATCCAAGACACTGGAAGTCTGGAGCTCCTGCCAGAACTGTAGGAACTGTCATTCCCCTTGTTCATAAGCACGAAGTATGAACTCTCTGCATGAAAGATGCAGTCATAAAATTAATCATGATGACTACAGGGCCTATCACTGTTTTCAGCTAAAGTTGGGATGGAAGCTCCCATACTCATCCAGGGGATTAAAACACCACATGAGGTTCATGCATCGAAGCCGTGTGGATCCTTTCAGCAAAATGATTGAGCATCAATTCACTCAGTTTGATTCACAGAATGCGTCTATTCACTGAGATTCAGAAATAGAGGTGTAGTTTCACAAGTGTTACTATGCCAGAATGCAGCTCTAATCCCTAGGAATTGCTAGTCAATGCGTGTAGCTCCAAAAGTTTTGAGCTGGAAACAGGTCCTTAAACAGACCATGGAAACATCCTTCATTCCAGGAAAGCATCTTACTGCTGGGGCAAAAAGAAGAAAAGATCAAAGAGGAACACTAGGTCTGGGACAATGGGGAAGGAAATTGGAAAATATGGATGATAAACAATGTAAAATTTTATCCAAGTTGGATACCAAAATCGTTCGCGGGAACTTACAGCTTCAAGCATTTTGAATTCTTGCAATTACATTGCTTTTGCTTCTTCGGAGTGCCTTCTTTTCCTTGGGCTCCTTCAAAAGGCCACGTTCGTGTCCTCGGAGACTCTGGCTTCCTAAGAAGAGGAAGACGAGGGGGAAGAAGAAGAAGAAGAAGAAGAAGAAGGAAACGGGACGTTTAACATCAATGATTAAAATAAACAGCGATAAAAACTAAACATTACTAAAATCAAATCTGTACAATTCCATCTCGCGGTAAAGCATTCAAAACAGAGGAAGATTTCAGAAACGGAAACAATTCGCTCAGCGTTGTACAAATCGTTTTCTTCCAATTTAGTCATCCAATTGTTATTAAAATCCCATTAGCTACATTTTCTTCCCCAGAGAAATCCCAAACCAAACAAGAACGAATTCAATCTTTCCAAAACATCATGATCAACACAAAAAAAAGAAAGTAGTATTACAAGCTGATCACAGAATTGCAATATAAATAAATTTTTTTAAAAAAATTGAATTTCGCAAACAGAATGGAAGACTGAGGAACAGGACGCAGAAGCTCACACAGCAGCCGCAGACGGCGGCAATGGCGGACGGAAAGATGGAGGTAGCATCTGCAACTGCGTCAGCATCTCCGAACTGACAGCCGCTGGCGCCGGCGCGGCGGTTCTGTAGAGCGCCGTGAAATCCAGCTGCTGCCGGACGAGCTTCTTAGACGGGAAATCAGACGCCAGCGCGGAAACCGACGCGGCCGCCGCCGATTGAACGTCCTGCTCCATCACTCCTAGAATTCAGACATCTAGAGCGATTCGGAGAGGCAAAATTCTCGGTAGGCGAATCCACTTACGGTCGCCAGTTGAATCCTCGGAATCCAATCCGGCCGTCGTATTCCTCCGCATGAAAATTCGTCAAACCCGAGGAAGGCGAGAGAGGATGAGATTTTTACTGGGAAAATTGAAAAAAGAGGGAAGGAAGGAAGGAGAAAAGGAAAGAGCAATAGTTTTTCACGTCGCCTCCCTCTCACTCGTTTTGAAAATTGAATTGTATTTTTCGACGGCCTGGATGAGGCTACGCTTTGATGCAACGGTTCAAAGCCACGCGAGGATCGGAAGGCTGAAATTCATAGAGGACAGGATGGTTTGCTCACAGCCGTCAATTAAAAAGATATTATAAAAGAATGATGGGGAAATCATGCGGTGGTTTGGGGAGTATGGTATATTGATAGTCATTCGCTTGACATGGCTAGCAGGAGATGGCTTTGCACTGACGCAACTATAGAATTCCGATATGGCTGGATTTTGTCCGCCACGTGTTCGAATTTTGACGGTCGGATTGAAGGGCCTGGACTCTGGAATCTGGAGTTGCCGCTTGTGCTGACACGCACGTGCTGGGTTTGGAGGCCGAGTGGCTGTGTTACGCAACCTTACTGGCCGGGTTGCGTACCTTTGTGGCGGCAGCCAATGTAGGTTCTACCGTACTAGGTGGAATGTGGCTTGGAAGACTGTCGATTGCAGGAGATTGTTCCGGCTGTACCCATTTTGGGTGAACACAATATGTAAACCAGGGCTCCCGTAATATTAGAATTCGGATTTAGGTAAAGTTTGGACCGAGTTTGCAGTGGTTCGGGTTGAAATCCGGTCATTCAAAGACTAAAGGAAATTGAAATTAATGCTAAAGATAATGAATTTTTAAAATATTATTGCATTCTCATTGAATAATTTACACGTGAATATTTATATGACCTATGATATTTTTGGTTTTTGATAAAAGTTGATTTTTTAATTAAAACATAATTCTAAATACAATAAACGTAATAAATTTACACATAATAATTAAAATAAGAAAAATAAATGTGATTATATTAAATCGCTATTTAAAGTTTAATGAAAGTGAAACTTGCATATTTTGTTTTTTAATTATTATATATGTAATAATTTTAAAGAGTTAGTGTATTTATAATTATTTGCAAATAAAATTAATATGAACGTAATATACTCAACTTTCGTGGACAAATATATATAACATTTAGGTTTTAAAATAAACATTTTATAAATTAATTAGGTTATGATTATATGAAATAACTTTTATGACAATTATAGTTGAAATACTTAATGCATAAATAAATATTATTATCTTAATAAATTAGGAAAATATTGAGTTCGGATTGGGTCTAGTTTTGGTAATGAGTTGATGCAAACTCAGTATTAGTTTCGAGTTTTTTCAAGATTAGGCTGAAACCGAGTCTAATTCAAAAAAAATTTAAAAATAAAACTAAGACTTGATTTTAAAACCAAGTCGGGCCAGGTGAGTTCAGACTGGTCCAATACTAAATTGTATCTCTAGAATTGATGCTTCGTTTTGGCTTTAGGTTGACCGAAAATGTTTATAAATTATAATAAAGACATATAATATAGAAAATATGTGAAAAAAAAATAATAAAATTTCCAATTACCAAACACTCCAACATGTATTTTATCTTGGTTAATACATTTTTTAATTCAATGCTGTTAGCATATTTGGTTCATGTCAAAGGGGAGAAAGCATCCAAAACTTACTTACTCCTTTTTGTACACTTTTTTTTATATGATTTTACATTTTAATTATTTAATTATTTAATTTTCAATTATTACATTAAATTTTATTTTTTTCACATCTTCATGTGGGAATGCCCTATTTGTTTTATATTATTTTTATCTTACTCATTATCTCCATTATATCATATCATTCTCTCATTTTTAAAATTTTTTTCATCAAATTTTCCTTATATTTAAGAAGAAGAGGAAATGAAAAGTAAAAAAAAAATTATAAAAAAGTGAGATAATTATGCAATATGATGAGGATAATAATTAAAACTAAATAGAATAAAGTTAAAATTAATAAGATAGTTGTACAAAATTATGCAAATAAATGATAAAAAAAAATAGGATGATTGTATGAAAATTATTATTAAAGGGAAAATTTTAATAACTTTTTCCTCCTTTTATCAATGATGGCTATACAATTTTTTCTATTTTTAGATTAAACCAAATGCACCTTAATTATGATTGGTTAAATTTATAAATCCACGAAGGAGTATTTATTTGGTATGAGGTAAGAAATAGAAAAAATTATTAAAACTTATAAAAGTGAATGAGTGATATAATATTATAGATACAATAATTATAATTAGGAGTGAAGAAAAATAAAAGTAAAATAGATAAAGCTATTGCATTATAAATGTGAAAAATGATTGTAATATAAAGTTAATAAAACGTATTGATAATTAAAATGTAGAATTTTATCAAAAGCTGGTTACAAAGAAGTTGTAAAGGTTTTTTTAGAATTTCAAATATACATGCTATATCTAATTTTAATTTCAAATATATCCACTAACTTTCAAAACTTGCATTTATACCCGCCAAGTTTGCTTCGATTTCAAATATAACTATTCTTTTAGAAGTAGTGGTCGGACATTATTTGAATTAAAGGTGTTAATGATTATGGTTAACTAGCTTGTCTAATCTTTTTATAAATAGATTTGGATTGAGATTTTTGAATAAATAAGTTATGATCCGGTAACCCATTTAACCATTTAATTAAATAAACAAATTAAGATAGAAATTTTATAACTCATAAATCCGTTTAATAATCCATTTAACTCATTTAACCCGTTTAACCTATTTAATTCATTTAACCTATTAAAGTTATATATATAAATATAAACATTTTGATTATTTTTCCTTTTTAAGTCTTCTTTTCATTACATAATTTTTATTTTTAAATTGCTACCTAAATTTTATTCTCCCACACATGGGAATAATCAAAAAGCCCTTAAAAAAATAACATCCATAATTAAGAGCTGTGAGATTCGTCGGACTCCCGCATGCGCAGCCAAATTAGGATACATATATAAAATGAGTTTAGCTTGCTGCTACTTACTGACTCAATGAGTGAGAACATTATTTGCGGCCCATTGGAGGAAAAGAGTTATGTTAGATGTAGTGGTTTGAGGATGAGATTGTGAGCAATGATATATATTTCATATTGGTATTTTTATACATGAAGATTACTGGCATTACAATAAGGCACATTCATAACTTTTATATTACAGAGAGAATTTTTTTATAAGCACTTACATATTAGGAGAAGACTGTAAACTACCCGCACACAATAGTAAAAATATGTAAAACTACTCTTACACAATAGTAGGAATCTATAAAACTATTCGCATACAAAAGTGAGATTCAAACGTTGGATAGGTGGCAAAAAAGACAGGACAACCCCCGGTGGCATGAGCTATGGTACTTGAAGTTTGAGATTAGCTAAGTGAAGAAGATGCCATGACAATCATTTTTGAGGAGCTTTTTTATTATTCTAGTGTGGGATGTAGATTGTTTGAGTTTTCCAAGGTTTTTGGTAGGAGTTTGGTGGATACATGATATGCAACTAGATGGGTAATTTTGGATTTTAAATTTATTAAACATTGTTAATAGATGTAATAGGCATATTCAAGATTAAAGGCATACTTAGTAGGTATAAATGAAAACTTTTAAAACTTAATAGGTATATTTGCAATTAAGATCAAACATAGTGAGTATATTTAAAATTAACTTTTTTAACCTCATACTAAACCCAAAATAAATATAATTTTCTTTTGTAAATAAAAGTTATAGAGGCGTTTTTATGATAACTTGATAAAAATTTAGGCCCTATCAAGGAAAGAAGGGAGGATGAAAATGGTTTTCATCTTTTTTTTTTTTTCCGGCTCATCTTAATATCATTAAACTTTTTTTCTTTATTATCCATAAAATAGCCAACTTGATAATAAGGGCTTGTCTAAGCAATGGTTAAAACTCTACAATTATCTTATTTTGAAATTATTTTTTCACATCTTTCTACATAATTATCTTACTTTTTAATTATTTCTACAATATACTTATATAATTAATCTATCTATTTCAACTTTTTTTATTGATCATCATTACCGTTATCATATTATGTTATTTTTCTATTTTAAAAAGTTTTATCAATTCCCCAGACAAACAATAGGGCATGTTTAGCAGCACATAAAATATTTCAACCTAAACTTTTTAATGTAAATGTTTTCACCTTTCTCAACTATCTTATTTTTTAATTATTTTTCACACCCTCCTATATAATTATATTATTTTTTAATCATTTATACACAACTATCTATAAACTAACTTTTATAGACCATTTGTTGATCTGAAGAGGATGGTGAGGGTTGGGGGGAGTTATGGCTGTTTTATGGAGGCTGAAGCTACTAAGGGAATAGGAGCAGGGAGGGGGCCAGGTGGTGGAATTGGACATCGAATGGGAGAGGTGGGCGTGATTGAGTCTCCCATTCCTTCTGTGGGTGAATCACTACAAAGTCGTAAAGAAAAATGGAAAAGGAAAGCAAGGAGGTGGGAGGGGTTAAGGGAGTCTAGCATGAATGGATGCACAATGCTGTCAAAGGAGAAGAGGGGGCAAATCAAAGCTCCAGATGAAGCACATCAAATTTTGAAGCGAATGATGGGGAGTGAGACCGTAAGGACTATGGAGGTGGAGGCTGAGGGGGGTCCTCAGCCCCGCCTATATTAAATGCCCCTTGTTGCTTAGAATTGTTGTGGGCTTGGGAACCCACGTGCAATTCAATGTCTTCTTGACATGGTCAGGATGCAAGTTCCCAGGCTAGTGTTCCTTAGTGAAACGAAATGGAATGCAAAGGAGATGGAGGGCATTAGGCACATGATGAAGTTTGACTATTGTTTCATGGTTGAACCAAAAGCAAGAAGGGGTGAATTGGCACTATTATGGAACAATGGGGACCCTGTTAACATCCAGAGCTTCTCAAATCACCACATTGACGCTGGTTTTCAGGATTAGCGCTTCACAGGCTTTTACGATTACCTGGATACGCAGCGGCGTACGTATAGTTGGTGTAACCTAATCCAGCTCAGTGAACAAAGTAATACCCCGTGGCTTATCATGGGCAATTTCAACGAAGTTTTGGGTCCAACAAAATATGTTAGCCAGAGGATGCGAGCACAGGGGCAAATGGATCTATTTTGTAACACAGTCGACAGGTGCAATTTACTAGACCTTGGATTTGTGGGGCCACCTATGACTTGAAGCAATAACCGAAGGGGGGCTCACATTGGATAGGGGATTCACATCACCCCAATGGTTCACCCGATTCCCGCATGCTAAGATCTTTCATGTAGCTGCCTCAACATTCGACCACTGCCCGCTACTTCTAATTCTCGACTCTTTGGGTAATATGAGGCGGCCTCCTAGAGAGTTTAGATATGAGTTGTTCTGGGCAAAAGATAGAGAGGCACATCGACTTGTTCACCAGGACTGGTCTAATACACACTGGATGGCATGCCTACATAGTATATATTGGGGCGGAAGATTCAATCGTGCAATCGCGTGCTTCAAAGGTGGAATCGATTGAAGAGAGGGAACCTTCGTCGATCTATTGAGTCAGCGCAGACGGAGCTTGCTACTCTTATGGGCCAACGCCCTACGGATTGTAGAGATGCAGCAATAAAGGACCTCAAAATTTGTATTAATGATTTGCTTGAGGATGAAGAACAGGTATGGAGGCAACGCGCAAAGACACACTGGCTCCACGAGGGGGACAAAAATACAGGGTATTTTCACAGGATGACGTCTAATCGTAGAAGGGAAAATGACATTGACGCATTGCAGGACACCGATGGTAGGTGGATTCGGGACCAAGATAGTATGTTGAAGCTGGCGGTGGACCACTTTTCCTCTATATTCTCATCGATGGGTCCGATAAACTTTGGGTGGATATGTAATAGTATTACGAGGCAGATTATTGATGACCAGAGGCAGGCTATGATTCAACCACTCCAAATGGGTGAAGTCGAGGCTGCGGTGAAAGCTGTGCCCTACAAAAGCCTCGGGACTGGATGAAATGTCTGCGGGATTTTTCGGTCACACTGGGCAACGGTGGGCCATGATGTTTTTAAATGGTGCAAGTCTTTTATGGATGGTAGTGATCCGCATGAGCTAGATGATCATCTCCGGGCTATGAACTTTACTACATTGATTTTGATTCCGAAGAAGGTCGGTGCTCAAAACCTTTCACATTATCGCCCCATTAGCCTATGCAATGTGGCGTATAAAATTTTGGCGAAGGTCTTGGCGAAAAGAATCAAGGTGTTGTTGGATGATATTATTGGGGAACAGCAAAGCGCGTTTGTACCTGGCTGACTCATCACGGACAATATGCTGATAGCCTATGAAGTGATCCACTCTCTCAGGAGGCGGAGGTCTGGGAATCGCTGGGAGATTGCTATTAAACTTGATATGTCCAAGGCATACGATCGGGTTGAGTGAATCTTCTTGAAGCAGGTCATGGAGGCACTAAATTTCAGCCCAATCTGGATCAGTTGGATTATGAGCTGTTTATCGACGGTGCAGTATAGGGTCAGCATCAATGGATTCAAATCTGATTATTTCTATCTGTCAAGGGGCCTAAGGCAAGGGGATCTGCTGTCTCCCTATCTATTCATTCTGTGTGCTGAGGGGCTATCTGCCATTATCTCGAGGGTTGTTGCTCAGGGCTGCATACGGGGTATCAAGCTAAATCGGACTGGGCCTCCAATCACTCATCTTTTGTTTGCAGATGATGTCATCATCTTCCTTCGAGCTTCGGACCAGGAGATCACATGCTTCTTCAATATTCTCCAGATGTACTATAACTCATCGGGGCAGGTAGTCAATGTCGATAAAACTGCAGTGTTCTTCAGTTCGAACATGGATTGCGCTTCAAGGAGGGACATAACCCAACTACTTGGATCAAGGGGTAATGAGCTTCAGCACTGTTTGGGCCTTCCAGCATGGCTAGGTAGAACTAAGAAGGGAATGTTCGCGAATCTCAAAGCGCGTATCTGGCAAAAAGTGCAGGGTTGGAAGGGGAGACTCCTGTCATGGGGCGGAAAAGAAATATTAATCAAGGTAGTTACTCAGGCCATCTCATCATACTCGATGAGTATCTTCCTATTGCCTAAGTCTTTCTGCCATGAACTCAATGGGATGCTGAGTAGGTTCTGGTGGGGCAAACAAGGAAACAAACGCAAGATGAGTTGGGTAGCCTAGACAGATATGTGCAAATCGAAGCTATCAGGCGAGCTGGGGTTCAGAGACTTTATTTGCTTTAACAAGATGCTCCTTGCAAAACAAGTTTAGAGATTATCCTCCCGTACCAACTCATTATGCCACAGGTCCCTAAAGGCGCGTTATTTTCCCAATGTTGATATTTGGCAATGTCAGGAGAGTGCTTCTGACTCTTTCACTTGGAGGAGCATTTTGAAAGCAAGAGACGCGATCAAAGAGGGAGTCAGGTGGCAAATTGGTAATGGTAGACGAGTTCGCTTCTTTAAGGATACGTGGTTGGATTCTTAGGTAATCAAGGTGGGCCCCCTTCCCTCATCCATCTCGAATGATGTGAAGGTCTGCAGTTTTTTTAATGAGGATTCGCACTCGTGGAAGGACTTAGTGGTGGCTGTTGTGGGTGAGCATGGGTGGCAGCAGATCAATGAAATCCCACTCCCTCAATCGGAGGAGGAGGAGGACGCCCTGTTTTGGACACATGAACCCAGTGGGGTACTCACGGTTAAATCAGCCTATAGATTCCTTACAACAAGGGATAATATTTTCTCAAACGCTGATGTCTACCAGGTGGTATGGAGGACAAAGCTCCCAAGTAAGATTCTCATTTTTGGTTGGAGATTACTCAAAAATGCTCTTCCAATGCTTGTGTATCTACAGTGGAGGGGTATTGGTGTGGATACCTGTTGTTTGTTTTGTAGGAACGCGACTGAGGATGCAGATCATCTATTCCTCAATTGTATTGGCACGAGGGGTGTGTGGACAGGAGTCGGATGTCCTACCCCCTCGGGGGAGATTATACTGGAAGTGTTATGTACCCTATCTAGGAGCCTCTGTTTGTTGGACCTGGGTTTCTTTCTTCTCTCTTGTTGGAGATTGTGGTTTATGCGAAACAGGTTCAGGGAGGAGGGGCAAAACCCGGAGTTCTCGGGGATTCCCGATTGGTGACAAGATTTTTTGGAGCAACATAGGAGGGCAAAATTACTTTGTCTTAATGGGATGGTCGACAAACCACTGGTGCCTCATTGGACTAGGCCGCCGTTGAGAGCGTTCAAGATCAATGTGGATGCCCGGAAACACAAAGATTGGCGGTATACGGGATATGCAGTGGTTGTCCAGGACTCGGAAGGAGCCTTTGTAGCGGCGAGAGGGTGGCGTCGAAGCAAGGTGACAGAGCCGCTTCTCATGGAAGCAAAAGCGTTTCTTTTGGGCATAAAGTGGACCCTCCAAATTGGTCAGGGCCACGTTCAGGTTGAAATAGATTCTCTTCTTCTATTCAATTTCCTATCAAATGAATCGGCTGTGTCTACGCCGACAGGGCATGTGATTGCGGAGATAAAATCTATTTTGGCTAACTGGAATTTGTTGTGTCCTCTTCATGTATTAAGGCAAGGAAATAGGGTTGCTCATTCCCTGGCTGATTTTGTCTTTGTTTCTTCTATGAATCGTCATATATGATGGGGGAATCCACCCCGTATAATTGTGGAACACATTTGTACAGATAATTTTTTGGCAATGCATTGCTCAGACCCCCTATCCCCCACTCTATCTTCCACTAAAGGGTTTGGAATTGGGATGAATCATTTTCATAAAAAAAAAACTTATATATAAAAGTTTTAATTTAAAAAATTTTTAACGAACACTCCATAGTTTTTTCAACATTTTGGAAATAACGACATAAAAATACTATCATTTCGTAAAAATATTTTTTAAAAATACCAAAATTCATTCTAAATTAAATATGTTTTATTAACCTATTTTCGTAAAATTACACTACATTTTCTCATGTTTGGTTTTAGTAATAAAGTTTACTTTTGTTAATTAGTAAATATATATTTTTTGAAATCTATTCATTAGTAAATATTAAATCATATAATATTTAAATTTAGTATACATGGATTTTTATGTTTAATAAGTGAATAAAATTTTAAAATTATCAGATCGCTCGCCCTTACTTCCACCGTCTTGATCAGGCCCAAAGTATACAACAGAATGCATTTTCCACTAAAACTATACACATGTAAGGGAGGATCGGAATTTGGCTAGTGTCCAATCGCTTGTTAAGTTGCCCGGAACGACCTGAAAAGTGGAGACAGCTTGTCGCCTTGCAAAACCACGCCCCTATGCATCTTGCATTCTGTAGGCATATATCGTGAGTTTGCTGCACAGAATGGCAAGGGAGTTAGATTGTATCCACCGCGTGTTTTATCTTATCTGATTATATCAGTAAATTCAGTTTGGATGCGACATTTTGAAGTTTTTTTTTAATAAAAGGAAAATTACTCTATCCTGACCCGCTAACAATTAGAAAAGGGTTCGGGGTAGAGTCATCTCCACTAATCATAGCCAAAAAGTTGTCTTTACAGATTTTGTCAATAATATCTTGAGGAAGGTTTCCCCACCAAGTCACTTGATCAAAAGAAGAATTACAAACCAAATCTGCAAGAGAATGGACCACCATATTTCCTTGCCTAAGAACATGATGGACAGAGAAATGAGGGTTTGCATGGAGAATATTTCGGATATAAAAAATAACATGTCCCACCGGAGATGATATTAGTTCATTGTTGGACAGATATGTGCATAGAAGCAAAGAGTCAGATTCGATCTGAATACATCCACGATTTAGATGAAGGGCCCACTTAGCTCCCAAAAGGAACGCGGTAGCTTCCATAAGAAGCGCCTCCCCTACGCCCTGCCGCCTCCATCCCATCGCTTCGATAAGATACCCATGAGAATCCCTGATGACAACAGCACACCCAATAACACCCGAGTCATGCACGCACCGTGAGTCAATATTCATCTTAAGTACACCATCTGGAGGCCTTGTCCATCTAGGCATAAGGGGTGGGTCGAAAACATTCGCTTGGTCCAAAAGTTTGGCCTTACACAAATGCTGCAGATACTCCCGGCACCATGGGAGAATAACGTCGAACACCGGTTGAACGCCCTCCATCTTAAGCTTGTTTCGTAAAAACCAGATTCGCCAGCAAAATACAATGAAGAAGGTCATGTCTGCAGTCCTATTCCTAGCAGTAAGGTTTATAAGGATGCCCCTGACCGACGGCGATGGGGGCCACGCTAGGACAACTTTTCGTGCATGGCAGGCAGTATGAGCACACCATAGAAATAAGTGGTCTGCATCCTCGACAACATTTCTGCAAAAAACACACAAAGTATCCATCACCGCAATGCCCCTTCGGGATAGGTTGAGGAACGTTGGTAGGCATCCTGTATGAGCTGCCACCCAAAGATTTGCACCTTACTTGGAAGATTGGTTCGCCAGATGACCTTAAAACAACCTGACAGATGAGGATTTTCGGTGTCCCCCTTAAGCATCCTGTGTGCCGACTTAACATAGAAAAGACCCCTAGGTTCGTGTTTCCAGAAGATGTTGTCATTAGCGGGACAGCTAGGGAGTGGTACCCTGTTAATAACCTGCCACCCAGGCTCCCCCATAGCTGCCACAACTCCATCTTTGTTCCACCCCTTTGTCACGGGATCAATGAAGTGGCCAACCATAACATCCTCCGGTATGGTAAGCGGAAGGGGTCCCGCCTTGCACAGTTCAGAGTCAAGCCAAGAATCTTTGAAAAATCTAACCCTATGTCCATCACCAATCCGCCATTTACACCCGGAGTGAATGACATCACGCGCCTTGAGGATACTCTTCCATGTGTAAGAATCAGACGGCTTCGACTTACAACTCCAAACGTCATATTTGGGAAAGTATTTGGCTTTTAAAATCCTGAAGCAGAGGGATGCCGAGTCCCGAGACAACCTCCAAATCTGCTTCGCAAGAAGGGCATAGTTGAAAGCATGAAGATCGCGGAATCCCAAACCACCTGCCCGTTTAGTCTTACACATCTCCTTCTAAGCCACCCAGCACATCTTGCGCTTTTCCCCTCTTCTCCCCACCAAAATTTGCTTAACATCCCATTGATATCCCTACAAAAAGATTGGGATAGCAGAAAAATGCTCATGGAGTAAGCTGGTATCGCCTATGCAACCGCTTTGATCAAAACTTCATTCCCGCCCCAAGAAAGAAGACGACCTTTCCAACTTTGAATTTTGTTCCGTATGCGCTCCTTAATACTCTTAAACATTTCCCTCTTAGATCGCCCAATCCACGTTAGAAGGCTGAGGTAGCGGCGGACAACCTGCCCTGAGGACCCCATCAGATTTGCAATCGCCTCTCTGTCGCAGTCATTTGTATTAGAACTGAAGAAGATTGAGGTTTTGTCGACATTGATCAATCGGCCAGATGAAGAACAATATACACTGAGAATATCTATGAATCGCCTTATTTCATGTTCATCGGCTCTTAGGAAGATGAGAGCATCATCAACAAAAAGTAGATGAGTGAGTTGAGGTCCCCGTGAGTTTAGCTTGATTCCATGAATTAAACCCTGTGCAGCCGCTCTAGTAATAAGCGCGGAGATACCCTCAGCACAAAGGAGAAATAGATAAGGAGATAGCGGATCCCCTTGCCTTAGCCCCCTCTGAGGATTGAAGTATTTGGACTTGAAACCGTTCACATTTACACGATAGCGGACTGTGGAGATGCAGCTCGTAATCTAGTTTACCCATACTGGTCAAAAATTCATGGCCACCATGACCCGTTCCAAAAAAGCCCACTCCACCCAATTATAGGCTTTTGACATATCCAACTTGATGGCCATCTCACACCTTTGCCCCCTCTTTCGTCTCCTGAGAGAGTAAAAGATTTCATAGGCAACCAACATATTATTTGATATAAGCCGGCTCGGAACAAACGCACTTTGTTCCTCCCCAACGACCTCATCGAGAGAAGCTTTGAGCCTATTTGCAAGGACCTTTGCCAAAATTTTATACACTACATTGCATAGGTTGATTGGTCGGAAATGCGACAATTCCTGAGCACAAGCCCTTTTCGGGATCAATACCAGAGTCGTGAAGTTTACCTTTCGGACTTGACTGCTCGTGAGAGCATGATTCCTCTCCTCCATAAAGGATCTACACCATTGAAAAATTTCG
This sequence comes from Annona squamosa, assembly GCA_035584095.1. Taxonomy (NCBI): domain Eukaryota; kingdom Viridiplantae; phylum Streptophyta; class Magnoliopsida; order Magnoliales; family Annonaceae; genus Annona; species Annona squamosa. The sequence continues at coordinate 10,794,178 of JAXCLR010000081.1, forward strand.
GGTCCAACAATGTTCCAATGCTTTTGGAAAAAATCAGGTGACATTCCGTCTGGTCCAGGGGCCTTAGTAGGACTCATTGCTTTCACCGCTTGTTCCACCTCATATGGCCGAAGTGGCCCAACCAAATCCCTCCTTTGGTTGGCCAAGATCTTCCTTGTGATATGGCTACTAATCCACTTCGCTGTCTGTGGGTTCGGGGATGTAAAAACCCTAGAGAAGCGAGAGACTGACATTCCAACAATTGATCTTGTTCCCTAACCCATCTTCCATCCTCGTCCTTTAGTGTCTCAATGAAATTTTTTCGTCTCCTGTTTGAAGCCATTATGTGGAAAAAGCCCATGTTTCGGTCCCCCTCCCGAAGCCAGTGTGTTTTCGCGCGGATTCTCCACAGTTGTTCCTCGTCCTCCAACAGAAGGTTTATTTGGAGTTTGAGCTTTCTCATGGCATCGTCACGGGCATCAGAAGGGGTAAGCTCCATCAAGGAAGTAAGCTCTCTCTGTTTCCTGTCAATAGTCTTCCTGAGATTTCCTCTCTTCAATCGGCTCCATTTGAACAATTCCCTACCGCATCTGTCAAGTTTCCAACTAAGGAGATCAGCATCAGTCACCTCCCCCCGAGGTTTGGACTCCCACACCTTCTCAATAATATGATTGGCCTTTGGATTGCGCGCCCAGAACAACTCATATCTGAATTCCTTCGGAGTACTCCTTCTACCATTCCTCCAACAAGTAATAACAATAGCGGGCAGTGGTCCGAGTCGGCCGCCGAGAGGTGGACAACTCTCGCTTAAGGAAACAGATTAAGCCAAGCCGGGGTTGAGAGCCCCCTGTCAAGCCTAGCTTCCACTCTTTGGGAACCCCTTCGGTTGTTGCTCCAAGTCATAAGTCTCCCCACAAAGCCCAGATCCTGCAGGTTGCACCTGTCGATGGTACTGTAGAAAAGATCCATTTGAGATTGGTTTCGGGTTCGGGAGCTGATGTATTCGGTTGGCCCGCGACTTCGTTGAAGTCACCCATAACTAGCTAAGAAGAATCAGAATCCGCTGCTAGCTGAAGAAGAATTTGCCAGGTAAGATGGCGGCAGTGAGTCTCAGGGTGACCATAGAACCCCGTGAACCGCCATCCCAAAAAGTCCACGTCTATATGATGCGCCGAGTAGTTCCGAACATATGCTGGATGGTCATTATTCCAAAGTAGAGCCAAACCGCCGCTTCTTGCCGCAGCCTCAACCACAAAACAAGAGTCAAAACGAAGCTTCCTCTTTATTCTTTCCATCTCTCTCGTATTACTCTTTGTTTCTGACAAAAAGACAAGTTTGGGATCTTTTCTCCTAACTAGATTAAAAAGATTCCGAATTACGCGTAGGTTCCCAAGCCCACGACAATTCCAAGCCAAAATAGCCATTTTAGTTGAGGTGGGGCTGAGGAAACCCCTCAGCCTCCACCTCCCCATGAATGCCCCCATCCATTACCTTTGCCCTCTTCCCCTCCTCCAACAATTCCCCCGAGACCTCCATTCTTCCTCTTTTTTGATTTCGGGACCCCCCCTCATTAAGATTGGGCAGTTCCATTCTCTTCCCTTCCCGTGTTCTCCTCTTCCACCCTCTCCTACTATCCTGCATAAGATTATCCCTTGGTTCGGAACCCCCTAGATGATCCTCTCCGGAACCACCCATTTGAGAACAAAACTTCTCCTCATCCCCCCCCCTCCCCAGCTTGAACCTGTACATCAAACCACGTAGGTTCAACCAACCCTCTTCCGGGGCCCCTACAAGCATCCCCATCTGCCTCCCTAGTCACCGTCTGCCGAGGTCCAGTCGTCTGCCACGCCGACCTTCCGACCGTACCATTTAGTCCTTCCCACTCCCAACATAAAGTGGTTGTGCCTTGTTGCCCTTGTGTCCTTTGGTCCCCACCACTGAGCTCCTTTCCTTTAGCATAAACCGGAGTAGATGGAGTGGTGGAATCAGCAGCCAACTGCATTTGACGAACGTCCCCCGTTGGACTCTCCATTTGCCCACAAACACCCTCTATTCTGCCCGTGCTCACCTGCCCAGAAATATCCTCTTCGCTGCCCAACTGCCCACCACTGTCCGTACCTGCAGTGCGTTGGTTTTCCTTCATGGGATTTGTGGACAGCCCATCGTTCTCCCCCGTCTGGTGTAACTGGTTGCCAAGGTACCGTACAGGAGCCATTCTATTGCTTGAATTCGGTTCAGAACTCAGCTTCATTCGTCTCACCCCTACCCTCATCCAACTGCCATAAGGCATATCATCATCTGTTAACTTCTGTTTCTCCACAGACGCTTTTGGGCAATCTTTATGTGCATGACCCATAATGCCACACCAGTAGCAAAAAATAGGTAGCTTATCATATTGGAAGCTAATCCATTTTCTCTTGCGAACCGATTTTGATGAACATACCCCGATGTAGGGGCTGCCTACAATCGAGCATCACTTTCAGCCTTACTTTAGCCTCCGTAACCTCACTTTGAAACACTTCTTCAAAGGTATCTCCAACGTGCTGGCCCAAGTAGGATTTATCTACGATGAAAGGAATACCTTGAATCTGAACCCACATAGGAGTTTTGACAAGCAGCAGATGGGCATAATCAACTTCCTCCCGCAAGTCCTCAACAATGACCAAGTTTCGGTCAAACAGCCATGGCCGACCCTCTAGCACACGGTTCCTGTCACTATGGTCAGAGAAAGAAGCCATGAGTAGGTTCTCTCCAATCTCTGTGAAGTGGAGAGTATCCTTGGTTCTCCATAATCGACGAAGCATGCCTTTAAAATACTCTTTGTTGAACGACTTTGCCGCCCAGAGTGTACAGAGCACGGTTGCCATTTCTCCCGGTTTTATCTTCTTAATCGCTGGACCCTCGATCGTCAATGTCTGCAATTCAGATCCCAGCAGTTCAGCCAGAGACGGATTCATCTCTGAAGGGAAACTCTCGTCGTCGACACAAAACTCACTTCAACGGCCTCAACCAGATGCAGTCTGTATCGTCCCGGAGTGATCCGTAGCTGCCTCAAGACTTCCGCTTATGCCGGCTGCTAGAATCCGTAGTGAAAGTACCCCCAGCTAAAGTAGACAGATGCGGTCCTAAGCAAAGGCTAGCCGTGGTGTATGCAAATCTGATGTAATCCAGAGCTAGAGTAGACCGGGGCAGAGCTTCTGCTTTTTCTCCGCCACCCCCTGCCCCCCCCCCCCCCCCAAAAAAAAAAAAAAAAAAACCTCCCGCACTCACACCCAATCCCGAGCGCGCCCTTGTCGCCTATCGGGAGTACAGGGGAGGGACAGCAGTAGTAAATATGACATTTTGAAGTTATTATTTTAATGAGAAGAATGTGAAAAATATAAAAAAAAAGAATGTGAAAAATAAAAAATTTAATAGATATATTGTTTATTATAAATAACGAATATTTATGTACCAACAATAATTTTTTTTTTTTGATGAAATGTACCAACAATAATTGAGATTTACCTTAATGTCCACTTATCCAACATATTCCCTCGGGCAAAAAATTATGGATGTGTTTGACAACAATAAAAAGTTGTCAATTTAAAACTTTTCAATCTAAAACTTTTCACTCTCTACAATTATTCTATTTTTTAATTATTTCTTCACATTTTACTATACAACTATCCTACTTTTCAATCATTTCTACACAACTACCAACACAACAAACCTATCTATTTCAACTTTATCCTATTTATTACTCATTATTACCCTTATTATATCACATCATTTGACAACTTTTCATTTGTATAACTTTTCATCAAAAGTTTTATCCATTCCCAATCACACTCAGCATTTTTATTTTTTTTAAGGACGAGTCGAGCCAGACTTGGCACTCAGCAGTTACGGAATTTGGTTTATGCACAATCGACGAAGGATTGAAGGAACCTGCCAACACGAGTTTCGTCGCCATTTTGTCACTGTAATCAAGCTGTAACGTATGTATCACCGTACTGGGCGGACACGGATCTGCCGCTTTAAGCCGCCATCGTCTCCCCTCTTCTTCCCTTCCTTGTCGAGGGAGATCGGCTTCCGTCCCTTCTCTCCCTCCTTATATTCCAACTGAATTCGAGCGGGAAATCAACGGTTTCATTTCCAGATCCGGACGGATTGCCCGCGACCCCGCCGCTTCCAGCCGATCGGCAACCGAGGTACTGACCTTCCACTGATTTCCCCAACCAATCTCGTGGTCGGCATTCTGCTTGTCTTCGATATTTCGATTTGCCTGTCTTCTGTTTGGATCTTTGTACCAATTACTACCGAAGGCATTCTAGCAGTCTTCGCGGCTCATTTTGCTTTCGATTCATTTCAGGAGTTCGAATTTCGCGTGCAACACTAGGATTGTTCATGCTTCTTAGCTGGGGATATTGAGCTGAAATCGAGAGATTTACCTACGTCTTTAGAGGATGGCATGGTTGGGAAAGGTGTCGCTGGGGGGCTTCCCGGATTTCTCCGGGGCAGTAACGAAGCTCAGCGAGAGCGTGAAGAACATTGAGAAGAATTTCGACAGTGCTCTTGGCTTGGAGGAGAAACCCGAATCTGGCGAAGGTAATGTCCCCTGGAGTTTATTGGCTTTTCTTCGTGGTTGATTCCGGAATTCAAATTTCTTGTTGCTGTTTCATTAGTGGAAATTGTCCGCCAGGAAAGTATCAAATGATCATTTGAGCAATTGCAGACAGAATTCCAGGTACTGATCTCACGATTCATGTATTTTCCAATGGAGGTCTCTCTGCATGGCATAATCTCTCTCCTAGCATGATGTTCAGCAGAATCACTCCTTTGGAGAATTCCGCGATAAGTTTGCCAGCCTGGGCTGCTGCAAACCAGTACAAAAGTGCCATCCTTGATGTTCGCAAAGGAAAGATAGAAGGGGCAATGATTATATCTAGGTTGATATCCCTTAACAGTTTTTCATACATGATTTTTGAAATGCTTACTTAGGGCATGTTTGGCGAAGTACAAAATTTTATAATCTACATAACTACCTTTTTTTTAGTTATTTCTTCACATCTTCATCTACAGTAATCTTACTTTTCATCATTTCTACAGAATTGCTAATACAAATAACTTATCTATTTTAACTTTATTCTCTTTACTCCTCATCGTTACCCTTATCACATCACATAATTTGCTCCCATTTCAAAAACTTTTACACTAAAAATTTTTTCATCCAAAAGTTTTATCACTTTACCAATGCACCCTTAATCTGCTTGTTTTACTTGTGAGATGCCTGAATGCTATCATTGCCACTATATGTTGATGCCTACAGCTTGGCAGAGAAGAGGCTGCATTATTGTCTTATGCGTAGTCCTGAATGTGGTTTTATTATGTATTTGTTTATTTGGAGGGGGGATGGTATCATGGTGATGGTGGTGGCCACCTTGTTCAACTGCAGTTGGCATGTGATTTTATTTATCTGGATCTTCCTTCTGTTTGTGTTCTTATTTTATTTTCCTTTACTGATATAGTGTATCAGTCGAGTGCTGCAAAAGTGTATGCTTACTGGTTGTGGTTTTGACATGTCAGTATGGAAAGTTTGATTTCTTTTGTTTTCTTGTTTTCAGCTTCAGGTTTATGGTCTTCATCATCAGATAGGAAAGCTCTTTTTGATCCCGTGATGTCCTTTATGGGGCAAAGTTCTGTTGAATACACAGGGAAAGAGGATACTTCAAACCATCGTTCTCCAGGTGAAGATCACGATAGAACCTCCATAGAAGGAGTACATCAACCTGCCACTGAACAAACTGCCCGGTCGGAAAAGGAAGATGAAATTCCAGAAGATAGCAAATATGATAGACATTCTCACGATTTGGGGCTCACATCTGATGTCCTTCCAGACAACGATGAAGCCGAAGCTAGTTCACGTCCTTCACTCGAGATGGATCTACCAAACACTGAAAATCTAGAAACAAAGGACCCTGAGCAATCGCAGGGACAGCATACCGACATTGAAGTGGAGGCAAGCAAAGAATCGCAGCCCAGTGAAAACAAGCCAACAGACTTGATTGAACCAGGAGTCGAGGACACTGTTCTCCCTTCCTCGGATGAAGTTCATCATGCAGATTTGCAAACAAAGCAAGATGAACATGAAGCTGATGCACAGTTTACTGAGGAAGGTTCCCAGAATTTTGATTCAGTGTCTAATAGACAAGTTATTGTGCAGACTGAGACTTCTGATGCAAGTCCAGTTGGCATTGCTGGAGCTGTAAGCCCCACTGAACAAGTAAATGAAGGTCAGCCAAATGATCATACCTCAGAGCAGGCTCTAGATTTGATTTCTGAATCTGCTTCACCAATCAAGACTTTGGAAGGGGATAATCCTGCAAATGTTTCTGAAAATGATAACAAAGACCACCATTTAAGCGCCAGAACAAATTTATTTGACTCTGTAGACTCTGTTGTTGAACTAGAGAAGTTGAAGAGGGAAATGAAAATGATGGAAGGTGCACTGCAAGGTGCTGCCAGACAATCCCAGGTGCTTATTATTATGTTAATATAATTTTTGCTTCATTGTTGCATAAATTTGAACTCTTATGTTGGTCGTCTAATAGTTTGTTATGCCACTCCTCGCCCTGATTTAGCATTTGACAAATTTTCCTCTATAAATTGTTTGTGTGTTATATTTGTTATTCTTTATCCTTCTTGTTCCTGGATATAGATTAGTACATTCTGCATTTGAGACTCAGTCCTTGGGAATTTCGATTTAAGTTTCTGTTTTCTGGTATCATTGTATCCAAGACTGCTCCTACTCCCTAGTTTAGTTCATTTTCCTTCAGCATCTTTGAACAAGCTCTAAAAGTAGCCTGCCTTCTCCACCCTTTCAGTTACTTCTCTCGAGGTAGATAATTTTCAACTTAGGGTGTGTTTGGGAAGTAATAAAATAGTAGAATTTTTTTTTTTTTTAAATGGGAGAGAGTGATGTGATATGGTAAGGGTAATGATGGAGAGTAAAGAGAATAAAACTAAAATAAATAGGGTAGTCGTACGGAAAAAATGTGAAGAAATAATGAAAAATATGGTATTTGTATAGAAAGATGTGAAGAAATAATTGAAAAATAGGGTAAAAGTGGATAAGATAAGTTTTAAGGGAATTTTTTTTTTTTTTTTGAGGGTTTCCCAAAACACACCCTTATCCTGCTGTGCATAATTCTTTCCTAATTTTTTAACATAAGCCATGGCAATGCCATTTTGGAGATGCCTCATGTTGGTTTTCATGTGATGTTGTTTGTACTCTTTCTCAAATTCTTTTTGCTGCACTCCTTTGGATCTTGATGTTGCAATCGTCCTATCATCCTTGGTGATATTGTAATTTTCTTTTCTAAGATTTTAACAAAAGCCATGGGGCCGTGGCAATATCTTGTTGGAGATGCCTTAGGTTGATTTTTATGAGATGTTACTTGTACTCTTTCTCAAATTGTTTTCATCAGAATCATTTTGCTGCACGATCTTGATATTGCAATTATTATTTCATCCTTAGTGATATTGTAATTCTTTTCTAAGATTTAAACACAAGGCATGGACCCATGCCAATATCATGTTGGAGATGCCTTATGTTGATTTTCATGTGATGTTGTTTGTACTCTTTCTCAATGTATTTTCATCAGAATCATTTTTCCTTTGGATCTTGATACTGCAATCATTCTATCGTCCTTGGTGTGATTTTTTATGCACTCACTTGATAATCTACTTTCCTATTTTTTTAAATTCATAGGCAAAAGCTGACGAAATTTCAAAGTTGATGATTGAAAATGAATCACTGAAATCCAATATTGAAGACTTGAAGGTAGGTATGGATTTTAATTAATTTTATGGAGGAATTATTGGCCTAATTAATCTGATATTTGCAGCAGAAAAGAACTGTTTTCTACTAGTTAATTTTGTATGCATTGATTTCTTCTTCTCTTTTCATTATCCTAGTACGCTCAGAATCCTGGGATATTTTTTTCCTACTTATTTACACACATCGAATTGTTTCTTTATGGAACTTGCTACTAATAGCATGTGGTGGTTTAGAAGGTTGATTTCTTGAAAATGTGGCTGCTCAACTCAATTATTTGTTGTAGTTTAAAATTTTTTTTCAGCTTCACTATTTTTGTAAAAATGACCAAAACTGAAGGTGCATGATCACTGAGCTCTATGTAACCAATTTCATCTCCTCTTTCAGTATCTGTTGGTGCTATTTTTAAGTAGCAGCACCAATATTGTTATTTAATTTAGCCATATAACCCTAGGCTATGGTTTTATAGTTTCTCTTTTTAGTGATGATACAATAAAAACATTTGCAATTTTGGTGAAGTTAAAAATAGTTGCTAAACATTTTACCTGGTTTCACGTAAGTGGTAGGCGGAAACATTTGCAATTTCAAGCAACTCCCAACTATCTTTTTCAAAAAAATTGCACCTAGTTGAAGGCTAATATTGCTCAATGTTGGCTATTTTTAATGTATTAGCCAGTATCTGTCACATTAATGTAACTAAAACAACATAAACAGGAATTTTTGGAATAGGTTCCATTCATGCATGAAGAGATCCAAATGACACTGCAGGCACATTTATGAAACATGGGGCTTGTGAAATTGGATACATTATTGCATGCTGGACTCCGCATATGCTTCTCTCTTTCATGTTCCATCTACCGTCGCTTATGTTGACTCATAATGTAGCCAGTCCTGGTTCTTATTATGCAAGTCCTTTTCTATTTTTGTGTCTTCATGTTGCTTTATACTTTTGCATGGATGTTCTTTGGCTATCTGCTGCAGCCAGTTGGGAATGCTTATCATGAGGGCCTTTTCTTCTTAATGGCAACAGAAGCAAATGATTAATGTTTGGTTACAAGCCTTTGATTATACCTTTTCCTCTTTTATTGGAGGCTAAAAGACTTATGGTTTACGAGAATAAAAGGGTAAAAAAAGTTGGTGTTTTTTGGTTAGCAAAGGTACTGGTGGTTACGAGAATAAAAGGGTAAAAAAAGTTGGTGTTTTTTGGTCAGCAAAGATACTGGTGGTGAAGAGAAACTTACCTTTAAGTGGGAAAAAATAATCCAAGAAAAATTAAAAATGGAACCCACTTGAGGGGCAATATATTGATAAGATAAGTATCAAATTATATATGATCACCAAGGGCGGCCCAAATTGCTTGTGGTAGGCAATAATGGTGGGGCATCCAAGGAAAATGACCATGTCAAAGGCAAGGCTGTTGTCATGAATGTTTGACATGAAGGTAGACTTCAGAACATTGTTTGCTTATGTCGAAGTTGGGTTCCCAATAATGGCCAATTATGTCCGGGGCACCTATGGCATTCTCCATTGTTGGCAGGCCTTAGATTGTGAATTGATTGCATCAACGATGGCCTTTTCGACAGTAATATACATTTAATGGAGGAGTGCCCATTTTGATTAGTAGATCCCATTTGGACATTCTCATCGGTGTGGTTTTTCACTAGTTTAACACTCTGGTTGTTCAAATTTGGAAGGAGGACGCTGAAGGTGCTGCTGGTGACATGATTGTTAATGAAAATCTAGTGCAGGCTCTTTATGTGGGTGAGTGACGTTGATAGTTGTCTCAACACATGATAAATGTGGCTCATGACAAAAGCAGAAGTTGGATGGCCTGATGAGTGGTGGACATAAACAGGACCTTCCAAGTGATTAATGACTTATATTGGAGGCAGGATGGTGAGGAAGAAAAGGGCCACATACTCATAAGAAGAACATATTAAATGAGGATTCAGAGATGAATGAATGACTAGAGTAGGAAATAGGGAATTAGACGTAAGATTCAAAAAATTGAACACAGTATCTGAACTAATGAAGTAAATTAAATTTATGAGGTTTGGCCGTATGCTAATGCTATGTAGATGCTGTGCTGACTCAAATGAGTTCATGTAAGGAGAAGGGTATAAGAGAACAAGGGGTTTTTGACAAGCACCATGGGTGATAGTTGTTAACGAAGTTGTGGAGATCCATGAATGAATTGAGGACCCGTTTCAAGACAAAATCATATATTCTCTTCATTTGCATGCCCCTTGGGAAATTCTCTTGATGTTTCGCTTGAGGTTCAGTGATCATGAGCCATATTTTATGTATCTGTTCTTGTAACTGGTCATCTTGCAGTCATCTTACAGCATCTGTTCAAAATTTCTAGCCTTTCTCCTAACTGGCATTTTAAATATAAGCTTCGTTATATTTTCATTAATTATGATAATTTTGACCGGCAAGTAATTTTGTCACAGAGAAAATCTGGAGAAGGGGAAATTGAGTCGCTGCGAGAGGAATACCACCAAAGGTTGGCATCTCTTGAAAGGAAGGTGCATCTTCTCTTAACTTTCTGGATTAAAAAAAATGATCTTGTTTGAAATTTATGAGCAGATTATGGATGTTTTGATTTGAAAGTTTAGGTTTATTATTATTATTATTATTTTTATAAAGTATTGAAATTTAATCACGGTGCTTTGCCTTATTCTAGTCAGTTTTTGTGCTTTTGTTAGAAGAAAAAATTATCGTAGAAGGGAGGAAAGACTTTTGATGGGGAAAACTTTTCCTCTAAATGTGACAATTTCATTAACAAATTGAAACAAAAAAGGGGGCTTGGAGGGAGTGAGGTAGGGGCTATGGTTGTGAATTTTATGATTCAGATGGGGAAAAAAAGTACATATGAATTTATATTTTGGACTTCTCTCTTGGTAAAACAAGCAGAGTTAATGTGTTTGTTTTGACTAGCAGTGATGTCAGATTTATTTGTACTATTTAATTTCTAGCATTATTGTTAAAGTTCAAAATGAATATGGCCTTGTCGCCTCCTCGTCTGTCCAATTGGAACAACCATTTCATGGATTTTTACCATTATAATGCGTGGTGGCATTTTTTCAGGTGTATGCTCTTACAAAAGAAAGAGATACGTTGAGGAGAGAACAAAGTCGAAAAAGTGATGCTGCTGCACTTCTGAAAGAAAAAGATGAAATAATTAATCAGGTTATGGCTGAAGGTACGGCTGTAGAAGTTCATCACACAGAGTTTCTGGTTTTGCTTCCCTAAAGACGGCAATCCATAAATAAGTTTTGTACCAATTGTCTGGAGGCTTTGCTGATGCCTAATTAAATCCAGTTCCTCCTCTCGCTTGGTTTTGATTTAAATAAGTTTAAAACCTAGATATCGATTAAAGTGGGCTAACAGGTTTGATTAGTTTGCATTTACAACTGCACTGCCTTGAAATCTTAGCTGATATAGATGTGGACACTACTCCCTTGGATTTCTTAATCTCTGTGTTGAATTTTTTGATGTTCAAGGATCTTTTCATGGTGAAGAAAAGGATCAAAATTTAAGAAGAAAATAGTGCTTTTTCTCCTCACTATTCTGGGCCCTATCATGCTGGCTGCTTTTTCTTTACTTTAATCTTGTCTTTCTTGAAACTGAGATCAAAAGGATATTTCTGTACTCTAAACAGATTAGAGCTGTTTGAAAAGGCTGTGTGTGGGTAATCTTGCATACCCACTGTCTACCTTAGCCAACCATTAGTTTTTGTATCCATTTCTAGTTCTAGCAAAGCTGGTGTTTTGCAATAACTCCTGGGCTTCAACTTATATATTGGTGTCTGCATCTGACCTGAATGTGCCTGTCTGTTGTGCAGGAGAAGAATTGTCGAAAAAGCAAGCTGCTCAAGAATCAACAATTAGGAAATTGAGGGCACAAGTATGGAATAGATCTTTTCTTGTTGTTGTTGTTGTTGTTGTTTCCGCCATGTTTTTCCTTATGCTTCTGTATCTTGCATACTTCAATAATTTTTTTTGGTGTTTCCTACTGTCTTGTACTGGTTCCAGATCAGAGAACTTGAAGAAGAAAAGCAAAGGCTGCACTCAAAGCTTCAGGTATCAAAAGATTATCATTGGCATGTTGTCTCCCTCCCTCCCCTCTCTCTTTCTTGATACGTATTTATATTTTCAGGTTGAAGAAACGAAAGTAGAGAGTATAAAAAGAGATAAGGCTGCAACAGAGAGGTTATTGCAAGAAACAATTGAGAGAAATCAAGCAGAACTTGCTGCTCAGAAAGAATTTTATACTAGTGCTCTAAATGCAGCCAAGGAGGCTGAAGCATTAGCAGAGGCACGGGCAAATAATGAAGCCAGAACAGAACTTGAGAGTCGATTGAGGGAAGCTGGAGAGAGAGAAGCTACCCTTGTTCAAGCACTTGAAGAGCTGAGACAGACTCTTAGCAGAACAGAACAACAGGTGTTTGTTTGATCCTTATTCTTGTGCTAGTAGCTGACTAGCACCCTTGCAGGAAGTAGCAAAAGTTAATTCACTTGCTGATGTGATGTTGTAGGCAGTTTTTAGAGAGGACATGCTTCGAAGAGACATTGATGACCTTCAGAAACGATATCAAGTCTGTTCCATGTTCTTTACCAATATTTGTATTTGGTCATGCTTGGTTACTGCTGTGGTTGTGTGATACTGATTTAGCTAACCTTCAGGCAAGTGAGCGTAGATGTGAGGAGTTGATCTCACAAGTTCCTGAATCAACCAGGCCACTTCTGAGGCAGATCGAAGCGATGCAGGTCACAATCTTAACTGTCTAGTCACTCTTTTACTTTGTAATGACATTTGAACTTTGAATTAACTTGTAAGTTTATAAATACATACTACAGTATTCTTCTTTGTATAATATTACACTCCTCCAGCAGAAAAAAATTCACATTGATGTCAAATTGTGTCATTAGTCTCTAATTCCCATCATAACTGATCTGCGATGTTCATCATCCTATGAACTAACAGGAAACAACTGCCAGAAGGGCAGAAGCTTGGGCTGGTGTTGAAAGAGCTCTAAATTTACGGCTTCAGGTTCTAATTTTTTTTACCATGGTTTGCTTCCAATGATTTCCTACTTTGACATATGATACTTTCTAACATATTCTTACCATTTTAATTTTCAGGAGGCAGAGGCAAAAGCTGCAGCTGCTGAGGAAACAGAGCGTTCCATGAACGAGCGCCTTTCTCAAACATTATCTCGAATGGCTGTCCTTGAAGCACAGGTTCTTGTGTTTTTTCATATGTCATTTTTGTTCTTCTATGTAAGTAGTCTTTGCTGACTATATATATATATATATGCATGCATGCATGTGTGTGTCTGTGTATTCAGATTTCATGTCTCAGAACAGAACAAACACAGCTGAGTAGATCACTTGAGAAGGAGAGACAGAGAGCATCAGAACAAAGACAGGAGTACCTTGCAGCACTGGAAGCAGCTGCCACTCATGAAGGTCGTGCAAAGCAACTTGAAGATGAAATCAAAGAACTTAGAAACAAACACAAGCATGAGTTGCGACAGGAATTGACACAAAGAGAACTGCTAGAGCAGGTATATCCCTTGCAACCTTATTGTGCTCATGTCTAACGCAGCCGCAGGTAGTAAGTTTTAGGATTCTTTGCTGATAGATCCGATTCATGATATCATAGAGGTATAATTATACAGGAAAATGTAAGTCTAGAAGTTCAATGGCAAAAATATGATACAAATGCAAAAGATAACTTCTAGATGGATGCTTTTCTGACGTAGCACTGTTATATATCCAACTGTTGACATTCGGCATGTATATCTTGCTTTACAATTTTTATTATTTGTATACCTTGTTTGATCAGCAAATATTGATGCTCCTTACTAGTGAGTTTATGCAACTTTGGGTATCATCAGCGTCATCATTAGCTGTTTGCCAACTGTATTCATCATTCTTTTACATTCTAGATTGCATCTTTGGTTCCCTATGCATCTTCATGTCTTTTTTCAGCAACTCCATCCTAATTCTTGTGTCGTTCAACTTGAACTCAACCCTAGCTATGTGTTCCTATGCATGCCAAATGGCAAGTGAAGGTGGATGGAAATATATGGAGGCATGTCATTGTGGCTTTTCAGTATTTGTTTATTACTACTACCATTACCACTACTAGGGGTGTCCTTTTGTTTCTAGAATATAAATGTTTGTCTACACAGTCGCAAATTACGGCAACAGCTTCAGGATTGATTATCTTTAAAAAGGGAAAAAGAGAATGTGGCAATGCTTATGAATGCTGTCAACTTACAGGAGCTGGAAAGGGAGAGAACTGCTAGGTTGGATCTGGAAAGGGCTGCTCATGCTGAGGCCTTAGGGAGTCAAGCCCCAACTACTGCTAAGCATTCAAGCCCCTATGTCAACAATGGTAAACCACAGATTGATTAACTAGACTCTAGGCTGAGGGAAGAACCAGATAACCGACTTGTTTCTCTTAATACATTCTTATGCTTGCTGTTTGTTTCCTTTTAGGCAATGCCTCTATCAGAAAGCTTTCAAGTTCTGGTAGTCTAAGCAGTATGGATGAAAGTGTTTTCCTCCATGCATCTTTGGAATCATCCGACAGCATGTTCTCAGAAAGGAGACTAGCGGGTGATACTGCAGTATCTTCATATTATCTGAAGAGCATGACACCAAGTGCCTTCGAAGCCACACTACGTCAGAAGGATGGTGAATTAGCATCATACATGTCACGTTTGGTATGGAATGTTTGCTCTATTGTGTAATGCATATTAATACAGTTGGAAGAATTGCTGCTCTGCTTGAATCTAAATTGCAATTTATGCTTGATTTTTTGCTCAGTTCAGTCTTTTTCGATAGGTATGAAGTTTTTGGATTGATTTCTTGGGAATTAAATTCTGTACCTTACTTCAGGCTTCGTTGGAATCTATCCGCGACTCTCTTTCCGAAGAGCTGGTTAAAATGACTGCAGAAGTCAGTATATATTTTCCTGTCATTTGTGGCTCTGTTATATGATTCATTCTTGCAAAAATGCCAACTAAATCGAAGTTTTGATTGTTAATTTGTAGTGTGAGAAGCTACGAGCAGAGGTAGCTGTGTTGCCTGGGGTAAGAGCAGAGCTGGAAGCACTGAGGAGGAGGCACACTGCAGCATTGGAGCTAATGGGTGAACGTGATGAAGAGGTATGCATAAGTTTCAATTATTTTTGGAGAAAAATATTACTATTTGCTTCCTTCATTTTCAGGGAACCAGAAATTATTGATCCCATTGGGTTTATTTTGAATGCCTGGCCTGACTTGACTGCTTGCTGATAAATATAGTTGGGACTTCTAGAATGTTTAAAGTCATTCAATGCATGACTCGGTGCAGTGATCAAATGTTGGTGCTAGAAGGCATTTTATGCACATGTTGGTGCTGTGATCAAATCCTATGTTGTCGCTTTCTTCCAAAAAAGCCATGACAATTAGCTCATTCTTTGGGAGGTTCTGCATGTTTAATTCTGTTGAGTTCCAATGCAGTTGTGCCTTTTTTTTTATTTTTTATTTTTTTTTTATGTAAAAACCTCTGTTGAGAGCATGAATGACTTTGGAAGCACTACGAGATGTCCCAAGCGAACTTTTTCTTGAATCAACTTGATGTGTTTCCTGAATTAGGAATGGTAACAGGTTTTCTCTCAGGCTTCCCAAAGAGTATTGCCAAGTTGAGCTGGACTTGGCTGAGCTTTGAGTGGGTTTCGGTAATTGATGCATGTACACTGCCCGGTGCTTGTTGTTTAAGAAACAGAGCAACATGTCTCTGCAGGTGAAACAGCGAGAAAGACCTAAATAAATCAATTGATAGGGTGGACTTGATGCAAGCTGCTGAAATCCGAAACTCAAGAAGATTGTCACTTTTGACTCGGGCAGGAAGAAGTTGAAATGTAACCTATCTAGATTCCATGTGGAGAGTTGTTTTGCATACGAGCAGTGATATCAGACTGTTTATTTTTACAAGCCATCTGCTCGAAAAATGAATCTTGTTAGTGGCATCTGAAAGCCTGCTTCAAAACCCTTCATTGACAATATGATATCCATGACAATGAGGAAATTCTTTTTGTAGATATTAGGAAACCTTAGGTCTAGTTATGTCGAGAACACCTGAAATGAATGATATTGCAGGAAGATGCGCTGTCAATAGTGTGTGTGTGTGTGTTTTTCCCTCCATTTTATTTGCAACTCTTATTTATTTGCCAAAGTCTGTTGCCTTGATAACTGAAACCTATACCTTTTTGGTGTAGTTGGAAGAGCTCCGTGCAGATATTATCGACTTGAAGGAGATGTACAGAGAGCAAGTAGACTTACTTGTGAATAAGGTAACGCTAGTTTCATTCTCTGATTTCTATTTTATATTTCGGGATTTACCCGATTGTACGTATTTACCCAATTGTACGTTTTCCTTTTTCCTTGGTCGACAGATACAAGTGATGAGCTCGGTCTCGACATGATCAAGAGCGTCTCAGTTACTCTCATGATTGATTCCTAGATCACCAGTTTTGTTTCTGCTGGAGATTTGATACGCATATGTGATAAAAACCCATCGATCAATTTCTTGAACAAAGGAATTTTATTTTTTTCGTGCTTGTAAAATTCTAAACATGTAATGACGTGTTTGAGCAATCAAAATCTGCTACAATTGCCATGGTATTCATGTTCAAACTTGCAAGTGATTGTACCATCCTTGAATGGATTGACTCCATAAGGTTAATATTTTGTTAAATACAAACAAATTATAATATTCTATTTATGATTTTAAATATCATGTATATTAAAAATTTATGTAGGTCATGAATTTTTTTGTAATATTATCTCACACTATTAATGTTCGACAATAATATGGATCGCGATATATAAATAAGAAATAAATTAAATATTATGTAACTCCAACATTTCTATTATTAAAATATCATAAAACTTTTGTATTTTATGATTTACACAAGTTTAGAATATATGATCTACAGAGGTGGGAATTAAGTCGGGGGGACCTGTGAGTCGCTGTCTATCCGGATATATTCATTTATGAAAATACTATAAAGACATTAGCATTGATGCTAATGATAAACTAAATTATTTCTCTGTATGCTAATAATTTTAATAGTCTTATGAATCAAGACTTTTCTAAATCAGTTCCTGCCGATGCTAATTGCTACTGGGTTAATGGCTGCAAAAGTACAAAGACATGCGTAGAACTGTAAGCAAGTGTTATAAGAACCAGATTGAACTGACCCGGTCACCTGGCCGGTCGGATTCACCCTGTTACTGTCTGGGATAAATAAGCTGGTGCGAACCGGTTAAACCGGGCTGATTTCCGATCCAACTGGTTTGGGACCCTACGCGTGAAGCCATTTTTGCCCTCTGAAATTTCGTTGCCGCAAGCCCCATAATCGACCGCCTCGGCGTCTCTTGCCTCCATTTCCCCCCTTCTCAACAGTGATTCCTCTGCTCTAATGGTTGCCCTTTCTTTCCTGCTGCAGCTGTCGCCCATAACTTTCCCAAATTTCTGATTCCCGCCATTTGCTCTCATTTTCATCACCTACCATCGTTCATTTCCAGTTTTTCACTATCTCTTTTCCTCCATTTCTGCATCTGTTATTTCTTTCATTGCCTTGATCGTTCATCTTTATTTTTGTCATTTTTGTCATCTGCTACTCTTGACACTTCACTGTTGTATTTTCTGCTATGCCATAGGTAGCTACCATTATCTGTCGTGCCATCGTCGTAATCGTCTCTCCTCCATTTCTGCCATTTCTATGCTATAGGTAGCTGCTACCAATCTCTGCTTTGCCGCAGTTGCTCTGTTGTCTGCAGCTACTCTTTTCGAACTGCAGCTTCATTCCATAGCTTACAGCCTGCAAGCAACTAGCAGCAACTAAGCAACCAGCCACAACGAGTGGGTTTGATGACACCTTTTTTCTTGATGGTTGAATGAGATGATGAGATCCATAACTTGGTTTCTAAAGAAATAATCAAATGCATTTACAGGTACTTTTCCCTCTTTGCTGTTTTTTTGTTTTTTTTGTTTTTGGTTTTTCTTTCTTATAACTTGCTTTGAAGACATAACATTTAAGGCTGGTGTATTTTGTAAATGAATATTAATTAATTTTTGTTATATTTTTATTGAGATGGCAAATGTTTATGGCCTTGTTTAAGCTTGAAAATACTTAGCAACCAAGGTTGTTCAACCGATGATGGTATGAGTCCGCCAGTATGCTTTTGTGGAAATGTGTTTCCTTAACTCTTTCTTATGCTGAAAGTGATTTTCGTGGGAGTTAGAGAATGTATTGTGTCCATGGCAACTATGCTTGAAATCGGTAATCTTGATTACAGAAACATGGAATCCATTAATGTTTTTTATTATGCATTTGATCTAGGTCTATGGCTGCAGTGAAAATGTAATATTTATGCCACTTTTTTATTTTTATTTTTTGCTCTTGTGATTTGTTCCTATTGCATATTTATACAAAAATTTAAACTTATTACTCTTAAATAAAAGAAAAATCCATGAACCCAAGTGTGAACTTAAAACTCAAATCGAATATGATTTTACTCATGAAAATAGGATTTATTAAAATTTAAGATTAGAATTTAAGTTTTATAAATAGAGTTAATGTCGGGGTTAAGGGTGTTGACGGATCAGAATAGATAGGTCAGAGTCTAATTCTTATCCTAACTTGTTTAAAAATATCAACCCTAATCTGTTTATTAACTTATTTGAAAAACTTCAACACTAACCCATTTAATAAATGGATTGGCAGGTTGTTAATGGATTGTGTATATATAAAGTTGAATATATTATTTGTAATATTGCGGTGGATTGATCTCCACTGACGGGATATACGGCACAACCAGATGTTAATTGGGAGAGGGCTATATATTCGACACTTCAACATAAAGAAGGATGACAACTCAACAAAACTGAGAGAGAGAACGATTCAATGAGACAGAGAAAGAATAGAGAGAGGGAAACATGAAGACAGATGGATAGAAAGAGATGGAGGAAAGGAGAAAAAGAGAAGAGAGAAAGGACCAAAGACAAAGAGAAATGGAAAGGAGAACGATTGAAGAGAGGGAGGGAGATAAGATAGTGGAAAAAAGAATTTTACTAGCAGCACTAACAAGTAGCGACATGACAACAATACCGACGTTGTAGAGTCGTAGATAAAGGGAAAAAGAAAAGAAAATCAAAATAAGGGAAATAGATTTAGGGTTTATAAAATATATGTATCCACTCTTAAGAAGTTGTAAATGGGTTGTAGGGTTAAACAAGTTAAAGGGGTTACTAAATGAGTTGATAGATTATAAAATCTCAATCATAATTTATTTATTTATTTAAATGGTTGAACAGATTGATAGATCACAAATTAATTATTAAAAAATTCTAACCTAAATTTATTTACAAACATTTCATAAAAAATTTATTTCTAAATGGATTAAATGGGCGGGTTAACCCTTATTGGGTAGAAGAGTTCTGCAACAGTTGAACGCACGTTACTCTCTGCTTCTTCAGCTTTTCAAAAATTCTATCTGAACCCTTTGATCAACTCCCATCAGAAAAAAAAATAAAATAAAATTTGATCAGACCCTCCTCTTCTCCCCTAATTGATTCCTTTTCAAAACTCCCACTCCATCTACATATACCTTCTTCTTATTCCTTCCATTCTTCTAATACCCTTACTTGATATACACACCCTCATGTTTGCCAGCGGCAAAACAGTGGAGGAGGAGAAAACTGCGTCGGAAACATTTACTGGTTATTGCTTCTTGTCTTAGAACAACTCTAGCTATAGATGGATAGCTGAATTGACGTCCTAATCTTGAAATTCTATCAATGCTATGTTGCCTGGACAAAGAATCTAGCAATGCACTTTGGTGTTATATGATTTATGAAATAATACCACAATTGAATCCCATTCTTTCTCTTTAGCTAATTGGCTCTACAATGCGTAAACACATTTAGTGAAATTTTTTCTTCCTACATTTAAAAAAAAATCAAAATAAAATACCAAGCAAATTTAAAAAAATTACCTCCCTCACAGTCATAAATAGCTAACCAACTAACCCAGCATTTATTTATTATCCTGGGCAGGTAGGTAGTAGGCAACTGAGATAAGAAAACAAAATGGTGCATGGCTATTGAGGCTGTTGTTCGGCTTATCATTCGAAGGTTGAATCATTTACTGGTGGAGCATGATGGGCTTCAGTTAACGCCAACATGTGCTCGGGCTAGCTGCGTCCAATCTGAGCTGCAAAAGTTGACTAAGTTCACATGGGCTTCAGATGTCATAGCAGATCAAACTGAATGCGTTAGATCATGGTTGAAGAGATTATGAGATGTTGTAACGGAGATGGAGGATACGATTGATGATTTTGGGCTTTATTTTTTCCATGATTCATATTTTGAGAAATGTCCCACATTTGCTCTCATCTTGTAGAGAATTTTCTAAACCATTCACAGGAAAATATATCTTGGTTGTCTGCTCCTAACTAGCATACAAGGCATTGCCAAAAGGCTCCTTGAAATTTTAAGATATCGTCCCCAAAATTTCAGTCTAATGATGGTTGAGAATGCGAGCTCATTTCCACTCAAGATTCCTTCCTTTGTTGGAAGTGCTAATGATCCTGTAGGCATTGACAGACGTAAAAAATCTAATTATCCAATGTTTTCTGCAGGAACAACCAAATTTGATGCCGACGGCAATCCTTGGATCTCAGGGATCAGGCATGACTACCCTTGCCAAGCAGTTCTACATGACCCGTATTATCACGAAGCACTTTGATTCTTGTGCTTGGGTAACCCTCTTGTGAAGACATAAGATGTGCAATATTCAGTTGCACATGATGGAGCAGTTTTGTCCTTCCTTGACGAGGCAAAAATGTAGACTAACGTGGAGCTTTTTAAGGAAGTTTACCTTCAAGGCAATAGATATCTCGTTGTTCTTGAAAATGTCTAAACTAATGGGGATATGAATTATATCCTCTGTGCATTCCCAAAATCTCAATGTGGCAGCTGACTATTAGTCATGACGCTAACGAATAAAGTAGCATCTTGCGCTTGGGATAATGGTGTGCTTATTCAGTTTAGGGGTGGGTATTGCAGCGATTTGACCCGTGACCCAACCTTACTAAAAACGGAGTAAAATTAATTTTTTTTTTGACCTGGTACAGGATGTGTCAGAATTTTGATCTGAATTTGCAAATAGGGTTGGGGTGGGGTCCATGTCTTAATACTCCTGCATATATTAATTTATTAAAAATTATATCTTATTATTATTTTTTTTCAAAAATTTTCACATTTTTTATAATTAACTATATCAATAGTACCAACCGGTTGGTCAGCGACGCTGCCACGGGATTCCGGGGTCGCTGCGGTCGTGGGATCAAATCCCAGAGACGACGGAAAAAAATAATATGTTTCAGTAGGAGCAGTGTCTCCTGTTTGGTTAGTGGTGGGAGCAGTGGTCTCCCGTTTAGTGGTTGGAAGCTGTGTCTTCCGGATTATTTAGTGGAGCAAGTGTCTCCAGATTTGTAAGAATGTCTCATGCCTTCAAATGTAATATGTATTGAGATGTGTGTAAATATCTCCCCATAAAAAAAAAAAACTATATCAATAGTTAAATCAATTTATATAGGAAGCAATATAAGAACCAATAAGAGGAATTTGCACATATATAACTCTTACGTGTAATTGTATGTTAATCTATATTAATAAACGGGAGCGTTTTTTATGAAACCCTCCTTTTATGTAACTTCATTTTAAACATCTAGATGGTTGATGGAAGATTCACTTCATCCAGTATTTAACATCATTTATATTATTATTGAAACTCTTTCATTTATTTAATATCACTGTATATGGGCTTTATTGACAAACGTGTAAAATTAACATAATAAAATAATTTAATATTAAATATCAATTTTTGAATAGTATTTTCAACATCTAAATCATCATAAGTATGTGAATAAATGATTCTATAAAGTATTGTTATATTCTAATACATATGTGAATTGATCTAAGTATTTTTCCTAATTCTGAATATATCAATACCTATGTAGATATTAAATTTGTATAAAATTTGGTTTTTTAATTAAATAAATGATGTTAAATATAATGAATGACTTGGATTTTTTTAAACATCAAAATCTTAAAATTTAAGAGGGTTACATGGAAGATTCTATGTAATTCCTTTACATAGAAGTTGACCCGTTTAATAACTTTATAGTATATTTTATTGTTTTTTGTTTTAGTAACAATGTGTTTTTCAATAATTAATAAAATATTAAAGCATATAATATTTAAATTTAGTATAGATGCATCTTTATGTTTCATATTATATAAATTTTTAAAATTATCTTATTTGATCTGCATTTTTTATCCAACTCGCTATGTCGAAACCGGTTCAATACTAACCCAAATTTTTTCCTGTGACCTATTTTTTTTATTTTTTTTTTAAAAAAGTAAGGGTTAAATCGACCTTATCCCGACCCGGTATAAAAATAAGGTGAAACTGAATTTTTAAAAAGTAGGATTAGAATTGGACAAACCTTGACCTGGTATGACCCGCCCCGATTCTCACCCCTAATTTAGTTCTTATGCATGGAGGAAGGTTGGAAGTCTTCATGAGGGAAGTATTTCCACCGGGTAGTGTTTGTTCTGCGGAGTTGGAGGACACAACAAAAAAGACTATACATTAATGTGGTTGCTCGCCTTTTGGCTCAATTTGAATTGCAGAAGAAATGGAATTCAAAATGGCTAGAGATTGTTAAAATTCTTAAGTATGCAATGGTAAATGGTCCTAAACCCCACTGCAGAGTTTTAACTAGATTGATACAATTAAGCTTCAACAATCAGCCTGATTGCCTCAAGTGTTGTCTATTGTATTTTTATATTTTTTCTAAGGATGCTCTTATTAGAGTCACTAGGCTGATTCGGCTGCGGATAGTACGAGGATAAGCAGGAGAAAGCAAAATTGCAAAGGATTCCCTTAGTGCCCTTATTGATGGAAATTAAGCTCAACTGTTTGAATTCAACGGGGATGGGATTCTGAGAACTTGCCAGGTCCATGAACTTGCTCGCGATCGAATCCTTGCAATAGCTCGAGAAAAGAATTTTGCTTTCAACAGCAGGAGTGAAGTGACCATGTTGCAAAACAGGGCCAGACGTCTATCCATCCGAGATTACTTTTAGGGGAGATGCAAACTCTACCTCTCTTCGTAAAATTCGATGCTTTTGCTTTTCTAAAGTGGTGAGTTTATATCATGCTTTAATCCAAATGGCATTTACTTGCTTCAGGGTACTGAAGTTATTGAATTTGGAAGAAACTTTGAAGAAATTCCCAGCTAGGTGGAGAATTTATTGATTTTGAAGTACTTGGGTCTAAGGCATTCATACATACAGGAGCTACCAAGATCCATTGAAAGCTTGGTTGATTTGAAAACATTAGATCTAAAGTGTTCGCCAGTATCCACAATGCCAAAACATGGGGTTTCAGTTCCTAAACGCATAAGGCTGTTAAACTCCTTGCAGAGCCTAAAGATGCATTGAGCTGCTGGAAGAAAGTGCAGCTGAGGTTGGTGAGCTAGGGACATTGGTTAACATACAGAGGTACATAACAAAATTAAGTAGAGGTGGCATGAGTCTGTGCTCCTCTATTGAGAAAATGGTCCAATTAAACTCGTTGAGAGTAATGTTTAGTGACGGGGATTTTTGATCTGAAAGCCATGTCATCTACTCCACCAGGTCTTCAATATCTCAATTTGAGGAGACGTTTGGAGAGATTACCGGGCTTGGTAAAATTGCTTCAAAACCTTGTTAAATTAAGCCTTTTGAAGCTTAGATTAAGGTGTGATCCATTTGAAATTCTTAAATCTCTGCTGAACGTGGTGGTCTTGATTTTCATAAGGGTGTATGAAGGAGTAACGTTGCACTGTGATGTTGGTGGATTCCCAATTCTTCGTGTATTGAAGCTTTTTGAATTGTATCAGTTGGAAAAATTGAATGCTGAAGATGGAGGGTTCCCCTACTTTGAGGATCTTCAAATTAGTGAGAGCCCAAACCTAAAAGATTTCTTTCTTTGTCCAGTCACGGGTGATCACGAGTCTTGAAGAAACCAATCAGGAACTCCTAGTAAATACGGGAGGAAGAAGAAGTTGCAAAGCTCAGGATCATCTGAAATCTGCATACTCGGACCTGTTAGTATTGCTATGGCATTCATGACAATGGGAGGGGTCATTTTCTCTGTTCTTACATACAATATTCTTAAGCGGTGTAGTTGCTGAATAAATCATTTGGATTAGATAGCTAAGATAGTATCTGAATAAATCATTT
The DNA here is from genome assembly GCA_035584095.1 of Annona squamosa. Taxonomy (NCBI): domain Eukaryota; kingdom Viridiplantae; phylum Streptophyta; class Magnoliopsida; order Magnoliales; family Annonaceae; genus Annona; species Annona squamosa. Next base: position 10,818,337 of record JAXCLR010000081.1, read on the forward strand.
GGGTTGGATAGCTACTATCTTACACTTCAAAGAATATTCAGGTATATTACTTTCGCTTTTATTGAAATTGTGATATGGACTATCATCTGCGATTGACAAAATACTTGGAGCTTTGAAATCTTTCAAAGTGTGATGTTTTTCATCCGAGTTTTCTTATGGAGATGCATCTTCTATGTTATTTTGTTGGAATTTCCATGACTTATTGGATGATAATGATGAGGGTGTAATTCATTGCGTGACCGTGTTTTACTCGGCTTCATTAGTCAAGTGTTTATATTAGCATTTGGAAAATGACAACTAGTGGTACTAAAACGATTTTGAAGGGACCGTACCTCTTTTGAAATATTTTTCAGAATTTCACACATGTTGCAGGCATTTTTGAACATTAAAACTTGAGACCTTGATGGAAAAGCATGCCAATAGAATCGGAGAAATAAAGCCTGTACAGCTTTCATCTCGAGGGAAAGGCTCCAATCACATTCAAAATCTGCCGGTAGTTCATCTATTTATGTTATTAAATTTGTTAAAGTGTAAAAGATATTTTCATTTATAAATCGAGATCATTAAATTTTTTCACGTTAATATAATTAATTTTATTGTATTTATTATGATTTAGATACTTTTTCAAGCTTTGTTCAACATATCACGTATTTTTTTTTTTTTTTGCAATTCCAAAACTGATTAGAAATGCAACCAAATTTTTAGTTGCAATTAATGAAAATAATTGGTAAACTGATGCTGTAAAAATGTGATGGAACGGGCTGGATTGACTGGTAACTTGGCTAGTCGATCCACCTCTATTTTCAAGGTGCCCAATTAAGCCCTTTAAAACTAATTTAACTGGCTAGTTCTATAGCTTACAGAACGTATGGTTTAACCAATCCGAGAGTTCCGATATCTCTCTTAAGAAAAACCGAAGTCCTAAACAAGGAAACATCTTCTTCTATGATTCGTTCGTCCTTTTTTCGTCTCAGTGCAAATGCGTTAATGTCTCGCCTTCTTATCATCTTCGTCCCTTACTTTCTCCTCATCGTCTTTGGAAATCTTTGCTGCATTGAGTCTAGAGAAGCGGTAATGTTCCTCATTGTCCCTGATTTAACAATGATATTTTACGTTACGGGGTTTAAAAAAATTAAAACGGCACTAAGCTAATTTGTGGGTAGTTGCAGGATAACACAATTCATTATTATTTTACATTTTTCGATGAAATATTATTTTACATTTTTAATATAAAAATTTGACTATTTTATCCTTGTTTTCTTTACTTCTAGCTAGCAATTATTTCCATCACATTAAATTATTCTTTCGCTATTTAAAAATTTGTCCCTATATTTTTCCCCTCACTTTTTTTTAATGACCGGAATGACACTTGTTTCTTGCGAAGAAATAAAGCAAAGAGCTTTTGTAATAAGATTCGAATTCATATGGAAAGTCAAAAGTTTTTTATTAGTATTTATACATTGCGATAATTTGATATTACATCAAGCATATTGTCACTACCCTCACACCATGAAGGGAAATTTCTTATATGCACTCCCATACTAGGAAATCTTTTTTTAAAAAAAACCCCATTCCATAGGAAATTATAAAACCTTACTCAAGGGGGATATCTTTTGTAAAAACTCCTCCCACCATGGAGGAGAATCAAACGTAGTAGGCCGATTATTAGCCCTCCAGGTTACAACTCACGGCAACAGCTCTGTGGCTTTAAAGTCAACAATTAGTTGAAGAGTTAATGTCCAGCTCAGTTGTATACATGTTAACAAGTGTAAAAGAATGCAACTAGGGGTTCACCTTGACGGTACTGTCAGTACCCTGTTTCAGTGTGGGCTTGCATTTGACTCCCAACAGCTACATGCAGTGTCCGGGTATTTTATTTCCTTCCCGTATTTGGTAGGAGTTCAATAGATGAGAGAAAAGTTGGAAGAATTCTCGATGCTTAATATGTAATACAAATTGAGATGATTATAAAATATATACATAAAAAAATTAAAAGAATGAAATTTTCTTTAATTAATAATTCTTTAATTATTTTTTATTTCAATTATTCTTTTACTTTATCTTTAAAAGGGATGCAATTCAGTAGAAATCTTTTTCACTTACCTCAAATGTGTAAAGGCTTGATTTACGTCTGCCTAACTGATTTTATTAAATCTAAACCACTCAACTTATTTAGTGTCTCACTTTTACTTAAGAAATAAAGAAATTATTACAAGAAATAATCATAATTTGATGCATTATAAAATTGAAATAATTTACGGTATATATAATGCCGTTTGAACTTTGCCAACCAATAGCTGGCTCGCGAGTTGGGTTCGAATCCCAAGAGGTGGGGTTTTTGTTATATATATATATATATTCAGAAATATTCAATTGGAGTAACATTGTACCGAAATTTCTGGTGGAGCGTTGCTGAAATGAGCCTTATATGATCATCAAATCATAATCTACTCTACATATTGTATTTAAAATAATATATTATATTACCATACCAATTTTCATCCTAATCAGATATGTATATGAGCCATTCTGAAAATTGTACAAATTCAACGTAATAAAATAGTTTGATGTAAATAACAATTTTAAAGTAGTTTTTTCAACATGTAAACCATTTGCTATAAAATGTATATATGAATAAATAATTATATAGATTTTTATTGCATTCTAATATATATAAAGCTTATTTTTGATCAAATGTATCATTGTTCCGATGCAGTTGTGCTGCATCGGAACAATTCCCTATATATATATATATATGCATAAG
>JAXCLR010000081.1:10827028-10849336 GCA_035584095.1 Annona squamosa
TTATATATAATATATATATATATATATATATATATATATATATATAAGGAATGATTCTGTTAGCCTGGACTAAGTAAATGACTCACTTAGCCCACCTCAAGAAATCCATTTTAAACACTTTTTTTTTTAATTTTTCTTCGAACACTTGTTTATATAAGTGTATTTAACATATAAACTAAGTTTTACTTTTTTTTTTGATATTTTTAAACATCTGCGTGTATATATGTGTATAAAATACCCTTATGTTTAAAATTTTCAAAAAAAATATACATATCCAAAAATGGTGAAACTTAGTTTATATATTAAATATACTTAGATAAATAATTGTATGAAGAAAAAAGCAAAAAAGAAAAGTGTTTTAAGTGGGTTTTTTGAGGTAGGCTAAGTAAGACATTTGCTTAGCCCGGGTTAACAGGATTACTTATTTTCTCTGTGTGTGTGTGTGTGTGTGTGTGTGTGTGTTTGTCTGTGTATTTTGACATGGATATTCCCGGTTATTTGATTTGATATGCTTTTAAATGGTTCAATATGCAGGTTTCACCTTCATTTGTGAGGGGTACTTATGGGAGTTTTATTCAGATTTCCACTTGTTTGGGATTGATTGGTGCTTTGTTTGTTGGAATTCCTGCAAAAGAAGTACTGGGTTGGTAAGAATCTCTATCATCATCACCATCATCTTCGTTATTATATACTTGAACCTGTTATTGATAGTTGACTCTTAGTTGTGTGAGGATTTTGTGATGATACTTCCTTTTTGTTGACTATTGATTGAGCAGGTGGCGTATCTGTTTTTGGGTTTCTGCTATCCCTGCTGCAATACTTGCTATTGGCATGGAATTCTGTGCAGAGAGTCCATTGTGGCTTTACAAGGTCCTTCTTTTGTAATACGATATATTTTATTGTTGATGGTAAATGAATGTCTATTTCGCTTCGTGTGAAACATTGCATTATACAGGAAGTCCAATGTTGGTCTTTACCTTACCCAAAATGTTATTTATGTTCATTATTTTCTAACATAGTAATATCTAAATATGAGCTGCATTTGCTTGTGACTTTATGTTTTTGCTGTGCAGTGAAATGATGGATGTTTCTTGTCTTCAATTATATTTTTGTGATTAATGATTGAAATTTTCACAGAAAGGACGCTACAGCGAGGTTGAAGCTCAGTTTGAGAGGCTCTGGGGAGTATCACATGTTAAATATGCAATTGCTGAATTGTCACGAACAGATAGAGGAGAAGACATTGAAAGTGCAAAATTTTCTGAGTTGTTTAATGGCCGTCATTTCAGAGGTACCAATCCTGAAAGCATATGTACCATCACTTATAAACATTTGGGCCTTTTATCTAGATTGATTTTCCATTGGATTTTACTTTGAATTTTGCAGTTGTCTTCACTGGGTCAATGCTCTATGCTTTCCAGCAATTATCTGGCATAAATGCTGTGTTCTATTTCTCTTCAGCTGTCTTCAACAGTGTTGGTGTACCCTCAGATGTAGCAAATGCTTGTGTAGGCTTGTCGAATTTTGCAGGTATGCAAATAAATTTTGTAGGAAGTTATTTTAAGGATCCTAAATTGTGGTCCATTGCCAAATTTTTAAGACAGTTTGCAAATAGGCCATGTTCCCTACATTTCCCCACTTGAAATTTGCTAAGCTCAGTTGAATTCAATTGATTAATCCATTAAATTTTAAAACTGGAAGAAAGGAGAAGATTTTTACCAGGCATTTTTCAGGATCAATGATTGCAATGATTTTGATGGATAAACTAGGCAGGAAGGTGCTTCTTCTGGGGAGCTTCCTTGGCATGGTAATTTTTTTTTGTCAAAAAAATTTCTTTGTGATTTTTGATTGTGACTTATGAAGTAGTTGAACATCACAGTTTGCCCTGAATTCTGATCTCTGCTATTCGAATATTTCCATCTTTTGTTTAACAAGTTCAGGGATTAGCTATGTATCTCCAAGCACTGGCAGCAAGTGTTCCTTCTCAAGGCACTGTTTATCTCTCTGTTGGTGGAATGTTACTGTAAGTGATAAAGGTTTTACCAACTTAATGATCTTGAACATGACCTGATAACTGCACTGGACCTTTAAGATATTTTGAAATCTACACAAGTGGGAAATGTTTTGTAATTGAGGGGAAGGAAAACAAAAGATTAACTAGAATTTGAGGAATGACAGGTACAAGGTGGCTGGAATAAAAAGGGTCTGAGTTACTGACCTTAATTCTGAATGTTAATTTGGGTCCTTGCATCTCTCTTCTATTTATAGTCCTCTTCCTCTTCTATTTGTAGTGAAGAAGAGGAAAGTGGGCATGAACCCTAATTTGGGTCCTGGCATCTCTTGTGTATTTATAGTTTACCTTTGTCCCCTGTTATCCGCGTCCTTCTATATAGTTGCTTGGACCTTTGTGAACCTTAATTTGGGTTGTCTTTTCTCCTCACTCTCCTCTATTATAGTCAGATTTATCCTTTGTCTCCTTACATCTCTCCTCTATTTCTTGTCACCTTTGTCCTTTGTGTTGATTGAAGGACCGGCCTTGTTAACGTATAAATTCGTTAAGGGACACTGTGGTTATAGGCAGGAAATTCCTTTGACTGTGTAGTCTGCATTTTGTGGACTCATGCACTTGTTCTTGCCATAAAATTGCTCTCACAATTCAAGGATGATACTTCTCCATTATAATTTGCATTGGGAACTGTTCATTCTCTTATCTCTACGCTCAATTCAATGGTAACTCACAAAATGTAATTTTATATGTCCCTTTTCGCATGCTGTAACTTGTAGGAAATTGATATCTATTTGATAGAATCTCAGAATGTGTTCTTAGCGTGACTAAGACAACATCACAGTAATTTCGATGATTGTTTGCCAAACAAAAGGAGTCTTGAACCCTTGGTAGTCATGGGTTGATCAATGAGCAGCACAGCCTCAGCTGATCAATCAGCAAACCTTGGAAATGGTCATTTTGGATTTGAAAAGTTTTGTGACTCTGCCATCTTTTATAGAATGTACATTGCATAATCACTATGTCATATACTGTTAAGTTTGAAATTTTACTCTTATTTTGAACAACAACTACTCATTTCAAATGAGATTGCCCTTATGTTGATTATGGTGTTGAAATCCTTTTGGTAAAATAGTGAGTGTTCATTCCCTAAGTTGATTGCTAATTCCCCTCAACTCTAACCTTAACCTTAGCTTTATTTGTAAACCTAAACACTAACCCTATTTTTGAAATTCAGGCTAGAGTTGAGTTTCGGGTTGAAATTATTCTATCAATATATATATTTTTTCTATTTTATACTTATTTAACTTTAAATCCAACAAAAAATAAAAAATGATAATTTTCTATTTTAAAGCAAAAAAAAAAAAAAATATTCAAGAGTGCTTAAAAGTATAAAGAAGAAAACCTCATTTAAATATTCTTCCTTATATTAAGTAGCCTAGTAGCTTGTTTTTGGAGAATGAAGAAGTACATTCTTTCCTTATATGCAATTTAATATTAATATCACAACTATATACATAAACATCTATATCCAATCATAAGAAAAACCTTATAATATCAATCGTAATAAAAAAAATTATCTAACAAATACAATATTAAGTCAAATAAGATTACAACAAATTTATTCCAAGTAGAACAAATATCTAAACACTAGTGTCAAGTTCAAACAACCAAATTACAATATCAGCATAGGTTTTGAAGTTACAACGCCAAATAAAATATCCTAAGTTCTAGATATAGTTTTCATTTCATTTTATTTTTTTTGTCTTGAAACTACCATTAACACGAAGCCAAACTCTTTTTTCCTAGAAGAAAATGTAAAAATATTATATTATAGTATATAATTGAACTTAATGAGGAATAATGCTTATGAATAGGATATCAAATAAATATAATATATATGAGGGGAATGAGACTGAAATTTATATGGGGTAGAAAATAAATATATAATTCGGGTACAATAACGGGCAGTTTCAACACTCCTTCAATTCAAACCTTCAACACTCCTTCAATTCGGGTTCGGTAGGCCAGGTTTGGGGTCGAGCTCAGATCAGGTTGCACCCCTAGCTGTAATCAACTTAATGTGCTATTATGTGTCATTTCATGTGCTTACTGCAAATAGCTAAACTTCTTTTTATGCAGGTTTGTCTTAATGTTTGCCCTGGGTGCTGGCCCAGTTCCTGGTCTACTGCTACCTGAAATTTTACCTAATCGAATTCGTGCAAAGGCTATTGCAATCTGCTTGTGCGTGCATTGGGTAAATTTCTTTTTTCATCTGCTTATATTTGTGAAGGAATAGTGAAAAGATATATTACCTTATGTTTTTAAGTAACATATGGGTTTTTGGAATCAGAATTGGGCATTAGAGTAATGTTTGGACTTCAGATTCCAGCGTTTGATTGTACAGTCAGATAAACTTCCTCATTTTAAGGTGCTCAGTGTTTCAATTGTTAACTCGTGGGGATTGATCAAGTGCTTGGTCGATTGTAAGGAAAATGAGTTAATTTGCGGAATGAGTTAACTTGCATTTCAGGTTTATCTACCTTTGAACATGGACTTTACTTAGCAACAGGGAAAACTACAACAGTAGGAATTCTAATCCATGTAATTTTGGAATATTACCAGTAGGTAATAAGGTGAAGAAAGTTGAGTCATATGCTTTGGACGCCAGAATGTACTTAGGTTTCGTTTGGCGTTTGGCTGGGCAGATTACTTACCAGCCAGTCAGTCGTGCAGTACTTTCTTGGAGCAGCAGTTTCAGTTTGCTTCCTCCAATTCTATTTTTCATTTAAGATTCCATGCCCAGTGCTTGTTTATCCAAACAACAATTTAAAAAGTACTTAAAAACATTACTTTCGAGCCACAGAACATGGGGCCAAATGAAGCATTAGTAGGAGCAGGGACTCTAAGAGAGCAGGAGGGGTGACAAGGATCTTTGTTAACAATAAGATAATTGAAAACACAAAAATTTATGTGGAAATGATTCATGACCGTGTGGAGTAGTCTCACAATTTTGACTGCCGATGTAGAGTGCAGGGGTGAGGCATGAATGATGATGATAAACAATATAAAATTCCTAATGATTGTAGCCAGCAACTGTAAAAAATGTAGTGTTCTGACATACAAATATGTCGAAAACTCATAATGCTGGGATTGTCTGGTTTGCTGGCTTCTGTTCCTTGCCCATGAAGGCAGACATTGATGATCTGGATTTGTGCACATGCATATGCCATGTTGACAGCTGAAAAATCAACGTGTCATTCCCAAAACAGATTATGTCTCTATTTTAATGAGAATTTTGTTATTATTATTATTATTTTTTGTTGTATATGGGTCATAGTTGAGCTGTTCCACCATTTTACTCTCCTCTTGTTTCTGAAAAATGAGAAGTTTTCTCATCTAAATTTGATGGTGGTGGTGGTGGTTGTTTCTTTGCTGTTAACTTGTACTTGCTCTGCTAATGGATTTCAGGTAGTGAATTTCTTTGTTGGCTTGTTGTTCCTGCACTTGCTTGAGCAGCTTGGGCCACAGAAATTGTACTCCATGTTTGGTGCATTTTGCCTTTTGGCAGTAATTTTTGTCAAAAGAAATGTGATCGAAACCAAAGGGAAGTCACTCCAGGAAATTGAAATCGAGCTTCTAACATCACAGTAGAGGTAGCTGTCCATTCTTATCTATCTGCTATCATTTCGTTCTCAGACATTGTCCTCCTGCATGAGGGGATTCTTTTTTTTTTTTTTTTTCGTGAAGTTTTTTCAACATCTGGGTTGGTAGTATGTTGTCTTTTCTGGACAGTCAGTTGACATAAGTAGCAAACTAAGGCTTGTGTTTATGTATTTCTTAAAGGGCTGCGAATTCGATACCTGCCAATTTTTCAGTATCTATTTCTGCATTGGACATGATTGTCAAGAAATTCATCTCAAGAGAGATTTTTCATTATTCATTTGTGATTATAGTATTATACCAAAAACTGCAAATCTGAGGTTACCTGTTATTTTTTGTGTTGAATGCAAGGGGTATTCAGCCTTTCGTGTTGCATGGTGGACTCAAACAAATTCATTAAAACATGTCAATACATGGTCTAATATACTAATTTGTTCAGTTCATCTCCAAGATGCACCAAATCCCACTGGAATTGAATGTCAAACAGCATGAAACAACGAAAAAGAATCAAATTTGAGGAATTCGGTTCAGTAGCAGATTACTGCATGACTCAAAACGAACCTGGCAATTTCATAGCTAATTAGGCTGAAATGCGCAGGTATTTCCATGTTTTGAACTTTTTGTGGGAGGTGGTTTGAACCTCATAGTACTGTCATACGCATTGGTTTTTTTTTCCCCCCTGGTTCAGTTGGAACTGAATTGCGTGCTTCATTCTTGGAATGAATATGATGCTTTTGTTATGTCGCATTTTATTTTTGAACAGCTTCAGTTGGATGTTAACTAATCCCTGGGCCACCTCTGGTGCCACTGATCAATGACGTTGACAACTTAAATACAAAGATTCTCCGAGGCAGGGACTGCGATTGTACCTTTCCTGTAATTGCTACCAGGCCTTTCTGGGGAGCAGTTTATGTAATTCTTTTGGTTATGGACTTGAGAAATAATGGAGAAAACCATTCATTTTAACAGATATGGTGTCACATGTCATTCGATTGGAAATATATAGTCCGTTGAAGAACTCATGCCCAGCCTGCTAGCCCATTGGCAGGCAGGCTTGCCATTCTCTGGATGAAAGACCATGCTGGCCATTTTGGTCATCAGAAAAATAGGATTAAGCCAAGCTGATCGTACAGTGAGACTGATCTTGATTGATTGGTAAAACATGCATGCAAAAGTCGAATATTTATGGGCACAAAAAAGTTTTTGAAATTCAGCACTCTTCATGCATTCATTCTTCGTAGGATATTAATTACTTACCTTCATCATTTTACTTTCCGATGTTGTTATATATTTTAAATCTTTATATTCTTTTTTTAATCTAAAAAACTCGCCCATTTTATGTTTATTCACTTCATTTTATTTATCTTTCTAAAATTTTATTTATCTTTCGGGTTTTCACTTCATTTCCTGATTTTCAAGGTGATAGATAGTCACATGGTCAAATTCTTCTCCGTTCCTTCCTGCATTTCATTTTTTAATCATCTTAACCAGAGAACTAAAAGAGTTGAAAACATGGGTGCAATTATATATTTGCAGCAAATGCAGAGGACGGGTTTCACACTACGGTCGCTGGCACGAGCTGCTGCTGCTCACGTGCCTTATCTAAGTCTCTCAGGTGCAGCCTGCTTGTCGCTATTCTTTTTGGAAGCTATCGAATCTCGATTCCCACCAATTCGACGACAGATAATTTATACGTGTTCTCCTACGTGCTGATAATTTTATCTTTGGAAAATAGTTACAGTACAGCGGGCTATAAATGAGTCCTACATTGATTATAAAATTAAAATGCGACTCACATATTTTATTTAGGATCATTTATTTTACGAGCAAATTAAGTTTCATTCAAATCAGATATTTGTAAGAAGATTTGTATGACTTCATCTGAAAATAGAGTAAAATCAATATATAAAATAATTTAAGTTAAATATTAATTCTAAAGCTGTATTTTCAACATCTGAATTATTTAAAATATCATTCTTATATAGATAAATTGTTATTAAAGTATTATTACATTTTAATTGAGAAATGATCCTGTTAGCTTGGGTTAAGCATCTCGCTTAGTCCACTTCAGAAAACTCATTTACAGCAAATTTTTTTATTTTTTTCTTCATACACTTTTTTTGGTTATTGGAGAAGTGCTAAATGAGACATTTGTTTAAGCCGAGCTAACATGATCGCTTTTCTATTTACTATATCAGTAAATAGAAAAATAATTTTGTTAGTCCAGGCTAAGCAAATGTCTGGCTTATCACACCTCGAGAAAGCTATTTATAATTTTTTTGTACTTTTTTATATACTTGTTTATTTAAGTATATTTAACATATAAATTAAGATTTATTATTTTTGGATATGTATATATATTTTTTTGAGATTTTCAAATATTTATATGTACATATGCATTTAAAATATTACTATTTTTAAAAATCTTAAAAAATATATACACATATCAAAAAATAGTAAAACTTAATTTATATGTTAAATATATTTAGATAAATAAGCTTATGAAGAAAAAACCAAAAGAAGTTATTATTGAATTTTTTAAGGTGGGCTAAGTGGGACACTTGCTTAGGTCAGGTTAGCAGGACTTCCTCTAGTTAAGAGGGAAAATTGCACCATAGACCCTCTAACTATGCGTATTGGCATTTTGGACCCCGACGTTTGCATATTAGCATTTTAGACCCCCAAAAGTTTTGACCTTTGCATTTTACCCCCCCCCCCCTCACAACGTCAAAAAATCAGCGTCTGATCGTCCAAAATGACGAGAATACTCATGACAGAAAAAGCAGAGGTCACGACACAAGGCAATTTCTTATATGGATCATTTCCAAAATAGCAGGTTTGTGGAATCTGTGCTTGATGTTTACTGGGAACTTCCACCGGTGGCCGGACCATCCCTCACTCATCAAACAAGATACGATCCTGCTCGTGTGCCTGGCGTCGGTGAAAACTAGGCCTGATTTGCACGAGTATCTCTTACTGGGATTGCAGTGCCTATCTTTATAACAGATGCACTGCCCTTTCATTGCGCACCCATCTTCCCTGCCAGTGGCTTTCCTCAGTAACACTTCGTGGGACCAATCGCTGGCGAAGATGCCTTGTGGGTCTAGTTGCTTCTTGGCTGCCATGAACTTGCTAAAATTGGGGTATTGCTGCTGTACTCCGACGAAAGTAGCATCTCGATTCTTGCCCCAGTGAGGTTTGGCCTCGTGCTTGAAGAAAGCCATCTACTCTAGCTCTTCCTAGACATCCTGGTTGAGCCTGGGCATCAACGGCTCGTCTACACGGTAGTAATTGAAATCCACCACCATAGAATCCTCCGATTGTCCAAGATAAGCTGCAGAAGCCCTTATAAAACGTATCAACAACCCGTTGTAGACATCCACCCTATAGAAATTATCTGGATGCAGATCCCTCAGCTTCTTAACATCCACGACGAAGTCTCTAAATTTAGGAGCGGTGAAAATGGTTGTGGTCTCGTAAAAGCGGAGCCGTTTGTATCTGGGTTCCCAAGCGCAAGAGCTAGAAATGTCAGCCGCTGAGGAATGCTGACATGAGCCGGAGGTCTGCATTTGACCTTGGCGGCCAACGACAGGGGTAGCCCGTGACTATAAAGTCGTTCTTCAGGCCATTAGCAATCAACTTCTTGTATGCCAACGTGGAATCCACCATGACGCATTTTCCTTTGACGTTTCTCGCTAACTCGAATCCCTTCTGTGCATCATATATAGGATTCTGAAATGAGAATCAATGAATAATGGATCCGGAAAACAAAAAAAGGGGGTTTGTGAACAACCAAACGTGTGACACCTGTAGTTCTGACCCTAGAAAAGATTGAGATGGGCGTAGACTGGAAACAGATGAAGTCATTCTTCCCATCCCCAGAGGTGTTTGAAGGAACACGATCATCATGCCTGTAAACAGCTTGATGCCGTGATGGGTACCAAGTTATATCTGTAAATTCATGGCTCTGAGCATGACCCACGAACGCACCTTCCAACCCAACGTCGTTTTTGAATGAATAGGCGATGCTTCTTTTGAATCCAGACTCTAATGACAGCGTTATCTGCAGTCGTCATCAGTTCAATTCAGTTTCTCGCATCAGTAGATACATCAAACTCAGAGCATTGGAAAGCAGAAGAATTTACCTTTGAGATGACACCCAACAGGCCCAGCGAGACTCTTGCTGAATTGAACAGCGGATCACAAGGGCCAAGTCGCATGATCTTGGCGTATCCCTCGGACACCCCAATAGGAACAACAAGGCTTATCCCAACAACATGATCATGAACAGAGCCTCCTTTACCCCATCACGAGCTGCCATAAGATCCTAACAATTCCTCAAATGCTCATGCCTTCTTAGTAAGGAGCAGGCACCAGGCTCAGCCTCGCCTCTTCCACCTTATTAATGAAATCCCGAAGACCCACTCTTGAATCCACCGTCACCATCTGCTCTGCGACATTCACTTGGATGTTTGTATTGTACTTGACCGTGCTGATCACCATCGCACTACTGCTTAATGCTTCGGTTGCAGACGGGCACGTCAGTTTTGGGATGTTGTGGCCGAAGTCGCTCACTATCTTTACCTTCAGTTTTCTCTAGGTGGCCGGTCTGGTGTCGTGGCCTTTGTTTTTTTTGCCATGTGTATTCTCGTCATTTCAGACGGCTAGATGCTGATTTTTTGACATCATGAGGGCGTAGGAAGTAAAATGCAAAGGTCGAAACTTTTGGGAGTCTAAAATGCTAATACGCAAATATTGGGGTCCAAAATGCAAATACGCATAGTTAGAGGGTCTATGGCGCAATTTTTCCTTAGTTAAGAGGATATATGCAAATATTTGTTACAATTTACATATAATCTTATACATTTTTAAGTAAAGGTGACTCCTCCAAGACTGATAGTAATTACTTTTGGTACTGTAGTAAAATCAACGATGCTAAATCATAAGATCATTGAAATTGTAATCTTATGATTGATATGGGCCCCATTTAGAGCCAGCAACAGCTTCGCATTTCCCTTTCTATAAAATCGAATTCATTCATTTGCTATAATTTTTGAAATTTTTGTTATGTTTACTTGGATAAAAATAATAATAAGATTTTAATTAATAAATACGAGTGTATATCTAGCTCTTAAACGAGATGAATTATTAAGTTTGATTATTATTAATGAATTATATTTATCATTACATTTAATAGGTCTTCGATTAAATAACTTTTACTGAACTTCAGATGAAATTCTTTTCTTGCGCGCGTAATCTATTTTAGAATTAAATCACTATTTTTTGAAAGAATGGAATTAATTAGTACTTCCATCATCATCCTCATGTATAAAAAGCTAACAAGTCAAAAATGATCACGATGTTTGTCGGCCATCATTTCGTTTTTTTCCTAATAACGTAAATATCTTTTCTGTTCTTTTGTTGTATTGATGATTTTAAACAAGGGACTTAATATTGCAGAGTATACCAATTTTCGGATGGTTCATGGGATCAACCCTTTATAAATTTTGTATTGTTTGTTGATTTTCAATCATTCGGTGGAGTTGAGTAATAAATAGCATCGGTTGGGACTTGGGAGGCGCCGATTCTATGCGGTTTTAAAAAAATCAGTGGCATAAATGTCAATGGTTTTTAAAAATTCAAAAAAAAATTTAAAAATCTTCAAAAATTGTAAAAATTGATAAACATGTTAAATACACCTAGATTAACATTTGTATAAAAAGAGTTTCAAAAATGCATATAAAAAAATTATGGTTTTGCAATAAGGTGCATTAAAATTTCAATGCACCATGTTGCATTCAAACAAGTTCCTTTTAGGTTGGATTGAATTAAAAAGCTAGTATTTTGAAGTTAAGTTCAAGTTATACTCTTCATGCATTATTAATTAATAGATGACTCTTACTCTTCCCAAATAAATAAATAAATAATGGATTACTCGTCAATAAATTTTCCTAACATGCCAATGAAAGTTTAAAAGATATCAAGGAAACTGACAAAATTAACAAGATGAACTAAGATCTAAGTGATGGACTTGGGAAATTCTCTGATGCTAAATTTGAACCAAAGTCATGACAGCCCATGCAGCATATTCATTGACATAATGTACAGTAGTTCGTATGAACAATACATGCATATACTGTTGTAGAAGTTGGAATATTGGGATGGCCACCACTTAATAGCAAACACATTTCATTACTGTCTCACTAATTTTAATGAAAATTAGTAATAACAACCAACGAAAATACTAAACCAATTAATGATGTGGGCATTAGGTGTTGGGGGGGGAGGGAATGTTAGAATGTAAGGAGAATTTAAAAAAAAAATTTTTCAGGTCATCATTAGAGCTTTTTATTTTTGGCTATAGTTATTACATACCCACCTCGTATGAATAATTAATTAATAGGCTTCATCACGTGCATCCCGCCACAAAATAGGTATTTTATTTTTTTATAAAAATGTGCAGGTCTCACCTATAATTTATCTTCTAGTCAAATTTGGGAAATTTAAAATTTATTTGATATTTTATTTTAATTTTTGAAGATGTGGTTTGGGAAGTGGACATATGCGCTTGTATTGACTCTTCAAACGCCTTTTACAAAATAAAAAAATACCAAATAAATTTTAAAAATGATCAAATTTTTAGGGGCGCAAGTCGGTTCGGGTATCTCTGGGTCGACCCGCTGGGTACCCAAAATTGGATAGGTTCGGTTACACTAAACCTACCCGTAAGGTCGGTTCGGTTCTTTAAGCAAACTACACGTTCAATTTCGAGTAGAGGTCGAGGTCGGTTACGGTTATGGGTACCCAAAATCGGGTCGGTTCATTTGTTACAATATATATAATATATATCTTAAGTTACTTTTCCCCACCCGACCACGACCAACCCTATCCCCATTCGCATTCGCCCGGTCCTCATTTCGGCATTACCTTTCTCCCTTACGGCAGCGGCGCCAGCGGAAATCGTGGCAGCGGGCGGCAGGAGATCAGGCAGCGGCGCCGACACAGCTCCCCTCCACGGCTCGGTGATCTCTCTCTTTCTCTCTCTCTCTCTCTCTCTCTAAAGCGGCTTTACCTGGAAGGGAATTTCCTTAACGGGAGCGTGCCGAGCGAGTTTCTGGTTGGCGGCTAGGAGATCCATGTTAATGGTTGAGAAGGCTAGGTTGCCGAGGCAGGGGTCGAGGGCGACGGGGACTTGGCACGATGCCATGTACCACTCCTCGATTGCTTCTCGTGTGGTGTTGCTGGATCAGCTTTGACGTCAGATGGTGGAGATGAAGCGATCAATCATCTGTGGGCCTTGTAAATAGGTGTATTGTATATGTCGAAAAAGGTGTTTGATTCTGGGTTGGAGCTGTGGTTATGTCTATCTGTGATGGATGGAATAAAACTGTGTACTTTTTGTTGATGCAATCAATGTAGTAAGGCGATACTGTCAGAAAACAATTCCTGTGTTCTGTGAATCTGATCTGCAGTCGTGGACCATGGACAGGCTTGAAAGATTCATTTTCATGCTAGATGCCATATTGACTTTTCCGTCGACCATCTGAGCTTCATCTGCTAGGATGCTTATTGTTTCCATGGGATTCATTTCCTAGACTGTTGATTTCTCTTTCTTTTTCCATTGGCCTTTTTTTCTCATTGATTATACAGTGAATCTCGTTTTTATTTTTCTACTAAGGAGGGGCTTTTGTAAAGCTAAGGATTAGAACTAAAAGTACTAATTTGTAAATCAGATCAAGGTTTAAGCAACTGACAAATAACCTTCTCTACAAGAACCGATTTGGAACCGAACTGGAACCGACCCGCACTTGAAAAAGTTGGGTAGGGTAGACTCCGGACCGATCCGGTCTAGAATTAGGTAGGATAGTAAGGGTAGGTTCCCCGGGTACCCGAACTGACTTGCACCCCTACAAATTTCACGTTAGGATTATAAAAGTAAGGCTTATAAAATAAAATATATTTTCTGGTTGGCCACCTGAATGTGAAGCCTTCTGGTTCTCTTATGAGGATTGTAGTATTATGGAGCGTACTAAGGATAAAATGTGATAACGAGTTTGGATGAGAAAGATTGTTGTATACTGAAAAAAAAAATTCATATTAAAAATAATGAATTATAAATGGAAAAAGTAAACAGGTTATGCAATGAGAAATGAGAATTAAAAAAAAAAAAAACCTTCATGTACTGGGGAACAGGCCCAGTGAAAATGATTTTTAGCAACCATTCAAGTGTATAGGATTTCATCCAAACAAAGAATAGGAAAGTCTCGCCCCAAATATTCTCTCCAAACTGCTTTGAAGATTAACACATGCTCGCTTGCTTGATCATCAATTGACTTAAGGGTGTTTGACCATCCAGTTTGATTCGGCATACCTCGCGGTTAACATCTGTGTCTTACCACGTGTGTGTTACTCATGTGTGCATAGTCGTGCCCCACAGTTGGGTGATCATGGGTTCGAACGGTGGCAAATGCAAAATGGGATGGTGGCAGCGTCTTCTTGCAATGCATGGAGTGCTAACCGACAGATTTTGTAGAAAAATAGGAAGAGTAAAAAAAAAAAAAAAAAGATATATTATTAGATAATTGGCAGAATAGTGTAGAAACATTGTAAGAATGTCACGAGGTTTGATTGTAATACACATTAAGATGATTATAAAATTATCAAAAAAAAAAAAAATCTGTCGCTTGAGTTGATGATCAGGAATGCTCCGACTCAAAACTGCTCGATTAATTGGACTAGTTCTTGACCATGTGCAAACGTTAGGGGAAAGAAATTATGAGTTGCTGCACAGCATCTGGAGATGAGGATTTGGTGTCTCTTTTTTATAAGCGAATTTACTCAGTAGCTAGGTTGACTACGTGCAATTGTTCTTTCATTTCATTTCTCTCTGTCCGGAATCATCGAATATAGATTGCTGGGTCTTTTCATTTCTTATGGGCCATCATATATGCCTTAACTGGTCCAAATTGATTAGTGTATTTGGTACTCATCAGAGGCACAGTCAATGCTGGCTGATAGAGCTGGTCGATCGTTCGGATTGAACTGCATCTTAGATTGACACAGTACAACGGATCTTCTTTTCAACAACAAAATTTGCTGCATTCTTCATTACCATTTCTCTGTTGCTTTAGGCAACGAAATTGCAGCAATTTTATTGCTAAGCAGATACGCACCCAACAAAATCAACGAAATCTGCTATAATTTTCGTTACGATTACTCTTATCCCTTTAGGCGACGAAATTGAATCAACTCTGTTGCGTAGCAGATAAGCAAGAAAGCGGGGCAGATGAAATTAGCAACAAGTCTAATTTTGTTGCTGAAACTTTTTATTTTTGTTTTAAAAATACAAATTAAAGTTAGCCAGTCTTAACTTAATTCTAATGCATGAAAACCCCGTTCACGTGGGTAGGAGTAGGACACGCTCCCTACGCGACGTTCTTGCGCCTTGTGAAAAGCACCGAAAATATTAAGCGGACACGACCATGACTGTGCCAAACCCAGTATTTCAATCGGCAGTTATTACTTTTGGATAAGTACTCTTAGCGTCTGTTTAGCTTCGGTTAATTTGGGTAAAAAGCGCTGAAATCGTCTGCTTTTTTGGATATATTTGGCCGAGTTTATCGATTTTGCTGAGCTATTTGCATTAAAAGCTCCCCCAAAAGTGTGAAAACACAAAAAACTACGAAATAACTTTCTTTTTTCTTTTCTTCTTCTTAATGGGCATAGTACGTTAATTCTACCGCTTGGCCAAATAAGTCCTCAGACAGGGGAGCCAATCGAAGCCTGGTTAGGAAACAGCTTAAGCTTTTCAAATCGATCTTAAAAATATATCCCTTCCCTTTATTACTACCCGTCTGGTGGGGACAACCGCAACTAAAGTACATCCAGTAATTAAGGGGGTCGGGCTGTGCATGTTGATTGGGTGGAACAGTTAGCTTCTTAATTCCATTTCTCATAACTGGATAGGAGCAGTTCGTTAATGGCATTGCCAGCTGCTAATCTTTTGTGTAATTACTACTTAATACAGCTCGACGAGTACTCGTCTCTAGCCGGGAGCACGCAGCTCGATCGTTCTGGTCCCAGTTTCAATGCGGGTGAATCTTGTAAGATGCATGAGACAGATTTGGGCTAGCTGGCTAGCTACTTGCTATACCTCACCCACATCTGTTGACAGGACCTGTCAAATAGAATAATGGAGGGATGAAAAGAAACTTGAATGGCTCATACTCCCCAAAAGGAGAGTACTTGGATGCATGTGTGGCTGTGAATCAATTAGCTAGCCTTGGCTAATTTGCCTGCAGACTGGCTAGCTAATATTTGTCTTCCACCCATTCTTGCAGCCTGCAGGCTCATTTAATTAACTCATAGAAAAATGCACTAGTGTAGTGGACTTGCACGACATCTTTCCTTACATCAGCATCCCAACAAACTTAGGACCCATGCCTGCATTGCAGCCTTAATTTTCTTCCTTGTTTTCCTGATCTTTTTCCGTGGTAAGAAGGATACAACAAGCAAATGCAATCAATGTATAGCGACAATTTTTTTGGATTGAAGTTCATGTAAGATTCCATTCTTAACTAATTAGCCTGTGGGATGAAGTTCATGTTGGTCATTACCTTAAAGACAGACATATGTGCTTCACCAGAAAATCTGGAAAAGAGATCATTCGGACGAAATTGGCCTATCTATAACATGGACTTGGTATAGGAGCAGAACTAGCACAAGTATAATTATGTTTTTGTTTCATGTACTATCCAAACCCATTGATAACTTAGTTATTTCATTGAGTCTATTTAAAATATTAAGTTTTCCGTATAATTTTAATCACAAGTTATATACATATCATCAGAGGAACTTAGTTATTTCATTGAGTCTATTTAAAATATTAAGTTTTACATATAATTTTAATCATAAGTTATATACATATCATCATAGGAATAAGTTTTGGGTTTATCATTGGGGGGAAGGGGCGGTGATGTTGGAACTCGCGGGGGACTACAAGAAAATTCTTTTTTTTTATATGTATATATATAACAAAATGTATATATTATTATATTTTTTATGGTATATATATTATTTATATTTGGCACGCAGTCAAACCCAAAATTACTTGTAGCCGAACGCAATTATAGCAAGCAATGCATTTAATATTATATGTAATTAAATCTGTTGTGTGCATAATTTTATCTGCATCTACATTCAAAAAAGCTACACTTAGTCAAATGCATGCAATGGCTGTTACACTCTCTAGTGTATATATGCGCGGCCAAATTAAAACAAGATGTTGAAGATCATGATCAACTTGTTAGCTCGCTCATCTAACTCATTTATAAATGTATTTAGGTTGAAATTTTTGAATAAATAAGTTATGATCTGTCAACCTATTTAACCATTTAATTAAATAAATAGATTATGATTGAGATTTTATAACCCGCCAACCTATTTAGTTACTTGTTTAACCTGTTCAATTATTTAACTTATTAAAGTTTTCTACATATAAATGCAAACATCTTGGTTATTTTCTTTTACTAAGTTTTCCTCAAATTACCTAATTTTTATTTTCTGTTGCTGAACAAGTTTTATTTTCCTGTTACAACTCTATTTCTATACCCTCCTGTCTCTCCCCGTGAGATCATTGTCTACTAGAGTCTAGGCTTTTAAGTAATCGGTTATAAAACATATTAACAACCCACCAATCAGTTTATTAAATGTGTTGTAAATGAGTTAGAATTAAGGTTTTTTAAATGAGTTAATAAACAAATTAGAATTAAGATATTTTAAATAGATTACGATTAATATTAGGCTCTAGCATACACAACCTAATCCGTTAACACTCTTAAATTCGAGTATATGAAAACGCAACAATAAATCTTCATAAATGTAACCAGTTTTTTTCTACATACAGACATTTCGTTTATATATGAATTTGGCCATAAATATTTATTTGGCTACAGAAATTAAGCCATTTAAGAGCTGGAAGTTATAGCGAATTTAGCTATCTATAGTATTAAACGTTAGTCGCAAAAGGAGGTTGGATATAAAAACTTTTTTTTTATCTAAATTTATTGATGTGCCGTCAAAACATGAGCTTCGTCGAAGGGGAGTTTTACATGAAATATTTTAATCAATTTACATATAGATTTGAAGCAAATTGAAAAAACCCTAACATGATCAATCATTTTGGGTTAAAAAAAAATTGACTTGTAATGCATTGTGTATATACATAACATGATAACATAAATACTATACGAACAAAGTAAATAGATTAGATTTGAAATATAAATTTTAAAAAAAGAAGTTATATAGAGACTCCTATGCAATTAGTTAGGTTGTTACTTAGTTCAAGTAACTTCTTTCTTTTCATATTTTAAAGTATATATTTTTGAAGGAAAAATTTCTCTTGCTCATAATATTTTTCTGAATTTCTAATATACTCATAATGTTTCATAAATTTTTCCTATATTCATAACATCTTATCCTAAATTCCTCATATGCCAATGTCATCAATACAACTATTATCTACCCCATTAAAAAGAAAATTTTGTGCACTTAAAATTTTTAATTGTGATAATTTAACCTTAATATAACTCAATTAATGATAGTAAATCATTAATGTACGATATTAAATAATATAAGAGTTATATTCAGGTTGAATTATTTTAATTAAAATTTTTTAAAAGGGCAAAATTATTTTTTTAATGGAATAGATAAGAGTTATGTTAATGGCAAAGGTATAATAGGAATTCATGATAAATATTATAAGTATAAGAGGAATTTATAAAACATTGTGAGTATATTAGGAATTGGGTGCAAATGCTGAAGGTGCAAAAGGAATTATTCTTTTTTTATGGAGAATTTTCTCTTTTTAAAATCTTAGTTTATAATTTTTCCATATATATCATTATATGCACATATATTTATGATGCCAAAATGCACTTCAATGGAAAATTATATATATATATATATATTTAATATTATTTGATCGAATATGTTAAAATTTGAAAAAATTAAGAATAAGTCTACAATATATATATATATACACCTTTTTAGTTTTCAATCAAAGCGAATGTGTTACATCATATAGAAGAATATTGTAAATAATTAAAATTTAAAGAATATTTTTGACATATTAGAAGCAAGGTTAGTTTATGGGTTGCACGTGCTTGTTGCCCACATAAATACACACACCGTCCATTGGTTAATTTTTTAAAAATATTCTCTCCGCATTTAATTAAGGAAGATGATCAACTTAAGTCGGCCTAAAAAAATATATTTTTTTACTATTTTTTCAGTTTTTCTTTACAAATATGTTAAACTAGGTTGATATTTTTCTTATGATGTCACTTACAGTGGATTATGAGGCCTCGACGAAGGTGTATTTCTAAAAGAGGGTAATGAAGCCATTATGGTTATCTAGTATTTAAACTTTAGATGCCTCGGGTGGTTTACCTTATAGTAATACCCATGGCCCGTTTCAGTGAGGATGGGATTCCGGATCCGGCTATTTATTTCACCTTTGTTTTGTTCCGTGGGAGTTTTGCTTTTCTCTTTCAGCGGGAGTTTAATTAATGAGAGCTCGTTGTCTGTTTTTGAAAATTATAAAAATGTCTTAAGGCTTAAATGTAATATAAATTAAGATTATTATAAATATATATAAACAAAAATTTTAACTTTAAACAATTTCAGAAAAACAAAATTAACTTTAAACAAAACGTTTCATTCATGCTGCTTCACCCGTCCCACGTCAACTGCTGACCCATGTATAAAAAAATGGAAATTTTTTTCCATATTTGTACTTCATAGCGAAAATAACGTAGCTCACACGCTAGCTGTGTGAAGTGAGGGTCAGGGAGGATGGATCCGAACGTACTTGTGAGGAATACCACCAAATTATATTACCGAGTCTTTTTACGTAAAAAGAGGATGATATCAATGAAGGAACCGTCGGTTTCTCTTCCTCACTCTTCCTCACTCTTCCCAATAGCCCAGGATAGAGAATCGGGTTGAAGATAAACCAGAGGATTTTTTTTTTAAGGAAAAAAAAGTGATGCATGGTGCATGCCACTAATTTAATTAATTAACACTTTCACATCCATCATCTTCTTCTCATCCAATTAATTCTGTCTAATATTTTAACCCGTTCTTTGATGATCTCGAGCTTCAAATATTGACGCATATAATTGCTGGTGTAATAGAAGTTACCATAAACATCATGCAACCTAATTGCATCTTGTTAACTTGGGTTAAGTAAATATCTAACTTAATCCACATCAAAAAATTTATTTACAACGTTTTTTTATTTTTTCATATACTTCTTTGTCTAAGTGTATTTTACATAAAGAGTTTATTCTCTTAGGCTGGCTTAAGGCAAAAAATTTATGACAACGTTATTTTATTTAAAATTTTTTGAAAAATATTTTAAATATCAAAAAATAGTAAAATGTAATTTATAGATTCAATACACCTAACTTAATATGTTTGTAAAGGAAAAAAATACTGAAAATATGTTTTTTAAGTCAGCTTAAGTTGATCATTTTCCTTTAACATATAACTACTTTTTACGATTTTTAGACATGTATATATATATATATATATATGAGATTTTAAAAGATAAGAGTATTTTAAATATATATACACACACAGATGTTTAAAAATTTTTAAAAAATATATACATATATCCAAAAATGGTAATACTTGGTTTATATATTAAATACATTTAGATAACCAATTATACGAAGAAAAAATACAAAATATTATAAACAAAATTTTTAATGTAAGCGAAACGAGACATTTTCTTAACTAAGACTAAGAGGAACATTTCTCCTGTATATATCAACTTATGCTTAATTTTCATTTTAGTTAGAATTACGAAAATGTTTTCACTACAACAAAAGTCCATAAATGTGGTCATGTTTTGGGACACTGATTAAGTGAATTTGGCTACATGTAAGTTAATTTGACTACAAATAAATTATTTTGCTACAAATATTTGGCTGCCGATATAAGGTGATGAAATGTTGTCAAATGACACCAATTTTCATATTATTAATTTGCAACCAAATTTCATATTATTTGCGGGGCTTTACATTATTAGTTGGGCACTAATAATATTAATATTTGAATATATATATATATATATATATATTCAAAAATGCAAGTAAAATTAAAATTTTGCTAAAAAGATGGCGGCGCATATTAATTTTTTTGGTAGTGTTTACTAATCAACTTTTAAGAACAGCTTAACAAATTAATTAAAGATGGAAATACGACTATCGACCTGGTGAGATGTGGAGAATTCCTCAGCTTTGGCAATTTTATTGAGCATATGCCCCATCGCAACTCAGCTTCATGGAAAGATGCGTCAGAATCGTGGACGGTAGAATAATATTTTTCCCAAAAAGGAGTAGACTACAGTTTGCTGGTTGAGGGAGGGTCCAGTGCGCGCTACTTCTTTTTCCTTAGCTCAATTCCCACTTACAATATTTCTAGGTGTGCCAATGTATCACCAGCTAGCTACCTTCATATGCCAGCCTGGAAGCCATCTGAATTAAATTTTCAAGCCATATATACATATACTGATATACCCACTCTCTGGACTTTCTTTTCTGCTTTTTAATACATATTTTTAGGGTGCAATTTATTCAGGTGCCTGCATGTCAACCCATTAGGTATCCTAAATAGAGTAGGTTCGATTCCAATGAACCTATCCATAAGGTTGGTTCGGTTCTACGTGTGAACACCCGTTCGGATCCAGTTAAGGTCAGTTTTAAGGATCAACTATCCAGAAACAACTTGTATATAATTTTATTTCATTATTAAATATGATACATTAAATACCTTCAAAAATTATACGGAATTAATTAGATGGTTTAGATTTTATAGAAACAACAAGGTAAGATTCAAACCAACCATTTTCACATTTCCAGAAGCTTGAAATGTTTCGATTATTTATGTTTTCATCAAAGATGCATTTAAATATTCTTTTTAATTTCAAAATTGAATTACATTAATTGAAATTGCCTTTTATCTAATTAATTTTACATGGCACATAATAAAATGAAACATAATTTTAATGTTACCGAGATAATAAACATTATTCATGTTTATAAAGATATTATTGATAAAATCTTAAGGTAAAATTGACTTTCTTAGGAGCTAGAAAATATCATTTTTGTATTCATCATTGTTTCAATGGCCTTGCACGTACAATAATTTTAACAACAATTTATAGACAAGAAGAATGTTGATGTAAATAAATTTCGAAGTGATAATGGATTGACTAATATTACATATTATTTTTGGAACCAATTTAAAATCGTAAACGGAACCGACCTGCTCTTGGAAAATAGGGTAGCGTGAGTAAAAAACTGACCTACTCTAAAATAGAATAGGACAAATATTTTAAAAATAGAATAAGGATAAGGTAGGCCCCAACCTAAATTTATACAAACCAAGTTGTACCGCATATATTTTATAATCTAGAAACTATTGCTTACTAATAAGAATTAATAAGAGTGGAATTGCTTACTTTGAGTAGATGCGTTTTCATCCATGCTTTTTCAGTTGCATGCATCTTGTGTCCATCTTGCAAGAGGTAAATTAACCCGTGTCTTAATGAAATATAAATGAAAGTAATATAT
>JAXCLR010000081.1:10849386-10881245 GCA_035584095.1 Annona squamosa
CTTTATGGTTGGTGTCATTTTTTACATTCCGGCATACGCGGTATTTGTGGATCCTACATACTTAAAATTAGGCGTCCTAACTAGGCATGCTTCTTTTTTGCTTTTTTCTTTCTTTTTTAAGGGTACTAACTAGGTGTGCTTTTAAGTGCATGTGTAGGATACAAAATTAATTAATGTCCATGCATGAAATATAAGAATTGAATGATGCCACATGTTTCCCATGCTTAATTCCAATGACAAGTGGCCATTACATTTCATTAATCCAGACTTCGCGGACAATGCCTTGCCCTTGGAATGAATACGGGACTAATTCGTCGTGTCGATACTTGAATGCTAATAAAATGCATATTAATTGGCACTAATATTGGATAATCGAGATGGGAATTATGGATATTGCATTAGAAAGTGATTCGTAAGTTTTTGGGTCAGGATTTCATGCACTCGGTCACATTTTGCTTTGGTACATTCGGGTGTAAATATTTATTTTTTTTGAAATTTTTTTTTACAGAACTGTTAATCTAAATGTAGTTAACATATGTATCAATTATTACATTTTTAGAGATTTTCAGAATTTTTAAAATCAGTGATATTTTTATAAAATGTAGCTCATTTTAAAAAAATCTAAAAAACTCTAAAAATTTCTAAAATGTAAAAATTAATACAGATGTTAAATAATTTAAATTAACAGTTATGTAAAAAAAATTCAAAAAAAAAAGGTTAAATGCATCCGGGTGAATCCAGCCTAGTACACCCGTGTACTTGAGTGCATTTAGACATTACCTTATTAAATAATGTTCCACATATCCTGTTAAACGCATATATCATGATAAGAGAAAAAGTTTCTGACGTCGAAACTACATTGGTCGAGTGAAGGGAAACCAAGTTGCCCATCCATTATCAGACTTTGCATTTGAGCATTTTAATTACGATCATATGGTATGGATTGATGATCCGCCAAACTATATCAGACCACAACTATGTAATGACAAGTTTCTAATCAATGAATCATAGATGCGCTCTTTTTCTGTTCCATCCCATTTTAACTGAATTTGGATGGAATAATTTTTTTAATGAGGTATCTAATTTTACTTATCATAAAAATTAATATTAACTGGGTCGGATGAGGACAAGTTCAATGGAGAAATTAAAGCACGCATGTAACTTTCACCCGTCCTGCTCTATCTGCACATAAAAATGGTAAAATTTTTATTTTAAAATCTTATAAAAATTATATATCCAAAAATGATTAATTTTGTTAAATAAGTTAAATGCATTTAGGCGTCTATATAAAAATTTAAAAATAAAAGTAAATAAAATATATAAAATTATTACTTAGCTAAGTAACAAACTAGTGTATATGATCATTGCCCATCATGTATATGTTTTAGAGCATATATACGGAGTGCTTGTTCATTTACACCTCATACGATCACACCAAAAATATACTTTTGGATTTTTTTATAAAACTATAAATTTAGGTATATTTAATCTATAAATCAAGTTTTATCATTTTTGAAAATATTTATATATTTTTTAATTTCTTCACACTAGGATATTCTAGTCATTTTAAACAGTTTACAATGAGTAGAATCGGCTTGTGTTTAAAATCAAATATATATACACTATTTCAAAAGGTAAAACTTAGTTCATAGATTAAATACACCTATATTACCAATTTCATACAAACCTAAAAATATATATATATATATATATTTTTAAACCAATTTAAAATGATCATAGACCTATTTATGGACTATGGTTCTATTAGCCCAAGCAAACAAGTTCTCCAGTTAGGTTAGGGTAATCTATATGTTATATATTTTTTTTTATCGAAAACCTAAATATATTTAATTCAATACCCAATTTAATAATTTTGCATATGCATATACATTTTTATGAATCTAAAGATCAACACTTTTTTATGGTGAAAATTAAATACCCCCAAAACTATTGATTTTGAAATTTAGAAAAATATATACATATTAAAAATTATAAAATTTGATATACGAATTTAAATATACTTGTCTCATTTTCATTAAGAATAAAAAAAGTATAGCTACATACCCAAACTAACAAGAGTGAGCTGACAAAATCAAAGCACAATCTATGGGAAATGTGCCACTGGTACATACATCACTGTATTATGGTGAAAATATGTAATTTGAGTCTCACATTGATAATAAAATCAAATTTTAATTGATAATATTATTTAAAATCATTTACTTTACCATAATATTAAAAAACTATTTCAAAAAATGTCTTACGCAGGCTTTATCTTCTTTAAAATATTTATAATTATGTGTAAATTATAAAAAGGCTTAGGTCCATTAATTGATTCCTTGGAATATAATAATATTTTAAAGAATCATTTATACATATAGGAATTATATTTTAAATTGTTTAAATGTTAAACATACAAATTTTAAATGAATACATGAGTCAAAAAATTTTATTACACTGATTTTACACTTTTTTCAGATAAGTCATATACACATCTTTAATTCTAATGAAACTTGGTGTTCTAATTAAATAAATAACTCTAAAGAAAATGAATTAGTTAGATTTAATTTAGGCATCCTTGGGGGCCGATTAACAGTTTCCGCCATAACTATGGTGGTACATGAACCCAATAGTTTTTCAATGTATGCTACATATCCGTATTCTTCAAATTAATTACAACTACCAAAAAATCCCTAATTGACAGACCACCCAAGATGGGTGCAGAACATATCCGCCTACTTACGTTTTCCTTAATTTTAAGTTGAAGGACTTGGGAACGAAATGAGAGAGATGCTTTCCTTAATTTTATGTAGGGAGTTGGGAAGGAAATGAGAGACGTTTTCTTTAATTTTACGGAGTTAGGAAGGAAACGAGAGGGGGAGAAGTAATGAGTTTGGAAGGAAGAGCGGAGGGGGGTGCTTGTGCAGAGAAAGAGAGAGAGAGAGAGGACCAGTAGTTATGCTGGTGTTCCGTTGATAAATGCCTCTCTCTTCAAAGTTGAAGTACGTTACCTGACAAAAACAATGTCCCAACTTTGTAGTATGGATGGAAGCACTTGGCAAAAAAGCAGAGATGGTGACCCCTTTTTATACATACATATGTTGTTTTTTTTTTTTTTTTTTTTAATTAAAAATTTGGTTTGTATTGCGTAAATGGAGACCAGGAATCCTCCTCCGTGAATGGGGTTTTTGCAGCCTTTGGTGGGTGCTTTACTCACCCAGTTATTATTACTTCGTGGAACGGAGGAGGTAATGGCCGAGATGGATGGTGCATAGACTCTACCGACCCAAACAGCACAAGAGATACTTGGGTGTGCTCAAATCACGTCACATTGACATTGCTCAGAAAATACATAGCGCCTTTTTTGTTGGGGTCCGTTGGGGACGGAGGTTTGGATTGAGTCCAAGTACGCCCCCATGTATGTCTGGTCATGGCTTAATGAATCTGAACCATTGAAAGGCATGGATGGATTAATTAACAATGAAGACGATTAGGATTTCCTTTCTGTTAAGAATGTCATGGCCATAATGCATCTGGTCAAAAGGCACACCGCACGTATAAATATTCCATCTTTTAATACCGTCAACCGTAAATGGACTTTTGGGAGTTTAATTACTGTTTAGTTCAGATGTGTGGTTTAGAGAGGCCTGGAATAAAATTCAATATTAAACGGTAATGGAGAT
The DNA here is from genome assembly GCA_035584095.1 of Annona squamosa. Classification (NCBI taxonomy): domain Eukaryota; kingdom Viridiplantae; phylum Streptophyta; class Magnoliopsida; order Magnoliales; family Annonaceae; genus Annona; species Annona squamosa. The sequence continues at coordinate 10,853,070 of JAXCLR010000081.1, forward strand.
ATAAGATCCATTATAAGGGATGTGGTGAAGAAGATCAAAGAGAAAGCATGCAATTTTATTAGCTGTGCTTTCACCCCACGTTTTGAGAACTGGTAATGATGCTGCACATTATCTGGTGGAAAATACTCCGAGTGGAAACATAACAGAAAATGTTTGGTGGAAAAATCTACCTCCATGTATTCATGAACTTTTGTACAGAGATATGTCTTTTGTGAATGAAAATCCTGATAGTCTATCCTCATCCAATTCCTATCGGGACATTAAGGAGATCTGGGATTGAGGATTCCTGTTGGTTTTTATTCTTCGAAAAAATGAGAGGCCTGAAATAATTCACATTCCAGCCTAGCTTAGCGATAAAGCCTTCAGTTACAGAGAGAGGGCAGAGAGAGGGCAGAGAGAGGGGGGCCTCTCAGGATAGCCAGGTATTGACAAGTGTGATTCAGAACATCATTAACTGGACTCAAACTAAGCCCAGTCCAACTTACCGGATTAGAGAAAGGCAAATATATAGTTAAATGTTAGAAAGGCTATAACTTCGGTTGATTAATTCTACATTATCTAAGTCCAATAGTATTCCACTAGATCTCATGACACCTTGAGTTAAGACCTGTTTGCATTGGCTTCACCCATACTGCATTTAAGGCATCAGAAACATTTACAGAAAAAAAATTTTGACAAAACGAAAATGCATGATTAGAAATAAAGAAAATAAAAATAAAATACATATAGCAATTTTATTAAAAGAAGTGAAGAATAATTTAAATGTAAATATAATAATAAAAAAGCAAAATAATTAATTGTTCAGTGAAAATCTCACATTCCAAAAAAAATTGAAACATGCTAAATGCTTTTATCGTTTGAACTCCAATTAAGAGTGCTGGTTTGTAAAAACCCTCCGAAATTCATCTTTAAAGCAATTACACAATAAAAACATGTTAATGACATTTAAATATCGGGCTGGATAGACCCTTAATTAGTCGCAAACTTAAAAGGTATATCTACGAAGATTGTAGAGGAAATAAAAAGCTGGGAACTAATCAACATTCCTATACGTGTATGGATGCATATCAATATCGTACCTGATTCGAGACCAAAAATGAGATGAGCAGGACAAGCGGCATGGTTCTTAATTAGGGGGTGAACAAGCAGCTGACTGATCAGACGAATGTAAAGCTATCCTTCATCTTTTCTTTTCATTCCTTCCTTTCGTCTTGCTCTCCTGCAAGCCGACAAGGACCCCATGAGTTTGATGGGTTGAGTCTGCTACTTTTCCACACAATGCACTATTTCCTCCATCTCGATATAAAGCATCTGTAGAAACAAACCCGATCAAAAAGCTGACCTCTTTGAGGCGATGGTGCCGGAAATTTATATAATCAATCAGCCCATATATCGCCTGAAGTAGTTGACGTGGGAAACTGCTTGGCCTCGGCCTAGGTAGCTGGCCAGCTAACACATTTTTATATAAGGAAGTGGAGTTAGAGGCATCAAATGTATATATAGAAAAATCAGTCAATGGGTCAAAAGCATCCAACCTATGTATGCATCCTCTTCATAGAACATGGATCCGTACGGTGACAAAGGGCCGGAATTTGCTTCCTGGGCTGCTGCAACAATGAAATGACATACAGAATTCAACTTTTCCTTCCGCTTTAGCAAAGACACAAATGCAGAAAAAGACACCCCCAAGGATCAGCTGTGCAATTGAAGAAAGAAAGAGAGATTGGCAAGAAGGGAAGGGCAATCCACCTTCTATAGTTTATATACGAATTGTGGGCTGAATCTAACCCATAAGATATTTCTTCCGGGCGATATTGCTAGAATAATCATGCACCAGGAAGGAGGGACCCTTTTTAGAACACATACAAAATATGGCACTTCTGCATAGAACTGATCTTCAAAGGCAGATGAAAAGAATATATAGAGTTAAGGAGTAAAAACTTGGGTGAATACCTACCGATACACGTGTTATGGAAAGAAATGGTGAAACTGATGATCAGGCAGTTTCCATTCGATGTTAGCTATTGAAAAAATAACCTAATTTAATTTCTCTAGTGCTCACCAAGGCTGGAACGCGAACACCAAGAAAAACTGATCTCTCGAATTGATCGCTCTCATTCTTAAAATTAACAATATATATATAAGCTAGCTAGCTCGTTAGATAGTAGTATCTTAATTAATTTAATTGATTCGCACGAGGGCTAATTTTAATTTAAAACATGCTATCAATATTTAACTAACAATCATTACCACCGTGGAAGTTGGCTCTGGTAGAGTTTTGAGGACCCGTGCACCGTGTAAGACGCCAGAATTAATATTTAAGCAAAATTAACTTGCCTCAAGTCAACTCACCCCACCTCGATCGATGACTTTGAAATTCAACCGTGGCTAGTGCATGCATAGTACTCTGGCAGTCTCATCTAAGACTGTGGATAATTCATCAGCTAGCTCTCATGAGCAGGTGTGGACCCAACGGCGCCAGCATGTATGCAGTAGTTCGTTCAGGTGGGGCTTCAGACAGAACCTAGCTAGCTGCCCAGCTCCTTGTCCCTGGACCATCCCTCCCCTTAAATACTTCCAACCCAAACAATAATATATATTCAAACAGGTCCCTTTTGTAAGATGTGGTGGTGACAACTGACATATATCAACCTCGGTCTTCATGCCTGAAGATTGATCAAGGCACCCTCATGCATGCATGGATCGTTGGATCCTTTCTCAGGTATATGCATGGATCTCTCTCTATGTGATACAAGTCTTTATATGCAAATGTCCCTGGATCTTACTGACCATTGATCAAGCACCCACCTCTCTCTCTCTCTATCTGAACAGATTCCATATGAAAGGTCAACAGCTAGCTTGACTGATCAGACTCAGTATTCTTCGTTAGGTGCAGTTCAGTTCAGTGTAGGAAGCTGAAGGACAATATTGTTAGGTGTGCAGCAGCTGGGGTGCAAGGATGGCAGAGACGGTCCACTCATTCCATCTCTACTCATCCTCAGTCTCAGTCTAAGGGTCAACGTTTCGCTTTAATAAAAATGTGAAATATGTGTATATTTGTTGATCACAAATAGGAGCTATGCAATGAGACACCCCAATTCCGTCACACATATATGGATATATATAATTAAATCATGGCCCACCCATCATATCCCTATCTGTACCCATCTGTGTATGTTACTGTTTTTGTTACTTTTGGATGCAAAGATCATTCAATGAGGGGGGCCAACCGTGAATCGAAAGGGACTACTTGTACCTTTGCACTCAAATAAAGAGAAAATAAGTACTGAGAAACCTCACATAGACAAAAGGAAAACGAACATAATCCAATTTTTCTGAAATTACTCCATTCCCTGCAGGAAAAGATTAACTTATGCAACTATGTTTTTGCAGTCAAATATGAAATCGACTGAAGGGAATAAAAAGCCATAACAAACTGTCTGACGCTTGAACAGTATTTGCAAAAAATTTTAAGTGCTGAATATCATATTATGTGTTGCAAAAGTTTTAATTATGCATCTAGCATTATTCGCAACAAAATTCATGAACATGGCAGCATTTCGCGGCGCTGCAAAGCTATTGGGGTTTGCTTCGTATATGTAATTTTAATTCAAATGACTGCCAAATTCGCATAATATACAGTTGAAACAATGGCTGCATTTAAGGAATTTTCTTGTGGGGCTTCAAATCCACTGATTTTTCATCTTGATTTATCAAGGAAGAGATTCTGCAATATCTAATTATACACACACACACATTTAGACTACATAACGAGGATTTCCGAAAAAGCAACTTGTTACAAGAAATATATATTATTGAAACCCACTTTTTTTGAGTTGGCTGGGGTACCACCTGCCACCCCCCCCACGGGGTTCGACTTTTGTAAACCTCGTAACATGAGAGCAATAATCTCATGATATGTCCGTAACGTGAGTAGTTGACTCATATATAAGGATCTTTGGTTCCTCTAGGATATTGTATAAAAAATTTGTAAAGAATTTGTGAGATTAATTTGCAAAGAAATTTATCAAGATTTTCATGAATTTGATTTGCGATACATAAATAGAGAAAAATGAAATAGTATAAAGTATGATTCTATAATGAAATAATAAGAAATGCCACATTTATATTGACCTTTTTTAATTAGCCTTCTCTCTTGGTTTAATTTGGAATCACAGTACACCCGCCTCTGATCCGATGCTTTCCTTCAGTGACAGGTAATTAGGCTAGAAAGTTCATGCATGTGCATGCATCTTCAATATGTACATTTACGCATGCATGCTTCTTCGTGCATGTATGTGGATGTGGGTTTTCTAACACTAGAAACTCAAGATGGCATCCCATTAATGTGAGCTCACACCTCCAGTGAAAAATTTTTCCACCATCCCACAAATAGGAGGTGGACCACCAAATATCCCTATGAAAATGGCTATTCAACAGCTAGCTTGAGGTTGTCATTTTAGTATTTTGGGCCACATAGCACCGGCCCCACGTACAGCTCTCAAAATGTCAGTTTTCGCATTTCAGTATTTTTGTCCTTTTTTCCTTTCTCCTAGTAGGCTATAAATCCTTCTCCATGAATCATTCCTTTTTTGAAAGAAAAAAAATTGTTACCTGTAACTGTTTTAATAATTTTAAGGCTTCTTTGTTAACATGTAAATTTTTTTAAACACTCCTTTTCTGCATTTTTAAAAATGATTCAATATCTTATTTACTTAATTATTCTACTTTTTATCATTACTTCTACATTTTAATTATTTTTTTTGCAACTTTTAATAAAATTATCGTATCTGTTTTAATTTTATTATTTTTACTCATAATCATTACTTGTATTATTCTTTCACTCTTTAAAATTTTTTCCAAACGTGTTTATTTTATTTTTATTCACTTCTTTTTAAATCATTTTGTTGCATCCAATAAACGAGCAACACCAACAGGTTGCTGAGTGGGACCCAAGTGCAAATGAGGCTTGACACATCAAGAGGCCTTCTTAATTCCCATGACCGGCACACACACATGCATTTTCTTCCAAGTATAGCTAGGAACTCTTGAAATATGGTGATCCACTGCTGATCATCCTCTAAAAGACGGCAGTTTTGGGTGAGGCCCATCTGATCAACGGCTCTGATATATATGGAGTACGTGAGGTAGATGATTTGGGAATTCCCAGAACCTCAGGGCACTAAGCTTTTAATTAAGCATCTTTCTAATAATTGGTATATAGTATTTATTCCTCACTCCATCACTGCGGTCCTCAAGGACCTCAACCACAGGATATCAACAGCAGTATCCTTGGCTTTCCTTGCTTGCATTAGAGGGCCACATCATTGTTGGACTCCACTTTTGGGGCTGGAAACTCGGTCTTCCCCTTGAATACATGTCTTTTACTAGTTAATTCCTTTTTCCTTTAAAAAAAAAAATCCTACCAGTTTTATCCATTTTGGTCGAAGATGGGCCATGGATCTTGTCATTATATCCTGAGGCCTATAAATTCAACGTCTCCGATTCACCAGTACCATCTTTTGCAGCTCCTCTGCACATCCCCAGGTGGAGGAGCCGGTTGATGTAGTTCCTCTTATCTTTTTCCCTTCTGTCCATTTTTAAGAGGCATCTTCCCTAACCCACATGCACCCCTACACGCAGCGGGAGCATGGGAATCTGATCCACACCGCAGACATCCTCCACCGTCCATTCCGCAACAGGCCCATAGGCAGCTCACCACCGACATTTCAAAAACTGGGTCCCACATAATTCCCCGCTCCGATTGCCAGCGCGCAGGGGTCTATCCCTGCCGTCCATTTGGTGGGTGATGAGATCATCTGATGGGTGGGCCGCGGGTCGAGGGTTAGGGTTAGGGCTTTATGCCGTCTGTCCGGAGATTAGGGTTTATAATGGGGATGACGTGGTGAGCACCGAAAACATGGGATGTTTTTAAACTTACACCCTTCTCTAATTTGCTGCTGTACTCCATTCTATGCCCCTTTGGTCACCCTACCACTTCTTCTCACACGCCATCCCATGTCTCTCATTGACATGCCCATCCACTGCTCCTCTAATGACGGGATATACCTGCACAAATAATCTGATACTCTGTCAGGCTGTTACGATGATAAGCCGGCGATCAGAAGTTGCCCATATGTGGCGTTCAAGAGATAAATTCAGTTGAAGCTGCGCGGTTACCGAATCTGACCACATGTTTATAAAAAATAACCGGCCCAATTACGACATTGGACCATTTAAATTTAATGCTGTCTGGATGGCTTTTATTTTCCAAGTATTTGTGTCAGCCATCGGATTTTAAGGATTGTTGGCACAACCAAATACGTTTTTGGGGCCTTCCAAAATGAGAAATAAATTTCCCACAGTTTCCAGATTCCTACCTCCCTCGTATCAAGCCTCCTGCTCAGCCGGACTAGCAAATGCCTGCACTTCGTGCAGTCCACACCTTCTGCTGTCCTCGTGCACCCGCTGCAGTGAGTGACGATCTCAACCGTTTATTTGCAGAAAGCAGCTGTGAATACCTCATCGATCACTATTATACATTTAACCACATTATTGTGTCAATAATTCACATTCTTCCCCATAATTTCGATGTATTTAGGATTCTAATGGTGGGGCCCACCAAATCAATGGTGTGGATGATGAATGAACTATTGCGATTATGCTGACTCGCGAGGGTGTGCAGGTACCGAGTTGAATTTGTGTGGGCCAGGCTTTCAGACATGCAAACCTACACGGAGAAAAGAGGTAGAATAAAGTCTCTCTCTCTTCTCTCCTTCCGCTGCTGAAAACCCTAAAAGCTAGGGTTTGAATCGCGTCCTCGAGGGAATTCCTACCTGAAGAGCAACGGGTCTTCCTTCCAATCGCAGCTTTTCAGCTTGCTACCCAAATGGCCATCCTTCTTTAGGGATTCTGTCCGTCTGCCGCGACGGACCGTAGCCGGCCAGCTTGTGAACGACGGTCTTTAGCAGCTGGCTCGTATTCACCTGGAAAATACGAAAACAGGTGCGTTTTTCTTCGTGTCTGCTGCGACGCCGGAAATCCCAGATCACATTCGCAATTCCCATTTGTATTCTCAACTCACTTTAGCTCGCATGCCTGCTTCCTTTTCGTTTCTCCTTTGCTGGATTTCCATCGTTGCCTTGTAATTTCCTTCAGTTCGATGGCGGTTTGTATGAAGTCGTCGAATTCGTTCTTCGGTTTGAAAGATCCAGTTTTTCTTATGGGTTTTGGCGGTCAGCTAATGCTTCGATTATAGAATTAGGGTTTATGGGAGGTTCCTGAAACCCTAATTTTTCAGCGTGTTTTCCGTCTAGTGATCCGCTGTTTCATGACGTGGTGAGGTGTTTTGGATGTGGGTCTTGTTAATTCAATTTTTTTTTGTTGCAAATAACGGGGAAAGACGTGGTTCATTTTGTAATTTGCGGGGGCGAAGAAATGGCAGCTTCAGTAGCTCGAAGTCCAGCTCAAACGCAAGGAATCCGTGCATTGGGATTGTTTTCGGGATTCGGATGCGTTATTTCATGTAAGAATTTTGGGGTTTTGGAAGTGGGTTTTAGTAAATCATGGATCCTAGAGGGTCAGTTTGGGAAAAGTTGCATTATTTTCTTTACGCTGCATGCTCTAACTTTTAAAAAAAAACCAAATGCTTTGATTTTTCAGGTGCGATTTTTGATTTCACGATACAAATTGGGACTCCCACGAAGTTGGTTTCGAACTACACTAGGTCTCGTGGATTATTTTCTTTCATTGTTGTCAATGGTAGCCACAGCGAAGGTAGTCTACACGATATTTCATGGTGTCATTGCGGTTTTGTAGGAGTCTCAAGTTAGGTTTGGTTATAATATTTTTCTATGTGATCTTTCATGCATGATTTTATGTGGCATTCTTCATGTTTATCTGCATATCAGCAAACCTTCGGACTCTTCACCGATCATGCAGACAATAAATATTTCATTTTGTGTACTGAAGTGCTTCTTCATGCCGTTTCCATTTTCTTTATGGTTGTGGGTTTGGATGCATGCAGGTGCACACACTGCATGTGTGTTTTAAGTTAATGATGTACACGTTGAGAAAGCATCTTGCATACTTGGAGGAAATTTTAAACACTAATGCACTTGCTTTCAGCTTTGAAATTTATCCTAAATCTTTTATTATCTCAGTCAAGTTGAGATTCCCTCATAAGTAAAGATTAGAAGCATTTACTTTTTTCTTTTCTTTTTTTCCCTTTGCACAAGCTTGAGGAAAGAAGCTAGAACTTCTTCAGTAAAATTATTTTGTTTGACATGAAATGTTATGCTGTAATTTGGAGACCTTCTGCCATAACACATGGTTTTACTCTTCATGTCGTTTCTGAGATGTTAAAATGAGTACCAAGCTAATACGATAATTTGCTACAGGAAAATGGACAATTAGCAACACTGAATATTGTTGCTATTTATATAGTTTGCCACTCTGATGTTGCAAAAAGTTTTAGAAACATTTTTTCAAATAATTGTTGCTAAATTTTGTATATTTACTCACAATATTTTTTTCCCCATTGTTGCTAAAAAGTTTTTTTTTGGCAAAAATCATAATATTATCTTTATTAAAAGCTAAGCTTTTAGTTGCAATACTAATTAGATATCTTGGAACAAAGCAGTTAGTCTTCCCTAATATGATGTTGCAGAATGTTAATTTTCTTGTCGTGATTACACTTGAGCTAGAAATTTCACCAGCAGTGCTTTCTCAAATATTGTTCAAAATAAATGTGGTTATATGATTTAGTCTTCAACATAATTCACTATATCATATGTCATGAGAAAGAAATTTTTTCCATTTTTTTCCATTTAGGAGGCGCTAGCATTTTCTGGAGGTTTCTGGTAGGTTTTTGGCATGGAATGTATCCATGAAAGAAGTGAGAAAGTTCCTGTTTCTATGCCTACTCTGTCACCTACTGTATTGAGGTCCACTGACGGCGGTGATGCTACTATTGAGCAAGAGGAAAGAAAATGTTCGCATTTTTCTATTCGGTAAGCATGTTAGTTTATGCAGAATCATTTATGATGCATGTGGCAATTTCCTTTATCTGACTGTATCCATTGTGCGTGGTCATAGTCTGAATTGTTCCTAGTATTTGGAATGTTGGCATTCCTCCTTCCTTCCTCTCTTTGATGGTATAATTTTCCTATGATTTTTGTTTAATGAGTTCTATTATCATGCATGCAGTGGATATGTTGCAGAGATTCGTAGAAGGGACTGGAAAATATCTTGGCCCTTCTCCACACCTGACAAAGAAGGCGACCATACATGGTTACCTCCGCTGCATGTAACAGAATTCAGATGGTGGAAATGTCAAAATTGCCTGAGGACAGTCGATGCTATTCATGCTTGTCAAAAATCTGGATCTCCTATGAACAATGCTTTCAGTCAAGTTGGTGTTCGTGGCACTTTCCCTAAGAATTCTCTATCTGCTTCTCATGATGATGCACCAAAGTTGCCTCCTGGCTTTCAGAAAATATCTCAAAGAAACATTTCTGAAGAGGTTACGAAAAGCAAAAATAGTTTTCTTAATGCCAGTTGTGATAGACCTCACCAGTTATTGCATCCTGATGAGAAAGAAACTGAAACGGTATCCATGCATTTGCAGGGAGAAGGTAAGCTAGAATATGTATTTCTATTCCCTGGACCAATCATCGATAGATTAATGGATTCGGCCCTTAATTCATCTATTTTGGTGACTGCAGATATCCAATTATCCAGAATTGAAAATCTTAATGTAATTCAGGAAACAACTTGTGATGGAACAACATCTGAGCCACCTCTGTCTCAAAAGAGTGTTGATCCAAATATAGACAAGCTTTTTCATAACGTATCATGTGTAGAACCTGATGTTCATAATAGCATTGGTTCATTGATTGGATGCTGCAAACCAGGCCACGGAAGCAGTGAAATTCTCAATGGTAGGCTGGATATGGAGATGCCTGCACTCAAAAGTAGCAATGGTGCTGGATTTCACAATAAAAGCGATCTGGGGCTTAGTCAGAGCAATTCAGCCAGGACAAAGGATCAAAATAAGAGAGATTTGGAATCTCAAAGTAGGAAAGAATTGGAAACTGGAATGCCAAACGATGCTTCTGTAGCTGCTGTTGGGGGTAAGGGCTGTGAGCTTTCCATGGCATTAGATGAAAGTGACTATGAAATTTCTGGAGACAACAGAAATAGGAGTCAAACTTGGGATGAGCACTGTGCAAGTCAACTTGGTACTTCAAATAGACTTCTAAGACGGATGAAATCTAGAAAAGTACGCTTGTTAACTGACATCATTGAAAGTGAGGTTTCCAGCATGCCCAAGAAAGATCTTAACTCCGACAGAATTAAGGAAATGAAACATTTAAGCACTGCAGTGGGCCAAATCAAATCAGTGTCAAATGCATCCAAAGATGCAGACCTGCATCATGTTGTTGTTGAAAAAAATAATTCAAAAGCTATTATTGATGGGAAGAATGCAAAAAAACATCGAGGGAAGAGGTCTTCATTGATGAATTGGCTGAAGGATGCGGCTGCAAAGGCTAAGATTCGTAAAGGTTATGTGAAAAAGAAACATGACAGAAATGCATTTCTGAATCCAAAACCAATGCCAGGTGCATCTGCAGTGTCAGTTCAACATCTGAAGAGTCATTTAGTTGAAATGAGAGGTGATGGAAAGATTATTCAGTGTAAGAAACGAAAGAAGAAGGCCCAAGCTACCAATAGCAAGTCTCTGCTAATTCCTTCCCATGACAGAATTTCTCAGAAAATTAACAATCGCAATTCAAATGATGAGGCTGAACCCATTAGCACAACAATGCTTTGTTCTAAATCAGATCAAGAGGCTAAAGGCAGCAGGGGTCTACATGAAGGTGGTCCCAAATGCCATGTTACTGCCCATACAAAAGAAATTCCATGTAAGAAGGGACATAAGAGGTCTCGAGTTGAAGATGAGCCGTCTTCCTTGAAGCATCAGAAAAAGGTGTGTTTCAGATTTTCAATAAATCAGTATTACCTAACTGGTTCTGTTATCTTATTAGCTGCTGGTTTTTTCCATCATGTGTGCTAATTCATGGCCAGTATGGCGATGCCTCATACAGCCGTTACTATGATCAACTTTTATATCAATTGCAACCTAGCTATGGAGATCATACCCAATCTAAACATCCTGATTAGTAGCTAATAGTCTTTGGGTGTCTGCGGGCAAGCATTTACTTATTTCTTAAAGTAGTTGATTTTTTTGCTACAGTTTTTTATGAAGTAGACGTTCATTCATTTATTTATTTTTGCCTTCAAAAGAACTATGTTGGGTGTGACGGGTGTAAAAGTATCAAAGCTTGAATGCTGTGTGATGGCACTGAAGCTGTTTTCTTCTATGTACTTGTCAAAGAGATCTAAGTGTCATAAATACAGTATCAGCCTATTTACTTCCAAATTGAAAAACATTCCATAATGTGATCCCTGCTTTCTCCTCTTGAATTATGGATAGATGAAGATTGGTTTCTTAATCATAGTTGATCAGGACAATAGTCTTGATGGGTTTTATAATCCAGTTAACATTTTGTTTTTAGTTATTACTACCAAACGCTGTCTTCTAGTTTTTGGGTTTGTTGGATGACCATTAATGTCGATAAATGGTTTGATGATCCACATTGCATCATGAAATAGCACAATGTGATTCATATTGCTAACCACAGTTGGTGCAGATGAGGCTTGGCTGATGATGGTGTAATGTGCCACCTTGAATTTGTGCATACTTGTGGGCACATGTGCTGTTATTGGGCATATATTTTTTTGTCCGTGTATATGCTAGTAAATAATTGGAAACATGGAGGCCTATATTGACTTTTGAGTTTTTTTTCCTTTTGGTAGTCATCAGCCAATGAGATGAGCAAGCAAATTTTACTTCTAGTACACCTTGTGCATTCTCAGATATTCCACAAATGCTTTTAATACCTATGGATGTTAGACGTTGGCCCATTTTTGTTTTCAGGATTCCTCAGGTGCATCTGATGACGTGGTTGTCCGTGACTTGGGAAGGAATAAGAAAGCTTCAAAGAAATCAGGTGCTCAAAAAATAAGCAAGACTTTTGAGCAAGAAAACCTAGATGACATTCCAATGGATATTGTTGAACTCATGGCAAAGAATCAGCATGAAAGATGCTTGTTGAATGCTGCAGATGCTGCTGATGTCAAGTGCAAAATGTCAGAAGAAATGATTGGCATGAAGAATGAAGCAAATCAAAAGGATTCTCCTGAGGTTATTGGGGAAGAGATGTTGAGCTTGCTTCAGGAGAAGACATCTCCCCTGTTGCGACCCCCACCCATTGTTGCCGAGGTGTTTGGCTTCCTTCATGAGAAAAAATCTTCCATGCAGAAAGCTTCATCTAATGTTGCCAGCACCATCATGCATCACACCAGTCAGAATATAGGATCATCAGACAGAGAGTTTTTTGGTCACCCTGCAGTTACCAGAAGAAAACATACTGATGATCATTTGAACTCAGACCAAGGAGAGCAATCTGCTGCGTTTGGATTTTCTGCAGCTTCCCAATTGCTAGAAAAACCTGGAAGTGGGATTCATTTGTCTGTTCCAGATTCTGGGAAAGATTCTCCCAATTGGTCTCTTACTTGTATGCAATTCTTAGAAGCATGCCAAGCTAGACGAAGTATATCGCAAAATGAAAGAGGTGGACCTGTCCGTTATAGTGAATCGCAGGGAAGTAGATCCTTGGCACCATCAAAGATTATGCCTTTCGATATTAACGTTGCACCTGAAGTTGATGAGTCTTATGATGCGGACATGTTGTCCGGTGTTCCAGAACCAATTTCTAGAGGAAATAAAAATTCTGGTCAGGCAGATTTCGGTTTAAAACCCATGAATGCACATCCTTCTTGTCAACTACAAAAGCAGAGAGAAAAGGTTCTGTTAGACATGAACTGGGATGTTGTCCCAGTGCATACATTTTCTCATGCAGAGAAAGAAGATAAGTATCAAGGTAAGATGATGGCACCAACAGATATATACACTAATGATACCATTTCAGCCGTGCATTTGCTTCGGCTAATGGACCAAGGGGCTTGCTCAAGTGCCACTAGAGATGTACCAATGGACAGTAAGCAAGTTGAGCTTGTCAAGCAGCCTCAGTTTACCAATAATCGCTATCACAATTTTCTTGGTCTGGATGATGGAATATTCAGAGCCAACACATCCTCCTCTATGCAGGCAACTCCATTTGATTTCATCCATCGGAACCACCAGAAAGGAAATCCAAGTAAACTTTTTGGCCCAAGTCTGAAATCTGGCATGTTTGGCTCCCCCTTTCAGGCAAATGAGCAGATTCCTGGAGACAAGGAAATAAATTTTGGACTTATGGGCAAGTTTACTGGTGAAAGAATTTCTTCATGTCTGAAACCAGCCCATGGAAAGGGGAAAACAAAAGGCACTAGCTCAGTTCAACATGCAAGAGGCCGTCCAAGATCATATGGATCTGCTCTGCCAGATGGGAATTTTAGTAGAAGTCATGAGACTGTTCCTGTTTATAATTCAAAGAAAAGGGTCCCGTCGGCCACATATTCTACAAAGTCCAAGGATTCTGTGGTGAATCAACTGGTGATGACAAATGCCAGAGGGCCAAACAACAAGGCTGATGAAACAGCTTTAGCTTTTGAGTGTGTCGGATTGATGGAGATTTGTTCCACTAACAGAAACCCTGCTGAATTTACCATTCCAGATGCAGATAACCCATATATGATTAGGGGTGATGATTTGAGGCCCCTGAACTTGATTCCATTGAAGGATGGATCACGCTTAACAACTGAAGGCTACAAGCGACGGAGGATGATGAAGCTCACTGCTATTCAAGGATACTGAACTGCTATCGATTATGTGGGATAGTTTGCACTGACCTAGAATCTGCATTTGAAGAAGACCTGTATGCTTTCTCTGGAACTTCCATACAGCACAACAGGAATGCTGTACTATTGCCCACTGGTAGAACCACTCAAATGAAATGAGATTGTACTGACATGGCTCTTTGATGTCAATTCCACAGGGCTTGTGAATGCAAATATGCAGGGTGCTAGCGGATAATAGACAAGGTAACTTTTGAATGCGTATGTGGAGGAATTATTGGCACGGGATTTTGCACTCGCAGGGACTGCTGTTTCTTGATTTGGTAGACACCAATGTGTCAGAATAACCTTGGTGTTTATTGATGGATGACCCACAAGATCCCCAATAATTCATTCGCACATACATTTCAGCTTTAAATAATGGAACTGCACTTGGTAAATGCTTTGATTGTTTACTAATGGAAGTGTCGTGCTCAATTCTCCAGCTTGACCTATCAAAAAAAAAAAAAAAAATTCTCCAGCTAGAAGGTAAATGGCTACGATGCCATTATCTTGCTCGTGGCGTTATCTGATTTGTCATGGTGCAAATGATTGTAGATAGAGTTCTGTTGAAGGTCTCCTTCAGTGAATCTGTATTGAGTCGATTGCCAGCAGTTGTAAGCAGCAGAAGAGAGTGCAGAAGTGGAACAGCGTCAGTAGCAAATTAGCAGGTGGACTTGGTCTGAATTAGTAAATACACTTGCATTGTCTTTGAAACATATGTGAGCTGCAAATAAGGTTTATCGTAAAGAGTCGGACAAGAAAAATAAAGTTGATGTTAATACTCATTAGCGTAAGATACTTGTGTCAGGAAAAATGTCAGCGTGGATTGTAGTGATTCTGATTCCCCAAACGATGTCTTTTTAATGTGTATACTGCTAGATATTAGGAAGCTTTATTGATTTGTAAATTCTTCCTGAGATATTTTGTTATTGCCTTAATCAAGTGGAGGTTGCATACAGGGAAAAAAAAAAAAGTATCTGAAGCCTTTAGAACTTAGAAGGCAATTAATTATGGGTACCGATCTAATGCAACCAGCTGTGCTGAAATTCATATTTCTTTTTTATTTTTTAAAATAACTTTTTTTTTATTGACATCTAAAAACAATTATATCTGGATATACCTCGATGTACTATGATTAAAATGGGTGCCACCTTAATAATGAAATCAAAATCCAAGCCGTCACGCTGACATTAATTTTTTTTTATTTTTATCATACTAAAAAATCATGTCAATCGGAGTCTTGGGTGGGTCACTGACAATTTTTTTTTTTTTTATCATAGTACCAAAAATCATCTCAATGGGGAGACTTGTTGTGGGCCACATCTGCTTTTAAAAACCTATATAATTATGTATAAATTATGAAGAACACTTAGATTCATTAATAGATGTATTAAGATGTTATAACATTTTCTAGAATCATTTGTCCGTATAAGGTTTATGGTTTAGACGGTTTAAATGTTAATTTAAAAATCTTTGAAATTAATATAAACTAAGCAATTTTATTATATTTTTTTGAAACTTGATAAAATGGGCCCCATGTACTTCTTTTTTATTCGTATATGTTTACAATCATCCCAATTTGTATTACAATTAACTTTTGACATTTTCTTACCACTTAACTTTAGAGATTCAAGTTCTGACACATCACAACAGGAAGACAAATGTTTCCCATCTGGATTGAACCAGGATCATGCTGGACAAGTGTGAGCACCACTATGCTAGAGGTACTAGCTCAGGCCCATGTAATTCTTTGATTTCATCATAAATGTTGAGTTAAATTAATGTATATGCAGTTGTAAATGTAGATTATTTAAAAGCACTAAAATATTTTGTTAGTTAAACAAATAGTTATAAATGCACTTCGTAGAGTGGATTTTGATTTCATTGTAGTTTTCGCTTGTGGTAAATCCATAACCAGAGGGCAACATTGTACAACCCAGCGTATCTCTTTATATTATTCATTGATGTGTATTCATCTGTTGCCAAAAATCCTTTTATTCGTCCACCGAAGCATATGAATGAAAAATTGAAGGGTGATACAACACTGAATGGGGCATCCAAGTCAACACCAGCCGGTTGATGTATATACGCCACTGACTGTAAACAGCTATCGAAGTGGAAAGCTGAAAGACCAATTTACTGGAACTCATTGATAAGCTAACCAATTAGCAGACATTGGGTGTGTTTAAAAAGTAATAAAATTTTTGGATAAATTTTTTTTAAAATAAGATAAAATGATGTGATAGGATAGGAGTAATAATGAGGAATAAAAAGAATAAAATTAAAATGGATATCTTAATTTTTTTTTATGAAAATAGATGGTTAGTTGTATAGTTAATTGTATAAAAATGATAGATAGGGTAGTTTGTATAGGAGAATATGAAGAAATAATTTAAAAAATAAGATAACTATAGAGAATGAAAAGTTTTTGATTTAATCATAATTTTACTATAATTTTAATTTCACTATAACTTTATTGTGATGTTGATAATATTGGTAAACATCATAAGTTTAAACCTTCAGCGTCACAATAAAAGGAAAAACTGCATATCAGCTACATTTCTGTATTTGGGAGGACCTGTGGAACTGGATGAAAAGTGACGTTGAATGGACACTTTCAGCTTAAAGCTAATCTTATTTATAACATTTAAATTCTAACTAATTTTTTTTGTAAAATTAAAAACCCTAAATCTATTTAAATAAATCAAATTTAGGTTAGAGCTTGAAACGGAAACTTTTTCTTCAAGTCAAGAATGACAGGTTAAATTTCATATAATTAAGTCATCTAAACACAAATAATCATACATAACGTGATTAAGTTTAAGAAAAATGGTAATAATATATTTTTAAAAGAAATTTCATCTTCTCCAAAATAATTTATAAAGGAAAAAACTAACAGATGCAAATATAAATAATATAAAGTATCTACATATGATCAGTAGGGAAATCAGGTTCAGGTAACTTTGGTTCAAGCATGCTTGCTAATCCTAAACTTATTTACAAATGGGATA
Source organism: Annona squamosa (assembly GCA_035584095.1). Classification (NCBI taxonomy): domain Eukaryota; kingdom Viridiplantae; phylum Streptophyta; class Magnoliopsida; order Magnoliales; family Annonaceae; genus Annona; species Annona squamosa. The sequence continues at coordinate 10,869,986 of JAXCLR010000081.1, forward strand.
CCCATCCTTGATTTTCCTTGGGTGCCCAAGTTGAACTCCGATTCTTGATCAAGTCTGTATTTATTCTTCTTCTTCTGGTATGGTTGCCTGACATAAATGCCAATGCGTTGTATCAGAATTCGATTTTATGATCAAAACAAGTGATATTTACGTAAAATATGTACAAAATGAAAGAAGTCTCACCCATGCACATTCCTTGATTTGAAAAGCTGCCTGGACCAACTTTATGAAATAGCATCCATATCAAAGCAATCTTTTCTAGTATTTGCTTCTTATAATTCCTGTTATCCCATCAAAATGCGTGGTGGGGTTGGGTTAGGATTCCCAGAAAAGAGGTGACAAACTGAAAACGGGAGGGAATGTGCTATTGCACCCAGCAAGCGGGACAGAGAAAACTGATGACATCTGTTACTCCCAAGCAGAAAATCTCATCTATATACATAACCACGTGTATATATGAACATATATAAATAAATAGATTCAACACAGCTTCTATATATCCAGTCCTAATAAGTGAATAGATAGTATGGTATAGTTTGGGAAGGGCAAGGCATCTGATGCCAAAGCAAAAATTACCATTGACAAAAGGAAGGCAAGGGAAGGCGAATTTGCTGGCTAGAACATGTAGAGGGCTTCAACCACGGCAGGAGACGGGAAAAGCCAGCATGCATGCAGCTAAGGACGACGAGGACGACCTTCAGGAATTGGGGGAGATAATATATAGTTTTTATTTTTCAAACCTTTATCTCAGATCTAAGCTATCCATCATATTTTCCTCCATTGATATTATATATAATATCAACAACCATTTTGATTAGATTTACATATAATTCATAATAAGTACAAATGCATAAAGTTATTTATAATTATATTTTTTAACATGATTGATCCCAAAAAAATTTCAACTCACTTGATTTTTTTCTATCTAAACGAAGTAAATAGTTTAAACACAGTAGATGGATTGGATTTTTAAAAAAATTAATGAAGATTGCACCATGCAATGGATAGCATGTTAGATTTTATCATATATGTATATATACAATTCCTAAAGGGACTAAAGAAATTAAAACATAATAGATTTATTTGGAAAATGATAAAACTTTTAGCTAAAAAGTTTTTTGTGTAAAAATTTTTGAATTAATATAAAATAATATAATATGATATAGGTAATGATGATAATAAAGAGAATAAAGTTAAAATAAATAAGTTGGATATATGGTAACTATGTAAAAAAAATTGAAAAAGAAAGTAGTTATATAAGAATTAAATAAATAATTAAAAAATAGAGTAGTAGTGAAAAATAAAAAGTTTTAGACTAAAAAGTTTTAAGTTAAGAAGTTTTATATATCCAAACATACCCACTATGCACGTACTTATCTAAAATCTAGGCTTGTTGAATTTTTCATCTTGCATTATGATATTAAAAATGGAAATAACTATATAAAAGAGAAATTTTATAAAAGCATGACACATACAAAATACCACCTAACAAAAATACAACCTAACCGGCTGCTTGGAGAGATCTAGTGAGGGAACTTATAGTGTATTTAGAAAGTAATAAAATTTTTAATAAAAAAATTTTTGTGTAAAAGTTTTTGAAATGTGAAGAAATGATACAATATGATGCAAGTAATGATAATGAGTAAAGAAAATAAAATTAAAATAGATAGGTTAGAAATATTGGTAACTGCGTAAAATTAATTGAAAAGTAAGGTAGTAATATAAGAAAAAGTGAAAAAATGACTTTAAAATAAGACAATTCTAGAAAGTAAAAAGTTTTAGCTTAAAATGTTTTATAAGTTACCAAACATCTCCTTAATTTAATTGTAAACCAACCCGCAAAATAATGAACTATGAACTTTGACAATAGTGCATATAATCTTAATTTCTTGCATGAAGCATCATGTGCAATCAATTGTCAACCTACATACACTCTTATTATTATTGTTATTCCTACTAGTGACAAAAGTTAACCAATCCACGCCCTACTTAATTTGAGAGAGAGAGAGAGAGGGACGCTTCATTTGTGGCATGATCATATTTAATGCATGATGGATCCTACATATCAATTAATTGTCAAGTTAACTGCAACCCAAATGGAGAACTAATCATGAATATAAATGCCTTTAACTTCACTCGGAATTAGCTGAAAGTCCATTCCAATTTGTCAATTGTATTTATGATGAGCCAATATATATTTTGTTGCTGTTACTCCTAAAAAAATGTGAGGAAATTTCGTTCTTGACTCGTTTCTTCCTTGTTGAAAATCGAACTTTAAAGAAAGAGAAGCGGAAACACAAGCTGAGCAGCAGGACCGGGCTGCTGCTGAAGTGCAAGCTTCTCCTCTCATGGCTGCTGTCCTCACCTTATCTCCTTTTTACTAGTCCATAGTCCATACTAGGTAGCCCACAAAATTTTTTTTGATGTAGTAGCCCACAAACTTAGTTCTTATTCTTTCTTTTTTTGTTTTTTTCATTTAGGGTATTTTTGTTTAAGGTGTATTTGGTATTTGATAAAAAAAAATTTAAGCATATGTGACTATATATGAAATTTTTGAAATTAAAAATCCTTTATCTAAAACTTTTTACTTTTTACCGTTATCTTTTTTTAATTATTTATTTACATCTTCTTATATGATTACTACATTTTTATTTATTTATTTACATCTTCTTATATGATTACTACATTTTTATTTATTTTTATATAATTAACCATATAACTAACATATTTATTTTAATATTATTTTCTTTATTCCTAATTATTACTTTTTATCACGTCTTGTCATTTTTTCCATTTCAAAAACTTTTACAATAAAATTTTTTAGTACAAAAACTTCATCACTTTTCAAACACATTTTCAGTTAAAAAATTTTCGATGTAAACTTCAACGCTATGAAATGACCAAAGTTGTCAAAACCGGACCCTCAGTTCGACCCGGAACCGGCCGTCCATCCCATTCATACCGGTTCTAGCATACGGTTAAGCCGCTGCGAACCGGTTAAATCGGTTGCCATTTTGCGCGGTTAAACCGGCTCGAGTCTGAAATATAAAACAACGAAGCCTAAACAAAGCACCCACTTCAGTCTCACCCAACCTCTTTCGTCTTCATCTCTACCTCCATTTTCTCGTCGACGGCAACTCCGTTCTTGATTTCCGATGGCATAAATTCTGCAGGCGACTTCAATCTTCTCATTCCGCCTCTGCCTCTTTGTAATCTTTACCCTCTGATTTCCATTTTCGACACCCCCATTTACTGACGACAGTGGCTGGAGCTTCAATGAACAGCTTGAGCCTTGAATCTGCCATTTTCAAGCCTTCGATCAAGCTTCCGACTAGGAACAAGCTTCAATCGAAAGTTCCAAAACCAGCTTTCAATCGAGCTTCCGATTAGGGACCAGCCCGCCAGCGACTTCATTCAAAGTCCTCCATTTTCAAGCCTTGGAACAGAGGTATGTTTCTCATGCCATAGGAATCATTTTATCTGAGAAAAATCGGGGCAAAAATTTCTGTTTTCTTTCAAAAGTAACAAGAGCAATCATTCCATAGCTTTGGTTGTTGTAGAACATCTTAAATTGATTGCTTCAAGGAACTAATTGCAAGACGAAATGTAACCACAGATGGAATAGACGTGCTTTTGTTACCCTAACAATCATAAATCAAATAGACTTCACAAAAGATCGTGCAGTTTAACCAGACATACCTATTCAACTGTAATCAAAGCAGAAACAACCCACCACTAAGACCAAACAGACACGTTAGAAGGATCCAAGTAAACAGAAATGAAAAGAGACTACGTTTCTTATTTCTATGGTTGTGTCTATTGAGTTTGCTGAGAAAATATTTTGGACGTTTTTACTTTGTACTTGATTAGTAGATGTAGTTGTGATTTGGTTTGTGGATCATATTACTTGCGTAGTTTTGTTATTGGATTTTATATTTTTTCAAATTTTGTAAGTGAATATGAATCATATGATTAACATTATACTAATGTTTTTCTTGGTTTCTGTTTTGCAGATATATAGCATTTCAAATATCCAATGCAAACAACAACTGAACACAAAGTTGGATGTGGCTTCGCATAATTTTTGGAGGTGAGTACACAATTCCTTTTAAGCTTCTTCAAATGATGATTCTAATTTGCATTATTTTCAAACTTCTGAGTTGTAGGTTTTTGTTGAAGAATTTGTCGTATTTTTTATAAAAATTGTTAGTGTACTGGTTCAATACTGTTGTACCAGAGCCAGTTCCTTGATGATTGAAGAGTACGATAGGTGTATAGTAAGATGTGAAAAAATGATTAGAAAATGGGATAGTTATGGAGAGTGGAAAGTTTATGGGAATACCAAACATACTCTTGATACAAAATTGCTCCTTTTGTTTTTGTAAAGTGACCACATCCATTTTAGAAATCACCACCTAGCTGCCGTTGATTGCCAGAAAATTACATTGTATTTATTGACCTGGCCATTGATTTGATGTCCATTGAAAGCTAGCAGAGTTCTTTTGACTTTTGAGTCGTTGTTTTCCTTCTGATTACACTGGTTAGAATTATAGATGTCTGGGTGCTGTATTTTGCATTAGACATCCAATATTCTTGTAAATGCCAAGCAACATTTAAAGGAATTGCTAATTGTATTCTTGTAAATACCAAGGGATTTTTTTGATTTTCCAACGTCTAAAAATAATTAAAAAATGTAAAAGCTATATATCGAAACTTTATGCTTAAGCTCACATATGAATCCCAAAAAATTCCATAAATTTTTTTTAAAAAAAAGTTATGCACCCGAGTGCACATAACTTCAGTGCACTTAGGTGCACTTGATCGGATTCCTCAAAAATGCTATTAAAAAAAGTAAATTAAAACTACTTTCTATAAAGTTCTGCTCTACAGGCTGGCCCAGCCAAACAAAGTCTTATTTACCAACAACCAGGGCTGACCAACACGTCATTCTGAGAGCCAAATTCCGCATGCTTTAACATCCATTGCAAAGAGTAGAGGGGGCGAAGGAAGACGAAAACTGGAGGAAGAAAGTTAGTCTTTCTTTCTTCTGGCTCAGTCCTTTAACAAGGCTGAAATAATATTGTAAAGGAAAATGTATAAAGGAGATAAATGATATTTCTTCATTACACTACAGTGATGGAAACTTGTTGTTTGGAGTATCTCATAAATATGCAGATGTAGTGTATTTATTTCATTGAATTCTGTCTGGGAGCTGTTTGAGGAAATGCTCGTTAGAAAAAATTGCACTGTTTCAAGTTCGTGAATGATGTTTGTCAGTAAGAAAAGGAAATCCTCTTGTGGGAGCTGGTGGGATTATGAAAAGCGGTAGGCTGCATAGTGAACCCCACTTAACAGCTTGCTTCAAATCTTTAGACTACTGGAGCCCACTTGATGAAAGTTGTTGTCAGTTGGCATGATGGATGAAGGACTAGCAATGTTGAGCTAATGCAATCAATAGATGAAATGGGTATTAATTTTGTTGCTGCAGTATTAATGTGTGCTTGATGTTCCTACAGTCTTTTAGCAGGTTCTAGTATAATTCAAACAATGGCAAGTGAAGAGGACGCAGTGAAGGAGGTTCAATTGGTGGAAGCTCGGGCTCGGAATATTAGCCATAATGTCCGCTGCACTGAGTGTGGAAGCCAGTCCATAGAAGACTCACAGGCAGATGTTGCCATTCTTCTCAGAAAGGTGCTAGCCTTTATGTTCTTTTTAGAACAGATGTTTGCTTTTTCCAATTTCTCAGCAGGTCATCTTATTGTTGCAGGTGGGTCCAATGTGGTAGTGGATTGACCAGGAAAATTGAAAAAAAAAAAAAATGAGTTCTTAATTATGTCTTCTCCTTGATTGAGAGAATGATCTGTATGAGTCTCAAGTAGGAAGAAAAGGAAGTTGGCGGTTAGAAATAACCAGTCGAGTCACATTGAGCCTCTCCATATCTTTCAACAATTGGTGTTGCCATCCCCATGATATCTCTGCCTATCCATTGAACACATTTCCTTGACTGTCAGGCTGTCCATCCAGGAAACCTCAGTTAGTTCGTCCTATTGTTAGGTGCAATATTCGCCTTTGGCTGTTGTGATACATGGTGAATCTGGTGATCAAATTTGATTCTGGGGTGTTTCCTGTAGTTCTCCTAATTCCCTGGACTATATCAGTGATGTTCATAATGCCCCATTTTTTATTTCTTATAATAATAATAATAATAATTATTATTATTATTATTATCCACTTCTAGTCTAGTTGCACGCATAGAGATGCTGGCCTACCTCAAACTATGGTTGCTTACATTCAGGGAGAAGGAAACTCGTAAGTTAGATGAATAATCCAGTTCGAGGGATCCTTATTCTGGGTCAATATGAAGCTTGCAGGTTAGATGGCTTCAGTCTTAGTGCATGTGACTCTGAGAATTCCTGTTTGCGGAGAATGCAGTTCCAACCTTGAGGAGCTACATTCCTTGACATTTTCTCTAATCTGTCTTGCTTAACTGGAACATTGGTCCTTTCTACTGCCATCATGTTTTTTCCTTAGTTTTACATCCTAGAATGGAGGCACGCAAATCCATCAATCACCATAAAGACTGATTTCACACTTGCAGATATGCATGCAAACTGGGTCTGGTTGACCTGTGGTTCACTCCTAGCCAGACCCGTAAGTATTTTCATTACTTGAGATAGAGGGTTGCAAAACCTTACCTTAAAAAACAGGTCAAGTTAGATCCATCATGTCCAAATCCAGATGGACCCATCCCGGCCCATATGTATTCATTTATTAAAAATTTGCAAACATATATTTTTCTCATTCTCATTTTCTTTTAAAATTTTTGTATTATTTTTTTGTTAAATTCTCTAATTTAATTTTTAATAATATATGGTGTAATAATTAACATTTTTTTGAAAAAGTGTAATAATTAACATTTAAGTTTGATATAAATGAGATTTTAAACTAAATAAGTATTTAAATACCAAAAATTCAAAATTGAACCAAATTTCCAACCTGGATGGTTAACCTATGACTAACTGAACTTGACCTGATTTCAACGAATGTAGAGTTACGGTCAGGTTGACCTTATTCCAGCCTGGTATGAGATGAAAGTCCTTGGGCACAGGATTGTGCAAAAAACGATTAGGGTTGGGTTAACCTTGTCCCAGCTGGATTTGCATACCTACTTGCAGACATTGTTGGTTGATATGCATGGACCATGTAGTTAAACTCTTAGACATAAAACGTGAATCTAGTGAACCTCCCAATTGCTTAGACTAGCATCAAAATTGATTTGTGCCTACTGCCCATTAAATTTCTTTGTGATTCAGTTTCGTCTTATCAATGAATCTCAGTATGGCTGTCTTGGTCATTTAGTAAAGTACAGTTGTTTTGTTTTTTTTTTTTTTATATTTTTATTTTTTAAGATAAGTCTTTTCCATGGTACCATTTCTTCATGGACAGAGAGATAATATCAGTCATTGAAGTGGTCTCTTTCCATAGCTGATATCTGGTGTGTTTTTGCAGCTGATTCGTGATGAAATCAAGGCTGGTAAGACAGACAAAGAAATATACAAAAAGCTTGAGGAGGATTTTGGAGAGACAGTGCTCTATGTCCCACGCTTTGATTATCAGACTGCTGCTCTGTGGTTATCACCAGTAAGTTCATGAAGATAGATTTTCTGTTTTGAGGTTTTGTAGATTTTTACAGGATAAAATGTCACTACTAGATGGGTAATGTGCATACCATAATTCATCATCATCATCTAAAGCTGCTTCCCACCCAACTGAGGTCAGCTCTATCATAACTAATGTATGGAAAAAATAACAAGTAAATGAACTTTGTATTGCACGTTGTTGTTTTATTATTGTAATAATAGTAGTAGTATTAGCATTACTACTACTACTACTACAACAACATCAATGGAGACCACACGATGAGACCACACTCCTCTCAGGGTTTGAACGCAGGATTTCACTCGGGATTTCACTCATGCGCACAAGGATGTGAAACCAACATTACGACGTCAATGGAGACCACACTCCTCTCAGGGTTTGAACCCAGGATTAAACTCGTGCACACAAGGATGTGAAACCAACCAGGCTATGCCCAGGTTCACTTGTCTTGCATGTTTCTAAATAAGAACGCTAGGGCCATTTGGAGGTTGAGTTCAATGACAATTTATCTTTATCCATCTCTCAGGCCCATCTGGAGGTGAAGTGCAATGACAATTTATCTTTGTCTATGAGTTCCAGATTTTGCCACTTGGTTTTACTCATAGCTCCACCGGGGTCTGCAGGAACCAGAGTCGAAGTTTCTGTATTGATTTTACCACATATGTAGTTGCTTCTAGTCTCGTTAGAAGGCAATGCAACCCACCTGACGAGGCCTCAAGTGGACACATAAGGCATTTTTGCATTTTTCTAGTGATAGACAAATCTGCCTTTTAAATTCCTGTTAAAATGACTTGGGTTTCATCATCTAGTCAAAGACTGGGCACCTTGTAAAAAATTGATGATGTGCACATCAGTGATTATTTAATTGTTGTATGAGTTTGTTGTGCTGATTGCCCATTAGTGCTTCAAATGTAATTGATGGGAGCACATAAAAAGTGATATGCACATCAGTGATTATTTTTCAAGCTGATATGCACATCAGTGATTATTTTTCAAATATTGTTGTATAAGTTGTGCTGATTGCCCAATAGTGCATCAAATGTAACTGATTGGAGCACATAGAAATTATAAGTTTTCTCAAGATACCAAGGTTTTCTCTTCATACCCAAAAGTCGAATGCGAATATCAAAAGATGATTAATGATTTGAAAGAAGAAGACGACGAATGCATGAAGAGATTTTTTCCCCCCTTTTTGGAACATAATCCATCTTGATTGTGTCGTGTTCTCCTACTAGACACCTCATGTTCCTTTTTCTGTTGGTTTGTGTTCTGTGCTCCTCTGTATGCTTTGTTTTCTTTTAATGCAACCATTTTTGTGGACTGAAAAGGTTTACTTTCCAACTGTAGCTTATAGTTGCAGGAGCAGCTGCAGGTGTATGGGCTTATCAAAGGCACCGCCGGAGAACCAACGTGCACATCATGGCATTAAACCTTGTGAGAGGTGTCCCATTAACTCCAAAAGAGAAGCAAACGATGCTCGAACTCTTGACTCCCCCTCAGCAACCGCCAGCAATGAAGTGAGGTCAATCATGGCAGTCGCGTTTGGCTCTAATGGTGCTAGATATCTTTAATGAAATTTTAATCTTTTCCAAGATGAGATTCTTCTTTTTGGGCGTCCACATTGATGGCTGTGCTGGGCATTTAAAACAGAACTGCGACTTCGATATTTTTATAGAAATATTGCAACTTTGATATTTTGGTTTGACATGTTGTTATGTAAAGTATATCTAAAACGAATGCACGCCATAAATTTTTTTTCTTTTCCCCTCCACTCTACGTTGCTGTAGGAAGCTTCCAAGAACCATCATAGCTTTTATCCTATCTTTGTTATTTCCAAGGGTGTTTTCCCAAACGAGCAGTTGGTCATTATCCATGAAATTAGATTTTCGATATGTCAGAATGCAATATCCTGTAATGGATCTTGAATCTGGATATGCTAACCAATGTGTCATTATAATAAGTTTTTTTTTAATTCTCCGTATTTACAACTCAACTAAGTACATATTGCAATCCTAATTATCAGGGTATAAATTTGTTAATGTTACGAACAAAGTAGCGATGACGATATTATTCTGAAGAAATGAAAGAGAAACTTTCCCTGATGAGTCTTGAAGCTTGTTGAGCACTTTAGGTGAGATTTTTTGCCAGTTGTTCTAGTCATGTGGCAATTATAATAAGCTTCTAATCCAAAACTATTTTTTAGCATATGAGACTGTATTTGGCAATAAGTAAAAAATGTAAAGTCAAAATTTTTTAATATAAAATTTTTCACTTTTCCTAATTATTTTATTTTTAATTATTTTTTTCACATTTTTATATAATTACTATATTTTTCAATCATTTCTACACAACTACTAACACAACCACCTTATTTATTTTAACTTTTTTTTTACTTCTCATTATTATTCCTAATATATTATATTATTTTTTTCTAAACTTTTACCGTTATAATTTTTCATTCAAAAGTTTTATTACTTCCAATGTATATTTTATATATCTCAATATTTTATATTCAACATCCATGCCTTTAATTGCTTACAAATTAACGTAGCGGATTTACTAACTCATTAATGTCACCTCTTATTATAGTTGGAGAACGAAGGAATTGTAATGCTTGGACTTGTGATGATCGAATAGATATCAATTTCAATCATGGCGAGTTTCTCTTTTACTCTTTCCTGAACTTTTTTACTTTAGCCTAGAAATAATGGAAAAACTTTTTATTTAATGTTTTGATATTGTTCCCTACATTAAGGGTTTGTTTGGCTCAAGTGTCTATATAGCTATTTTTGGGGAGAAGTAGCACTTCTGAACATTCAAAATTTTGAAAAGCGCTGGTAGCTAGAAACAATGCACGGCCAAACTAGTCTTAAATCATTGTTTAGTGTATCACATATTTAAGGTGTGTTTATTTAATAATAAAATTTTTTAATCTAAAATTTTTCACTTTCATAACTATCTTATTTTTAATCTTTTTTTACATCTTACTCTACATATAATTAATATATTTTAACTGCATTATCTTTACTCTTCGTGATTATCTCTATCATATTACTCTATTTTTTTTTATTTTACAAATTTTTATGCTAAAATTTTTTATTTAAAAGTTTTATCATTTCCCAAAACTTTTTAAAATTTAGAGAAGATCCTTAAAAAAAATATCACAAAATTTTTTTTGCTTATAAATTTTTATTCTAAAAAGAAATATTAATATCTTGTTACATAGATTATCAAAATTTCAAAGCTCCTGCCGTTTAATAACTTATCGCGCTACTTTTTTAGCTGGAGCGGTTTTCGTTGCAACTTGCAACGCACAGCTGCCACCCATCTCCTACCCTTTGTCGGCGGATTTGATTTTTTTCGGTATAAAGTTTCATCCCCCCGGTATGCGTCTACCAACAACCATGCTCTCCTTCTTTACCGTTTGTCAGAAGGAATTAAAAGCTATACTTCAATTATACTCTGCTTTTATTTTAATAGTTAATAGAAAATTTACTCCAAATATTATTTATAATATTTTAAAAACTCTTCTACTTATCTAATGTAACTGTGCATTTGCCTTATCTATAAATGTGTATAATTAATATAATAAAATAATTTA
>JAXCLR010000081.1:10882267-10953919 GCA_035584095.1 Annona squamosa
CCCACCCCCCCCCCCCCCCCCCCCCCCCCCCCCCCCCCAACCCAACCAAAAAAAAAAAATGTATTTTTCATATCTACCAAAAATGTGCTAGAGAATAGGAAGCATCAGACAGTGGGTAGATAAAACAATTGCTTGGAAGGTACCACTAAAGTGCTCCCTTAAGTATTCATGGGTTTGATGGTGCAAGTTTTGTGAAGTTTCCAATTATCAATCAGCAACGTGGTCGAAGCTTCATCAGCTGGTTGTTAAACTTAACCACATGCTACTGCTAAAGTTATGATGGCTGGTGGTCTAGCACGGAAAATGTTGTCTTAAACATAGCATTATACATTCTCACCATCACCCCAACACTCCATTTTTGTGTGCTTTTGGCCCTCAGCGGATGGCCATCAATCACAATCCAAGATAAAAAAGAGAATTCATCAACTAGAATATGAATATCTTGAATGATGCCTTTAGCCTGAAACCTAAGTCAAAAAATCAATATTCAAAGAGCTTCTATAGAATTTAAAGAACTTCTATAGAATTGTCAAATATTTTACATAAAATCAAAGAGTACCTCATAATACAACTTACAATGAATTCATCAGTCGGATGGTCTTCTGGGACTCTGGATATAATCTCAGAGACTTCTTTTATTGAGGATGATTCAAAGAATCTCTATTAATGAGAACAGACGTGAATCAGCAAATGAACTTTCTCCCATGTGAAGCAGTCTTGATGTTGGACCATCTTACTTCCTTGTCTTTGTCAACAAATGTGTTCCCGAGATTGTAAACAAACATGAGTTAAATCATGAAGCTCAAATTCAGCTTCACAGAAAATTTTGAATATATCCACCCAAGTTATTGTTCTTTTATTTAAACTTGAGAACTCTTGATAAATCAATCATTAGTTCAATGTCCAATAATAAAGGGTACTCCTCTTTGCACAAGTTCATACTGTTTTTAATTCACCAGTAAAATTTCTTTGGTGGACCTTCGAAAAGTCATAAAAGCAGTAGATTCACATAAAGTGATTCTGACACTGCTACATATGTTCAGCCTGAAAGCCAAGATCGGCGTTCACAACAATAGGCTTCCAATTCTTAAACTTGGCAGTTGCAACCATGCACAGGATGCAGAAATGGGTTATCAATTTTTCATTCATCACCAATCACCCCCTTCCTCTTTGAGAATAAATGTCTTGAAACATATTTAGTTCATCAGCTGAATAGGGAGGTACTCTACTTCGAAGCAATTTCATAATCTCTCTAGCATTCCTATCTTTCGAATTCTTCATTAGCCCTTCAAGTAATTTGCAGATGCTTGGAATACTTGGAAACCAGCTTTTATTCATGATGTCTTTACATATCCTGAATGCCAAATCGTAGTCACATGCCTCACAGAGATAATGAACCATTGTCTGACAGATCTTAAAGTTGGGCCTGCAGCCCCTTCTCTGCAGCGAATCATAAACCCGTTTCGCCATGTCAAGACTGCCCACCATGCAAAACCCTTTGATCACCATATTATAGGTTACCTCATCGGGTATAATACCAAGAACACCCATCCTTCGCATCAAATCCCAAGCTAGCCAAGGTCTCCTCTTTTTAGTCAAGTATTGAATCCTAACATTGAATGTTGCTAGATTTGGAAAACACCTCCTAAGCACCATCAGATTCCACAAGCCACTAGCCATCTCACGCCGGTTACTCTGGTAAAATGCAGATATAAGTGTGGTGTATGTAATAACATCAGGCTTGATTCCTAACCTTTCCATCTCTACCATTATCAAATATGCAGAATCCAAACACCCCATTTCACAGAAAGCCTTGATAATTAGATTAAAGGAAAATATATCTGGTGAAATGCCATATTTTACAGGGATCTCAGCAAAAAATATACGGATCAAATCAAAATTGTGGGTCAAAGACAAAACCTTGAGAGTAGCATTAAATGATTTTACTGTTCGACAACATCCAAAGAGATGCATATCATGAAAGGTTTTAATGGCATGGTCACCCATTCCAGCCTTTCCATACAGCATGATGATGCGGATGACAAAACCCTCACGGCGGCCCTGTGGCAGCGTCTTCTGGTGTTCAAGTAGCTCCTCTATATAGTCAAATCGGCCTGCTCCTGCTAGACGGGAAATAGTGTCATCAAATGCAAAGCGATTCTCAACAACATGGCGGTTATGAGCATTAGCCTTGAAGAGTCGGAAAAGCTTTTCAGGATCTCTTTCAGCCTTAAGTTTCAGTAGAGCAGGCAATTCAGTTCCAGGTATTGATTTTGAACTGGCTATACAAAATGGGAGCTTCTCTTTTTGATTTGGTGTCTTGAGCATCACAGGCTTATTCTGCGTTTCAGGTGTTGAAATGTCAGCAAAAGAGGCAATGGAAGCAGTGTCAAAGACAGCTGAGTACAGTCTGCGGACAGAACGCAGGGTGAGCATGTTATGATATTTCTCGCCTGTGTTCCTCTTAGGGCATTTTCCTTTCCATTACAATAGGACCCTGACAACAAAGGAGTAACAGCCTCAGCCAATCAATTAAATAAGCAATGAAAAGATAAGGAAACTGAAAGGGAGTAAGCATTATACTGCAGGTGCATTGTGCATGTTGCAAAATGTCATAATTCTGAGGTTGGCAACTTCGACATTTCAGACTGGCAATGGCCAATTGGAAAGGAACACACACACCAAAACAGTATTTTACATCAACCTAGCTTGAGTAGTTAAAAATCCTGGCTTGAAAACCCTGAGTATCATGGAACAATGAAACCCACAGAGATGGATCCTGGTCTGAAAATCCTGAGCACTATGGAGTCTGTGATAAAGTTCAGTTGAACTAGTGTGATAAAACCCTAAGCACCCATGAAATAATGCTACCCACTTGGACGGCTCATACCAATGTCAATTTCATGATGTTAACAATCAGAATTAAACCGCAATGGTAGGTTTGGAAATCAGATTTGCAGACTTAAACAAGTGGAATACCACTTCATCAGTAGAGTGAAATGCACAGCTGATGAAATTTGAGCAAAAGAAAATTTACAAAATGCAAAGAAAAACTCGCATTTTGAAAGAAAAGCTCAAAAAATGCTTTGATGATCAAAACAATACCAACTTCAACTATCATCATGCACATGTTTGTTGTCCAAGAAAGCAACCTGATCACGCGAGATATTCCACAAACACGTGAGGGAAATATAAATGCAGTGCAGTCCCCACCAAGAGCACTTTTCCACTTTCCAGTTGCAGTGTTTCTGCTAGAGTATATGAAAGACTGCTATCTTGCTATCCCAGTGCCGCATTATTTCAAGCAATCCACGGGCAGTAGAATAAATAAATAAATTGATAAATACAAGCAGACGTTTCTGCAAGCCATTCAACAGCGATAGGAAAGAAACGTAGGTTATACAGCATGTTCTCTTTCACAAGCTGCCGCCTAAGGTTTTTTTTTTTTTTGAGGAGCAAGGTAGAGAAGCATATTAAAGTTTTTCAGCCGCGGAAGAGATCAAAGCTACCTTTTCAATAAGCAGACGGTTTCCGTGATCGAATCTGACGGTCTCGGTTTTGTTTCTTCTTCCCGCGTTGGTGGAAAACGGCGGAGAAGCCTACCAGGATTTGCCGTGTTTGGGGCTGCTGGCAGAAGCTCGCGGCCGAGAAACGAACACATTGGCCTTAACACGACGAGTCAGTTAGCTCGGTTGCAAACGCAAACCGTGCAGAGCGTGTGAATTGTGGGGCTAGGGCTGGAGACGATGCCTGATTGCACATGCAAACACAATGCGGCATGATTTGAGGGGGAAAAAATGCAGCAAAAATATTTTTAATAGCATATTAATTTTTATTATAATTTAAATTTTTACAGAAAAATTTACTACTGAATATTGTACAATTTTATCTAATTCCATTGATAACTTTTTATTTATATATTTAATTAATATCTCTTATATTTTCCACTACGCCGATGGCTTATTTGGAAGGATTAAGGTGCTTATGGGAAGGAGAAATGGAGAAACGGGATTGCAATGTAATTATATATATTGGAAATGAAAAAAACTAAAATTATAAAAATTGAAGTGAAAAAATTCTTTAAAAAAATGTATTGAGAATGGAAATTCAGATTTGGTACGATCCCATTTAACGTTGGGATCATTTGAAATGGTGCATGATGTAGTGCACCTGGGTGCACTTAACCTCGGGGCATACAGGTGCTTTAACCTACTTTTTTATTTTTTAAATTTTTTGATACAAGTATTAATTTAAGTGTATTTAATATGTGTATCAAGTTTTACTAATTTCGAAGTGTTTAAGATATTTATTATTAATTTTCGAAAATCAATGAATTTTTTATTTTTAAAAATCGGTGCCATTTTAATAATTAAAATACTAAAATGCCGCTAATTTTCTAATTAGTAAGACTTGATACAATGTCAAAATACTTAGACATATAAAAAATTTTAAAAATTAAAAAATAAGATAAATGCACCCTAGTGCGCCAACTATAGGTTACAACAAGAGTAAAAAAAAAAAAAGGCAACAAACATCAATCTTGGGAGTGTTTCAATAGGGTTGAGGCTCAAGATCTATTCTTGTTGTCTATTTTTTTATTTTTTTATTCTTGTTGTGACCTATACTCTCTTACTCTCTCTTGATGATGCTATGAAATCAACTTCACATTTTAAAAAAATTTCTATGTAAATAGAAAATTGAGTTGCATCTTAATGAAATAATTGAACTACCTTATTTAATAATTGTGTACAAGGATTTTTTGTAAATATGACTACCAAGTTTGACCAATATTGCGTTCTTGTTTTTAAGTTTGCTTAAATTACAAATATACCTACAAAGTTTGCATGAAATTATAAATGTATCTCTTTTATTAAGATGTGGTTTAAATTTTTTGTAAAAAGATGATATTGTTCTTTAAGTGAAGTAATTCGCTCACAATTTTTGAAAATGTTATAAATATATTTATAAAAAATTAAAATAATCATATATAAAAATATATAAAATAATAAAATACCAAATCTGTCAATAATATTTAGAAAATTGCAAGTTCATCACTTATGTTAAAGGACATTATTGTCATTTTATATAAAAGTATAATAATGTCATAACAAAAAGGATAATCTTGCAATTTCATGCAAACCTTGGGACTATATTTGTAATTTCGGCACACACGAGTATATGAATGCAATATTGGCCAAACTTTATAAGTATATTTGTAAAAATCCATGTGCCAAATGAATTGATGTATGCTTATTTCAAAATGATTAAGGTGTGTTTTTTCATGCCCAAAAAGGTTTTCAACTAGTACTTAAGAAGTGATAAAAAATTTTATGTAAAAATTTTTTACATGTGAAAAAATGATGTAATATGCTATGGGTAATGATAATGAGTAAAGAGAATAAAGTTAAAATAAATAGGTTAGATATATAGGTAGTGTGTAGAAACGATTGAAAAATAAAGGTGTGTTTGGCATTGACGAAAACTTCCGAAAACAACAAAAACTTTTCAACAACAAGGGTCTGTGTGCAAAACTTGTCTTTTCACCCCTTCAGCGGTAGTTTTTCAGCCGTATATGTATGCCGCACGTACCTACGGCAATAACGTTGGAAGAAGTGAAAAATGAGCGCCGTAAAAAACTCCAAAACTTCACAGCAAAGAACGATCTTTCCATATAATGTTGACGATGACAATTAATGCAGACATGCATGAATGCTCGTGCCAAAGTCCGGAATGCATTGATATATTCAGGTCCGATTGACATTTTTTTACTCAAAAATGCGTCAAAAAGTTTCTATCGACGCCAAACAGACCCTAAGGTAGTTGAATATGAAAAAATGAATAAATAATTAAAAATAACGTAGTTGTGAAGAATAAAAAAGTTTTAGATAGAAAAATTTTAGTTTGAAAAGTTTCCTATGTTACAAAACACCCAACTTTTCAATATAAACATTTCACTATCCAAAACTATCTTATTTTTAATTATTTTTTACATCTTTTTATACAACTATTTTATTTTTTAATAATTTCCACCTAACTTCTCGTACAATTAATCTATCTATTTTAGTTTTATTCTTTTTATTCATCGTAATTATCTCTAACATATCACATTAATTTTTCTTATTTTTTAAAAACTTTTTATTCATAAGTTCCTCTCGTAAGCATACAGGAACAGTTGGGATTGGTCATTGAGGATGATATGCCACAGCACGGATGTTTGCCAATATACCTACAAATGTGCCCTTCAGGGACTTAGAAGGTCGAAGACTGTCCACTTGTGGATTTTCTTGTACTAGAAAATTTTTTACATAAATTTACGTCTATTTTGTTTTTCTCTCATTTTTCGAAATTATTTTATTGTTTTATAAGATGATTCTTAACAAAACTGTCAACATCTACCGGTATAAAGCATTTTTCTCATGCAAATAAATGATTTTATAAATTGTTACGACATTTTAATTCGTGCATGGATTGATCTTAGTGACTTTCATATTTTACGTATGATTATAAAAATTTTAAAGCAAATACCGCGCACATAAGGATTTGATTGAAATAAGTTAATACCATGTTAAAAATAATGAGACTGAATAAAATGATGGGATGAATTTTTGGTTTAATTGTCAAAGTAGGGGTCTAACCATATCAGTTGGATGGGTAACAGGTTGCTATTTTTTTGATGAAAACAGGTTGCTATTGAGTTGAATAGTAAAAATAAAAAATAAAAAACTAATTATAAACAAAAATTTCTAAAGTTGTTAACTTCCTTCAATATAAAAGTTCAATTTCATATTTATGTTTAATTAGAATATTAATTTCATTGTTAATAATTGTATACAATTTATAAAAAAGAATATTAATTTCATTGTCAATAATTATATATAACTTATAAAATAAACAACAATAATAATGTTAACTTTTTTTTTTTGATGGAGAATAATAATGTTATCTTGTTTTTACCTTACAGGCTATAAAAGAGTTAGGTTGGATAATCTTGACAAGTTATGTAAGCCTAATTCATTGCAAACTTATAAGACGAATGATGATTTTCGACCGGTCTGAATTTTTTTTTTTATTTTTTTTTGAAAAATAATTTTATAAACTTGTTAATGTAGTTATATTTAATTTATAAACCAAGTTTTATCATTTTTGGATATATCTGTATATTTATTTTGGATTTTTAAATACAGGGGTATTTAAGTCATTTTAAGAATATTCAAAATGACTTAAATACCCCTGTATTTAAAAATCCAAAATAAATATATAGACATATCTAAAAATGATAAAACTTGGTTTATAAATTAAATATAACTAGATTAACAAGTTTATAAAATTATTTTCAAAAAATATATATATAAAAAATATTTTTTGACCGATCGGAAATCACACTGAAAAGATCGGTGCTCAACTTATAATGGATTAACTCAGTCACATAAACAACTAAACATGCTAACGGGTACAAAAATCTCAACATCAATCCATCTTAAACAGCTTCGATCGATTGGGTCCTGGGTCGACCATAACTCGGTTAAACCCGTGCAAGTTGAGTTAAAAATTAAAGTACCACACAAAAATATTCAAATGAATTACCAATGCAACTTGGGTTTCTTTATTTTTATTTTAGTCTTATTTTATACCGAAGAAAAAGTAAATTATTTCCCTGTTTACTTTGCATTGGATGAATCAATTTGAAATTCCCATCTTAGTTGATTAAACGTGTGATGGAAATATATTTTAAGGGAGGAGTAGCAAGACCATTGCTCTACCCATTATTTGAAGATTCTATCTTCACACTACTTTGCAAGAACTTACGTCAGCGCTTCGACATTCGGTGATTATTAAATTTATTTTCTAACTGAACAAATAATTTTAAATGTAACTGTTAAATTGAATGTTGATTTAACTGTCAAAGATGACTGAAATGGGGCAAAATCAAAATATTTAGGTGTTGTAAACACGGAAGAAGTGCTGTGCAATAAAAAAATATCCTATTGAAAAAAGTTGCACCACTATTATGTCAACAATAAAAGTAATTGTATTCACTTTTATTGAATGGTTCACCACCATTCTGTCAACAAATGGAAGTATTTGTATTTACTTTAAAATAGGGTAAATTTTTTATATTTCCAAAGTTTTACTCAAAATTTTATTTATATTTACGAACTTTCAAAGTGCTTTTCGTACCTATAAATTTTCATTCTAATTGTATATATACTCATACAATTAAAAATCCATTAAAATGATGATTGTTAATTTCCTACGAAATTACATCCATTTCTAGCTATAATTTTATATCTAAAAATTTACATTATAATAAATTTTTAGTAAGTCTATAATTATAAAATAATATTATTTGAATATGAATTTTTAATTTGGAGTAATTCAATCTCAATTTATATTGAGGCCTTAGTATATTCATCATTTCGCAAAGGATTAACGGTCTATTTAATGAGTTCTTAATAACATGAATATAAATAAAATTTCAAGTAAAATGTGCAGGTATCTTTGAAATAAAAATTTTATGAGTACAAGTAGAATTAAAAATAAAATTGCTAAATATACCCGAAAATTTGCCAAATAAATAACGTGTGGGACAGATTTTTGTCGTTGAATGTGAATGAACGCGGGGCAGGCCTGGTGGTATCTGGGCTGGGACGTATTGGGCCAACAAGCTTCGACATTCCAAGTGTGTGGACCAGAAAGTGACAAGTAACTAACGTGGTAGTAGTTGCGTACTTGCGTTTTTTTATTTTCCCCCTCATGATTCGGATTCTGGAAGCAGAGATCGGTTAGCATTTTGGCGCGAGCGACCAGAGGACGATCATGGGAAGCCTTTTCCTCCGTCGTAGTCATAACAGCAGCTTCTTCTTCTCTTGCCAGCAAAACCTAGCTGAAAGATTTGCGAATTCCTCCAGAGGCGGATTCCCTTTCTCCTGCAAATTTTCTCAGCTCGCTTCTCCAAGTCCAAAGCGTGATGGTAAGACTGATTCGCTTCTCTCTCCCGTCCTCTCTGTGCGTCCTTGTTTAATAAGCATGTAGGATTTCGTGAAATTTACGAGCAAACTCGGCATTTTTCTTGATAGTCAGAATTTCAAGTGTTTACTCCTGGGATTGGACTAAAACTGAGCTACGTAAGAAAACTTGATTGTCTATTCTTGGTTGTCTATTCTGGTTGTGTCCTGCTGGTTGTTGTTTGGATGCATGGTGTCTCATGCGGAGTATTTGAGAAATGCGTGATTTTGAAAGTTGAAGTCGTGGGAGAATATTTTGATAATTTTTGGACTACTTCACAGAAATGCTTGGGCGCAGAAACATTTTGGTTGGCAATAACGCAATAGTAATCATCTTGTGAGCTCTTCTGTTCATTTGATATATCCTTTTCTGATTCATTTGGTGGTGTTTTACGGAATGAATGGGAGTGCCTCTTTTCATGTCTCCGGCTTCAGTTGCATGCCCCTATTGTGGATGGAAGTTTTATCGTTCAATGTTGTAATGTCTGGTGAAGGTCTTAATTTTAGTTCAGAAGGCAGTTTGTTTTCTTGCTTCGAAATTTTGAAGAAATAGTAAAACTGTGTGCATTATGCCGCTCCATTAATTTGCATGAAGGTTATATGATCCTTATTTCAAATGCTCGTCCAAAAAGGACTGTTAGTTGTGAGGTGGTGTTGGAGTAAACAAGAATACACCAAAATGGAGGCCTTAGATATTTTGAATCTTTCTAGAATTTGAATTCAATGCCTTATGTTTCTCAGTTTGCCCATTAAAGGGATGCAAAAGATCTAATATGAAGAGAATATTTGAATATTAATTCATAACCTTGGATGATTAGCATTCTTGTACTCTCCTTTAATTTAGAACATGCATGACGTATGCCCCAGCTAGGGGCTAAGATAATAGTAGTGTATCTAATGTGACCACATGTCATGCATTTCAATGACAATTGCCTAGTGCAGTATGGTTTGAAGTTGCCACTGACCATTAGTGTGATTAGTCCACAGAGTATTTGAGCAGGTGCTTAGCTATGCAAAAAGATGGTTTAGGCACCCTTTGCATTGCACTTGTGGACAAATGTGGTCGGGGTAACTTTACTCACTTCTGGCAATGATAGATCTTGCATTGGACATTGCACTAAACCCTTGTAATCAAAGAAAACTCAACACAGAAGTCTTGCAAAATGAAAGAATCGCAATTCTACCTAGCTATAACATGGGGAGAGAGAGAGAGAGAGAGAGTTGCAGCCAACTGAGTTATAATAAATTCCACCCTTAGAACAATGGAGTCTTCTCCAACCTTGCCTGTGGGAGATATTTGAATGGGCATAACTTACCCAGTCTCATACTAGAAGGCAAGACCCTTTATTCACCTGACTTGGCACTAGCCCTCAGCTTAGAAATTGTGAGAGCTTTTCTTCTGCCTCATTGTCTCTATCATCCCCTTTCTCCTCCTTTATAATAATAATAATAATAATGATAATAATAATAATAATAATTTTCTTTCTATGCTATATATAGTACACAAATGGCAGAATCTCCTGTTCTCTCTTGAAATTTGGTTCCCTTTTGGGATAGGTATGATAAACTTACAATTTCGTGGTTTGGCGTGATTAAGTATGATCCAATGCAACGAATCATCCCATTCACCAATGGTGTGGTATTTAGGGCTAATTATCAGGTTAGTTGCATTGTAATGATGATTAATTTGGTGGGAATTTGCATGCTTCCTGATGCAGAAAATTTCCACTTCAGGGTTGCATGCTTCTATTGACCACATTGTGTTCTGCATCAGGAAGTACGCCTCTGTTGACCAGATCGTGCAATGTTTTGACAAAAAACAGTTTTGCATAAGGGAGTGAGCAATTGTATTTGCCTTGCCGCCAACACATATCGACATAAATAGTTATCGTGCCACCAATCTGCATACTTCATTCTAACTGTGACTTGTTGATGTGCTGTCAACACTTGGACCAGGTGCCTTCAATGATTAGAATAAATCTTGGCACTTCCCAAAGAAACGGAGGTGCCTACTGCAATTTAGTGCTAACGTTATTTATTAATGAGAAAAGATGTGGAGATAATCTGGTCGAGTGGTACCATGAATTACCTTCTTTCACGTCTTCACAACTTCCTGTTATACATCCTAAAAAAGTTGACTTTCCCAGGCATCTGGTCGATGTTTGGTTGTCCTCGAAGAACACACAAAGAGCCGGAATAATATATCTTTTTTTATTAAAATCTAATGTCTGAGACTCTGAATTGAAACAGCAGTGCTCTTTTTTTCCTTGGAGGTTTATATTCTCTAAAGTGCTCTTTCAGGTCCACTTTCTTTCTATAGGAGCTTGGTTCAGCAAGGGAAACTTAAGCATGACATTTATCAAGAAAGGGTGGCTTCTGAATTGGAGGATTTACTGGAGAGATTGAAGCAGTATGAGAAGGAAATGGAGAAGTACCATGTATGTCTTGAACTTTGCTCCCTAACATGGAAATCCACTGATATTTCTTGTATAACAAGTTTTGGACAATTTATATTTGTTTCTTAGGCCACTGTTGCTATATGGGAGAAGAATAGGGAAGCTGAGAGGCGTCGGCTTTTGATGGAGGAAGCTGAAGTTAAACAGAAGGGTGGCATAAAGAACACAGTAAATAAGCGTAGAAGTGAATTTTTTAATAAGTGGTTTCCCTGGTGAGAGTTTTCTTTGTCACAGAAGCTCTGTAAAGTTATAGGGACTGCTAAAATTATGCTTGGGCTATCTAGTTATTTTGTAGTCTTCTGTGAAATTTTGGGTGTGTCCTAATTCAATTCAGGTTAAGCAGCATTTCATGAGAGCATGTTGAGGGGAAGTTGCATTTTCAAATTTCTGTTTTTTAACATTCCAAGCAAATATTTCAAGAAACATGCTGAATGGGTACTGGCAGTTAACAACTTGATGCTAATAATTTATTCTTCTTGCATTTTCTTCTTTTTTAAAGTTTTGTTCACCCTCTCAATACATTTATGCATATGCATGTACATGCATGTGTATGGGAAATGGACAAATGGTCAAATGGAGTGGCTTCTTTGAGATCGCAGGATTTTGCGGGGGCTGGGGCAGCCATCAGTTTGAAACACATGTAAATCTAAGCTTAAGCAGCTTGCTTTTATTGGTGATAGTCCACAACAAAATCAAATATCCCTTTTCTTTTGTGTCCACATCCTGGCACTCACTTTTCTTTCTCCAGTGACAAAAAATCATCTACTCTCACTTGCCAATTCCTCTTGCAAAGCTGGCCACATCCACCATTCCTCTCTGCTTTCTTCCTTCTGGTACCACATCCCTGCATCATCCTACAAAACACCTTTCATGATAATATGCTATACACTCCATGAAAAATTGTGAAGCCATCATGCCTCAAGATTCCCACAAGAGTACATTCTGAAAATACCTGCCTGTAGAAGAGCTTTATTATGCACCTCATTTTATTCTAAACACAATAACCAGTGGGAGAAGCAAATAGAAAATCTGACTGTGTTGTTTCTTGTGAGAGAGAGCTTCACTCACCCAATTTTCCTTTCAGGCTCTGAGTAAAACCGCCCATGCCTTTAATGGAACTCACCTTCTTGATCCCTGAACCTACTTTCCTGGATGCATGTGTGTGAAATAATGATTGATTGGATTTTGAAACATTTCAATGCTTGAGTGAATATGTCTCTCTGAATATTTTTTTGATGAAATGTCTCACTGAATTTTACATTTTACACATTATAATAAAATTTGTAACTGTGTGAACCTTGTGGGATTTCAACTCAAAAACTTGTTAGTGCTTTAGTTAAATAGATAATGTTGAATACAATTCTTGAATTGAGCCTCATGTAATCACCTAGGTGGGTTCAAATGGATTGATGCGTGAATTGTTTCTATGGTTTAGCACCGCAAGACATCTCTGATATATAAATATTTTTGCATTTTTCGAAGGGTTATGATAAAAAACATCTGGTTGTTTTGAATCATAACCAAAAACCCTTTATTTTATAATATTTTGAATATATTAATAGAATCTAAACCACATTACACTTATCTTAAGATCTTAAGATATCTAAAGAATTACTTTGATTGGAAGCTTAGGTGGGCCCCAAAATAAAATCATGTTATGGTAATATATATATATATATATATAAAATTATGTAATAATAAAACGAGTTTTTTCATTAATATATTATAATGCATTATCACTAAATAAATAATTTTGAATATCCTCTGTGGATTGGATCATTTAATTTTCACTTTAATGAGAAGATCATAATCCTTTGGCATAACTATCATGAGAAAAAATGGGATATCTATGCTTTTACGGATTTTGATCCTATGCTCCTAGGAGCATTGAGCCTTAATGCTCCCGGGCGCATATACTTATTTTTTTTTTCAAAATTTTTTTATAAGATTGTTAATCTAGGTGTATTTAACCTATGTATTAATTTGTACTATTTTGGAGTATTTTAGATATTTATTTTTTATTTTTGAAAATCAGTGACATTTTAGTAATTTTAAATTACCTAAAATGTCACTGATTTTCAAAAATTAAAAATAAATATCTAAAATACTCCAAAAATGGTAAAAATTTATACACACCTTAAATACACATAGATTAACAATATTGTAAAAAAAATTCAAAAAAAAAATAGGTGTATATGCCCAGGATCATGCAACGCTGCATGCTTCCAAGAGCATACAATCGAAGTCCATCTCTGCCTAACGTTTAAACCTTAAATTTTACACTCACACCACTGTGAAATAAATTTTTAACTGATTATTTTTTTGCCGCATATATTCTTTTTTCTGATAATTGACAACTATATTCCTAAATAAATAGATATTTTAAACATAACTGAGGGTTTGCATTTTATATGGGTCGTCAAACCAACAGATTTGTATTTGAAACATTCGATGAAATTAGTTTTTGATGGAAAATTTAGATGACTAAGGAATCGTTATTGTAAATATATACCAAATTATATAATATATATGATAAATAATTAAATATGGGTGATCTTGAACAAAAAAAAAAATGATTGTTATGTACTTGGCCCTTGAATGGCACTTGAATGGCACTGTCGGCCCAGGCATTTTCTGTAAACCAAAACCATGTGCATGGAGAGTTATCCAAAACAGCCATGTGCGGTGTCGCATCACATCCCTCGAATCTAAATGAGGATTGAGGCCTTGTGGTTACATTTCTTAAATAGTCTTTTTCTCGTACCATCATTGTTGTTTGCCTAAACGGTTATCTACGGGCGAACGGAATAATGGGTTCCACTTCAATCGAGCCAGTTCAGAAATGCCAACTCTGGTGATAATGTTAAATTCACTCATTCATTGCCATTAAATTAATCATTCGTTTAATTAAGAAACTGAATTTTATCGCAATCCAATGTACGCATGACCTCCATTTGGTAAAATTTTGAAATTATTGCAAAAAAAATTGTTAGTTTAAAATCTAAAGAGTCTAAAATATTCTTTTTTTTATTGCTGAATGATTATATAAATTATAATATTATTTTAATGAGCCCAACTTATATACTAATTACCAATTTACTTTAGTACTCCTAACTAATTTAAGCCTTATTTTGATAATTTTGTCAAATCTAATCAATTTATTATATTTAGCAGTATTCGTTTTAATTTTTTATTTTTTTTGAAGAAAGGACTACTCCACTCCCCCAAATCCTCAACAATAAGGATAGAGAGCAAAGGGGAAACAAAGCCCATAATATTTAAATAAAACTTAAAGAATCCTTATACAATTGTAATTGAATACATGCTGGTGGAATTTATCACTATTCAAACAAAGCCTTTTGAGAAAATAATCTGTACATGTCAAGGCAGTGAGCTACCATATTGATATTCCTAAGGATATAAGAACAAGAAATTGCATTGAAACTGAATTCCAACTCTTTTACCTAAATACTAAAAAGTATTATAATTCATAACTTGTATCATTCTTAAAATTAAGAATTACTTAAGCATAACTTTAAATCTATTAAAATGATTTATTTATTATAATAATACGTGAGGTCTCAATTTAATATCTAAACCATCTAAAATAGTAATCCTATGGAGATGATGACTTTATAGGATTTTATATATTTATACATATTTTAAAACATTTTTAAAGATATGGCCTGTGTATAACTTCAATTGATATGATTTTTTATATTTAACAAAAGAATAGTACTAAATAGAATATTTGAATTGAGTTTTTAATAAAATCATCATGATAAGGCTCAAACTAAGAGTATCAAAGTGAATCGGTATTTGTCGATCTATAGAAGCTATAATTTATGTATAATTATAAAGAGGATATGACTTACTCCATAATTCATATTAAGATTGGAATAATTTTTGTTACTATCATAAATATTGAAATAGTTTTTGATATTATAATAAATCAAATGATTTTAAATAATGTTAATCACCAAATTTTTATTTTATGGTCAATGCTAGTCTCTTCATCTACAAGACTTAGACCCAAAATCTAGCTTAAGAGAAATCGACGTCTTTGAAATTGACATCTTTGTCATTGAACCAATCTTAAGAGTTAGTTACTTTGAAGTGCAACCCTAATAAATTTGGTGCACTTCTCTCATAGAATATTTATAGAAATTACTATTACTTCTAAAACAATTTAACACTTGTTTTCAAAATGTGGGCCACATATAAATGCGGCAAGTTTTATTGATGGGAATTAGTTGGAAAGTTATGAAACCTTTGGATAAGAAGTTTTCAATATAAAAATTTTTAAACTAATGAATGAAAATAATATAATATAATAAGGATAATAATGATGAATATATAAAATATAGTTAAAATAAATATGTTACTTATAGGGGTAATTGTGCATAAATAATTAAAAGTAAGATAGTTATATAAGAAAACATGAAGAAATGATTAAAAAATAAAACAACATAAGAGAGTGAAAAATTTAAATGTATGTTCGCAAAGTGAAAAAAATTTTAAATGAAAAGTTTTTAAAATAGAAGAAAATGATATAATATAATAGAGATAATAATAAGGAGTA
Organism: Annona squamosa; assembly: GCA_035584095.1. Lineage (NCBI taxonomy): Eukaryota > Viridiplantae > Streptophyta > Magnoliopsida > Magnoliales > Annonaceae > Annona > Annona squamosa. Next base: position 10,898,311 of record JAXCLR010000081.1, read on the forward strand.
AAAAAAGAATCCTGCCTAAGGCAACTGGTTTCTCATTCGGCAAATGTGCCCCACGTTTGTGACTCATGTCCGCTGACTACACTGCTCTAGATAATGAAGAGTAAAATGAATAAAGTTAAAATAGAAAGATAGATTATATATTTAATTGTATAAAAATAATTGAATAGTAGGATAGTTGTGTAGGAAGATGTAGAAAAAATAATTACAAATAAGATAATTATGGAAAGTGAAAAGTTTATAATGAAAAATTCTAGTTTGCAATTTTTGATTGTTAAACACCAAAAAAGTTATGATTGAAAAAGTTTTTAGTATAAATGAATGCACCCATAATAATAATAATAAAAGAAACAAATATTGAGGGATGAAAACTTATCTTGGAAATTAAGACATATTTCATTGAAGAATGTTTTATGGCTTTAAAGAAGCTCCAAAAAATCTTTAGGGTGTATTTAAAAATGGATAAAACTTTTGATGAAAAGTTGTAGAGAGCAGAAGTTATCAAATGATGTTATATGATCGGAATAATAATAAGAAATAAATAAGATAAAATTGAAATAGATATATTAATTGTATTGATAGTTGTGTAGAAATAATTGAAAAGTAGAGTAATTATATAAAAAAAAGTGAAGAAATGATTAAAAAATAAGATAATTATGAAGTGTAAAAAATTGTAGATTAAAAAATTTTAACTTGAAAACTTTTACTTATTATGAAACACACGTGTTACCCGTAGCGATGGATGGATAGTTTCCACGTTTGCTACAGTGCGGCAGGATTACTGTAAAACTCGACCCAGTCGTCACTCGTCAGCCGTGTAATTTCATTTGCTTCCCCTCTTCTCCCCGTCCCCACCAAAATCCGCGAAAACGTGCCGCGTTTGAATCTTCAGCCCCGGACAGAGAAGGAAGGAAGAGGAGAGAAAAAAAAAAAAAAAAAAAAATTACAAATTGCCGAGAGAGAGAGAGAGAGAGAGAGAGAGCGTCACGGTAACTGCGACAGAGAGAGAGAGAGAGAGAGAGAGAGCGCCCGCGTCACGGTAACTGCGACAGCAGCAGCAGCCATTTATTTTATTGTCGTGGCTGGTGATGATCTCATTCAAAGCTTCAACCTACTACTCAAATCCTCTCCTTTCCCTCCGCTTCCGTCTTCTCCTCTCTCCTCCTTTTCCCACACACCTCGCCAACCCTAGATTTCCACGACCCTCCCTTTCTGCTCCTTTCTCTTCTTCGAGTACGATCTTCCTTCACCTTCTCCTTGGTTCCGATTTCCGGCGAATTTAATTCCTTTTCATTCTTTACGCTATCGAGTTCATTCGAAGTGTGCTCCTTCTAATGGAATGGAATTTCCCGTTTGCTTGGTGACTCCAACAGGTTCGTCATCGCCCGCATTCATGGAGATTGTCAAAGCGACTGTTCGCCGGGGTTCTGCTGCGAATCAGAGTATTGCTCTCAGAGCTGAGCAGAAGAGCTACAGTTACGCGCAGCTCATCTCGTCTGCGTGGAGGATATCCAACTTGTTGTTGAATGGAGACTCCAGCCATGTATGCTAGTTAGTCATTTGGACATGCAAGCAATTGGTTTTCAAGTTCTCCACTTTCAGAGCTGTTTACATCATATATTCACTGTCTTTAGTTCGGTTATAATCTCAGCAATTACTCTGAGCGAAGACGAAACAGTTCAAACAATCAAGTGATGAATTTTGGAAATGGAATCGACCGGAAATGCTGGAATTGTGAAGTTCATGAAAACATGTGTGTTTGGGTTTGCCAACCTGGAATGAATTCCGTTTTAACTGTGTTTGGCGTCATGGAAAATTTCCTCTTGAATTGTTTTTTTATTTTTTTATTTTTATAATGCTTTCCGCTTGGAACCTCTGTTTCCTAATGCTTAGCTTCACGCTGGTGGTTCGGCTGTGCAGTATTTTATCATCATTATATTACTTTTGTTTTTCAGGCGCACTTAGCGAATACTTCGACAAAAAGCACAGGAGAAGCCCAGTCCCTAAATGGTGCTCGCATTGGTATTGTAGCTAAACCTTCTGCTGAATTCGTTGCTGGGATTTTGGGAACTTGGCTAAGTGGAGGAGTTGCAGTTCCACTTGCGTTAAGCTATCCAGAGGCAGAACTCTTCCATGTGATGAATGATTCGGTATGTACCATACTGTTATATCTTGTCTGAACTCTGTGTTGAAATGTCAGGAATGATGGAAAAGAAGAATTAAGTTGGGCATTTTTGTTTCTCTAGTGATAGTTTTTTTTAATGATTTTTTTAACCCTGTTTTACCTTTTCTTGCGATTTTTGGTAATGCTTTATGAGTGAGTGGTCAAGGATAAGCACAAAGCACTGAAGGTGAGGATGCTGAAAGAGAATGATGGATATGAAGAATTAATTTGGCATTTTTGTTTCACTAGTCACAAAGATTTCAAAATAAAATTTCGTTCTATTTTAATTTTTTATAATGCTTTATGAGTGGGTGGTCAAAGATAAGCAAAAAGCACTAAAGGTGAGGATGCTGTTAAAATTAAATTTTTTCAGGAAATTCATAGCTCAAGGAAGAGGAGGATAAAAAGCAGACTATGAGTCTTTCCCTTCTGATATGGAGGCTTCTTTTTTAATTGGTTGAGAATGAAACTATACGAAGGCGAAGGAAGGGCATCAGTTAAGATAGTACTAAAAGACCTGATGAATTATGGTTAACCAAATGATACTTGAATATATTTAGAGGAATCAAGTGTATGATTCCAGCTACTTGGTATAACCAATGGTTGACAATGATTGTGCACGGGGATGATAACCTTGTTTGATGAATTTTCTAGATAGTAAAGGAGAAAATTTTGAAATAAGGAATTCAAATTAACAATGTTTCCATTGGGATTCCAGATGGGCTTGGGATTCATCTGCCGTGCTGTCTTGCAGGAAACTTTGCTGCAGCAGTACAAAAGTTCCATGTTCAAAAGCTAACACCATGCAAAAGAAAGGGATAAATTTACAGTAAATGGTTTTGATCAGTTGCTTTCCATTGAATCACCTCTCCTTAGATTTTTTTCCCCCGCTTTCCCAGTTTTTCATCATGAAAATTGCTCTTGATGAATTTCGTTTAAGATGATTTGCTGATGTAAAAGGATCTGAAATGTCATGCATGTTCTGAAAATTTGTTCATCTCAATTAATTATGAGTTTTTCTGGGTTGGGTTTCAAATTTTTGTCTCATGGAACTGAAATTTTTGTATATGTAACCATGGCATCTACATATTTTCAGGAGGTTTCTGTGCTTCTCAGTACAGAAGAACATCAAGTTCTTATGGAGAGTGTTGCTTCTAAATGTGTCTCTCAATTTTCCCTGATTCCTCCCGTTCCAAACCTTCCTCCAAATACAGATATTGATACACATCCCAATACTGGGAATGTTGATGTTTTGACATTAGGCAACAAAATTGAGAATATGAAAGTGGTAGAAGGTGATATGTGGTTAACTGGTCTTTGTTTATCTTTTTTGTAAAAGCAATGAATGAAACAAACTTATGTTTTCCCCCTTTTCTCTGTAGATGATGACCCTGCACTGATTGTCTATACAAGTGGTACAACAGGCAAACCAAAAGGGGTTGTCCATACGCACAGCAGCATAAAAGCACAGGTATAGAGCTTGATGCATATAAATCTACTGGCAGTGCTTAAATTTCACCCTAACCATGATGTTCAATTTCACATAGTGCACAACATAAGTAAGAGTTCTATAGAAATTTTATGTATTCACTTCTGCTACACACATGCTTGGTGCAGAGGCAAAACAAAATGGGATTCTAGCAGGAGTCTTTGGTCTCCCTGCAATGTTGCTAATTGCTAAGGACAACATATGTGCATGTGTAGGTCCAAATTTAATACTCTGGCAGTGTTTCATGTCTTCAACCAAATTTTAGTTGTCCTCAAAGCAACAGTATTTGAAACAGAGTAACAAACTGATATGCAAACATGAGAGTATTTCTTGTTATAGTTAATGTATGGGTCTTACTTCTAGCATCCCAATTGATTTACCAATGACATTACTCGCATTATAGTTTAAAAAAAATTGTCACTTTCATCAATCCCTTGGAAATCTCTCTTGCCGAATGAGCAACTTTACTCAGTATTGGGAGCCATTCTCTCAGTAAAGGATATTGTTATAAAGCACTGCCCATTTTGCTGGACCATGATGCACATGTATTCAATAACTTCCAGAATCCAAATTACACTGGAAAACAACTTGGCATGCTGCAAGCTAGTATTGGCATTATAATTATATACTTACTATTTGCAGCAAAAGACTGGTTTCTGTTTCTACTGTCTCCATGTTTATCATATTGTTTTGATTTTTGGTATTGCATAACTTAGTGGACACTTCAATGTGGGCTCAATTGCAGGTCCAAATGTTGAAAGAGGCTTGGGAGTACACATCAGCTGATCAGTTTCTTCACTGCTTGCCATTACACCATATCCACTAAACTGCTATTCTGATAGTAATATGTTAATGGCATTCGAATTTTAAGTTAAACTGAGATTCTGCATGGAATCCTTAACCTTTATTTACATGTGCATGGCCTCTTTAATGCTTTGCTTGCCCCACTTTATGCTGGTTCTCTGGTAATGGTGCCAAAACCTACTCTGCTTTAGAAACTTGGATGGATAATAGTTATTGGTCACTCTGGTTAAATCTTGTATCTCCAGCCATTATACGTCTCCGTTGGTGTCTTTGAAGGTTGAGTTCCTGCCAAAATTTAGTGTGAGGGGAATCTGGGAGAGATGGCGGGAGTCATATCGTAAAGATGGAGATAAGGTTGATTATGCAATTACTGTGTTCACAGGGGTAAGTCAAATCTAGTACTGCAAATTGATCCATGATTATCTTCTTTCAAATTTGTTCTTCTTATCTGGGCTAGCAGGCTCACAGTTGGAGATGTTTGCAAATCTAAGATTTTACCTAGGCATTCTTAAACTGATTGAGTGCTTTTTATTGCCAAATTTGAAGGTTGTATTGTACATACACTTCTGGCATGATATTTGGTATTTTAATTTTTTTGTCCATGTTTTGAATACACGTTTGCTTTTGGCAGAAACAATGATACCATGAAAAGATTTCAGCTATCATGCGAAAAGTAAATGGTGACAATATTCAATGAGCTTTTCATTTGCCTACCTGTTTTTCATTTTGGAATCAAAAGAATTAAGAAATAGATTATTTGCAAAGTGCAGTCAACTTTATGTTTATGGACAATATATTTTTACTGCTTATGATTTCAGTTCAACTGTGTTTTTGCGATCCACCCGAAAAAAGGAAGAAATAACCCCTTTGACAAGGAAAAGAAGGAAAATTCTGCTGTTAGAATGTTTGGAAGATAGAATATGCCTTTAATGTCCACAAAAAAAAAAAAAAAAAAAAAGAAGAAGAAAAAGAATCAACAGATCCAAGATGTACTTCTGCAAACAAAAGGAGGGTTGAAATATACATTGATTGCGCTTGAAAGGTTATGAATCTATTGACAAGTTCAATCCCAAGATCTTGATTTCCAGCAGTAATGTATTGTACGCCCATATATACACGAAAAATTAGTGTTTGGATCAAATTTTGTTCCTTCATCCCATTTCAAGACCCTGCGGAAATACTTAGTATTTATATTTAACCATCTTCCTTGCACTTTTTTTTCTGCTAGAGTCGTCCAATTAAATCATTGAGACAATTGCTTTTGGGTGTTTAGGTTCCAACAATGTATACTAGATTGCTTCAGGGCTATGAAACAATGGATCCAGAATTGCAAGCTGCTTCTGCCTATGCTGCAAGGCAGTTACGCCTTATGGTAATGACTAATCACCTTTAATCGTTGATGCTCCGAAGGCCTTTCACTCAGTTAATTTATTGGTGTTAGAGGAATACGTTCTAGTCAATCTATTTATGTTTCTTACTCTTGTAAGGTCATATCTTACAGAAACCTTTCATTTCTCAAAATGTTGTTGATGTTTCTTGTTATTATTCAAATGTTTTTTTTATCAGAACGATTATTGCTTAGTTTTTCTTTAAATGTTTTGAGAAGTCATGATTATGTTTCTGGTGCTGAATTTTTTTCAATTGTGTCTCATGTCATTTTGTATCCATTAGGGAATCCAAAAGTTTCATTCACAATTTCTGTTTACTGTGCATGCCTCATGCCAGTCTCAATTTTATTGTTGTCTAGATGTGTGGGTCCTCTGCACTTCCTCTTCCTGTTATGAAACAATGGGAAAGCATAACTGGCCATCGTCTTTTAGAGCGCTATGGCATGACAGAGGTAGGAAATGCACTTCAACCTCTAGAAATCCAATTCATATGGTCTATTGGTAACTTGGTATACATTTTTTGTGTATCTCGTTCAAGAACGTTCTGACATTTATTGGTGCTGAACAGTTTGTCATGGCACTATCTAATCCCTTGAAAGGTCCCAGAAAGGGAGGAACAGTTGGCAAAACCCTCCCTGGTGTGCAGGTTCGCCTATTTTATTAGAAATCAATCATTTTATTTTTCAGAAAATCTATTTAAAGAACTGCTTGTTGTCTGAATATTGTGCGTGACAGCAGCAATGCACTGCCTTAATTTTGGTTGGCAAGTTGGCTCTGACTGTTGCACAGCAATCCAGAACTTTATACATCATTGAAACAAGAGAAAGCAAGGAATTCCGGACACATTGTTCCCCTGGGTGTTTTTCAAATGAAACACATACAAAGCAAATGCCTGGAAAGTCCAGTGGAAGGAATCTAGGCTTCACAACAAGTGCACATCTGACAATGTTGGGAGCCTGAGCGATGACATGCATGTTATGATCTATCTTAAATTTGTGTTGTAGACATTAGCTAACATGGGCCCTTTGTTGCTTCTATGACCTGACAAATGGCAGTTAAACTAGTGGGGCTGCTTGTTAGCAGACTCAAGTAAATGAACTGTTTTCAAGAAATAAATGGCATGATCAGTAAACCATAGACATTTATCTGTCACATTCTCACACTAAACTTATGACTAGTCGAGCATGCCAATGTTTTTTTTTTTTTTTCAGCTGAAATCCATTTGGTAGTGGGTAGAGGAGGAAGTGGAAAGTGGGGAACACATTTTTCCATATGTTTTGACATCTTAACTACCTAGCTACTCTACTTTTTCCATTATTATTCTTATATTCCAATCATTTTTTCTCATATTTCCATATAAATGCCCTATTTATTCCAATTTTATTACCACTTTGCTCTTATCATATTACATTAGTCTTACACTTTTCAGAATCCCTCATTCCCACTTTTACACATTACCAAATGGACTAATTATTTCAAATTGTTTTTTTATGTGTTAGCATTTTGGAGTGCTATAAAATTTTTATTTAATGTCATTTAATATTTACCATCATGGTCTAACTTGTGAATAGTAGAATTCATTTTGTATTGTGATCCTATATTCAAGATAATGAGGTAACGTTCAATTTTAAGTTAGATATTGTGCTAATGCTTATAAGCATCTCCTTTGGGTTGGCGACCAGGTAAAAATTCTGGCAGAAGATGGAGGTCGAAATGAAGCAACAGAAGTTGGAGAGCTTTGCATCAAAAGTCCATCATTATTCAAGGAATACTGGAAACGCCCCGAGGTATCTATGTTGCTTGTTTGCTTTGATTTGTATGGTTAGTTTCACAACTAGTATGACAATGTTACCTTTACTATGCACTGATATTGTGAGCATGTATTACTTCAACTATTCATCGATTCACAATTGTGCAGTCATGTATGAAGTGAATCATGAATTTTATGAAAAGCTGATGCAGACATTAAACTTGGACTAAAAACTTTTGCTTTTATTTGTGAAATTTTTTTAGGTGACTAGAGCATCTTTTGTTGACGGTGGGTACTTCAAGACAGGAGATACAGTTAGAGTGGATGAGGATGGTTACTACATTATCTTGGGACGTAAGATAAAATTTCAAAGATTTTACTATGACAGTTGTTTGCTTTTATGTTGTGTCTATGAAGTGCATTGAAAGATTGAAGAGAACTTGTAGCCAGAAAAATATACTATTTTTTTGGCACATGTTCATGTGCTATGAAGCTTTACAGGCAGAGCTGGTTCCAGGTGATCTAAACCCTTGAAGCTGCCTTGTATGGTTTCTATGTCTCGTTCATCCCAAGAAGGATTATTTTGTCACTTTGTGTTTGACAAAGAATGTATGCAAAGTAATGAATCAAACTGTTTCTATTATACTTTGTAAGAAAATTTCTTGACAATTGGACAGGTACAAGTGCTGATATCATGAAAGTAGGAGGATATAAGCTGTCAGCATTAGATATTGAAGCAGTGCTCCTAGAGGCAAGTGCTGAACTTTATGCTTTTACAATAATTCTTATAGCTCGATATGAAATACTTTTTAAAGAACTTTTAAGCATCATAATGCCACTTGTAACATTTTTCCACTGCTAAAATTAATGAGGATGATAATTACCTTGGAGAATTTTTGTGCGTTCAACTCATCATCAGGTATCTACCACCTAACCCTGTACATGTATAGCATACATAATCAGATCGTTCTGCCTTGGTAATTAGTTTATCTTAATGGTAGCCCTACAACTAATATAGTATACACCCCCAACTCAAATGAGATGTTTGTAGTATAGTTTGCAAAAATTTTTAAAAAATTTCTGACATATTGCTAGGGGATCAGTCAGTAAATGGCTGTGGAAATCAATCAGTAAATGGCTAAGTTCCATGCACTTGAACTCTGAAGCATAATGATACCTATTACATAATTTGCATGTTGTCCTGGTAAATTAATCGGTGGCTGTAGATGGTAAAAGGTTTGCATCGCTATCTTCATCTTTGAGAACTGTGTTAAACCTTAGAATGTTGATGTGCTGACCTTTTTTTTTTTTTTTTGCGATAGCATCCATCTGTGTTAGAGTGTTGTGTTCTAGGCTTACCAGACCAAGCCTATGGGGAAGCTGTGTGTGCAATCATTGTCCCAAATGCAGGTGCTAAGAATCGTGCAAAAGAGGATTTGAAACCAGCAATGAGCTTGGAAGAACTTCAATCATGGGCAAAGGATAAACTTGCTCCCTACAAGGTTCATTTCCAAATACTTCATTATCATCTATGTTTTCCTTTGTTGCACATTTTATATATTCAAATCTGTTACTGCAGCCGGAAAAGGGATCTTACTAGCAATTGTTCTTGCTTTGGTAACATTGAGACTCATATTCACACCCTTCTTTAAATCATTGCATTTTCCTTCTGCTTTCACTCTCTAGATTGTTTCCCCTGCAATATACATGGATCAAATGCCAACAGAAGTGTCTTATGGCAGGAAGAAGTCAGCTATTTGAGCGAATCCCTTCGTCTCTCTTTTCCCCTACATTATTCTAATTCCTCTTTTGTTTTCTGTATTTTTCTTTACATGGATAATGTATCGTTAATTTCTTGTGTTCCCTTACTATTTCCATGTCACGTCCCATCCCATGGGTGTTATTCTGAAGCATTTACTGTGACATTGTGCAGATACCATCAAGATTGTTTTTGTGGGACTCACTTCCCCGTAATGCCATGGGAAAGGTTTATATCTCTTTCAAATGGAAAATATGATTGCAGTCCCTTCATTCTATAAATTTCGATATGGTATGATGGATGGTTTATTTAATTTTTTTGGGTGGCATACCAGGTTAACAAGAAAGAACTAAAGAAAATGCTAGAGTGAAGAACAATGATGGAGATTTAGTTAGGATTCGGGACGCTGCTATCTTGGTGTTGAGCTTATAGAACCTCTCACAAATGATTTTTCAAAGAACGAAGTAAATTGTGATCTTAATGATCTTTGCAACATCGGCTCATTTTTCTTTTTTCCATTTGGTTTATACTGATAAATCTATTTATTTACTATACTGTATCTGTAGATGCTTAAGGTTGTGTATTTACCATGCTTGTGAATAACGGTGGCAGGCATTGATTTCAGATATGTAATTTCCTTGGACTTGAACAGAAGGGCTTATCTGTTTTCAAGAGTCATTTCCATGGCATTGCCATTGATACATGTGGGTATCTGTTCTTATTACTTTTCATTGCCATCCGAGTCAATTTTCTCAATCTGACCACTGAACACTTTTATATATTTATAATTTTGATTTATATTACATTATTTGTTGAAAGCCTGTGCAATAATCCACTTGTGCGTTCAACCGGAGAATGGATTTTGGTATTTGCGGTCGATTGCTGCCGGTTGATCGATATTACTGATGAAAGTGCGTTCTCCCCTGCGCAAAAAAGCATGGGGAAAGAGCATTTCAATTATTGTTATAGACGCAAATTTTTACTTTTGCATTGACATGAAAATATAATTGCCATGAATGCAAATACTTTAATTGCCTTTAACCAATTCAGTTGATTTTCGTATTTTATAATATCTTTTGTCAGACGAGAAGTGATAAACACATTTATGAAAAAGAACTGTTCATAATCAAAACGTTATCAAATTGAGTGGCTAGCAAAAGTTTTGGTATCGCAATAGGTTTTTAGATGACAACGGAGATCTAATCTGAAAAAATCAATAGATAATTTATTTAAGCCTCATGAAAAATATGCTGATATTGTGGACAAGAAATTTATATAAAATTTTAAATATACTGATTCGTGGGTATGAGAAAAATTACGGAAAATGTAAAGAATTGAGGGCAAAACATGTGTATACTTGAGGATTTCTCCAAAATCTATTTTATAAAATTAGCAAAACACGTGAGTGTCTTATCCCCTTTGGCGAGAGATCGAACTTGGTATTTGGTGGGCATTCATTTAGCGTGTGTACAACTTAAGCGCGGGGTGGGGGCGCACTGGTTATGTTGGCTGCCTTCTGGAATGGTTTCCCTTCGATCTAGAGAGAGTTGAGAAATGGGAAATGGTTTTAAAATTTAAAGAGTGATGTAATATGATATGATAAGAATATTGTGGGAAAAACAGGATAGTTTCATAAGAAAATAATTAGAATATAAAGAAAAAAAAAAGTAAAGTAACTAAAAAAGAATAAAACGATTAGAACTTTGAGGAAGGTGTGTTTCCATTTCCCACCTCCACTGTTGTGTTACCAAATAATTTGTTCAATGAAAATTTTCATTTCAGGCATGCTCATTTTTAACAAAAACTTTTCACTTTTTATAACTATCATATTTTAAAATTATTTTTTTACATTTCTTATATAATTACCTTAATTTTTAATCATTGTTATACACCTAATATAAACTAACTTATTTATTTTAACTTTATTTTTTTTACATGTCATCAGCACCATTATCATATTATATCATTTACTATCAATTTAACAATTTTTATCTCAAAAATTTAGTATTCTAAAATTTTATCACTTCTCAAGCACCAGGATTATATTCACAACCGGTTAACCTGCCTATCAAATAAATGGTAAATGAGTTAAAGTTGAAAGTTTAAATGAGTTAATAAATAAATTAAAATTGAAATATTTAAAATAATTTAAGGTTAAAATTAAACTCCAACCATAACCCATCCGTTAGCACCCCTCGCCGTATTTTACTTATCCTTCCTCCGATTATTGCGTGGCCAAATGCCGAAGCAGCACGTAGTAGGTGCAAGCAATGGAGAAGGCTAAGGTGAGTGACGGTTTTGGCAAGGTAGCATCAGACGACAGCATCGAACACGCAGGAGCAGCAAAGACATGGCTCTTAAGCCGTGCTGTTCACAGATCCCGACGTAAAGATCCCAACTGATCGCATGGCTTCGACAAAACCCTCGAGGAGCAAACACTTTCAGGCCTCCAAGTAGTCAACGCCAAGACTGGTTGGCTCCTCTGCTCCTTCGTCGTTCCAAGACATCTGTCAGTACGTAACAAATCTCTCCTTCTCTCTACTCTCCATGTCGTGGGTAACAAGCAGTACTCTGATCTATGATTAAGTGTTCTAATATTGGAATTTGGGCGCGTGTCCACTTTGGATTATGTATTTTCAGGATGCAGATGGAACCTGGCATCCAGGAGCAATTGCTACCATGATAGATGTTGTCTGTGGGGCTGCAATCGTAGCTGAGACAGGACTGTTGAAAGCATCTGCCGCTTTCTCCATCTCTTATTTCTTACCTGCTAAGATTCATGTGACTATCTTCTCTTTTCATCTACCACATTTTCATTTGTTCTGCTTTTCTTTTTCTTCCTTTTGAAAAGAAATGAGATGCAGATAAGGTATTTTGGTGCTGTGATTAATTCAGGAAGAAGTGGAAATTGAGCCAGGGTAATAGGACACAAGGGAAATCTCTCCTCAGTGATTGCAGAGGTTAGAAAGAAGGGGAGGGGACAATTGGTTGCTTTGGCCAAGCAGTGGATGAGTGGTAGAACACCCATAAAAAGCTACCTGTGACATGGAAGTGGTCCAGGGACCAGGCTTCCGTGGTCCATTTTCACTAAGTCATGTTTTGTTCTACAAAATGCTGTGAAATTGCTTAATTAAATCATTCCATTTTAATGAAAGTTTAACTCTCTCCCTTCGTTGGAGAGACATGTAGTATGTTATTATCTGCAATATTTCAAATTCTTATGCCATTTCTATAAAGAATTATGTTTTTGTATGTTTATTTGCTTCTTGGATTTTTGTCATTTTTACTTTAGTAATTAAAAAATGTATACATCAAAGCCGCTCACGTTCTTAGAAAGAATGACATTATGGGGAGGGGGAATCGGGGAGGGCCATGCCAAGTCAAGGTTTGTCCGATCCTGACCTTACTTTTTAAAAATTGAGTTTGATCCTCTTTTTATACCGAGTCGGGACATGGTCGGTTTGACCAATCCTGACCTTACTTTTTAAAAATTGAGTTTGATCCTCTTTTTATACCAGGTCTGGACAAGGTCGGTTTGACTATCACTTTTTTTTTTAATAGTTTCCGGGACAAACTTCGAGTTGGTATCAGATTGATTTCGGGATAGTGGGTTGGAAAAAAAATATGGGTCAAATAAGATAATTTTAAGAATTTATATACCTACATCTATACTAAATTTAAATATATATGCTTCAATATTCCACTAATTATTAAAAAAACACATAATTAAGAAAACAAAACATTTGAAAATATAGTATAAATTTATTAAAATAAGTCAATATACAATTACACATAAAGGTTATTTATGTATAAATTTTTTTATTGATTCTTATATTACTTTTTGAATAAATTGATTCTTCTATTGTTAATAGAATTGAATATAAAAAAGTGAAAATTTTGAAAGAAAATAATAATAATATTTAAACATAGGCTTATAATTTTTAATAAATTAGTATATATGGGGCAGGTTGGACTCTTCCGGTCAGGACATTATTGACCCTCCCCTAACCCTATATTTGAATTCAGGTCAAAATTTCTGACCCATCTCTATGCTGGGTCAAAAATATATTAGTTTTACCCGGTCAAAAATGGGTCGGGTCAAAGTCAGGTCATGGGTCGACCCACCCAAATTCCTATCCTTAATTATGGGCTTGTTTGGTTATGAATAAAACTTTTCAATCTAAAACTTTTTACTTTTCACAACTACTTCATTTTTTAATTATTTTTTCACATCTTCTTATACAAATCATTCTACTTTTCAATCATTTTTATACAACTATCTATACAACCCACTTATTTACTTTAACTTTATTCTCTTTATTTCTTATCATTATCACTATCATATTATATCATTTTCTATCATTTTAATAACTTTTACATTGTAAATTTTTCATTTAAAAGTTTTATCACTCCCAAACACATCCTATGTAAGTGGGGATAACATATGTATGCATTTCTACATCAGTACTTAAATAATGTATGCATGCCCTTTCAATGGGGTTCCTAAAAAGTTGCCAAGGTTCTCAACCTTTGCCACTTAAGAACCTAAGCAACTTTGTAGGATTGTGTAGCTTTCTCAGTTTATATTGCATTTTTTTTCACCAAATGCATGAGCAAATGAGAGAAATGAGTTACTAAACTTGCTGAGTTTAAATCATCGAGTGAACTCAATGAAACATACCTAGTTAGGCTAGTCTCTTGCATCCTAAGTTTCTCATTGGTAATCAAGAGGACAAAGTTAATCTAACTCGTCGAGTCCAAACCACTATATGCTTGTTTGGCCAAGCACCTATGTGCAACAAAATTCCATCGCCAGTATTTTCTATGGAAGCATCAACTACTAACTTTCCCTAACTTTACTAACTTTTTATATTATTTTCTAGAAATTGCAATACTTCTAGATAAGGCCAAATATTTTCAAAACTTGTAAAAGTATTAACGGCATGCAAAAACTTATGGCCAAACAGGCCCTAGGTTAAGTCACCAAGTCAAATCCAATTAATTTAGACCCGCTCTTTTTAAGTTTCTTACGAGCAAATGAAAAAAATTGAATAACATAACTCATTGAGTTCATGTCACTGAGTCAAACCCAGTTGACTTGATCCCATTTTTCTTAAGTTTCTCATGCACAATCAAGAAAGCTGAGTTTCTTCATCGAGTCACTAAGGCAATGTCGCCCAACCCTCCAAAGTTTCCTACATTTACAAGAAGATCTAAGTCAGAAAATCATTTGTTTCCTCAAACTTTTTCAAGTCCAAACCTAAAGAATTCACTTGGCAGTTGAGCGTTCCTGGGTTACGCTACAGAGAATGAAATTTCTAAGTTTTAACTTTTAAGCATTTAGCATCAGCCTAGAACCAAGTTATCCACATTGCTTACTAACTCGAAGCACTTTCAAATATCAAGTCCTCACAAGGTGCTTCGCGGTCCCAAAAAAAGTACAATTCCAGTCTCAGTATGTTTTAGTTTAGGGGTCTCTATCATGCATTGGATTTTTCCTTGTAATCAAGGATTTTCTTCATGTGGAGACGTAATTATGGTCATTTTGACCTGGGACATGAACATAAAATTTTTTTGAACAACTTAATAGCTTTTTCAATCAAACAAAAATGAGATGTTAATGAGATTGAAATTCATTTGCATTGCAAAACATGTGGATTTCAATTCGCCAATGTTGTTTCATTTCTCCTTTTTTGTCCAAAAAAGCAGCAAAAACATTAATCTTTTTTATCATTAGCTTAATATGACCTTGGTAATGACTTCCTATCAGTTCGTTAAGTTTAGGGCTGATGATGTGACATTCTTTTAGATTTTATTGATATTTTTGAAATTGAAGTTGAAAAAGGTTGGTGTTGGTGTTGATACTAGGGAGAGATCATCAGCGAGGGATAATGGAACATGCAAGCTTAGCGAAGGGATGACTCCAGAAAGTAGGGACGACGATAGAGATTGCCCACAGCCAATTACAAAATGTCAACAACCTTACACTAGAGCAGTAACCGTTTCACGTATCCAAATAGTCTAGGCCAATGTTGAACAGTTGCCATTTTAGTTCCAACAATAAAAATCTGTTAACATGAAGATCAGCAAGAAATCAAAACAGATTTGTTTTCTGTTTTTTTTTGTTTTTTTTTTCAAGTTTTAATTGTCCACAAATTTAGGAATTCAAAGGAAGAGAAGGTTGTTATTTTTTATGTATAAATAACTGGTTTTGAATGAAAGAAAGCAGATCATTTTTCCAAACCTTTCAGTTTACACTTTCATTACTTTCCTTGTTTTAATCCAACAAGTGGTATCAGAGCCACAGTTGGTCTTAGAGGATTTGTAAGAGAAAAAAAAAAAAGAGAAGCTTTATATTTTCAAACCCGATGTCAACCAATAATTACCTTTCCTTGTTAGCTCCACAAACCTTCACTAGCGAGACTTATCAAATCTGGTTAGTGAATATGCAATCTTTCTTGGAAGCCTTTGATGTTTAGGAGATTGTAGCTAAAGACAAACATGTACCTCCACTACCAAGAGACCTACCTTGGCACAAATCAAAGCCAACTCTGAAGAACATGCAAAAAAAAGGCCAGAGCCAAGACTGTTATTCAAAATTCTGTGGGAGATTCAATCTTCCCCAGAATTATGGCATGCAAGACTGCAAAAGAAGCTTGGGACAAACTGAAAACAGAGTATCAGGGAAGCTACAGAACCAAGCAAATGAAGATTTTGAATCTCAAAAGAGATTTTGAAGCACTAAGCATGAAAGAAGATGAGTCCATTAGCAAATACTCCGATAGAATTTCTTTGATTGTCAACTAAATTCGGTTGCTTGGTGAGAATTTTTCTGACTCAAGGATTGTGGAAAAATTTTTAGTGACGCTTCCTAAGAGGTTCGAATCTAAAATTTTCTCTCTTGAAAAGTCCAAGGATCTCACCAAAATTTCAATGGCCAAATTAATCAGTGCTCTTCAAGCACAGGAGCAAAGGAGGGCTTTGAGGCAAGAAAAAATTACTAAAGGAACTTTTCATGTACAAAATCAGCAAGGAAACAAAGGCAAGAAACAACTTAACAAGAAGTTGAAAGACAAAAATAAAGGCTATAATGGTAAGAAAAAATTCTCACATTGCAGGTATTGTAAAAAGACCACACACGTGGAGAAATACTGCTGGTGGAGGCCTGATGCAATATGTGGCAATTGCAAGCAACTTGGGCATGTCGCCAAAGTATGTAAATATAAAAGCAAGGATTCTCAAAGCAACTAACAAGCACAAGCAGTTGAGTTAGAAGTTCGAGAGGAGCA
Source organism: Annona squamosa (assembly GCA_035584095.1). Taxonomy (NCBI): domain Eukaryota; kingdom Viridiplantae; phylum Streptophyta; class Magnoliopsida; order Magnoliales; family Annonaceae; genus Annona; species Annona squamosa. Next base: position 10,914,951 of record JAXCLR010000081.1, read on the forward strand.
CTATTTGTTTCCTCATGTTTTCATAGCATAGATACTAGCAACACTTGACTTATCGCTAGTGGATGCACAAATCGTATGACATTTAATACAACAATATTCAAAGATCTAGATGAAAGCTATAAAACTAAAGTGAGAATTGGGAACGGAGACTTCCTTGATGTGAAAGGCAAAGGTACAGCCAAAGTAAAAACTTCTACAGGTATCAAACTTATTACTGATGTGTTATTTATGCCTAAACTTAGTCAAAATTTACTGAGTGTGGGGCAAATGTTGGAAAAGGGATATTTTCTTGAATTTAAAGATGATAACTGCACTATTTTTGATAATGATAGAATTGAATTATTTTGTGTAAAAATGAAGCAGAAAAGTTTTGTTATGGAATGAAATGAGGATAAAGCTTATGCAGGTGCAAACTTAAGTGACTCAGATTTGTGGCACAAAAGATTTGGTCACTTTAACCACAGAAGTTTAATCAATGTCAAAAGGCATGAACTTGTTGAAAACATGGTTGAAATCACAAATGAACATCATGATTGTGATGCTTCTCCGCAAGGAAAACAAGTAAAAGTTTTATTTCCGAAAGGCCAAGCTTGGAGGGCCTCTCAAAAGCTGCAACTTATACACACCGATGTGTGTGGACCCATAACAGTTATATCAATGAATGGTAATTGATATTTTCTTTTTTTCATTGATGATTTTTCTAGAATGTGTTGGGTCTATTTTCTCAAAGCTAGAAGTCAAGTTTATCCTGTGTTTCAAAAATTCAAAAATTATGTTGGAAACCAAAGCAATTTGAAGATTAAAATGTTGATATCTGATAATGGCGGTGAGTACAACTCTAGCAAATTTTATAAATTTTGTAGTAATGAAGGAATTAAACACCAGTTGACTGTCACTTACATACCGCAACAAAATAGTATAAGTAAGAGAAAAAATAGGACCGTGATGGAGATGACTAGGTGCCTAATGTTTGAGAAAAATTTACCAAAGCATTTTTGGGCTAAAGCCGTCAATACTTCAGTGTATTTATTAAACAGGCTACCTACTAAGGCTCTCAAAAATAAAACTCCATATGAGGCTTGGCATGGTGTGAAACTATCTGTTAATTATCTCAAAGTATTTGGGTGCATTTGTTTTTATCAAATTCCTTATCGAAAAAGAGACAAGCTTGATAAAATAGCAGAAAAGGAAATTTTTGTTGATTATAGTCTTGTCGTAAAGGGATATAGAGTTTATTCCTTGAAAACTCATGAAATTTTGGTCTGTAAAGATATTAAATTTAATGAAATGGCAGCTTGGAATTGGAACAATCTTGAGGATGTGCAACTTGAAATTCTTAATGACAAGCTAAACTAGCTACATACTATAACATATGATGAAACTTTTGATGATGAACCTATTAGAGGTACAAGAACTTTGCAAGATCATCAGGGGTGCAATCTTATTATCTCAGAACCTAGCAACTTCCTTGAGGCAAAAACTTCACCTGCTTGGAGAAAAGCAATGCAAGAAGAGATTGATATGATCAACAAAAATGAAACATGGCAATTTGTTGAAAGACCTGGAGTGCAGAAAGTGATTGGAGTCAAATGGGTATTCAAAACCAAACTCAATCCTAATGGCTTAATATGCAAATACAAGGCAAGGCTTGTGGTGAAGGGATATGCACAACAGCAAGGAGTGGATTACCAAGAAACATTCGCACCAGTTGCAAGGTATGATACTATCAGATTAATTATTGCCTTTGCTGCATTCAAAAAATGGCAAATTCATCAAATAGATGTTAAATCAGCATTTTTAAATGGCTTTCTTGATGAAAATAGTTATGTTGAACAGCCTGATGGTTTTGTAATTTTTGAAAAAGAGAATTATGTTTATTTGTTGAAGGAGGCTCTTTATGGCCTTAAACAAGCTCCAAGAGCTTGGTACAGTAGAATTGATAAACATTTATCGCAAATTGGTTGCAAGAAAAGTGATAGTGAAGCAACCTTATACATCAAAGGAGAAGGGAGCAAAATTCTAGTGATATCTCTATATGTTGATGACATGTTAATAACAGGGGAAGATTGCAGTCTTATTCAGTCTTTCAAAACAGAAATGAATCAAGTTTTTGAAATGACAGACTTAGGACTGATGAAGTATTTTCTAGTTATGGAAGTGAATCAATTCAGAAATGGTATTTTCATATGTCAGAAAAAATATGCAATAGATATCTTGAAAAATTTTGCATAGAAGATTGCAAGCATGTGTACACTCCGATGCCAACAAGTGAAAAACTAAGTAAAGATGATAATTCAAAGAAAGTTGATGAAGATTTGTTCAGAAGTCTTATAGGGAGCCTATTATATCTTACAGCAACAAGACCAGATATTATGTTTGCTGTAAGTATCTTATCCAGATATATGCATTCTCCATCTGAAAAACATTTTTCAGCAGCAAAAAGAATACTCAGGTACTTAAAAGGTACCATAGATCTTGGTGTTTTGTTTAAAAGTGCAGGAAATGAAGATATGAAGCTGTTGGGATACTCTGACAGTGATTGGGGAGGTTGTCTAGATGATTTCAAAAGCACTTCTGGAAATCTCCTCTTTGGGTTTTGGTGTCTTCACATGGAGCTCAAAGAAACAAGAAACAACAGCACAATCTACAGCCAAAGCTGAATACATTGTTGCTACTGTTACTGTGAATCAAGCTATTTGGTTAAGGAAGCTTCTAATGGATCTTGGTTGTCAACAAAAAAAGCCAACCGAAAAAAGATGTGATAATCTTTCAACAATATCAATTTCAAAGAACCCAGTATTTCATGGTAGGACAAAACACATAAAAATAAAGTTTCATTTCATTTGAGAAGTTCAACAATCCAATGAAGTGAATTTAGTGCATTGTTCATCTGAAGATCAACTTGCTGATTTACTCACTAAGGCTTTGCCTAAAGAAAGGTTTGAAATTCTCAGGTAAAAGATTGGTGTTTGTCTCAAAAATGCCAAGGAGGAGTGTTGAACAGTTGTCATTTTAGTTCCAACAATAAAAATCTGTTAGCATGAAGATCAGCAGGAAATCAAAACAGATTTGTTTTTTGTTTTTTTGTTATTTTTTCAATTTTTAACTGTCTACAAATTTGGGAATTCAAAAGAGAAGAAGGTTGTTATTTTTTATGTATAAATAACTGGATTTGAATGAAAGAAAGCGGATTATTTTTCCAAACCTTTCAGTTTATACTTTCATTGCTTTCTTTATTTTAATCCAACAGCCGAGAGTGGTAGGATCCTCTACTCTCTCTCTCTCTTTTAATCAGTTGGGTGGTCGTGAATCTAGTCTGATCTGATGATTACTGGCTCTGACGAAATTTAAGGGTATTTCTGATAATGATCATTTATTCGGATGTTTGCAGGATGCAGATGGAAATTGGCATCCATGGGCTGTGACCGGATAGTATATTACAACCTGCAGTATTACAGTTGTGGCTGTGACTGGGCAGTTTAAAGTGTCTGCCCACTTTCTCTCTTTCTTATTTATCACCTGCAAAGATTCATGTCAGTTTCTTCTCTTTCGATTTTCATCTATTTCAATTTGTTGGACGTGCAGTGTGTTAGCATGTTTAATTCAACAGAATATATTTCATCTGTACAGTTCGAATTAAATGATGGAACATATTGGTCAAATTGAGGAGAAAAGGGTATAGGTGACAATCATTTGTTCGGGTTTTGCTAAAGGAATTGAAGATGTTGAAAAAAATAATAAAAATTCCGTCAAGCTGTTTTGGGTTATGTTCATTTCAGGAAAACGTGGAAATTGAAGGCAGGGTTGTAGGACATAGAGGAAACATCTCCTTGGTGATAGTGGAAGCTAGAAGGGGAGTGGACGGTGGCTGTGGCAAAGCAGTGGATGGGTGCTGATCTAACCACAAAAAGCAAGCTGTAATATTCTATCCGGAGCGTCCTAGGATTTGAACTGTATGTATTTTATCTTTATTTAGTTTGTGTGAATGACAACGTTCTTATGCCATGAAAACCATTTTCATTTTGCATTTCTTTCATAGATTTTACTTTTTCTTTTGCCCTCCATTTGAATCTTTTTTATATTGAACCAAACAATGGCGTTAGCATTTTATGAATCCAACTAAAAATAATACATAGTTGGGGGGTTTACAGTAAAACCTTTCAAAATGTAACTTTAATATAAAATTTTTCACTTTTCATAGTTATTATATTTTAATCATTCATTCACGGCTTCCTATATAAACTATCTTATTTTTTAGGAGGGCAACTTGGCATTGAATCGGTCCATACCCACCTGACTTAGTTTCAAAACTAAGTTTGTATTTTATTTTTACAAATTAGACCCAGTTTTAACCCGATCTGAGAAAACCTAAAATCAATACCGAGTTTTATGCATTAAATATTTCAACTATACTTGTGATAAAAGTTATTCCATATAATTATAACCTAATTATATTGTAAAAAGTTTATTCTAAACCTAAATGTTATATATATTTGTCCATAAAAATTGAATATATTACATCTACATTAACTTTATTTACAAATAATTATAAATATATAAACTCTTTAAAATTATTGCACATATACTAATTAACTACAAGATATATAAGTTTCATTTTTATTAAACTTTAGATAATGATTTAATATAATCTCGTTTATTTTTCTTACTTTGATTTTTTTTACCTTGAATGTTGTGTGGAAATTCATTACATTTATTGCATGTAGAATTATCTTTTAATTAGAAGACCAACTTTTATCAATGTAAAGGCATTACAGGTTATATAAATATATTTATATGTGAATGTAATAATGTTTAAAAATTTTGTTATCTCTATCGGTAATCTCAACTTCTACTGGCTTGAAAGTAACTTGAATTTTAAAACAAAACCAATGTCAACTCAGTCCGAATATGGATTTTAATATTAGTGTTAGGGTTTAAGTTTATCTAAACTGGATAAGCTTAAAGTTTGGTTTTAATCATTTTTACATAATTAATCCAGTACAATCTTGCCTAAGTTGCACCCATACTATTTTTTAATTATTTTTACATAATTAATTCGTCATACGACTAATCAACATATCGTAACTTTATTATCTTTATTTCTTATCATTATCCATATCATACTGTATTTCTTATCATTATCCGTATCATACTATAGTACTTCGTCGCATTTTGAAAACTAGTATACTAAAAAGTTTTTATCAAAAAATTATTTCTTGAACACATCCTAAAGTAACATATAAGGAGAGAGAGAGCTACACGTACATAATCCCTCTAATAAAAATCGAATTCATAGCGTATCTGCGGATACAAGTGGTTCTCGTGAACCCAGGCCACTACTTTTTTTTTGATAAAACCAGGCCACTACTTAGTTGAACCGGATTGACTCTTTTTAATTTTTTTTAGTTTTTTCGTATAATTATTTATAATTTCAATTATTTCTCCTATACAATTATTAAAAGGCTTATTTTACTAATCACCTTTTTTGTTACAATCACCATCTAGATATTCATAATTTACTGTGTTTGGAAAGTTACAAAATTTTTAATGAAAATTTTGATGTAAAAATTTTTAAAATGAAAAAAAATAACGACATGTGATATGGCTAATAGGGAGGAAATTTTAAATAAAGTTAAAAATAAATATTTTAATTACACGAGTAGAAATAACTGAAAAGTATAAATTAATATATAAAAATATAAAAATATAATTAAAAATAAAATAATTACAGATAATAAAAAGTTTTGGTTGGAAAGGTTTGATCAAGAGGAAAACATGCCCTCGATGGCTGCAACTCAGGTGGCATGGTGGGAGCAGGAGCTACGTGTAAACCGAATAAAGATGTCGCGAGCACGTGCCATGCCTCGTAGTTGGCGTTTGGAGCGTTGGATTCTACGATGAATTTGGGTTTTTACCGGTTTTCTTCCTCCGAATAGAGATTACGGCCACAGTTGTAAGTGGGCAGTGGAAGTAATGCGGAGGAAAGTGAGCGATGGTTCTGGAAAGGTAGCCGCAGCAACTGTTGCAGACAACAGCACAGAACACGCTGTGGCGGCAAAGAAATGGCTCTTAAACCTCGCTATTCATGGACCTGGACAGGACTCAAATCAAGCACATGATTTCAACAGTAGAAATCCCATGGAGCAGCACGCCCTTTCAGGCCTCCAAGTAATCAAGGCCGAGAGTGGTAGGATCCTCTGCTCCTTTGTCGTCCCAAAACATCTCTCTGTGAGTAACTACTCTCTCTCCCCCATCGCCACACCCACCCCCAACAAAACCCAAAAACAAAGAATCAATTGTGATCCGATGATTAAATTACTCTGGTGAAATTGATGGATTTGGGGGTATTTCTAGAATTCTAATGGGCAATCGTCATTCGGATGCGTGCAGGATGCATATGGAAATTGGGATCCAGGAGCGATAGCTACCGTGGTAGATTGTATATGTGGGGCTACAGTTATGGCTGGGACTGGGCAGTTGAAAGTGTCTGTCACCTTCTCTCTCTCTTATTTCTCACCTGCAAAGATTCATGTTTGTTTCTTCTCTTTCATTTTTCATCTATTTCAATTTTGCTCAATGTGCAGTGGTTAGCATATTTGATTCAACTGAATATGTTTTCGTCCTACAATTCTAATTAGATGATGGAAACGAAATAATGTGTAATTTGTTCTGGTTTTGATAACTAATTAAGATGTTGGTAACACAGCATCAAAATAAAAATTCTGATAACATGTTGTGGGGTGAGCTCAGGAAGAGGTGGACATTGAAGGTAGGGTCATCGGACATGCAGGAAACCTTTCCTCAGTGATTGTGGAGGTCAGAAAGAAGGGGAGCGGGCAATTGGTGACTGTGGCAAAACAGTGGATGGCTGCTTCATTACCTACAAAAAGCAAGCTGTGAGATTCTCGGAGTGTGGCAGGGATTTGAACTCCATTTCTTGAGTTGTTTGATTATCTTAATTATCCATAATAATATTATTCTAATAATACTTACATTTATTGAACGTATTTATTGGATCTTAAACGACTTTATGATGATTAGCATCATTCTTATTTTAGGAACACCATTTTTTTTAGTTTTCAGAACTTTCATGGGTTTTACCTTTTTGCTATCAATTTTATAATTTACATTTTGTATCACATTCGGATGTCGTTTGTCTTTTCAATATTATTTTCCGTTTATTCATGATTTTCCTCAGTGCTTCACGTGGCCGTTGCAATTGCAATTGCTGACTATCCGGCTGAATCGTATGAGAGCAATTAAGGTCTATGAAACTCAAATTTACCTCAATCTTAATTTGTTTTATGCAGTCCTCAATCCTAATTCTAACTTAAGTTTACATATATACTGAAAAATGATCCAGTTAGCCTAGTCTTAGTAAATGACTTAACCCACTTTGAAGAACTTATTGAAAACATTTTTTTTTTTTTTTGCTTTTTCCCCGTAGACTTATTAATATAAATATATTTAACAAATAAATTAAGTTTAACTATTTTTAATGTGTATATTTTTTTTTGAAAATTTTAAACATAGGAATATCTTTAAATGACAGAAATAATTTTATGTTTAAAAATCTAAAATAGATATATATATATATATAAATATAAAAATGATAAAACTTAATTTATATGTTAAATACACTTAGATAAATAAATGTATGAAAAAAGTTTTTTTTAAAAAAAAGAAAAAAATTTAAATAAATTTTTTGAAGTAGCTAAGCCATTTTTTTAGCAGCCTCGCTAATAAGATCAATTCTTATACTTCTTTATAAACCCTAAACCATTACTCCTTTTCTGTTCGTCTTTAATTTGCCCACGTACGCCTTCCTATATCCATCTATGTCACAGTGATTGATGGATCATTAACTACCAAAAACCAGGGCATGCAATCAGAAATATACTCTAGAATTAGAGAGAGAGAGAGAGAGAGATTTGCAGAATATATAAGCAGTGATTTTTTACGGCCGGCCATTTAACATATATTTTTTTTGGTTTTATCAACGTGTTAGTTTGGCATATTTAATCCATAAATAAAATTTTTCCATTTCTGACTATATATATATAAACGCGGAGGCATTGTGGTAAATTTTAAGCAAAAATTTAGCACAATGCCCCTATTTTTAAAAACCAAAAAAATATATAAACATGTCCAAAATAATAAAAACATAATTTAAAGATCAATTACACTTAAAATGTTTTTAAAATAATAAATTAAAAAAAAAAAGGGACTTGTGAGGGGCCTAAGTGGCTCAAAATAAACACCCCACAGGAAGGCCCTTAATTCTTCTGGCCGGGCGTCCAGCCGTTCCATAGATGCATTGCTATAGAAGACAAGGAAGAACTGTCCGATGGAAAATGTACAATCACCAAAATTCATATAATATGGTCAGCATATCCATTAGCTTTTTCCTTGTCCCGGTGTCGTTGATAAAATATTAGTGAAATTGCTTTCAGTTATTAGTTGTAATTTTACAGCCCAGCTTATGAGGAAGAGCTTCTTAACAACAGTCACAAGAATAAAATGGAAGAAGTTCATATATAATGCACTGAAACCATCAGATATGCCCAATCTGGATAGAGATATGTTGCCCTATAAACTGGTGAAACCCGGCTAAATCCAGCAAGTAACATGAGCCCCAACATCTTCATAATCATGTTTTGATATTTATTTCAGACCCATAACAACAACTAAATCCAACATCATAGCAAGCCTACTGAACTTGAGGAAAAAGCAGTGTAATTTAGAAGAGACTGAAAACAGCCTAGAGAGCCTTGAGGATTTCATCAGCACCAGAGATCGTGAATGCACCACCCTCTTCAATGTTGGCAACCTTCACCTTAAGGTCATCGACTAGGATTGCATACCTTCGGGATCGGGTGCCAAGCCCCTTCTCGGACAGGTCAAGCTCAACGCCAAGGGCATGAGTATACACACCAGACCCATCTGCTAGGAACTTAACGTGCTTGTTGTCTGTGTATGACTTTGCCCACGCCTTCATCACGAAGGGATCATTAACTGCCAAAAACCAAAACAATCACGTACACGAATAGAATACGAGATAATTATCAAATTCTAGAAGAATATATGATAAAGAACAAGCGCCTGGGCCATAAATCTCCATCAGCTGGAGGTAAAAAAATGAAATTTCATTTTCTCACATGCTATTATAGATTAGTACAAAGTCAAAACTCCACACAAAGTTGAATCAAAATAAAGATCTGAATACCGTCAGATGCTAATGAGTTTTTTTATAAGACATGGCTCTGCTGACTTTACAACAAAATAAAACATAAGATGTCAAAACTCAGTACATAATGAAGGTAGTCACACCTATTATATTCAAACCAATTATAAGGTTAGAATGATCCGGAAAAACTCTGGCGATGATGAAACAGAGTACTCCTGGACATCACCAGTAATTTCTGACGTCTGAAGTATGTGCTCAGGTTGAATACAGGAAAGAAGAGGGCATGACACAACATCAAGTCTATGAGGGAGCATACCACTAATGACAAGAATTTCATCAATGCCCTTGGATTTCAGCTCTTCTGCTTGCTGAATGAAACTTGGCACATGTTGCATGCTGCAGTACAGACATTACACATGAGAAGGGAAAAAAAATAAAAATCAACTTGAACTGGTTAAGAAGCAAACATTTCTCAAAGATCCTAATCAATGGAAGAAATGTATGCATTTATGCAGAGAATCAGCAAATAAATGTAGATTCAAAAAGGGGATATCATAATCAAATGTAAGATAATGAACAAGCCCGACAATCACCGCTTCCTACCATAACATTCAAAATTTTCTTGATTGCCATCATCCCTGAGAATTATCCCTCTCGCAACACAACACCTCGTTCTTTCTCCCCCATTTTCCAAACACCACCTTTCATTCAGGCCTTTCCCTTCCAAATTCATCCACCTGCCCATCTTCATCGAAATCATGTTACAGCGAGCGATAAAGAGATTACCTGCAAGTGGGGGTAAACGCCCCAGGAACGCCCACGAGAACGACCTTCTTCCCAGCAGCCAGGGCATGAATGGATACCTGTTGCAGCTTGTCTTCAGCGTCGAAGTAAGCTAGGGTTCCGTCAGGGATGGTGCTTCCCACTGCGATCGGAGCCATCGATTCTCGGGCGAGGAAATGATCGATCGGTTAGTCGGTCAGACGAGGCCTTGCCGAGGAGAACCGAGCAGAGTAGAAGTCTCGAGCACGAAGAACACTCTTATAGGGAGTGGGTTTCCTCAGTAGATTTAGTAATCTATTGAAGTCCGGAGCAGATCAGGCTACGGGCGTAAATCGGGTGCGGTTGAAAAGGGTTCCGAACCCTAACCCGTGTCATAAAATCTCAACCAACCCTTGTATAATTGTGAATTCTTATCAATTCATTTTCTTCCATCGACGATTTTTCTTATGTGGATAATTTGCTACTATAATTGTATAAATTAACTACAATTGTAAATATATTTACCTAGCTTTAAAAATTATAAATAATTTTTATAAATATACTCCCGTCTAATGGTGTAAGCATATTTACAAATATGTGTAAATTATTTAGATATATTTACAATAATGGTCAAATTATGTAAGTGTATTTACAACTTACCTTTTGATATAGATGTCATTTGCAAATTTTAATTACTCATATATTCAATTTAAATGAAAACATATTGGTGTAATGAAAAAAATTTAAAATTTATTTCATTTAAAATTGAGTTTGCAACTACTAAAAGACTCATTGTATATGAGATTTGGGCATCGGCTTCAGACAGAGTTGTTAACGGATCAGGTTGGAGCATACTCTTAATTATAACTCGTTTAAATATCTTAATATTAATTTGTTTTTAACCCATTTAAAAAACTTCAACCATAACCCATTTAAAAAGGAATTAATGAGTTGTTAATGGAAAAAATAACCAAAGAATTTAAATTTTTATATATATAATTTTAACAAGTTGAACACATTAAATTAGTTAAATGGGTTAAATGGATTACTAAGTGGGTCAATGGGGTATAAAATCTCAACCTTAATTTGTTTATTTAATTAAATGATTAAACGAGTTGGCAGATTACAACCTATTAATTAAAAAATTTTAACCCAAACACATTTATAAATAGGTTGGATGAGTAGTTAACGGTGACCATTAACACCTCTAGTCGCAAACACGTGATGGTGCATGAAGAGCACGTGGGCTTTTCGATGTAAATACCCTCTTATGTCTAAATCCCAAAAGTCTACTTTTCTATTGTCTTTTTTTATTTGAACTTCATTCATTATATTGAAAATTATCTATATTATCATATAAACTTCGAGTTTATTTTATATCATTGTACATGGCCTCATCATAAGTATAAAATTAATGTAATAAAATAATTTAATATTAAATATTCATTTCTAATTTGTATTTTTAACATTTAAATAATTTAAAATATGAAAATTTTCTGTTGTCCTCATAATATTTGCAATCCTATTATACTCAGGATATTTCAAAATTTTCTTTTATACTTATAATATTTTACTATGAATTCCTTTTATGCTCATGCCAACACAACTATTATCTACCATTGCTCATTCAAAATTTTCTAATTAAAATAATTTAGCCTTAACATAACATAATTGATGATAGTAAATTATCAATATATAACATTAAATTATTCAAAAGTCATATTAAGGTTAAATTATTTTAATTAAAAATTTTAGAGATACAAAATTATATTTTTAACGGGTAGATAATTGTTGTGTTAACAGTGCAGATATGATAGAAGCTAATATAAAATGTTATAGGTATAAAAAAATTTGAAATGTTATTGATATATTATGAATCAAGGGCAAATATTTTTTCTTTAAAATATCACGGATAAAGAATTTTCTAAAGTATATTATTATATATTCTTTGATAGTAAAGTATTGTTATTTTTAATATATACATGAATTGATCTAAATATTTTCATAATTTATACATTAATATATATTTCAGCAAATATAGCCTATTCCTATATTTGATTTTGATAAAATTTAGCCTTCTAGCTAAAGAACTGATATTAAATACAAACAATAGAATGAATTTTTTGTCAATTATTAAAATATTAAAAATAAAAAAGTTGTATAAAATCATTTTCTATCATTACAATATTAATTAATTTTGAGCCTAAGCTTCTAGTGTAGTGGATGCTCAGTGTTGGCCTTGTTGCCACTTGATCCCAAGTTCCATCTTGGGGAGAGCAATTATCTTCTGTTACTTACTAAAAGCATTATATTTTGCAAAAACATACTATTTTGCATAAATTGAAAAAAATTAGGAGGAATAATTGACTAAGTTGTGAGTAATTTTTCAAAAAAAATAATAAAAAATTAATTGATTCCTAATCGAGTGGGAATTATTTATACTTTAAAAGACCGCTAGAACTACAAGTGATGAAATTACAATATTAACTAATTCATGTTGCCTAAGAAGACTACTAGAATTGCAAGTGATGAAAGTACAAAATAGGAAATGATCCAATGCAAATTGGGGGAGTATTTGGATAGTGATGAAACTTTTAATCAAAAATTTTTGGTGTAAAAAATTTTTTAAAATGAAGGAAAAGGATTTGATATGATAGAGGTAATGACGAAGAAGAGAGAGAATAAAGTTAAAATAGATATGTTAAATTTATGAGTAATTGTTTAAAAATGATTGAAAAATAAAATAGTTATATATGAAGAAGTGGAGATAAGATAATCATAGAGTAAAAAATTCTATATCAAAAAGTTTTTAAGATAAACAAACCCCCTTAGATAATCATGCATGACATGCCGAAGGCATCGGTTCATTTTCTTCAATTTTAATTTTTTTGAAAATTTAAACCATTTGTTGTCTATGTTAATATATATTTATTTATGATGTTCAAATGGTTGAAAACCTAAATATTTAAAAATTTCGACACTTTTTGGGAGTGAACGTATAACTATAAAAAATAAATATAATATAAAACGGTTTTTGTTTAAATATATAGTACAAAACAGTTTTTATTTTCTTGTAATTTAGTATCGTAAATATATACAATGGAATTATGAATGAATATTATAGACGTTTTAAATTTAATTTTAAAACCAAAAAGAAAGGGGTGCATGGATTAGATAGGTTGCATTAGATCATAACTTGAGAAGCATACTTTTGTAAGCCAACGAAAGCAAACACGTCACGCTTGCTGCTTGTGAAGCGCGAGTTTTCGTCGAATTATAAATTTTTAACTTTAGAAGCACGCTTGTGAGGTTTAGGGGTCTTTTAAAAATATCTAATGTAAATTATCAAAAAAAATTTAAATTTTTTTATCACAAATAAAATAATATTTTATTGTAAATTAGTTTTGCATCCATACCTATATAGTTTGGATGAAATTACGAGTATATTATGATTTTTTAAAAATTGCCTTTGCACCTACATGTATACTTAAAAGGGCTTTTTGTTCAAAAAAAGGTCTAAGGATTTTCACTTTTGTTTAAATTTTTTAAAATGAAAAAATGCATCTAAACAAAAAAATATAAAATGCAAAATACAAGAAAGTTTTATTTTTGAAATATTCCTCACATTAATTAAATTTATTTCGTATGAAAAATATTGGATTTATTTACAATGAGGAATTTTTTTAAAATAAACTTTTAAATTCTAAGTTTCTTGCATCTTATAATTTGATTTGTTTGCAAGGGAATTTTATCATTTTATAAAAAAAATTTAAACAGGTATAATTTTGAACAAACTATGTTGGCACCCATGCAAATTTTTAAAAACTCATAATATGTTTGTAATTTTATCAAAACTATAACGTACGTATGCAACAACTCCTAAATTTTCAACATTTTAATTTTGGTGGTGTTCATGAGTTTGGAGAATATTTTCAAAATTCACACGCTATTTATAATATGGTTTAATTTAGTTACTTAGCATTAACGTTTTTACAAACTATACTATTGGTGAAAGGAGACGTTGGAAACCACTTGCAAAAAACAAAGTCGGTCAATGTCGCCTTTTTTTTTATCAGTTTTTTATCATTGAATACTGATTTGATGGAAAAATTTCGAAAGGGGCCAAAATATGGAATTACGAATCGTGATCCTGATTTTTCGTTAAAAAAAAAAAGAAAAGAAAAAAAGACTGAATTGACTTTCTTGGGAATTTCAATTTCCGTTGTCCTGTGGGGGTAAGCTGGCAGTCCAATCACACACGTATGAATGATGTCAGTCGTTCATTGTATGGGAAGATGAATCCCACGGGAGGCACGAGGATAAACATGAAGTCGCTCCGCTGTCCGTCCCTCAAATGATTTAATACTTTAATGGGACTGGCCTAATCGGACGCATCCATGTGCTAACCGGAGGATCGTCGATGCAATTTTTGCACTTTTAATGCATAAAATTTTGCTTCTTCCATTCTTTAATATTATTTTTTTAATACCAACCGAGCTAGCTGACTGTGGCGCAAAAATGCATGTGCGCAGTCGGTGGTGGTTTCGACTCTGCGTGTGGGCAGTAGTCGGATTTCGGTAAAAAGATACGTGGGAGCAATTGGTCTTCCGAATAGATGGAGTGTGGGAGCGGGTGGTATCCTAAGTAGTTATTGGAAGCTGTGTCTTTTTTATTCTTTCGTGGAGCTGTGTCTCCAAACTTCTTTGGGAAAGATGTGTCCCTTATATTTATAAAAATGTCTCAGATTTTCAAGTATAATATATGTTGAGATATATGTAATTATACTAATAAAAAAATTTTTTCTTTTTAATATTCTCAGTATATATGTTATTTCAAATATGTAACAACGCCTGCTTTTCCCATTTTCTCATTAAAATCCTGCCTAATTGTATGCTTCAGAACAATATATGTACCTACCTGATCTACCCCAAGTTCCCAACTGCTTGAAGTGATCAACATCATGGATATTCTTGTTTACTTTTTTACTGAAAAATAATTATTTCAACCCTAATCATTTTAGGTGTGCCGGGAAAGTTTTGAATGAAAAGTTGTAAGAAAATTCTCATTGTATGCATAATATTTGAATATTATTCCTTTCATACCCACAAAGATTAAATCCATAATCACCTTTGGATTCTCCATGCCAAATTACTAAAAAATAAATAAATCATAAGCAGAAGTGTACCTGAATCTATAGGAGGAGTAGTTGTTGAATTTAGAGGTTTTTTAGTCGTTCAAGTTAATGCTCTGGGGTTTTCTGGAGAAGATGAATCCTTTTGTCTAATAATGGGATGTCAGAAAAGAAATCCTAATAGGTGCGTAACCTGAAGACCACAACTGTTTATATAGGCAACTTATATTCATATTTCTAATTTATTCTATTATAAAAATAAAAATTAGAAATTAGGCTGTAGGATTTTTACGCATAGAAGATTCATATTTTATTAGATGATTTAAGCTCATAAAACCTTATAGGATCACTTTAAAAAATTGGGCCGTTATTTATGATAGCATATATATAATTAATATATATGTGTGTTCAAAATTTCAACAATCTTCCTAGTCAGGAGGAGGGGGAGATTTATTTGATTGGAAAGTTATTAGCAAATATCAAATGAACAAAAATTGCACTTGTTAAGTGTGGAGAGTAGATTCATTTCACCAATGCTTCGATCACTCCTCGATCGGGACTTCTTCTTATAGAAATATTTTGCACCCACCACCCCGCCCCGCATTATGTAAACAAGGATGAAATAAAAAATTCTTATTTTTTTAATTGTAATTTGGATAAAAAAAATATAGGGAGATTTATTTACAAATTGTGTGAGAGTAAAATTGACATTTCCACACATGTGGTGGTGTCTGTTCGGGCTGAAAATAACGACATGAACATATGAGGAATTAAGAACAAAATGTTGTAAGTGCTAGAGGAATTTCTAGAATTTATAAGTACAAAACGACATGATCATCTGAGGAATTAAAAATGAAATGTTGTTGGTGCCAGAGGAATTTTTAGAATTTATAAGTACAAAGGTAATAATAGCCAAATGTCATGTTATGAGGGAATTTTTCTAAAAATTTTTAAATTAGTAAAAAATGATGCGATAAGATAGAATAATAATATAGAGTAAAGATAACAAGTTAAAATAGATAAGTTAATTGCATATGTGGTTTTATTAAAATGATTGAAAATTAAGATAATTATATATAAAGATGTGAAGAAATGATAAAAACAGATATAATAATTATGGAAAGTAAAAAATTTTATATTAAAAAGTTTTAATTGTAGCCAAAAATACCCTTTGTTTCAAGGTCCTCACTTTATTCCACACATATCCTTTCCAATCCTACAAGAAAATTTAGTGCAGCGCTTAACGTAGCTCCTTTTATCACATGTGCCAGATCCTGTGGTTGGATCTTACAGGCTACCATGTCAAAAGCAGACAATGTGACTGCTATGAATTTGCCCTAACAAAGACAAATTCACTCTTAGGATAAGTGATTCGCGCTGATGAATTGCCGATCTAGCAGGGTTCCACTTTTGGAGGGGCCATCTCCAACAGGTTCTTGCAATTTAGAAACAAAACAAATCACAGAACCTTAAGACGCAGACCAACTTCACTTTTTATAGCCTAAGTATTACAACACGAGGAGAGTCAAGCGCTCCCTATCTCGTTCTCACCCACGCGCTAACTCACCTAAGCAACCATGCATGCACGCATGTCTCCTCTCCTATCATATCATTCCCAATTTCCCATCTGTCTGAAGAACTTGGTCCTCTGACCGGGGAGATGGGATTTTGGTTATTGAACCCACAAGCCTGTTGTAAATATCGTCTCAAACAGAGAGATCAGCCTGGCCTCTGGACGTGGTTTCCAACATCAACACGTGACGGCCAAAACTTCCCCACCCACCTTGTGCATCGCAAGCCCATGTGCACAACACCTTTATCAAAGAGGAAAATGTTTGAATCGTGTGCAAAGCGTGGATGTCTTCGTGGCTTGCTTGAAAGAACATGTCGGCTTGTCCATGGTTCTGGGCGATGCGCATACAGCTAGTCGTGCTGGCCATGGCCGCCATCCATGCATCTCCAGTTTCTGCTTCATTTGCCCTTGGGCAGACAAGCTGTTCCGTCTTTCCTTAAAGATTCTGCTAGCAGTCATCCTCAAAGGAGATGAAACCCATGCTTCTCGCAACCCAAATCACACCGTTGGTATCCCATGGCCATCGAATTAGCTGTCTTGGCTGGGGCTTAGCCCGTCATCCTAGGACCCACTTCGTCGGGGACCCTTCCGCATGGAAGCCCTAAAACTCCCCTGGTTCCCACCGTATGAGTGGCTAGCCCTGCTTGAACGAGCGAATCCCGTCCACGCTAGTCAAACCCTTCCCTTACCACCCCTTCCAGGTAGTACGAAGCGATTCGGACCCGCTCTTCTTCTGGCGTGTTAGTCAACTTCAAAATATATCTGTGCTCTAAGCAGCCATGAATTCGGGTTGTCTGACGAAGGATGGAAAGATTGAAACACAGCTGAAATGGCGATTTATTTTGTTGTCTTGCTCTGTTCCGATCCCGTCGGCCACGTTGCGTTAGAGGTGACGATTCGTAAGGCTCAACCCGTGGTCTTCTCCGCCGATTTGAATGCCTTGCGTGGCAAGAATCCTTGTCATCCGATTCCTCACTCACTGCTGACTTCCCTGATGATTTTTTCTTACGTCTATGAAAATCCAAGAACAAATCCATACCCACTTTGGTCTGATGGAACAAATTCAGGTTGAAATTTAAGTTGATAACTTTACTTTTTATTTAAAAATAATAAGTTTAAAATTTTCTTATAAACGTATAATAATAACAAATCGCATAAGTACATATAATAATATATAATCAAACTACATATTTTTAAAAAATATAAAGAATATAAAGAATATTTTTAGAAGAAAATTTAACATAAAAAACAATATAAACAAAGGATATTGACAGGTGTAAAAGTACATGATAAAAATAAAAAATAAATATAAATGAAGATATTTTTTATTTATAATATAATTACAATATGATAACTATTTATTTAAATATAAATATAAATAACAAAAAATACACAAACATAAAGAAATATTGTTTAGATATTATGTGTATAATATATTTTATAATAAATATAAAATATGAAATTGGGCTTCGGTTCACTTCCTTAATCATACCATATTTACAACTCAAGTTTCTCGGATTTGAGTTGTAAAAAAACTAAGTTCCGAGTTCAGTGAGCCAGATTAGGGTTCAACTTGGCCCAAGTCACACCCCCTACATTAGTAAAATTGGTGATTTTTCAAATACACCTTGGAGTTACCTCTTCCTTGTAACTTTCTTGAAGGCCTTGATAACTTGTCTAGGCCTTGGCTTTGTAGCCTTTGCCATTTCCAATATCATTACCTTTGGGAGTCATTTGCAAAAAAAGTTCCCCCATTTATTTTTTTTATTCCACTTTTAAATGTTTAACATCTTCATTTTTGCGAACGACACCTCCTTTTATGAAACAAACTCACCAATTATATTTAACAACATTTTTAAATTAAATAATCAAAATATCTTGCTTTGCATACTTTTGTAGGTTTTAATAATACAAACTTTTAAGATTGTTCTAAATTTTGAAATGTCACACCAAAATATCTAAAAAGTTGATTTTTGATATATTTAAAATCCGAAACAAGATGATTTTTTAAATCTCAAATAAATAAATATTATTAAATATAACAGGTAATTCGAATTCATCAAAAGTAGCATTATTTGAAAAAAATAAAGAAGTTAAACATTTGGTTTAGCGGAACTCTTTATTTTACATTAGTTTCATTTACTATGCCTCTTTTTCCTTTTCCTAGTTAAACAAGCAGGACCTCTGTTTAATTTGTCAGCATACATATGTTGTGACACTAATAAAACATGATAAAAATAAAATTTAGTAGACTTGAGAAGGGAGCCAAAACTGTTACCATTTGCACGCTTAAGCAATTGAGATGAGTGTAAGCAGTGGCCTTATTACCTGGCCTCTAAAGCACACCTCAGTAAGTGCCTATTATGCGGATCCTCATCTTATGCTCCCAGGTGTATATACCTTTTTTTTATTGTTTTTTGAAAATTTTTTAATAAACTTGTTAGCCCAAGTGTATTTAATTTGTGTATAAAATTTTACCATTTTTGGAGTATTTAGGTATTTATTTTTTATTTTTAAAAATCAGTGATTTAAAATTACCTAAAATGCTACTGATTTTCAAAAATAAAAAATAAATATCTAAAAATCTCAAAAATTGTAAAAATTAATACAATGTTAATACACTTGGGTTAACAAGTTTATAAAAAAAATAAAAAAATAGATGGATGCACCCGGAAGCATGCAACACATGCAACTAAATCCAAGGTAGATAAAACAATGAAAGAACAGGAAACTAGAACCACAAAGATTTTATAAGTTGGCTAATGTTGATAAGCTACCAACGTTGGGTTGGGGAGGTTGATCTAAATAAAGCCTCGATCGAAAGGGATTTATTTCATTACTAATAGCGACAATTTCTTCTCTATATCATCTTCATAATCATCATCAAGCGATTTATTACAAAATTAGGGAAACATGCAAAGGCCACAGTAAAATATTATTGTTGCTTCTCTTGTTTCAAAATGGGATCATGCGTGGAAAGGTAGAGAAATTGACGGCCAAGATACGTCATTAGAGCTGGGCCCATTCTTCCAACGTGATCGTTTTGATGCCAATGTTTCTCATGTCCAAAAGATTTGCTGTTCAACAAAAACAATCAAAACGAGTTCATTCTTTGTTGTCAATTTCTCAGACGTAAGCTCTTCAGCAAGCAAAAGAAAGAGCAAGAGATAATCCCTCCAGAGTAATTAATCTAATCAAATCATCAAACCAGGTTTAAGACATTAATCAAGTATCTTGCCCTGGCTGTCACTGTCGTTGGCAGTACATAATGCACATGGCTGTCCTGTTTGACTGAGCTCAAACAACAAACAGGGCAGATTCTTTCTAATAGACCTATGGTTTCCTGATTTGTAATCTAGATCTCATATGGCATCCTGATAGGAAAGGGCATAAACCAAGCTTATAACAATTAAAAGGTTGGCAAGGAAGAATTTTTACCGGCATGTATTTGCGGTGTAGCAGCAGCCGTGGCATTGGTAAGGACCGTAATTGGCTGGTAATCCCATGACACAGCTTCAAACGCCGTCTGCCTTATGCAATTTGGTGTTTGAACTCCTGCAGCCAAACAAGGGATTTTAATTTCCTTTGTAGCATTACTTCACCCATAGAACAGTCTATCAAACTAATAGTAGGCTAGCAACCTTGTACTCATCTAGATCAGATGTTGGCTGTAGGACAGGTTCGGCCTCGATTTAAGACTGAAAAATAAAACGTCTAGACCCGTGATCGTGAAAGCTTTTTTTTTAATTTTAAAGTCACTAAACCCAGACTAATGGATTTATGATTTACCATGAATAAGGAGAAGTGAAAAAGAAAAGAGGGGGGGGGGTGGTAGTGGGGTGGTGTGGAAGGGAATTACCAACTATAACAAGGCTCTTGATTCCAGCAGCTTGAAGGACCAGGTGAAGATTGGTGGCGAAGAAGGCGCTCATCCTCGAAGTTACTACTTTGTAATCAGCTTCTTGAATCTCAAGGCCATCAACGAGGTGAGCCCCCTTGGTTCCTTTAGTCACTGGTCCGTTTCCATTAGCATAAAAAGGCCTCCGGAAGAGTTCCACATCCCTTCCATATTTGTCATGCTCGCGCATGGCCTGAATATATCATGCATGCTTTTCTCAATCACTTAACAGTCCTTTTGAGAGCTTATTTTTAATGCTAAAGGGTAATTAGGAGTCAAATAATAATGGTAATAATGATAGCAATAAAGTCACTAATCAATAGAAACTCATCATTTGGCTATGGAACAAAGCAGATCATATATGATGAGGGCGAAATGAATACGATACGCACCCAAACAACAAGCATGCCACGCTGTCTTGCAATTTCAACGGCTCTGATCACAGAAGGGACGATGCCGATAGCACCAGGGACATGTATTGGGCTGTCAGGCAGAATGAAATCATTCTGCAGAGATAAATTAACAATCAAAGCAGAAGGAAATGAGAATTGAAAAGAAACCCAAAAGAGAAAAATCATGAGAAGTTGATATTAACGGCTCAGATTCGACAGACCGCCATGTCCACGACTAGAAGAGCTGTGGCAGCCTCCATGTTCGTTGAGTGGCACTCCAAGGCCTTGGAGAAAGAGAGATCGAGCTCGACAAGGATGAAGGAAGACTTAAATTGATAGTGCTCTGATCCTTGCTGCGGAATTGTTAATCTATTCACGTTGGACTTTTTGGACCGCCGCCTTATTCAATCTCAGCCGTACATCTTGACTAATTGCGATGGATGAAATGGACCGTCGGTATATGCATCTTTATACAATGACTGAGAGATCGATCTGAACAGGTGTCAAAATGTGGAAGATTAGTTCTGAGCCAGCGGTGTATGCATGCACAATATAGTTTACTTAGACGACATAATAAAAAGAAGTCTTAATTAATCATAAATTAGCAATAAAATACAGGTGACGTCTGTGTATGGACTTATATATATCGTCAACACAATTAAATTATGGGGTAGTTTACAAATATACCCAGATAACTTAATCATAATTGTAGATATACCTACACGGTTTTGGAAATGTTAAATAACTCTTGCAACAAAAATTATAAATATACATTTCGACCCCTTTTTTGTCATGGCACAGTGACTTAATATTAGCACACTTAACAGGAAATTTCATAATGATGAAAATAACCCTAGTGCAAAAGATAGAAACCTCATCTTCTACATGGCCGACCGAAATTTGCTCACTAATGTCCCAACTGTCAATTTTTATTAATTTTCATTTTCCATTATTACCATCAAATGCAAAGCATGTGCCAGTAAATGCAAAGAACAATGTAAGATGCAAAAGCAGGTGGTTGCCATGTTGGCTGCAAAAATAGAAGTGCATAGTGCTGGGTTTCACTAGGCGACGATGAGGAAGAATAAAATAGGGGTAGTGCTGGGAGTAGATGGTTGGTGAAGAAACTAATGTTGTGATTGATGGATTTCTCGTCATCAACATGAGCGAATGGTCATTAATGAAAATGTTACCTCATCATCCTCAAAGAAGAAGAAGAAAATTGGGGCAGTGGCTAGGGAAGAGAACGGCGATGAAAATGACTTTGCGGTTGATAGAAAAGGGTAATTCGATTTGTTAATGACTTGAAATTTCTGGTTATAGATGACCAAATTCGTAGGTTGGATGAAATTGGTGTGAAATCATGGTTGTGTATTCTTACTAACGTAACATGTTACTAGATCTGCCGTGTAATCGGTATTGATGGTAGTCGCCGATAAATCCACTAGCCTGAAATCTAGAAGAATTTTTTACCACTAATAGGGATCATCCAATTGATTTATACTAGGGCTAGATCTGAGACGGATATAGTGGGTCCGTTGATTTAAGAAGATTGGTGAGTCAGAGGAGTCATCGACTTCCATGGTTGCTGAATTTGTCTTTAGAGTTTGACTGAAGAGAGATGAATCATCAGCGGTGGCCATGCTTGTGCTCAAATGGGGAAGATGGAGCACCGATGTTTTGTCCACATTCATGAAATCCAATGGGGAAGATGGAGTACCCATCTTCATTCTCTACAGTGTACCTAAATTGAAGAGAAATTTTGAAAAAATTAATTTAACAACTCATTTTGACACTAACAGTTATTGTGGATGCGCTTGCAATTTTTGTCAAACTGTGTAAAAGTTATTTGATATTTCTGAAACTACATGGATATATTTCCAACTATAACCAACCATATGAGTTTATTTGTAAATTACTTTGAACTATGAGACAAATCTCCTATCAAACCGGTTGCAACATGTAACCCTTAATTGATTTCCAAAATTTTAAAAAAATTTCTAGTTAAGTCGGAGTCTTAAATCGTATAATACTTTATTGATATGTAAATAATATAAAAATGTTTTAATTAACCTGATATATAGGGTGTGCTCGTACTGGGATAAAACTTTTGAAGAAAAACTTTTAGTGTAAAAGTTTTGAAATTAGAGAAATTGATGTCATATGACAGGGATAATGATAATGAATAAAGAGAATAAAATTAAAATAGATCAAATAATTATATGGGTAGTTGTATAGACAAGATTAAAAAATAGAATAATTGTAGAAGAATACATGAATAATTTATTAAAAATAGGATAATTATAGAAAGTCAAAGTTTTAACAATTACTAAACACACCCTATATCTACAAGAAATCAGTCTTATCACCTAAGTGTATTGAGACTCAATGCACCCAGGTATTCTTCACCCATTTTAAAAATTGTTTTGGAAATTTTTCATGAAAATATTAATATAAATGTATTTAACATGTGTGTCGATTTTACTATTTTTGGAGAATTTTAAATTTTTTAGATTTTTAAAAATCAGTGGCATTTTTAGTAAAATTACTAAAATGCCACTTATTTTTAAAAATGCAAAAAAATCTAAAAATGATAAAAATTGATATATATGTTAAATATACTTACATTAACTATTGTGTAAAAAAATGGGTGTATGCACTCAGGTGCATTGAACTGCAACCCATATCCACAACGAGTATACGTGGAAGGTGTTCTTCATAATTATATTTTAATATTATGTATTAAAAAATTTTCAATTAAGTTGATTTTTTATATGTAAACCAAAAAAATGATTTTAAAACAATGCAGGGCTTGAAAAAAGAAAAAATTAGGAAAAATTACTAAAATGAACAGTTTAAAACGGGGCGGAATTTGAGGGCTACTTGGCAGATTGCCCAACCTGATCGAATGTAAAATATTTATAAAAATTATATGAAAAGTGAAAAAAGTTATTATTTTTTGAAAATAAAAAATATTTTTCGTGAAGTCGGCGAAGGTGTGAACAAGACCAACTGCGTAGGCATTAGGCTGTTCGATCAGTCAAGCTGACCATGTCGTCGTTATCTCCTGAATTTGACTTCCCGTCCATTTGCGACGGATAGAACGTTTTTGAAATCACCATAAAAAGAAAAGTTGGGAAGAAGTCTAATTTCCCCGATAATGATTCTGCTAGGAGATTTGAGTGGAGGGTTGTTCAACTTGGGGTTGAGCCAAACCCAGTCTTCAGTTTGATTTCCAACCATGTTAGAATTTGTTTTTTATGACCTGAGTCCGCTGAACTCAATTTTATAAATATAATAAAATTATAGTTCGAATGAACCCTAGCCTAATTTTCCATTAATATTTATTATAAAATATATTATATACATAATATTTAAACAATACTTCTTTATATTTTGTGTATTTTACGTTGTTTATATTTGAATATATGTTTGATATATTGTAATCATATTATGAATAAAGTCTATTATTTTTATTTATATCTTTTATTTCTATCATTTATTTTTATATCTATTTAATTTTCTTCATTTATCTTGTTTTTTATATTAAATTTCTTTTAAAAATATTTTTTATATTGCTATATGTTTTAAAAATTTATAGTTTGACTATATATTATTAGTTTTCGTATATAATTTGTTATTATTATATATTTATATAAAATTCTAAACTCATCACTTTTAAATAAAATATAAATACATTAATCTAAATTCCAACTCGAAACTCAACTTGAACCCAATTTTAAAAAATAAGATTAGAGTTTAGTTTTTTACAAATAGAGTTAAGATTAATATATTATAAATAAGGTTAAAATTAAAGTTGAAGTGAATCCGAATTTCTTAAAGAGTGTAGGCAACTAAGATCAATGATCTTACTTTATTTTCTGTTTATCCTACGAAGCCATGTACCTTAATTTCCATTTGCACCAAAACTATGAATGACAAGAGTATATTAATCTTATCAAAAGGAATTTTTTGTTAGGATTTTTATTTTGAGAGCAATGATTCAG
Organism: Annona squamosa; assembly: GCA_035584095.1. Classification (NCBI taxonomy): domain Eukaryota; kingdom Viridiplantae; phylum Streptophyta; class Magnoliopsida; order Magnoliales; family Annonaceae; genus Annona; species Annona squamosa. The sequence continues at coordinate 10,939,901 of JAXCLR010000081.1, forward strand.
TAAACTTAGGCGCATCTCGAAATGTAAGTGAGAGGGGAAGTAAGAAAATTTTTAAAAAATATGTAAGTGATGTGATATGATAAGAATAAAGTGAAAATAAATTTAGATAGTTATATTAAAATAATTGGAATATAAAGATTAATACTTAGCTCCATTTCTGTGGTATCGGTTCCACGTGTAGAGTATTTTTTTTTTTTTTTTGAGAAACATGATAATTTCTATGAATTTAAGTCATTCATTATGTTTATTAATATTTATTTAGTTAGAATGTCAAAAAGCATTCATTATGTTTATTAATCTTTATTTAGTTAGAACGTCAAAAATCATTTGGATTGAATACTTTGTTAGACTAATAAATACAGTCTCATGAAATTGCTGTGTACTTTATCGTGGCCCACTAAAGTATTCGATACACATGATTTTTCAATCATCATTTAATAAATATTAATAAATGTAATGGGCAGATTCGATTTGGAGCATGCAGTGTTGCATGCTCCTGGGTGCATAGACCTATTTTTTTATTTTTTTTTAAAAAATTTCATAAACTTGTTAGCCCAAGTGTATTTAACGTATATATCAATTTTTACCATTCGTGGAGATTTTTAGATATTTATTTTTTATTTTTGAAAATTAGTAGCATTTTAGTAATTTAAAATTACCAAAAATGCCACTGATTTTCAAAAATAAAAAATAAATATCTAAAATACTCCAAAAATGTTAAAAATTTACACACAGATTAAATACACTTGAGCTAACAAGTTTATAAAAAAAATTTTAAAAAAAAATTAAAAAAATATGCGTATGCGCCCAGGAGCATGCAGAGTACATCCCAACTTGTTTCAGATGACAGTTCTTTATTTGAATGTAGCTATCGTACTTAATTTAAAAATAATATCATATGCTACACGACTCTTCTGCCGTCGTCAAGATCATGCTATCTAGAATGTTGGTAAGAACTCGCCGGCCTTCCACAGGAACTGGTTCGGCCAAGTAGTCAAAATGCTGATGAAAATGAGAGAGAGAACTGCCTACGCGCCAAAAGGGCCTCCAAATTAGACGTAGATTGATAGTGAAAGCCTGTGGAACCTCTTATCTTGTTTTTTATGTAGACCGTAATACTTTTGATGAATCCAATGGGATGTAATCTTATGCTTATTTGATTTTTGAAAATTTTAGATATTTATATTTGATTTTTGAAAATCAGTGGCATTTTAGGTAATTTTAAATTACTAAAATACCACTGACTTTCAAAAATAAAAAATAAATATCTAAAAATTTTCAAAAATGGTAAAAATTAATACATACTTTAAATACACTTGGGCTAACAAGTTTATGAAAAACTTTTCAAAAAAAAATTAAAAAAATAGGTGTATGAGCCCAGAAGCATACAACACTACATGCTCCCGGGAGCACAGGAGCATGCTCCAAACAAGTTTGTTGCTTTATTAATTATTATGGCCGCAGCTTTGGTGAAACATAGGTTCCTATCAAAATCCCTCTAAGATTTCGTGAGAACCTCTAGGATGGGGCTCACCGTGATATTTTGATAAAAATCCCAAAGGACCACATTCTTCAATAATTATTATTTTATTAGGTGACCTTTTAATTAAACTCTTGAGTGTGTTGTAGGGCTAAAAATATATAGGGTTCATTTGCTTCAGCTTCCCTTATTTTCATATTTTTCCATATAATTATAATGTCTATTTCAAAATTTTCTCTGCTCCTAATCGTTATCCCTATCATAATACCTTATTATCTTTTTTTATGAAAATAATACATTATTATCTTATCTGCTTAAAAATTTTTCCATCAAAAAATTTCTCCTATTTTTTCTTCCTCCCGAATGGATACAAAATTGTGTATAAACTATCAAAATAGTTAAATCCATTTATAAACATTTGAAATTGTTATAGTAATTTATAAAACCATTTATTCACATTAAAAATTTTAGATGTTGAATTGATTTTTAAAAATTCACATATAAATTGAACAATTTTATTCTTGAATAGGGTTTGGCGTCTACGAGTAACTTTGATTAATGGAATGAATTGATTTCATAGCTAGTCACAAAAAGATTCTAAATATAATAAGTTAAATGAATTTAAAACTCCATCACTGTGCGGGAAAATAGTCAGGTTCCCCTCAACATTTTTGGTGGGAATCGTTATCATTGAAGTATGACTAACATTGAGTTGAAACATGAAGGGGACTGTCGTATCGATCCCTATCACCAACTTAAGAAAGGAAGAAGCACAAAATATATTAGTGGTTAAACCCAACTGAGTCAACCCTTTGGGATTGTCCGAAACTATTCAAAGAGCTTAAAGAATGATGAAATGAAGTGTGAATGTAATAGTGCATATTAATAATAGAAAATTTTGTATTAAAATATAAAAAACTATATTAAAAATTGAAAACTATCTTAAGACTGAAAAATCGGATCTAATACATATCTCATTTAAAGATCCTGGATCTTTTAGAACACCCCCAAAAGCAAGTAGCATACCCCTACAACTAACTGCAAATTTATATTGCTGTAAATCATGAGATGTAATGGCTTCATCAATTAATCCACCTATTTCTTTTCGACGTGCAATATTTGAGAATCAATATCAGATGGAATTCTTGTTTGGTATTAGAAAATTAGAAAGATGGAAGAGTGCATCTAATCAAAATGTTGGTCGCATGTACGACATTTCATTCCTAGAAGCTAGGGATGGAGGGCCGGGTGATCGATCAAATATGCAGACGTGTCGAAAGTACTTCTGAAAAGCATTTGATGAGTGCATGCAGTGATTGGATCCATATAGTTTTTGGAACGTAACATACGCACGCATCAGCATATATCCCCACCTGCTGGCTAATCCAAAGCTTAATGTATTAATCAATTGCTTATATAGCATCAAGAGCCATCGGCCTTGAACGTAATTAGTAGGCTGACTGCTCATGATGTTATAGCAAGACATATATTCCACCAAGTTCGTAATTCGATCGATCATGCGTATTCATATGCCACTAGCTAGCTAGCCAGCTAGTTGCCCCAGCTCGATCATTAATTATCTTAATAAACACGGCCTAGTTAGCTATCGAAGAAGGCCGGCCCCACCAATGTTGGTGGCCCAGTAATCTGCACTGTTGTCATTGACGATGTGGACCGTGCAGGATAACGGAACAAGGCACAATCCTCTACTCCGCAGATCCTTCTTCGCCCCATTTTCAACACCCATCTGTCAATATCATTCTTACCCGTCAGACGTGAAAATGGTACATGACAATAAAACAAGATCATGCAGTGCGAAAAGAAAAAAAAATTTTAAAAAACAATGACCATGCAATATAATGTCCATGCACCCATTTTCTTTTTTAATTCAAAAACTTTTTAAAAAATTTAAACCATTTGTTATCTCTATTAATAAGTATTTATTTACGATATTAAGAATTTCTTTGATTGAAAACTTTTATCTTTTAGAAATTTAACTCCTTTCCACAGTGAATGTATAATTATTAAAATTAAAAGCTAAAAATATTATGATATCAAACAGTTTTGAAAATTTTAAATACATATGTATGGATAAATGTTATAAATGGTTTAGATTTTAAAAAAGGAGTGATTCTGTCAGGCCAGGCTAAGTAAATACCCCACTTAGCCTATCTCGAAAAACTCATTTACAATATTTTTTTGCTTTTTTCTTCATACACTTGTTTATATAAGTGTATTTAATATATAAATTAAGTTTTACCATTTTTAAATATGTGTATATATATTTTTTAGATTTTTAAAAATAGAAGTATTTTAAATACATATATACACATGGATGTTTAAAATTTTCAAAAAAAATATACACATAGGAAAAATGATAAAACTTGATTTATATATTAAATACACTTAGATAAATAAGTGTATGAAGAAAAAATTAGAAAAAAAAGTTGTTATAAATAAATTTTTTAAGTTAGGCTAAGCAGAACATTTGTGTAGCCTGAGCTAAAAGGATCGTTTCTCTTTTAAAAAACTTTTTAAAATAAACAAACAAAGGAGTGCATAGAAGTATAGGCTGTATTTGATCATAATCCTATTGAATTAGGGGAAAGAAATGAAAATGAAGGAAAAAGTTATAAACAATAGTGTCAGATATAAAATGAACAAAATAAAAGTGAACAGGAATGTTAAAATAAATTGGAATTTTATTTCCTTTTCCCTCAAATTATTGAACAAACTATTTATTTATATTGAAATTTAAGAATTATAGCAATAAAAGATATAGTTCGTAGAACTAAAAAAGGAGCTTGATTATATACATTATGACGTATTTTAAGCTAAAATACAATATTCTTTTATTTTTATAATTAATTATATTTTTTATTTTTCTTCATAAACATGTTTATTTAAGATATTCAATCTATATACAAATTTTTTCAATTTATAATACTTTTACATATTTATTTTTGATTTTTTAAAAATTAAGTTTTTAAGGAGCGAAAAATTACTTAAATGTCATTGAAATTCATGATTTCTCAAAAATTAAAAATAAATATGTGAAAGCATTGTAAAATAGCAAAACTTTGTATATAGATTGAATACATTTATAAAAACATGCTCGTGAAGCAAAAATCAAAAAAATATAACTAATAGTAAAAATAAGTGGCTATTGTATTTTAGCCTAAAATACATCATGATGTATAGAATCATACTTCACTAAAAAAATAATCTGCTCTATGAATTCATTCTAATTTAATAAACTAGAGGGATATAGGGATAATGATTTTTTATGCGAGTCTTGTTTTAATGCGTCTAAATGCATTAAAATTTCAATACATTAGAACGCAAAACTTATTTTTTATTTTTAAAATTTTGATTTTATTTAAGAAGTAATAAAATTATTTTGGATAAAAAAATTTTGATGTAAAATTATTTTGAATTGGTAGAAAACGATGTGATATAATAAGAGTAATAATGAGGTATAAAGAAAATAAAGTAAAAATAGATACGTTAGTTTTAAGAGTAAATGTGTATAAATGATTTAAAAGTAAGATAATTGTATAAGAAGATATGAATAAATGATTGAAAAATAGAATAATTAGGCAGAATGAAAATTTTTAAATTAAAAAATTTTGATTTAAAAAGTTTTTGTTGTAGCCAAATATGCCCTTTTTATAAAATTATTAACTTAGGTGTATTTAAATTATGTATTGAGTTAACTCTAAAAAATTATGTATTAAGTTTTACTATTTTTTCAAAAGGAATAATCTTGTTAATCCAGACAAAGCAAATGACTTGCTAAGCCCTCCTCAAAAAATTCATTTACAAGATTTTTTTTTCAGAAACTTGTTTATCTAAATATATTTACCATATAAACAAAGTTTTACTATTTTTGGATATGTGTATTTATATTTTTGAGATTTTTTCTATTTGGGATTTTTCTACTTTTAAAATTTTTGAAAAAATATTTACACATATCCAAAAATGGTAAAACTTAGTTTATATGTTAAATATACTTAGATAAACAAGCATATAAAGAAAAATAAAAAATATTATAAATGAATTTTTTAGGTGGGTTTATTGAGCCCGGGCTAGTATAATCACTTTTTTTTTTGAAGATATGTATAATATAAATATATACGTATATTCAAAATGATAAAACTTGATTTAATATTTTTGGAGATGCGTATACATATATATATAAATATATGTATCTCTAAAACGATAACACTTGATTTATAAATTAAATATAATTAGATTAATAATTTTATTAAAAAAATTTAAAAAGAAGAGTTTTGCACTTGTTGCATGTAAACATTACACTTTTTAAGCTTGTAACCAAACACCGTGGATATTACGAAGTCTTTTGAAACATGGAACGTAATTTTCACGCATATACGTGATCAGTAGTGGGCCGCATCATTCCAATGGTAATGATAGTAACATAAGTAAATCGTAGGCATGGTAGAATGTGTTTTTTCTTATCATTGATAAGAAAAAGTGCAGTACCTTGTCATGGGCTTCGCTTCTCTTGATGCAAGTATCATTCAACAGCTGTCATTAAAAAATGATAATAACACTAAAATATTAGCATTATTGAAAGCGTATTTGTTATTCAAAGCAGGTTAGAAATTGCAGCCACAGAGCTGCACATGCTCGGATCTAGGATCATAGACAGTTCAGTGATCTGAACTAGAAAATGTTATGCCCATGTACGCACTACCCTAACCTATGATAGAACTAATTTTTTCTTATTTTAAAAAAAATACTGATGGTATTCATCTTTACGTATACTTTTATGATGCCGAAGATCATATGCTTTCTTTATTCAGTGCTATTAAAAAAGAAGGTCGATGTTTTGTTTCACCTTAAACGTAGTTACAGAGATCCAATTCAGTATATACTTTTTTTTTTTAACAAACAATTCAGTATGTACTTAAATACCTAGACATGATATATAAATATGAGCATTTTTTTTAGTCTTTTTCATTTTTCATTTTTTATTTTATGTGGGTTAAACATAATATATATATATATATATATCAAAATTTATCATTTTTAGAAATTTATATATTCTTTGTGATTTCAAAAATCAAATAACTCTCAACCCTATATAAAATCCAAAAATAATAAATTCTATTATATGAATTAAATACACATTAGCCTACCCACAAAATGAAAAGAAAAATAAAAATGAAAAAAATCTCAATGAATTTATATGTACGGTTCCACTTCTATGAAACTCATTTTCTATGTAAACACCTCTATTTTTAAAATCTTGATGATTAATACAAAATTTACTCTGTACATTATATTTATATCATTTATAGTATCTTGAAAACTTTTTTATTTTTTAATTTCACCATATATGGGTCTCATCTATAAATGTATAAAATTAACATAATAAAGTGGTTCGATGGTAAAATATTAATTATAATGCAATTTTTTCAACATATAAACTATGTAAAATATCACTAATATGTGGTTAAATGATTCTATAAAGTGTTATTATATTTTAACATATGTATGAATGAATCTAAGCATTTTTCATAATTTATACATGAATATATATATATATATATATTTGAGCAAATGTGACCTATGTGCATACTTAATTTGGAGAAAACTTAATCTCCTAAATAAACAAATGATGTTAAATACAATGAATGGATTAAATTTTAATCAAGCATCAATAAATTAAAAATTAAAGAGGTTACATGGGACTGCTTCGATGGCGAAGCACCTATACATATACCGATTAGATACATGCAAATGTATTAAGTTAGAACCTACACTGGTTTCATGTTAAATAGAGGTAAAAATTGTTACTTTTAAAGTTATAAAGAAACATGTACAGATATCCAAAAATCATTAAGTTTAATATGTATAAAAGCTACGTGTGAGTCCACATAAAAATAAAAATGACTAAATACACATTTATTTCGAGGCTCAGTACGAATATATATTGAATGGAAACACATATATATAATATATCAAAAAGGATGTTGATCCCATGCACTTTTTTTTGATAATAACGACCCTATACACTTGAATGTTACTCAACTAACTAATAACATTGTGCATGTCATATGTTTCTATCATTAGTATTTTATGTATTTTCGTTTTTATGTAGAGCTACATGTATTAGTTCATACCAAAATTTATCATTTTTGGATTCCTATCTTTTATAAATTTTAAAATATATTTTTTATTACGTCGTTAAGGGAGACAATGATAAACACAGGGTTCAATTCCTGGACCACAGGCACATGTGACAAAGTTTTTATTTATATATGTGTCCAAGGGCATAATCTGGTGTTACATATCCTGGCCTTGGTGCCATAGGTTAATATTCATAAAAATCTATTATGTCAAAACTGGAAAAAGGTACTTGGGAATGATTGAGTTGTAAACACGTAGCTTTCAAAATATAGCTGTAAAGACAAAAAAAAAAAAAAAGAAAAAAAAAAGAAAAGAAACACAACATCTAGATATCAGGAGATGAGCCTGAGTGTGTGAGAATATCTAGCAAGCCTTCAATTCAGGTATATATTCTCGTTTCTTGAGAAAGATTTATAATAAACAACGATTCCATGCTGTTCGTATTATATTAAGAAAAATGCTGCAAAGTTTTGTTCCTAGACTACTTTTTTGCTGAAAACAACATTTAAAAAACAATAAGAATGCTGATGCTTTTGAGGTGGTCATGGATCCAATAAAGCATACCTGACCAGGGTCCTCTGGAAATATACAATTCCTTTCTCCTTGTGCCTGAAAATGATTTTAAATCCACATAAATTAATAATCAATATATGCATATGCACGCGCATATAAACAATACAAAATATAATCCTCGTTAATTAATCTGTGCAAGGTATGCACTCACATAGAGAACAGAAAGATGTAACGCAATTAATCTCCATAGCCTTCTCATAACACCCAAAAAATGCAACATATGATTAAAGGGGAACGTAGCTTGGGTTACAGCCGAGCTTTTTTTTTTTTCATTGGACTACAGCCGAACATTTGATTAAGTTTGGATTGAAAATCAGGACTCGTGCGTCATGGAATTAAGCTGACCAAAATCTATCTTGATTGTAATGCATTTAACTAAAAGGGACTTGCTTGGAACTAGTCGCATATGGTGGTATAAGAAATCAGATTTTTGAGGATACGCATGCAATATCTGGGTGTTTGATCCAGAGTCCAGACAGCAATGAGGTTAGAGACTGTACTGCAGGTAAGTGGTAAAAACTGCATTTTGTTTCGGGTAGCAAAACAGATTTCAGATGTGTACTGTGTACATGGATCAGATCAGCTATCCTCGAAATTTGGGGCGGGCGTGGGCAGTCGGTTTCAGCTCATGAACGAGTTTACCGTACATGTGGGGTTAGTTGATGGCTCGGAGTTACATGTATATATTACTTACAGGGCGTGACATGCTCCCTGAAGCACTTCCCAGGTACGGCGAGCTCAGAGCCTGCATTCAAGAACACCAGGAATATTATATACATACCTTCTATCTCTCTCTCTCTCTCTCTCTCTCTCTCTTTCCCGCTCTCTCACATTCCCGTTTGTAAAATGAAAGAAAAGAAGAAGCATGCCTTCTTTTCTCTCTCATATTCCAATCTGTGAAATGAAAGAAAAGAAGAAGCATGCCCTCTCTTTCTCTCTCATATTCCCATTTGTGAAATGAAAGAAAAGGAGAAGCATGACCTCTCTTTCTCATATTCCCATTCGTGAAATGAAAGAAAAGAAGAAGCATCACCTCAATTTGACTCTGAAGGAATCTGATGTATCCTAGAGCTTCTAACAAGACAGAGGCCGTGTCAGTCTGCAAAAGCGAACCCGCTGCTTCGGTCAGTCCCTCCGCTTATAAAAATTTTAGAATGAGAGGTTACAAAAGGGGTAATTGCAGCTTTCATTCACATGCACTGCAGTTTTTCTTTGCTTGAGTGATGAGACCTCGAACTAGAAAAAGCAAAAACATATTTTTAAACAGAAAAAAATGCGGGTATTATAAAATAGGAACAACCTTCCCAAACGGAGAAACCAGCTGATGGAGAACTGTTATTCTATCTCCCAATTTCTCCTTCCTCACCTGGGAGAGCCAAAAAGAAACATGAAGCCTGTGATTAAATAAAATGCTTTCAAACTCTTTTGAACATATCATGTTAAGTAGGTATGCATTTCGCTACACCCAACATTCAACTTGTAGGATGGATTTTGGTATTTCGCGTATTAAATTTTTTTTTAAAAAATGGGTGTTATTGGTCAAGTAACCTCTCAAAATGGCAGGGTACATTTCAATTATTACAGTATGATTTTTCCAATCACAAAAAAATAAAAATAAATTTACAGTATGATTTTCAGAATGAGATCATTGGGCTCATAGCTTATCGTACGTGTCCTCTCTGTAGTCTTTTAACAATCGAAGTGTTCCTTCATCAGATCAGCAAATCATGAATAGAGGATTACGGCCAGATAATCCCAACTATTCAATCTGTGGCGCCTAAATATCTTAAAATTGCGATATTAAAATGAAAACTCTCTCTGTAAAAGGTTGGATCAATAACACGTTTAAATTTTAAAAGTTTCAAAAGCAAACTGCTAGTAAATTTTCCCCAATCTTATTATTGGCCTCAATCATTACAAGGTCTAGCCACAGTGCTGAATTTAGTCCAATCCGTTACACATTAAACAATAGGCTTTAATCGCATTTCTTTAGAAATGCATCCCTTTTCAATTTTTGCAAAAGAAAGGTGATCAGCTAAAAAGTGGAGTGAAAGATTGCGCATGTGAAAGAGGGAGGGTCTGGATATGCGGTCCCCCACAATGTCTTTATTGCATTGGTTATGGGACAAAAAATCATACTAGAATGATGATGTGATATATTGTAACCTTGAAGGTAGACTGGGATGGGGAGGATTGAACTTTAGCCTTCTTAGCTGGGGCACCTGTTACTGTGCTGTTGCACTTTTAAAACAAAAATACAAAATAAAGATAGTTAGAAAAATGAAACCATGCACAAAATTTTGAAAAAACAACTACACCCAAGAATTTCATTTTCCATCTTCCTAAAATGAATTCTTGAAATCATCAAGATCAACTCATGTTTATTACAAAGGAAACTTCTAGGCCCGAAACCATTCCTTTTAATTTGACCCCACGCGCTCTCTCTCCCGCGCACAAAAAAAGAAAATAGGAAAAGCAAAAGGGGAGATCCAAATTGTGCTTGAGTAGTACCTCAGATGAATGATCTGATTCTTGATGCTTTCCTTCGGACTTTCTGCTCGAAAAATCCAACATGTTGCTGCTGAAGCTCGTCACACAAGATCTAGGTGAAGTAGGAAGCAGGATTTGACCCCATGGAGGTCTGATTGCCTGAAATTCTTCATGGCCAAGACCCAAGGCATGACTACTTTCACTTCTTTCTTGCTTCACACCGGCCATGTGAACACTTGTCGAGGAAGGAAACAGCACGTGGTCTTCCCAATTCTCCAATTTCGTGGCTTGAAAACCACTAAAATTACACCTGTCTTCTTCACTGTTCAATCCGCCCCTGAAGGATGATTGCATCAAAACCCAGACAAATATAATTTTATTTATCAGACGAAAAATTCTGCACTAAACTAGAGAAATCTTAAGAGTGTAACGAGACTAATGCATCACCTAAGATTCATTTTTCTATACGAAAGAAGAATCGTGTATCCACGAACAATCATTTTGGTAAGTGAAACAAGAAGCACGATTCCATAAACAAAAAGTATATATGCAACGCTCAATATTTAGAGCTAGAGAAAGAGAGAGAGAGAAACGTTCGACGATATAAGAAATGAGTCGAAGGCCATGATTGCAGGAAAGAACAGTTGGAGAAGGAAATCGAATCTCTAGTTCGTACATAAGAAACCGTGCGAAATAAATACAAGAAGATGCCAATTTCAGAGAGGGGTGGGGGCCGCCGGGGTGGGGTGTGGCGGAGGAGGGAGAGAGAGAGAGTATTGAGTTTGGATGTTTACATAAGCAGTTGACTCCAAGACTCTGGAAGTTGGTCCTGGCTTTCATGCCAAGAGGCTGAAGGCATAGAAGAAGAAGTGCAAGAACGCAAGGGATGAAAGGGCTGTTGAGAAGGAGTCTGTCTCAAGCTATTAACGTTCCACCACCCCGAATTTCCAGCCATCGTCTGCTGCTGCTCCACAACGCCTCTATTCATGCCTTACAATATATTTTCCCTTCCCTTCTCTTCTGATTCAGTTTCACACCCCTACCAAGCAGCTGAATTTCTTGGAACCCTTTGAATTTCTGTTTCCTTTTTCTTACTGTCGCTTCTTCTTCTCTGTTTCAGAGTCGTCGGAGCTAAAGCCGAAGAGCTGTTCTGAGGAATATGAATGATGAGCCTGTGGGAAGCTTTCCTTTTGTTCGTTTCTCTTCGTTTCTCTCTCTTTCTTTGCTACTTATTAGCCATGACATGTATGATATTTTTTTTTCCACTTTTTTTTTTTAATGATTTTTTTCTTTCTTTCATCTGTTTTTGCTTTATCACAAAGAGAACGGCAGAAAAGGTGGCGCCAGTGTTTTCCGGACCAAATGTAGTGGTTTGAGGGCTTAGCTCTTGGAATGGGTTACACTGGCTAGGGTTGCATCAAGAGGGAGGGTTTTCTTTTCAAACTGAAAATTACAGTTGTGACCCAAGCAGTCTACCTAGAGTCTCGAAATTGTGAATTTGTTCATTTCGTTGTCTAACTAAATAAAAATATAATTCACTTCAAAAATAATAATAATATAATGATTCTATACTTGCCGCAACGTGCTTACCTTTTAGTTTTTATTTATGTATCTTTAAATTTAAACCATATATTATGTTCAACGTATCTTCTTCTATCATGTTATCAAAAACAATTTTACATAAAATATGTATAATTTTGCAATACATCTTAAATAAATACGGGTGGATAAACATGATAAACAGTTTTTTTAATAAACGATAAACGATTTATTTTTAAAAAATATTTTAAATTAAAAAATCAAGAATAAGCATAGAGCCTTCATGTTGGGCTTTTATCATTTGCAGCTGGACACATGGCAAAAATATATATATTTTTTATTTTTTTCGTGGATAAGTAAATCTAGATATATCAAATTTATAAATTAAGTTTTACCATTTTTGAAAATTTTTAAGTATTTATTTTGAATTTTTAAAAACAGTAGCATTTCCATAATTATCTAAGACAAAAAAAACGAAAAAAATAAAAATATATATGTTTTTGGATCAGCCGGCCTTCATGTTTGCAATAAATATTGAATCCTTACTCACAAATAAAATAAAACTATCTATATTAATTATGCGATGCTTATGCAAAATATAACTGACGACATAACTCCTCCCTGCGTACAAGCTATTTCATTCTTTCTTTTCTGCGTCTTTTTTTTTTAACATAAAAGAAGTCCATTTTTGAAAAAAAAAAAAAAAAATACTGACATTGATCTATTCCAAAAAATTATCATTTTTTTTTATTTTTCATGCCACATATCATACATGTATAGATGAGGGTGAACATGCATTTCTTTGAAATGAAATGGATGAGCTAACTCATAAGGCCACTCAAAAGCTATAAGAGTTTATTAAATAAATTAGTTTGGTATATGTTCATGATGCAAGAGTCATCACCATTGGTATTGACTTCTCTTTCTAAAATTCTGGAGCCAACTTCCCAAGCCTAAGGAGAATGGACCATGAGCCCTACTTCTGTTCACAAAATGGTTGTCCACTCTAGTGCGAACTAATTTGCACCCTCGAATGTCGCATAGGTTGGTACACCTCATGAAGCACCACTGGACACTGTATTATCTATCAAATATTATTCTAGTATTCAAATCTCACCTTTCCTCATGTTAGAATATGCAAACTGAGTAATTGCTCTGATAGATCAATCAAGAAAAGTCCAAGTCTACCAATAGGTCTTCATCATTTATCATAGCCTTATAAGATTAAACATGTTGAACTAAAAGACACGTAAGAAGGATATTAGTAGTTTGAAAAAGGGGAAATTTTCCGGCAATTACCATAATCTAGTCTACTCTTAGCAATCTTCTTATGAATTTTCAAGAAGGTTTTGAAAGTACTAAACCTCTTTTTTTCACATAAAAAATCACTTATCTCGTTCGACACCTCGGCTCAAGCCTCATCTCTATGATTGCATCATTTTCGACTTTATTAATTTACTTTTTCTAATATATATTACAATTTTGTATTTTTATTATTTTTTCAAAAATAAAAATTATAAGAATTAAAATCCTTATATTTTGAAAAATGAACTTCAATCTTATCCAGCATCTATTGTAATTAGCTAAAAAATTAAAGGTTCACATTCTAAATCAAAATGACTATAATAATACTTCGGGTGTGTTTGTTTGGGGCTAAAACTTGTCAATTAAAACTTTTCAACTCAAAACTTTTCACTCTTTATAACTACTCTACTTTTTTAATTATTTTTCACATTTTTCTATACAAACTACCCTACTTTTCAATCATTTCTACACAA
>JAXCLR010000081.1:10954019-10977590 GCA_035584095.1 Annona squamosa
TTCATCTTCATCTATGTTCGAAGTTGTGCCTTGGACTTGAGAGACTTAAGTTGATAGTGAGCTTGTACTCTTGATTTAGATTTGAGAAATCTCAAGTTGAACTTGAAAATGAGCTTGAATCTACATTTTTGAACTTTGAAGTGCTCAAGTCGATCTTGGGGTCGACTTCATCTGCGACTTCACCCAAGTCGCAACTGGAGTTGACTTCGTCTACAACTTCGGCATTTTTGTGCCCCAAATCAGCTCTGGAGTGTTTTTCCCGTCTCAAGTCGATGTTGAAGTCGACTTTGTTTGCGACTTGGCTTCCCAAGTCGCAAGTAGAGTCGACTTGGCCTGCGACTTCACCTGCTTTTCCTTCCATTTTGAATTTGGCTGTGAGTTTTACTTTGGAGTCGAGGATGGAGTCGACTTTGGGATCGACTTCACCCTAAGTCGAAGCCCAAGTCGACCCCCCCCAAGTCGACTTGGAGATCGACTTGGCTATTTTCTTTCCTTAAACCATTCAACATAAACATTAGTATTCACATTATACTCAAATTTAACTTTGTTAATTATCAAAACTTCATGCTTTGGTCAATTTTGTTTTGTTTTAAACATTGTTTCTAACACACTAGACTTTAATGCGCCTGGTGCAAAGCATAATTTATCTTTATTGTAATTTTTTTTATATTTGTGTAAGCCCAAACATGAATGTCTCATGTATATAATGTTCAATACTTTTTATTATTTTTATTATTTTATTTTCATTTTTAAAAATAAAATAGGCATTTCTCATGTTCCAATACATGAGAAATGCCTTTTTTATTTTGAAATTGAAAATAAAACACTTAAAACAAGAAAAAAATATAAAAGTTATATCTATTATATATTACATATTCATGCTTAGCCTACATGTGAATTTCAAAAAAAATATAAAAAGGGGGTTATTTATTTAGTTAGATATAAGAAATTGCATTTAAAATTTATTTATGTAGCTTAGATAAGAAAATCATCTTGACTGGAAACTCTTAGGGTGTGTTTGTTTGAGGCCAAAACTTGTCAATTAAAACTTTTCAACTCAAAACTTTTCACTCTTTATAACTACTCTATTTTTTAATTATTTTTCACATTTTTCTATACAAACTACCCTACTTTTCAATCATTTCTACACAACTACCCATACAACTAACCTATCTATTTTAACTTTATTCTCTTTTCTCATCATCATTACCCCTATTATATCATATCATTTTCTATCAATTTGACAACTTCTACCTCTAAAACTTTTCATCAAAAGTTTTACCTCCAACCAAACACACCCTTCATCGTGGAGAAAGCCCTTCATTAAAAGAAAAATCTTATGTATCACAAAGATTGTAAAATTAGACACACTAATTCAAAATGGAATTGTCTATCTTTGAGACCGCAAACATGTTGAGGTGACGTACATTAAGTCACTAGGGAATGTGGATAATATGTTTCTAACAGACGCCTAAAAAATTTTAAATTTTTTATCATTTATAATATGACCTAGAAAGGAACTACTACCAAATAATCTCTTTATGTTAAGGCTAAGAAAAGATTAAGGAAAAGGATAATTGGTTGACTCAACTCAACTCAACTCAGTAAGCATGAACTCAATTTTACATGATGAGCTTAGAAAGAGCAAATCCATGTTAGGTTGGGCTTAATAGACTTAACTGGTTAATATTTGTCGCTAAATTCATAGATATTAGTCAATTTATATTCTATACAACTAAAAAACTCATTGTGTAAACATTTGTTGTGCTGTATTTTATTTCCTTATAACTAATATATTTGATCTCCTATTTTGGCTTATGTATTGACATCAATATCGTTTTTGGTTTAGATAAATCCTAAACATCTTACATATGCATACGCCCACACAAAATCGTGTTAATCATCTTGTCATCCAGATATTAACTTAACATAGTTATTCTTTTCTTTCCATCTAGGCAACCGAAGGAGGTGTACTTTAAAAGAGGGATATAAGAGACATATGCTTCAACCCAACTTCAAACCTTAAACCCCTAATTCACACATATTCTATACACACTCGTCACAATCACTTGGTCATCCAAGCAATAACTTTTAATTATAGGTCTTGTTGCTATCCAAGCAATAACTTTTAATTATAGGTCTTGTTGCTATGGAAGCTAGTGTAATCAAATTCATAGAACCTCTCTGCTAAGGGCCCACTTTGATAACTATCTGAAATTTATTGTATCTCATATATTTAAAATTATTTATTTGATAATGAAACTAAGTTTCATCTCGATCATATTATTAAAAAGTTCTCATCTCAATCAAATGCTTGCACATAATTATATATTTTGAAGTAAGCATGGCCTATCTAAAACTCCGAATGAATGAGTTTACTCATATGATAATTAGCTAACCTGTGTTAAAGAGTATATGAGTCGGAATATTTCCATTTGATCATTATGATAATAACCCCAAATGAAGAGGTAACGAGAATTCAGATTCATGAAAATAGCTCCATAAGATTAGAGTCTTTAATTATATATCTAAAGATACATGTTTCATCAACATCTCGATTTCGATTTCATTCTCCATTTATAATTATTAAAGCACACCATCTTTCTATTATATGATAAGTTAATTAGTGAATGATCTGACGTCACCAAGTATCGTAAGGATCCCATTAACGTGATTTATTTTTATAAGATTAGCACATTTTCATTTTCGATAGGTATTTACAAATCATCTCGATTGGTATTATAATTAAATTATAATACATTCTTATCAATTTCATACAATATTCTAATACATATCTAACACGATCTTTGGAGAATGCTCCCACAAAATGAGGTTACTGCTGCCACCACTCACTTTCGAAACCACGTGGTTGCTGTGCACAATCGACGGGTTTCCCATGATGTTACATGCGTCATGGCAGCATGACCGACCGCATTTTTTTAATGCTAAATTTCAAGATATATTGTGAGCACTTTTTAGTGATCAACGTCTATCCAAAATGTTAATTTGCTCATTTTCAGTAATCTCCATATTTTTGTTCATCATGTATTAAGGCAAGAAAATGCCGTTGCTCATGCCTTAGCAGATTTGATGTCTCTTTTTGCTCACGATCACCAATCTTGTTGGGAAAACCTCCCAAGCCATTTTGGGAAAAATTTGTACAGACAATTTTTTTGATAATACATTTCGGAATCACTCAATCCCGGCTTCCCCCCATATTGTGAGGGGACCGAGATAGGGGAGCATTCCAATTCATAAAAAAAAAATTTGTTAATTTGCTGGCCCATATATCCAGATCGTCCAGTATATATATTGAAAACTTTTTTGATTGTTTCTAGTAATACCATTTACTTTTGGGTCTAACAGCACAGGGCCGGTATAACGCAAGATTTATCATTTTTCACTTTTTTTAAAATTTTTTTTGCCTTCTTATAGATTTATAGTACGCTGCTGGTGAGGAATATAATGGGGATCATGTGTCGCATATCTGTATGGGGGTGGTCAGGTGGGTGTATATTTTACAAGGTTATGGTGCTTGAAATGATAGCTTTACAATTTTTGTATAAGAAACCATAAAATGTTTAGAAAATAAATATTCCATGATACCAGCCCATTTTCATATAATTCCTATCAAATGTACATGTGTGTACACGGTATATCTTCCATTAGGGTTTCAAGAACTGCCGTTAAGTCAAAACAAAATCTGTCGTTAAATTTTTTTTTTAAGAACTAACAAAACTGTCTATGTATGCTAATTAAAATTAATTATTGATGTTCTTATTAAAAATATTTATTTATTGGTATTGTTATACTTGCGTAATAATTCAATAAATACATATGTAATGAACCTCAATGGCCATTCTTTTCAAGTTTCTTTTCATTTTATGCAACCTACATGTAATTTTTTATATATACTAACACTTACCATTTATAATTGAGGAATGATCTTATTAACTCGAGTTAAACAAATGTATGTTCCGCTTAGCCCACCGCAAAAAAACTTATTTAAAAATATTTTTTTAAAATTTTTTTCTTCGTATGTTTATTTCTCCAAGTATGTTTAACATATAAACTAAGTTTTATCATTTTTGGTTATTCGTATATTTTTTAAAGATTTTTAAATATATAAATATTTTAAACACATACACACGTATAGATATTTTAAAATTTCAAAAAAAATAAATATCGGAAAATGCTAAAACCTAGTTTATATATTAAATACATTTAGATATACGAGTGTGTATAGAAAAAGTAAAAAAAAAAAGTATTTTTAAATAAGTTTTTTGAGATGAGCTAAGTGAAATATTTACTTAACTCAGGTTAATAAGATTGTTTTTCTTTATAATTTTAAAATAAATTCAATATATATGGGCCACGTAAAAATGAAAAAATAAAATAAAAACTCAAAACATCTATAGAGAGAGAGAGACTTGGTACATCTATATGTATTGAATCATTGCTCTTATTATTTTTATAATTAATTGAAGTAAAAATAATTATGTATAATAAAATTTATTTTTAGTATATACTTGTAGGAGTACTTTAAACATTTTATTACAAAATTTAACTATAAATTCATGAAATGTTAACCAAAGTGATATACTTGCAATTTCATGTCAACATTGTATGGTCTTTTACAATTTTATGAAACTATGAATTACATATTTAGGTTCAAACGCAAAAACACCTGGAAAAAATTCCAAGGTGACATTTTCAAATTAAGGACTTATAAAAATTTTTACTTAGTCCTTGGAATTAATAAATATCTAATTAGACAGTCATGTTATTGACCCAATATACGTATACATCTGGGTTATACATAAAGTTTAAAGAAGTATTAAAATGTATATAAAATATAGACATATTGAAATTTATCCAACGACGCACTAAAATACCATGAAGTTTTATAAAATTATTCATCTAAATGAGCAAATTTTTTAAAACATGAATAGTTGAAATAAAATATTTGTTACATTACCAAAAAAGAAGTTATCAAATGCCATAAGGTGTTTCTTTACCTCTTATGGAGCCAAAGTATTTTCAATCAAATTCAGTATATGATATATAAGTTCATGTCTTAGCTAAGTACTATCAATTGCAATGAAAGAAAAAATGTTGCTAAATTATTGATGTATAGTTAGTTTACCAAAAGGCATGTTAGATCTAAACTGCATGCATGTCAAGGCAAGATGAATGGAGGTGATTGCTGGCACTTGTGTGGACCACTTGAACCTCTCATTCCAACAGAGGGGGCCTGTGGAATCATCACAATTTTGAAACATATATAGATACTTCGACAAACGTGCACGCAAAGCCATCGAGCATGACTTGAAAAATCTTCGCATCATTTCCATTCATAGCGCGGCCCCGTCTCGTGGTCCTTAGATTATGATTTATCATGCGAACAAGAACTTTTGATTTGTTTGCTAGGGCTGGCTTTTGGGTTCCCTATTTCTCCTGTAGAACATAGAAAAAGTAGATCCCCAAATGTTCATATCTTTTTAACACATACATTTTCTGCCTATTCATAACATCCCACGTTTTCATGTCAAAAAATTAACGACCACAAAGTCGGCTGATATCATTAAATGGTTACATAATTAAGGAATGATCCTATTAATCCGGACTAAATAAATACCTCGCTTAGCTTATCTTAAAAACTTATTTACAATATTTTTTTTTGTTTTTTTGTTTATATACTTGTTTGTTTAAGCATATTTAGCGCGCAAACTAAATTTTACTATTTTTAGGTACATGTATATTTTTTTGAGGTTTTTAAAAATAAGATATTTCGAGTACGTAGATACACATAGATGTTTAAAAATCTAAAAATATATATAAATATATTTGAAAATGGTAAATTTTGGTTTATTTGTTAGATACACTTAGATAAATAAGTGTATAAAGAAAAAAAGTAAAAAAAATATTACAATGAGTTTTTTGAAGTGGGCTAAGTGGAACATTTGTTTAGCCCAGGCTAATAAAATCACTCCTGTACATAATAATTAACATTAATGACTTAATTTCTCACAAAATTATTAATTAATTATAATTTATCTTAAGGATTTTAGTAATTGTGTCAACAGGAAAAATGTCCATCACATATAATGTATTTGCGGATTTATTAATTGAGTCCAGTCTGAAATGATGCTATTTTAGACTAATCTAAAACATTTTTTAAATTTTTTATATGAAATTGTTATTCTAGTTATGTTTAATCTATAAGTCAATTTTTACCAAATTTGGAGATGTGTATATATTTATTTTTTATTTTTAAACATAAGAGTGTTGTAGTCATCTTAAATTGTTGAAATACAATTAAAATATCTCTTTGTTTAAAATTTCAAAATAAATATATGCACATATTAAAATTAGTAAATATTGGTTTATAAATAAACATAACTAGATTAACTGTTTTGCAAAAAAAAAATTGAAAAAAACAAAAAACACATTTTCGAACTGGTTTAAAATGATCATTTTGCTTACGTGGCATTCGAATCGATTTGTATATACTGGATTATCAAATGTGTATATAAATACTATTTTCCACCAGTTCTAAAAGCTATTTTATTGCATTTTTGTTAGCTTTTTTGAAAATGTTAACATAAATGTATATAATTCATAAACCAACATTTACCGCTTTTTTGATAAAGAATATTTATATGTATCATATATTTTTTGAATTTTAAACAAAGCGTTTGGCCGTTTTTAAAGGTTTACAGCAATTAAAGTATTTTTATTTTTAAAATTCAAAAAAGTATTTTTACACATCCCCGACAATGATGAATCTTGATATATAAATTATATACACTTAGATTAACATTTTTAAAAAAGTAAGCAAACGATATGACCGGTCAAAAGAGCTTATAATTGATCACTCGGCCGATTAAATCAGATAATTGAAAAGAAAGAAATAAAAGCATTTAGTTTGTCATTCCGTAGAGAAGCAACCGTTAAAAATAACTTTCATCCAATATTTTAGCAATAAAACTTTTTCGTTGAATTAACATCATAGCTGCTGCTATAAAAAGAAAAGTTTGCTGCAATTATCTATTTAAACTTTTGTAACCAATTTTTTAAGAGTCCTTTGGTGGTTGTCTATATAGTTTGAGCGAAATTATATATTAACAAATTTGCCAAAATCACATCCGTGTCTACGTAATTTGCCGCAAATTGCGGGCTGTCATTTTGTTAAAAAAATTTAAAATAACAAAGATTCCATTACAAACAAATAAAATTATAAAGAGAAGTTATCATCCTCAAAATACGCAAAATTTTTAAAAAGTACTCCTCATATTAAATAGATTTATTTAATGTAAAAAATTTTAAAATGAAACTTTTTATTTTAAAGGTAATTTCTTACATTTTATAATTTTATTTGTTTGTAGGGGCATATTATCATTTTTAAAAATTAACGAAGTAATAATCTACAATTTCAGACAACTTGTGTAGTTACGAATACAATTTTTTGAAAACTCTTGATACACTACTGCATAAGTAAAAATGCAAAAACCTCAAACGTAAATTTTTTTTCCAAAAAAAAGAAAATAAAAAATTCTGTAGTGCATCTTTGACTTATTTGCTTTTTTTATCTTTGCTTAGAGCCTAAGAAGGACCGGAGATACATCTCCAAAAGTTCATGCAATTAGAACTCCAATATCACTTCCCTCAATAGAAAGGAATTTTTCATTTTATTATTTTTGTTTGTTTGATGTCAACTTCAATTAATTCAAAACAAAAAGACCTATTGCCAATTAATTGTCCACCAACTACAGGATTTCTCATGTGACTTGCCTCGACAATATTCTCCTAACCACCTTTGAAAGAGACGCTTGATGAAAACGTTCCTCCTTTTGATTGCTACTTCGTCTATGTTTTCATGTAAAGTAGGTGTTGCCTTGACAGTTGGTGCTCCAATTACAATTTGCTTTGTTTGAATACTCTGCTTTCAAGTCCATATATGATCAATAATATTTATTCTTTAGTTTTTTTCTTTTTTCTTCCCGGCATATTAAAATTTTCCTGTTGTTCTTATTTTTCATAGTCATCACACTGTTATATTCTAATCCACATGCATTGCGCTATTTTTATCTTTTTTTTTTTATATTGCCCTCTAGCATGCCCACAACATATAATGAGAAAACAAGCAAATGGACATAAATCATGAAAGTCGTAAATCACTACAAAATTTTAATTTTTCAGAAAAAGAAACTCATAATTTTTTTAAAAAAAATTCTGCAATGGAAATGTAAACTTATTATCGATGATAAAAGCTAAAAATCTCATTGCAAAAAGCATAAATTGTTGGTTCAATTTAGTGCAAATAATATGGCAAGAAAACTTGATTTTGTTTGAAACCATAAGTGTATGTTCCGAGCCATATAAGATTTTTAAATTGAATTTTATTATTATTCTTAAGATAGTTTTTCAATTTCCAAAATAACATTTTCAATTTTTAATATAACTTTACTTATTTTTAATACAAATCATTACATTCTCATTCCAGATACAAATTCAATCTAAGAATTTCCTATGATTTGGAACATTATCTAAAAAGATAGGAAAATGCATAAAGTGTCCTTTTCATATTTTTTTTTAAAAAAAAGCTTTACTACAACTTTTGTGCTACTTTAACTACCCAATTATACATGTAATACTCGTTTTATTATTATATTTACTATTCATTCAAAAGTATGTTCTTTAACCTTTTCAATGATATTTTATTTTAAGTAGTAAAAGACTACACTCTTAATACTTATAACACATCAATATCTATAAAAGCAAAGAGAACTTTCTTTTTTTCAAAAAAGAAAAAAGAAAAAAAGAAAGGAAAGATAACTTAGTCCAATAGATGGGACAGATCCCACCACATCAATATCTATAAAAGGAAAGAAAACTCTCTTTTTTTTTTAGAAAAAAAAAAAGAAAAGAAAGGAAAGATAACTTAGTCCACTAGATGGGACAAATCTCACCGCGTCAATATTTATAAAAGGAAAGAGAACTTTCTTTTTTTAAAAAAAAAGAAAAAAGAAAAGAAAGGAAATATAATTTAGTCCAATAGATGGGACAAATCTTAGTTAAAAAAGAGAATAGGTCATCAATGGTTTCAATGTAGATCTTAGGATAATTAAGATATAATGTATTTTAAAATTGTGCAAACAATTATCATATCTATTTTATTGTAATTCTTTTTTTTAACCAAACACATCAGAGTATAAAAAAAAAGTTATTTGTTAGGTATTACGAATATTTGCTAAGAAAAAATTAGTGCATTGATAGGATATTTGCAGAAATTGTGGTTGAATATTGTAAAAATATCTTAAGGCATTATTGTAATATCAATTAAGATGATGTAATATATGCATACACATAAAAAAAAGTTATTTGCATCAATGACAATTTAAAAGTAAAATACTTACCTTTATACCGATTACTTTTTAAATAGATGTTTTTGTCTTTCTCTTTTTAAACTGTCAATTAAAGAGGCTTTTACTTCTCGTTGCCAGAGGTATATCTTTGGCCGCCCACCTTCTTGATTATTTTAATTAGAAGAGCAAGCCTAGTCAGCGTAGTTCATAAGCTTTCCCGCAAGCGTGCAGCATGCTGTTTGCACCTGAGCAGCAACGTCGTCGCGGGCCCGAGCATCGAATCTGAGCCTCAGACAGCGGACTCGCGCGCATCACAAAGCCACATTGATCTGATGGTGATCTGGACTTCAACCGATGGTCGCGGAGGTTGGGACCACCGCCAGCAGAGGGACTTTACACTTGGCACACGTGCATGAAAAGCATGGGGTAGACTGCACTGCTTATCATTTCTACTTAATTGGATGAATCTTGCTTAAGGAGTTAACATCAAAGGGGGCTTCTGGACTTGCAATGATTAATTAGCCAGCAGCAGCCATGACTTGCTTCTGTCACTCACCAACCATAATTAAAATTTCGGGAATTATATATTAATCAGCCACTAACGCAGTGACGGATTGCAAAAATTTGAAATGCCCAATGACTCACTTCCCATCTGTTTGCGACCTTGCATTCTATTCGGCCATGCAAGCATGTTCGAAGGTCAAAGCCGTCGGCCGTTTCTCTCTTCTTCTTCTTCTTTTTGGGGAAAAAAGAAAAAAAAAAAAAAAAAAAACCACCCCAAAACAGTTAGTCTTATCACCTGGACTCATTTTACTTTTAATCATTATTACTTAAATTTTACTCATAAATATATGCATTTTTTATTTTAAAATCTATTTTTTTTAAAAAAAAATTTTTCGCCAGTATCACTAAAAAGTTCAGGGTTATGCTGGAGGCCGACCTAAAACATCTGCAAGAGGGCTATCTATGGAGGGACGGAAGGCTGCTTAATTTCCAAACGGTGGCCCATGCATCCAGGTTGGGGTTCAAAATATAAAAGTATCTATTATTCAAACTTGGACCCCACTTTTTGATCAAAAAAAATTGGACCCCACTTAAATTCCATTGGGTTCTTTTCGCATAACTAACGCTTAGAAGTTTGGAAAATAGTAGATTCGCTCTTAAGTTTTTTTTTTAATTATGTAACCTAAATTGGATAACCATGCAAATAATAGAGGTGTACTTCAAAGAAAAGGATAAATTAAACAAATGCTTCAATTTAACTTTGAACCCTAGATCTCCAACCTATATATTGTATACACACTTAAGTCAAATACTTACTCATTCCTCACAAAACTATAATCATAATTTTATATTAATTAGCATACTTCATCTTCGTTGTCCCTCATAGTTATCAATGTTTTTGTTTGAGAAACTCATCTCCTCTTCGTCATCCTTTCCCACATTTGGTAATTTCAATGAAGCATTAAAAACCCACCTTCAAATCCATATATTTTGGATCAATTTTTGATAGCATATAACTGTGATGGATGACCATTATTATTTTATTGGATCAATATTGGAAGGAGACAAGAAGAAGATGTGGCCCTTTTCTCTTTGCAATTACCCACCAATGATCATGCACACACCAATTTGACCCTTCTAATAGCTTTGTCTTGTCATTCTAATCAATATCCTACTAGCACTCCACCATATCATCTTCCTTAGTTATGAAAACACCAGAAATAATCATTGTAATTAGATGCGCAAATTGGGTTCTGTTAACCTATGATCCGCTACTAATCTACTCAATTTTTGACCAAATTAAACTAGTTCTTCATAATCTAGGATAGGAGAGGATTAAAAATTTTGACACAAATTTAAAACATCATATTAGTGAGGGTGAAAATATCTTCACCAAATAGACTTGACCATCTCTCTCACATATTCGTTTTATTTAAAAACTACAAACATTTTTTAATTTTAATTATATTTCATTTTAATTTTAAAATTATGGGTTTGTTTGGCATTGCACAAAACTCCTGTGTTTTTATAAAAGTTTTCACGCGAGGGATGTAAATGTAAAAATGAGTCGTGTCAAGCCTTCACTTCCGGCATCAGTTGCTAACTTCCCGTACGGTTGCAGAGGCCGGATGTTCCTTGAGTTCGGCGATGGGAGAGAAATGCAGCACATGCGATGGAACGCAAGCAATAGGTTGCCTTAACACCTCCTGTGAGACCATCCACCGCTCTCGTCTCCACCAGCAGTCCATGCTGAATCACCGATCATCGACAGCCCCAGCACGACGTCTTCTTCCTGCTAGATTATCTGCTAGGCGTTCAAGGAAGCGGCTGAGGCGAAGAGCACGAGCTGCTATAAGGCCACAAAATTGGTTGTGCTCACTTTAGATTGAGCATCAGCATTCGGAGGCGTCTGTCAGCTCACTAGCGAAACCAGGCCACCGTCGATCCACGGTGACAGCCCGAGAGGTAAGCACAACTGGCCTCTTTCTGTTCAGAGATATGCCTGAGCTATTTTCATAAGCCAATCATAGTTCTGCCCTATTTCTGTTTGTTGATATGCCTGAGATATTTGCTTTTCTACAACATTGGCGCATTGGATTGAATCATAGAGGTATAGATCGGTTGCTGTTGATAAACATAGCTAATATTGATAATAATAGCTGATATGTTTTAATATGTTGCAAAGCTTATGAGAAAGTGGGAACTCCATAGATCATTTTTTAGAATCAAAAGCGCCTACTATAGCGGACTGGTATCTGCCATTGTAGACTCTCCTCAGTTCTCTAAACGACCACTAGGCAAAGCACCCAAAATAGACTGTTCTGCCTTTGATCTCTTAGACGTAAGTCTTGCTGCTCGAGTTATATCAGGGGAGAGGGAGAGAGAAAGGGAGAGGGGGAGCAGCTGTCGTTTAGACATAGCTTGTGCCCTGCCCAATGCTTCTACACAAACGTTTGCATCGGGTATTAGCTTGCAAGCCTTCCTTCGGGACTAGGTTCTCTCTAATGTGCTCATGTCTCTTGTTTGATCTTCGTTGTTGTTGTTGTTGCTACTATTGCTTTTTTTGTTAATGACAATGGAATACAAACTTAAGATCTTTATTTGTTAGTTAAATTTGAGTTGGGTCTTTTGCTTTTTACCTCTATTTCTTTGTTTCCTAAGTCCTAAAGGTTGCCTTGTGGAATAAGTCTCCATCACATGACTCGAGTTATCAATCGCATGCAATCACATTTGATTCCCTCATCTTTGATACACAGAATTGGCTTAAAATGAAAGCTTCTTTTATGAATATTAGGGCTCTGTGATTTTGTTACATAGACTAGATTGATGCGGCTGTTACAAATTGTGTTACCCTCGAACTCTTCTGATATTGGGAAATGGCCTGCCCTCAATTTCTTGGTCTCACCTCAATTGTTTGCTGATGTTTGGTTTCCTTTCACTTGATAAGAAACGGAAACACATCCTCTAAGTACAGTTCTTGCTGCTTTAGAATGTGAGCAATTTTATATACTTGTTGTGGTTCTACTTTCCCCCAACCTCCTCTTCCCCTTATTCAAATGTATCTCCTTTGATGGTGAAATTTCTACTTACGTATCGGCGTCATTCCCAAAATATGTCAACTTGCTGATTTGTATAGATGCATTGATTTTTAAAAAAGAATCGGTTACCAATTATATGCAAAGAGTGAAACCCAAGATGACAAGGTAAAATCAATGCATTCAAATAAAGACACCTCTCAATCACTCAATTAAGAAATCCCAGCTATAATTCAATTTCAGAAACCCCAATAGAGGTTACTCAACATGTAAAAACCCCCAACAATTGTCACTCAAGTCTCATGTCCTCCAGTAGGTTATCCATGAGGAGGATTGGAAACCATCATACATCCATAGCACTGACCAAAATGCATCCCCTCTACCAAGCCTTCTACAGCAGTTTGGATAAGGCTAAACTACAAAAGGACAAGTTGCAGTAGTTTGGATAATCCTTCTGTTTTGCCACTATAAGCATATCATTCACAAGCTGCAGCAGAGGTGTCCTGGTAGAAATATTATATTATTATAATATGAATAGGCTGCCTTCAAAGTTAAGTAGTTCTAATTACCAAGAATAGTTGATGGAAGTGTATAGAAACAACAGCAGTCTGTGATTTCATGATTCTTAGGACTCTCAACCAAGTAACTATCCACAACATTCTCAGTTGGCAGAAGCAATGAATCTTTGTATACTAATCTCTGAAAACCAATTCTCCATGTTTCTACTGATTGAAAGATAAGTCCAATGCGAGTGCTATTTTGAATCCTCTTACTACTTTCTTAGTTGAAACAGCAGCTTCAAGTTTAAGTCTTTACAAGAAAGTAGATGGCCCTAAGGGCATTCGATTAGGTAGTAAGAAAGATGTTGTGTACCATGGTTTGAAACATAGAATTGAAAATGGAACAAGGGTAGAAGGATTGATAATATGATCTATTTGCCAGGTTCTATGGATGTTCATTTTTATAAGTGTTTTAGTCATTTATGCATTTCTAACCTGTCTGTATATCCTTTTTAATTTTATTTTAAGCTGTAAATCTAGGATTCTAATAAAATTGGCAAATAAACCTTGCAATATTTTTACTTAAATATATTGATAATGTTTATAGTTATTTACTAACGCATAAATTATATTTTAGATAGTTTACATGTTGAGAAATAACTTTAAAGTTGTGACTTGGAAGTGATCAACTCCGACGAGAATGAAAAGTTTTTAAATAAAAGAATATGATAATGAAATAAGAGGAAAGTAGACATCTCATAATTACTTTCCATAACTCAAGACTAGAAATCAACAAGATGTCATGCCAATGTACATCCCCGTTATATCAAAGACAATCTAACTAACAAGCCATATCCCTTTATGCAAAACTTAAAACAAGCCTTAAATCCTAATATATTAGGCGTATGTGCCAAAATAACATTCTTTCCATGATTGTTTCCGTTTCGTTTCTCTCCTTCTCTAGAATCGGTATTTCGAATTAACGTGAAACTAAACTTGTAGATCTTTTGTTCATCAATGATTAGTTCAAATATTCATGTTCTATCAAAGCATTTTCTTTTATTAACTGGTCAATAATTCTTTTCAGACTGCTACAACATGAATAGTTCTATCTCCCCAAATATGGATTTGTTTATCGAAACTGCATTACTAGCCATTGGGGAATTAGTTGAAAATTGTTCGAGATGACACTTTCAACGACATAGGGCATTAGTATTATTAGGTGGAGGATTAGAACTAGCCCTCAAGGATGAACAAAGTCGGAAGGATTTTAGTAATCATGACTTAGCACTCTAACGTGAAATTTTTCTACATTCTTTGGTCCGTGCGGGGGATCAAAAATACATCTCACAGCTGCGGATGACTAGATTCACATTCAATCAGTTGTGCAATTTAGTGAAGTAAAGGGATCTTGCAATCCACTAGATATGTAACCATAAGCGAACAAATGACAATGTTTTTACACACTTTGGCCCACAATGTACGAATTTGTTCGATTGGTATGTACTTTTATAGATCCGAAGAGACAGTGCACCGCCATTTTCATAAGTATCTACAGTCGGTACTCTCCCTTCATGAAGACTGCGTCACCCATGCAAATTGTCAAACTCACCAAAAGATCTCCTCTAACCCTATTTTAGCACCATACTTTTAGGTACACCGTTAATCATTTTGTTTCCCTTGATTAACAAACATTAGCAACTTAGAGATTGCATGGGCTATTGACTTTATTCATTTTTTTACTTACTAGGAATGTATTAGGGCGATTGATGGCCTCACATTCCTGTCCTACCTCCATTTGAAAATGCTCTCGCATTCATTAATAGACATGGGGACCCCACACAAAATGTTCTAGTAGCATGCGACTTCAATTTGAAGTTCACATATATATTAGTTGGCTAAGAAGGTAGTGCGCATGTTGTGCATGTCCTACAAGATGCACTAGAACGTTCTACGAATCGTTTGACAATTCCTTGAGGTAAGAATTTTCCATTTGCGATTTCTCATAATCATGAAGAGCAATTGTCTACTTGACATGAGTTATTCGCATTTGCTACAGGCCGTTATTATTCGGTGGATGTTGGATATGCACATGTGCCCAGATTCATGGCACCATACAAAGGAGTGTCATACTATTTGAGTAATTTCAGACCTAGGAGGAGTCTAAGGAAGAGTGAAGAGCTGTTTAACCTCAGACATGCTTGTTTGCAGTCAACAGTCGAAAGATTATTCGCTGTGT
Source organism: Annona squamosa (assembly GCA_035584095.1). Classification (NCBI taxonomy): domain Eukaryota; kingdom Viridiplantae; phylum Streptophyta; class Magnoliopsida; order Magnoliales; family Annonaceae; genus Annona; species Annona squamosa. Next base: position 10,969,666 of record JAXCLR010000081.1, read on the forward strand.
AGAAAAAGATATTTTCATCTTGCAAGTCATGACTACATACCTCTATAGGATTCGGGTTCAAATGGTGATCGCATGTGCAATTCTTCATAACTACATAACCACTATAGATGGTTCTCAACTACCGAGGCAAATCCTCGAGGAACCTAACCTTGCTAATGTTGATGTGATTAATGATGTTGAAGATGGCGAACAGATATAAAGTTGTATCTAAAGCTGCTGCTGCTGGTTGCTGCTGGTCATTTGCTTGAGTTGCAGAGGTGGTTGCTGCTGGTACAAGGGAAGTACAGATGGGTGTGAAGCTTCTGATCTAAAGCTGTTAGTGGTTTTGATAAAATTTGTTGGTGAGAAGGCTTTTTACATGGATGAGCTGAGCTCTTTCTTGGTTTGGTTTCACCGCACAATGAGCTTGAATGGGATATGAAAAAGATGAAAATTTTTATTCTCATTTTATTTTTTACTCCAGGGGCATTCTAAGCCTTTTTAAAAATTTTACAAATTTTTCTAACAAGTCTATTACTTGAAGTTGGCATATTGAGATAATATGCAAACGTAGGGGCTTATTAAGAATTTTTGAAACGTAGTAGGTATATTTAGGAATATGGTCCAACGTAATGGTTATATTTGTGAAAAACCCATAAATTTAACATCAATATGATTTTCTATTCAATAAATAAATAAATTATTATTATCATCATCATAAGTCTTTCCCACCTAGGTGGGGTCGGCTGTATGGATTCTGTTACGTTATTTTTAATAATTTAATACTAAATTTTCTGTAATTTGTAATATTTTTAAATCTTATTTAATTACTTCAATTCATATTTTTTTTAGTCTTTCTCTCATTCTCCTGTCACATTCTACTTTGATAGACTCTATTCTCCTAACCGGTGTTGCTCCAGACTTCCTTTTAATATAACCAAACTATCATAATCTATTTTTTTCTCATTTTATCATAAATTAGTCTCACTTTTAAGTTTTCTCGAATTATTTCATTGCTAATTTTATCTTTTCTTATTTTACCACTCATCCATCTTAACATTCTCATTTCCGCTACACTCATTTTTTGTATATGGTGTTCTTTAACTGCCCAACATTCTGCCCTATAAAGCATAGCGGATTTAATCACAGTCTTATAAGATTTTTCTTTTAGTTTGATTGGAACTCGACAATTACATAAAATTCCTAACACATTTCTCCATCCTGCTTGAATTCTATGTATTATATCTTTTTCAATTTCCCTATTCTCTTGAACTATTGATCCTAGATATCGAAAGTAATTAGTTCTCATTATTACTTGATTTAAAATCTTAATTGGTTCCTCATCCGGGTTCTAACTATTATTAAAATTGCATTTCATATATTCAGTTTTTATACAACTAATTCTAAAATTATTATATTCTAAAGCATCTACCCACCTATTCAATTTTAAATTTAATCATTCTTTAGTTTCATCTATTAGAATAATGTCATTTGCAAATAACATATACCAATGTACTTCTTGTAATTTCATTTATTACTAAAGTAAAAAGATAATGACTCAAGGCTGAGCCTTGATGTAAACTTATTTTAGCCGAGAAGAAATTAATATCTCCACTAATGGTCATCACATTCGTAACAACCCTCTTATACATATCTTTAATAATATTAATATATATGTTATTAATTCCTTATTTTTTTCATCACTTGACATATTAACTTTCTTTGTACTCGATCATATGCTTTTTCTAAATCAATAAAATTCATATATAAATTCTTTTTTTCTCCTTATACTTTTCAAATAGTTGTCTAAGTAAGAAAATAACTTCAGTGATTGATTTTCCTGGCATAAAACTAAATTAATTTTCATATATATTAGTTTTCCGTCTTAGTCTATGTTTAATTATTCTTTATCATAATTTCATCGTATCACTCATTAGTTTTATTCCACGATAATTTGCACAATTTTGAATATCTTCCTTAGTTTTATAGATTGGAACTATAATACATTTCCTCTATTCACTTGACCTTAACTTTATTTTTTTAATCTTATTCAAAAATTTGTTAACCATGTTGCATCTACATCTCCCATGTACTTCCATGCCTCAATTGGTATATTATCTAGGCCTAAGGTTTTCCTGTTTTCATTTTTCTTAGAGCTTCCTTTACTTCAGATATTCGAATTTTTAGAAAATAACTGATATTCCTATTTTCTTCTCTATTTCAACTAATATCTAATGTTAAAGATTCATGTGGGGAATCATTTAGTAAACTATAAAAATTAGTTTTCCATTTTTCTTTAATATCATCATCTTTAACTAGAACTCTTTGGTCCTTACTTTTAATACATCTAACATATGTTAAATCTATGCCTTTATTTTCTCTTAATTTAACCAACTTAAAAATATCCTTTTCACTTTGCCTAATTTCTAATATGTCATATAAGTTATCATAAGCTTTATGTTTAGCATCACTAATAATTTTTTTAATAGCTTTTTTTGATAGCTTGTATTGTTGTAAGTTTGTATCATTTTTATTTCTCTACGATGTTTTAAATTTTTCTTGTTTAGCATTTATTGCTTTTTGAACATCCTCATTTCACTACCAAGTTTTCCTATGTGATAATCTACGATTGTTATATATATCTACAATACTTTGTCCTACCTCTTTTATGTTAATTGTCATTTTATCCCACATTGATTTTACTTCATTTTCTTATGTGTCCCATTTTTCTTCTTCTATCATTCTTTTACTAAAAAGTCCAATGCTGTTTTTCTTTAAATTTCACCATTTAATTTTTGGAATTATATCTCCTTTAGTTTTTATTGACTATTTTTGTATATATATATATCCATCATTAATAATCTATGCTATATAGCTAAGTTCTCACGTAGAATAATCTTACAATTAATACAAAGAGATTTATCCAATTTTCTTATAAAGAAGAAATCTATTTGGCTAGAATTGGTCTAATTCTTGAAAGTTATTAAGTGTTCATATCGTTTCTGAAATAAGATATTTGCTATAACTAAATCATATGCTATAGCAAAGTTCAAAATTACATTCCCCATTTCATTCCTTATTCCAAAGTCGAAACCTCCATAGCTTCTCTCATATCCTATATTCTCCTTTTCTATATGTCTATTTAAATCTCTACCTATCACAATCTTTCCTAATTAGGTATCATTGGCATTACACTATCTAAGTCATTCCACAATTTTTTCTTGATTCTATCATCTAATCCTACTTGTGGTGTATAAGCACTAATCATATTTATGACCTCTACATCTAATATAAGTTTTATTTGAATAATTCTATCATCTATTTTATTGACATTTACAACTTTATTTATGAATTTGTTATCTACTATTATCTCTACACCATTTCTATTACTATCATTTCCTATATATCATAATTTGAATTCATTAATCTCTTTAGCCTTCTCTTTTTTCCACCTAGTCTCTTGAAGGCGTGCTCTATTAATTCTTCTCCTTCTCATAATATCTACTTTCCCTAAAAGAGTCTCAACATTCCATAAGGCAAAATAGACCTTGTGTTTTGGTACCACATTCTTCTCTAAATCATGTCCATAAAAGGCATGAGAGTCTTTGCCAACTTCTCCCCATTACCGGACGTCATTGTAGCGCATCGCTTACGGAGAGACGCCCTAGCAACCCTTGACCATTTCTCACTACATTCGGGCTCTGATGTAGTGCGTCGCTTTTGAGAAAATGCCCTAGCAAGCATCTCTCATTTCTCACTACAATCGGGCTCCGTTGCAGCGCGTCACTTACAATGAACGCCCTAATATTAATAACTTTTAGCATATTTTCAAAATCCATAAGAGATGCACTAGTGATTTTCAATATTACTGGCTGCCAACCTAACATGCCAACCCTTGCTCTTTTTTTCCAAGCTTGAGACCAGTAGTAAGATAAAAACTCTTACTGGCAAGGTTTCAATAAATAAACAAGTCTTTAACATTATCACACATGACTTACATTTTTAACTTGAACCATTGACCTAAGACTTATTAGATATTTGACCTGAGAATTATTGAAATAAGGTGAGGATTGAGTCAACCTCGTCCTAACCAATAATAAGATATAGAGTTAAACGAGAGATTTTCAAAAGAGTTAAGGTTTTATTGAACTTGACATTTAACTAATCTAATTTTCGCCCCCAGCTGTAACTATTTTTTCCTCAAATCCAACGCGGAAAAAAAAACTGTCATGCTTTCCACAGCCTAAGTACCAATTCATGCTCACTGCTACTTGATTTGATGCTATTGCTAGCAAAAGTCGTTACCATTATTGCAATCTCTTTAGACGTCGCATTTGCTACCTTCGCCTTCCTTCCTTTTAGCAAAATACTCATTCAAACACCATTTTTACTTCCTCCTTTATGTATTGACTAGAGTGTGGTTTGAACAATGAGATGCTGCTATTGAATGGGTTTGATAATCAACTCTATAATAGCCACTGGGTATAACAATTGACAAGTCAACAACCATTTGGACAACAAGTATTTAGGATGTGTTTGGTATTCAAGAAAACTTGCTTTTTTATAATTATTTTTTAAAAATTATTTCTTCATATATTTCTATAGAGTTAACTGCTTTTCGATTATTTCTTCACAATTATCTATACGACTACTATATTTATATTAATTTTATTATCTTTACTTATCATCATTAATAACTTCTATTATATCACATTAATTTTTCTCTTAAAAAATTTTTTTTTGCTACGAACTTTTCATTCAAAAATTTTGCTCTTTACCAAACTGCAATGCGCCAAAACTGTACATAAGCAGCACGTGTATTGATGAGCCACATCATTAATCCAACTTGTTTATTTTGATGGTCTGCCAATGTGAAACACACGACTGAAGATCATGGCAGCCGAAGATCATGGATGGTTGACGTCATATTGTTTGTGAGGTTTGGCTCACTAGAAAAAGTTTTCGTAAAAATGCAGCAAACATATTAGTCGCAAATAATATAAACTTCGCTGCCTTTAACTTTACGTCGATGCAAATGTACATATGCAACGAACTGATGGCTGCTTGATTTGCTGCTTCTTATTATTATTTTTTTACTTGGCAGCATATAATATTATATGCAGCTAATTAAACTTTTACCGACATCCGTTTGTTGGGAATAATGTTAAAGTTTGCTGCATAGGTGGCTACGTACTATTTTATGCAACAATGCATTTGGGCCGCAAAAATCTGTTGCATATGAGAATTTTTCTAGCAGTGGCTAACTAAAGGGTTAAGCTAGAGGGTTATTTCGGTAAAAGCACTCCGAACCATATTTAATGCCCAGCCACCGACCAACAAATTAAGTAACATGATGATCACAAGTCAATCACAGGCGTCCATTTGAAGGAGGTCCTGCTTTTAGAAGGCTAGGATCGACCAGGAGGTAGAGACCCACGTGGATGATGGATGGCTGGCATGTGAGATGGTGGTTGGATGACAGGGATTTCAACTCATAGTCATCGAGGAGCAGAGGCTGCTGCTACCCTGCACGTGGGTGGATGGAAGATAAGACGGAGAGGGCAGAGTCAGCGATGCACATGTCCCCCACACGTGTAAAGTAGGAAAAGGACAGAGAAAAGAGGGAAATGAGGAGGCGGAGGATGACGGGACGGATGATGCTGTTTTGGCCGTCGGTTGAGAGAGAGACGACAGCTTTTGGAAAAGGCGGAGGCGGAGGGGGGATATGTGCTTTTGGACGCTAGCTCCAGTGGGCCCCACAGTAGCCGACCAAACGCTGCTGGTCCACTCATCATTGACGTCTTCGTTTAAAGTAAAATGCTTCGCACGTGCATGCTGCCCACATGTTTGGTGAATGCGTTTCTCTTTCTTTCTTTTTTTTTGTTGTCACAATTTTTTCGATAGAATTTTTTTTTCCACAATTGACTGGTAATTCGCGACGTGGTCGGTTTAAGACTTGCATGTGTTACTATTAAATATTTAATTTTGTATATTCATCTGCGCTAATTTTTTTTCGGAGCTCATTAGTCGATATAATTAACGTAATTTGCAGCTGCACGACGGACCATTTTGTACCTTTTGTCCCTTTCTAAGTTTGTTTAGCAACATCGTTGGGTGGAAAATTTTTCTATTACATATTTTTCTAAATATAATCTGGCATCTTAACTTTCCAACTACTGTTTATAAAAAAAAATTTCCAACAAATTTATTTGTTCTATTTTTATATTTATAATTTATTTGTTTTCTCACACAACTATCTCATTTTTTTCTTACTTCACCTTGTCATATTATATCATGATCACACTTTCTAAATAACTTTCACTTACATTTCCACTTCCTCATTTCCCTCCCTACCTACATTGCCAAAATGTTCCCTAAATATTTGCAAAATAATAATAATAATAATAACTTCAAATTTCAGAAATTTTGTAAATCGGAATCTTAAAAATTTCCAAATTTGCAAATATTTGCAAAAAAAAATAACTTCAAATTTCGGGAAATTTGTATAGTGGAATCTTAAAATTTCCAAATTTGCACTATTTGCAAATTTTTCAAATTGAGACTTCAAATTTGATATTTTACAGTTTTTTTTTTTAAAAAAACAGCTGTACGTGGAAAAGTGAATTCAGCTTTAGGAAATGCCCATTTGACCCTCAAGGGCAAGGTAAGATGGACAACTCCACGTCAAATATATTACTCTACTTGAATAAGAATATAGCCCGTGTGTGAGACTATTTCTCATGAAAGTAGTTTGTTATATGAATGGTCGAGGAAGTCAAATCCGCATTATGTTTGACCACATTCCAAATTATACCTATTATATTTTGAAAATTCTAAATATAATTATTATATTTACACATAATACCAAATATACCCACTTTGGAACAAATGTCATAAAACAACATTGGAACATGCAAAAGTACTAAAATGCCTATGATCTAAGGGTAGCACTGAAAGGGGCAAATGATCGTCCGTCCGTCCATCAGTGTTGTTAAAATCGGACCGGGTCGGCCGATCCAACCGGTCTAACCGGGAACCGGCCCCAATCCCAGTTCAAATGGATGCGGTTCAGTTCAATTGCAATAAATTGTTCAAACTGTTGAACCGGTGGTCGAATTGGATGTCACGGTTGGACCGTATTCGACCGGTTCGACGAATAAAAAAGAAATCGACGTCTTCGGCTCCTGGTTAGTCGTCCTCCCTCGTAGCCTCGCCCCTAAATCGACGACCCTGCCCTAGTTGATTGCTTATCACTCGCCATCTTCCCCTCGTCCGATCGGCGTCCGGCAACCAACAGACAGCGTCCTCCATTTCCGGCAACCAACAGACATCGACCTCTATTTCCGGCAATTAGCAGGGTAGCAGCAAATACCCATTACCCACTGTTGTCTCAATGATCGATCGCCCTCCTCTCGTTTTTCCCCCTTTCGGCCACGAAGAAGAAACCTACTATGTGCTCTGTCCTTGTCGTCAGCTTGCCCGACACCTGTGCTTGCCCGTTCTCTCGTCCTTGTCCGCCCGTGCGATGTCCGCACGACTCCCGCCGCCCATCACCCACTCACACGACGCCCACTGCCCAGTCAAGATATCGACGCAAAAGGGTAGAAGCAGAACTGAGAAATCCCAAACGGGAAAACGCAATGGACGAAACAGATTGATACAATCGGAGGCCGTGGGATTCGACTTTGAAGCTACGGGATTGATACAAATGAGGCTACGAGATGGACGAAACATGGTTTAGTACAAATAAGATATAAAAATAGAAAGTTGATGGATAGTAATGCAGTGTACTGCTTTAATTTATTTTAAAATTTTTAATACAACTATTAATCTAAGTATATTATGTGTATTAAGTTTTTTAATTTTTTCAGTTTTTTAACATTTTAGTAATTTAAAATATTAAAATGCTACTAATTTTAAAAAATAAAAAATATTTAGATTTTCAA
>JAXCLR010000081.1:10977690-11011415 GCA_035584095.1 Annona squamosa
TCTTAAAATCTAACATATATATTTAGAATTTATGAAAATATAATTTTATCAATATATTTATTTAAAATTAAAAAATAATTTAATATTTATAACATCATACATATGTCACGCTGAAGTCACGGATCGAACCAAACCCATTACTTTATCGGTTCGGTTTGACAACATTGCCGGCCATCCGATCCCGTTTCATCTTCCTCCGTCGCTATCTTCATCTCCGTCTGCATCCGACGCCCATTGATTCCATCCACTTTTGTCGGATGATCAACGGTAGATCAGTGTAAAGGTTCACACCTACAGCTTTTTATTTCTCCTAACAGACCAGAACTCGTGCCCCATTGAAGCAGCCAGCCAAGTTCACGTTATCATCTCCCAAGCTGCCCAAACCAGCAGCTAATAGCCTCCATCCGTTCACCTGTGTTATCGGCAGCCCAAATCAAAATTAAAACCGAGCAACCGTGAAAATTTTGGCCGTTTGCTGCATCCATTTGAAATCACCAACAAATGTGATTCTGAAGTTCTGTCATGGATTCAACATACCAAAATCCGGTGCCAGCCTTCCATCACCGAACAAGCAGCGACGGCATGGCGACCGTGCACCCACTTTCATCAGCTCTCTAAGCTTCCCACCGATGGCAACAAAGTAACTAATTTCAGCAGCCCGTTTTCTTTTAATCCTGACTAGAACTTCAGAGTAGCTCGTCTAGCACTCTATGGCGTACTGACAATCGAATTAAATCTCAAAGCAGCCGCTGCTTCACCGACGCAATCGATATGCTCGACCATCTTATTCGAATGTGCGCAGTCTTGTGTGTACTACCAGAAAACCTATTTCGGTGCTCCACCATCTTTCCTGCTCCAAGATTTGGTCACGGCTAGAGACTGAGAGCAGCAAGAAATTTGTACTTATTCCGAATAGCTAGTCATCTTGATTATAAATTTTTAAATAAAACTTATAACTAAATTATAGCTTTCGAATATAGCATAAGAACTATTTTAAAGAACAAAAATTGAAATTTGTCCAACCTTACAAAATAAAGTAAAGCAGGCTTAGAACTGACTTAACTTAAAATAAGGTAAGATATGAGTGTTTGAGAATAATGTAAGGTTACATCAACTTGTGAACCTATCCAACTTAAGTTGCATCCTTACTATAAACTATAAGTACAAAATTATTATATCAAAAGTGCAAACTTAAAACTTTGGATGAAAAATTTTTGGTATACAAGTTGTTAAATTGATACAAAATAATATGACATAATAGAGATAATGATAATGTGCAAAGAAAATAAAGTTAAAATTGATAAGTTAATTATATGGGTAGTTGTGTAGAAATAATTAACAAATATGGTAGTTAATTAGAAGATGTAAAGAAATAATTTTAAAATATGATAATTATGGAGAGTGAAAAATTTTATATTAAAAAATTTTAATTTAAAAATTTTTTTGTTAAAAACAAACATACTAACAAACTTAAGACGCCAACATGCGAATGCTCATGAGTTTTGAACATGTTTGGCAAAAGAGTCCTAAAAAGTAAAAATATTTTTCTCATTTTAAAATAATCACTTACTTTCTTTATTTTTCATGCAATCTTCTTAAACTCATGCAACTTTTTTCATTTCCCAAGCAAAATAATATTTTTCACATTTCATATTCTCATCTCATCCTCACATAATTTAATTCTTGACTCTCAAGGTGACACTTAGCGTCATGCTTAGTCATCTCTCTCCGTGGGCCATGAGCCCTTGCCTAAACGTGTAAATGTTTCCTTGCACTAGCCAGGGAGCTAATTAAAATGGGCCATGTTAGGTATGGTGGGGGAGAATTATTGTCGCTCTCTCTTGATTTCAATAGTATTAAGATTGATCGACTGTTTGATTTTTGTTTTTAAAAAAAGATCAACTGACTTTAATTCTACTACTGATAGTACGATGCCTCCTGGGACAGTAGATGAAATAAATAAATAAATAAAAAGTTAATAAAAGCATGGTTATGAAGTGAAGATTATTGTAAAAATAATTGATACTCTGAGATTAGAGGTGTAAACGGCTCGTGGACAATTCACCCCTAATTCTATCTTAAAAATCCTTGTCCAACATTATGCGTTGTGTCCAATTAGGTCAAGGTTAATTTAATGTTATCCAAATCCTAATTTTTAGGAAATAGGTTAAGCTTGAGTTGACCTCAGTCAAGTTTAAGATAATATCAGAGGTTGAAAATGTAGGTAAAGTTTAAAATTTTTAATATTTTCTATACCCATTAAACTAATATCGTGTTGAGACTAAACTAAAATATTGGCCACTAGAATATTTGGCTAATAAATTAAATTAGAGTTATTATGATGGGAATGAGGAATAAGATATTTAATTTAAGATGGTATAAGGAATCAGTTATTTAATATAAGATTTTACTTGGGAATTGGCAAACCTTAAAACTTTTTCAATTTGAAACTTTTCATTTTTCATAATTAACATGTTTTAAAAAAAAATTCACTTCTTTCTCTATAATTACTCAATTTTTCAATTATTTCTATACAACTATCTATGTAACTAACTTATCTATTCTAACTTTATTCTCTTTACTTGTCAACATTACCTTTATCATATTAAATCATTTTCTACCAATTTAAATACTTTTTATTAGAAATTTTATTACTTTCCAAATACATTATAATTTTATCACAAAAATGCTACTTATGTGAGTCAAAGTCACCCCAAGTCAAGACATGATTGATACAAAAATATCAAAAAGAAGGACAAGATTGACACAATTTTGACCTATTATTGAATTGGGCGAGATTTCATTTTAGCCAATCCTCCCATATAAAACTCTTCGTACAAGTCAATCTAATGCATTTCCACCCCTACCCTTCATCTTTGTGAGATTGTGAGAGGCTAGGTTTGAATGGACTTCAGGCCTTTCAAAGTTTATTCAGGCAGGCGATTGGGTTGGGTTGAGAAAAAATAATATCAAATTATAAGAAAAGGAAAAGAAATGCAAATAAAATGTTAACCCCAATTCTGATGAAGGAACGATGTCAGCAACTAAGGGCGTAAATTAATGATGAAATAAATTTAATTAATGAGTTAGTTTTTTTTTAAATGCTAGAGACGATAAGAAAAATATAAAATTTCACATGTCAAATAAATAAAAAAAATTAAAAAAAAAACCCAAGTCAAGACATGATTGAGCAGCAGCGGTGCCAATGGCCAATGGCCCCATTAATTAGTACCTTGTTTCTTCGAAAGAAACAGATGGACCCCACCAAAAGAAAATGATTTTCCCCCCTCTTCTTCTCTCTTAACTAGCTAGCTTTTCATCATTTCCGGTTCAACATCATGCTTGCATCATTCATCATCATGACTGAGGTATACCACTGTTGCTACGTCTCTGCAATTAGAAAGGAAGGGAGTGTTGGTTTAGCATTCAAATTTTTCAATTTAAAATTTTTCACTTTATATAATTATTTTTAAAAAATTTTCTTCATATTTTCTTGTATAGTTATCCAATTTTTCAATTACTTCTACTTAATTATTTATATAATTAACCTATTTATTTAATTTTATTCTTTTAATTCTTCATCATCGTTATCATATCACATCATGTTCTTTCATTTCAAAAATTTTTTTGTCCAAAAATTTTATCATTTCTCAAATGCACCTAAATAATTATCTTTGGCTGTGTGAATTGGGTCTCACTCAGTTGCTCGATTCAAGTAAAGAAGTATATCCATTTGCTTTATTTCAAATTATTTTTTTAAACGTACGAATTGGGTCCAACGGTATAGTCTGGTGGTTTCGAATTATAGGTGTATGCATGTGGCCCTGGCTTTGAGTGAAGAGGAGCAAATGGCTCCATTTATTATTAAAAAAACACTTATCAAAGTCGAAACTTGGTGATAACACACGTACACCTACCTCAGACGTGTAGCAGTAGAATTCAAATTCTTCACCTATTCAAATGTATTATTTGCCGTAATTCTTTCTTGAAGACTAGGACTCCTTTGCCTATTCACATGTATTATTTGTTAACATTTTTTTGTTTTGTATTCGGCTATAAAAGTAGTCTGGCCTTTGTAAATCTAGTGTGTGAAAAATATATGACTTCACTTTAAATCTCTGTGTGTGAAAGTATTCTATATGGTATCAGAGCCTACCAAGGGAAAGATAACCTCCTCGCGCTATCTATTTCTCATGTCTTCTTAATTTTGTTGCAACCAAAGCCACCCAATCTCACCAATGTTCAGTTTATGTTAAAAGCCAAAAAATTCTCCATTGTTCTTCTTAGTTTTGTTGTAGCCAAAGCCCCCCAATCTCACTTGTGTTCAGTTGTTGTTCAAAGCCAAAATCTCCACCATTCCAAAGCTTCTCAATCGCTTTGTTAACACTTCTCATTATGACCTCTTCTGCCACACTAAAATTTCCATTTCATTCAAGTTAAATGTTGCTAATTTTATTATGTTGAAACTGACAGAAAATAATTTTTAGTAATGGGAAATACAGGTGATCTTTCTTATTGAAAGTCAAGATTTATTCGGCTTCCTCACCGCATCTACTTCGGCTCGTCCACATTATGTTCGTAGTATAAGTGAGACGTAAATTTTTAATGTGTATTGCACATCACGAGTTCGAAGTGATCGATTAGTCTAATCGTGGATCATCAGCATGCATGCTCCTGGAGGACGTTTTAGGATATGTTGTTGGTCTTGAAACTGCTGTTGAGGTGTGGGTTGCATTGAAGAATTGTTTTCTCAATTTTTTGTCATTCATGAGTGTGATCTTCTGTGACAACTTCAGAGTGCCACAAAGGGAAGTAAACCTTTGTCTTCGTATCTTAGAGATTTTAAATCTATGTGTGATCAATTAGATGTAATTGGCAAACTTTTGTCTAGCGCAACCAAAGTTTTTAGACTTCTTGAGGGCCTTGATGGTTTCTATGAGGCCTTCAAAATTATCATGTTTTGCCCTCCTTTGCCTCTTTTGTAGAAATAATTCCATAGTTGTAATACCAGTCTCCGTAAATCATTCTACAACTTTTACTATTAGTCACACACCATCAAGTTCAACTAGTAGAGGGCGTGGTTTTCCACAGCAAAATAGAAGGCCTTCAGACACTAGTTCAACTCCAAATAGTCATGGCAATACATCAGCTATTGAATCTTCTCAACAATAATTCATTTGCCAGATTTGTCGAAGACGGTGTCATTTGGCTATCAAGTGTTGGAACCTTTTTTATGATAATTATCAAGCAAAAGATGTGCCTCATGGGTTAGCAACATTACATATTTCAAAATTTCAATAGCTAATGCTCATGTATCACAGTTGATTTAGGTAATCTTTCTTCTCTTATTCCATTTGATGGGAAGACCAAATTTATCGTGGGAAATGGTGTTTCATTGTCTGTTATTCACATTGGATCATGTAGGATTCACACACCATCTGGGTCTTTGCTATTATTTGAAGTTTTGGTTGCACCTGCTATTAAGAAAAGAGCATGATTCCATACACCATCATACACCATCATGTATTTTAGGCTAAAATACAATATTCATTTATTTTAATTTTATTTTTACGTTTATTATTTTTCTTCATAAATATGTTTTTATAACTATATTTAATTTCTATATTAAGTTTTCTCATTTTACAATACTTTTACATATTTATTTTTAATTGTTTTAAAAAAAATTCAATTTCAAGGGCATTTTAGTCATTTTACACCCCTTAAAACATTCGATTTTAAAAAAATCAAAAATAAATATATAAAAGTACTATAAAATAACAAAACTCGATATATAAAATAAATACAATTAGGAAAACATATTTATGAAAAAAGAAACAAAAGTAAAAATAAAATAAAATAAACGAATGTTATATTTTAACCTAAAATACATTATGGTGTATATAATAATATTCCATTAAGAAAAATTTACTTTCTATGTCTAAGCTCACTGATGATTATCCATATTATTTCTTGAGCATATTTGACACTAAATACAAAAGTTAAGCTAAAACTTTTCACTCTTCATAAATGCCATATTTTTTAATCATTTATTTACAAAATTATCCTATTTTCAATTTTTTTACATAATTGTCCATACAACTAACCTATTTATTTTAACTGTACTTTCTTTACTTCTCATCATTACCTTTATTATATTATATCATTTTTTCAATTTAAAAACTTTTATATCTAAAAGTTTTATCACTTCTCAAACATAACCCTTGTTAACAATATTAGCTTCTTAGTAAAAGATGTAAGGATGCAAAAAATACTTCTCAAGAGTAACATTAGTAGTGGTTTGTATTGTCTAACTTTATTTCCTATGGTGTCATTCTTTTTAATTCTCGTAAAGCAGTTGATGAAGATATGTGGCATAGGCGCCTTGTTCACACCAATAACAAGATGTTGCATTACCTCCATACTCAAAATCTTATCACGATAAATAAGCTTTTATCTTAACTTTGTGTTCATTGTTAGTTTAGTTAGAGTTTGAAGTTGCCTTTTTTTTTTTTGATTACACGTAGACTATGAGCACTTGTTCCACCCGGGATTTGATACCGGTTCATGGGCATGAAAAGCCCGCGTGACTACCACAGCGCCAACAGCACTGGTGTCGAAGTTGCCTTTTGTTTCCACTGTAACATAAGCTAACTTTCCACTATTCAAGATTCACTATAATTTTTGAAGACTTGCTCTTATCCTTCCATTCATAATTTTAGCTATTTTGTAGTGTTGGCTAATTGTTACTCCAAATTTAGATTTTTTATCTACTTGGGAAAAAGTCTGATTCTTACTTTGCTTAATTCTTTTCATAAGATGGTAGTTACACAATTTTATACTATTATCAAAATCTTTTGGTCTGATGGTGGGGGCGAGTTTTTTGGAATCTTTTTCCAAAACTTATTTCCAAGATTATAACATTCTTCATCAATCTTCTATGCCAGAACACCAAAACAGAATGGTGTTGCTAAATGCAAGCGTCACCATCTTGTTAAGCTTGATTTGGCCTTTATTTTCTTAGCTTTTATGCCTTTACCTTATTAGGTCAATGCATTTTGCACTGTCAATTGCATTATTAATTGACTCTCAACTCTTTTACATCACATGCAAAGTTCATGCTCAACAAGCCTTCCACGTTATAGTAGCTTTTGATTGTCTAGTTTTCATTACTTTCTTTGTTTACATGACTATATGAAACACAAGTGTTGCCTCACCAGCCTAGTTCATATTAGATCTTTTCTACACCACCAGACAATTCAATTGTTGGTGGGTCTACTTCTGAGGATATTACAACCTCACTATCAACTCCATCACCAAGAAGTCCAAAGTTAGTGGGTTTGCTTCTATAGATACTACAGACCACTTATCATCGATTTTGTCTTCATCAGTAGTCCAGAGATTGCTCCTTTGCATCTCATGCAAACACGAAACCAAACCCCAAGTATGTCCTTCCTACCTAAGGGTGAGAATCGGAGCGAGTCGACCCGTAACTCAGCCCTATATTATACTGAGGTCAGGCACATTTTTCTACCCAGCGGGGCGAGTTGGCTCACCAAAATGTAATTTTTTTGAAGTTTCAGGTTGGGGCTAACCTACCTTGTCTCAAACCCAATTATACCAGTCCCGACCCGCAGCTATAATATATAATATTCTATTCTTTTAAGCCATTCAAAACCGCAACTCATCTCGTCAATTCTCCACCCTCCTATTCGATCTTGGCAGTCATCCATCATCCAGCGTTGATTTCAATTGATACCGTCTCGTCGCCGAATCAGTAGGGGTGCAGGCCAGACAAGTTTTTCCCGACCCGGCCCAGTCCGATACTAAAAAAACCCGGCTCCAGATTTTTTAAAAAACACTTATTTAATATTAATATCGGGTTTAACCCGACCTGGAGCAATTTAGTACCGGGTTGAGAATAGCCTAGTACCACTAAAAAACCCACCTGGTGTTTTCTTTGCGCTGAAAACCTGAAATTAACGAGGCCTGATGTTGCATTGATATCGTTCTGGTAGAATAAACAGTCAAAACGGTTATAATATTCCATGTCATATATTTTTATCATGGATAAAAAATCATCCCAATCACAGTATTGGCAAGCCATATTTACTTTCGATATATTTATGAAAATTTTAAATTCATTTATAGATTCATTAAAATCTAATAATATTTATAGACATTTATTCATATAAGAAAAATGTTTCAGAAAGTTTAACTACTAAAAATACAGATTTGAAGTTGATAATCTATCTTATTAAATTGATTTTTCATATTTTCAAACTCATAATTCTGAAACCCAAAAAAATAAAATTTCATTATACTTTTTTTTTTTATCATTTTGTTGTTGTATACTTGTAAATATACTTCAATGAGCCTTTTTTAATTTTCAATATCTATTTATAATTATTATTTTATAAAATATTTTATTTTTAGAAAATTCAAATCAAATATGTTGTCATCGTTCTAAGTGTCCATATCACACCATTTTTCCAACGATTTGTTTTGACATACAAAATTTGGAAATTTCATAAATAGGATAAAAAAATCTATTCAACCGACTAAGAAAATTCAATAAAATATCACTTTTTTTCCATTTTTTTAAAATCACAAATATGTAACAAAATCACTATTTTTAAATTTATCACAGGAATATTTTTCATATAATTATTTTAAAATTTATTGTGAAAATATTCTCTATACAATTATTTCGAATTTTAAAATTTTAAACTTATTGAAGAAACATTTTTCATATAATTATTTTTAAATTTATTATTATCAAGTAATGGTATAATCTCAAATGCCTCCCAAGCCGAAATTTCTAAGTGTACCACATGCTCAAAATACATTAGTACCGAGTTGGAGATACACAACTGTCGGCCAGAAAACCCGCCTGCCCAAAATTCGCTCAGTCCCTCGTGAAGCACGTTCAACTTATACTTTAACACTACGTGACAATGACATGGGCGATGGCTCCGTTGGTCACCATATAAATTTTGGCATACTACTCTCATTCATTACTCTCAAGAAGTTTGCTGCATTCATTTTCTTTTAATTCATGGCAGTGGGAAGTAAAATTTTAATGTTGCTTAGATAATGTGTTTTAAAATATAATTAAATTTCATGACAAAAAATCCAAATTAAAAATTAGTTGACTGTATTAAAGTAATATTATTTAAGAGATTCATACAACTCAGTTTAATGTATGCAGGAAAAGTATTTTAAATCATTTAGATAAGAATTATGATTTACCACAACTTATGTGTGCATCCACCTGTTTAAAAGTATCTAAGGAGCGTGTTTAGTAAGTATGTTGAAATTATCTATTTAGTTTAGATTGAAAAATTTTAGGTTGAAGTGTGTTCTGTCCCTTAATTCCCAATATAATAGTTTACCTTTTTTTGTTTTTTTTGTATTATTCTATCGATTTCATTTTGTGGATAATTAAAAATTAAATTGTTTTGTTAATCAAATGTAATTTTGGAATCAGTTAAGCCCACCCAACCCGGTATCAAAACCAAGTTTATGCCACTATCATATTTCAAAACTAAGTTTCAAAACATGATAAGGGGTAATTGAGCATTTAAGGGTGTGTTTGGGAAGTAATGAATTTTTAATAAAAAAAATTTGGTGTAAATTTAAATAGAAAATGATGTTATATGATAGAAGTAATTATGATGTGTAAATAGAATAAAGTTAAAATAGATAGGTTGATTTTATGAGTAGTTATATAAAAATGATTAAAAAGTAGGATGATTGTATATGAGTATGTTAAAGAAAAATTAAAAACTAGGGTGGCTGTAGATATTTAAAAATTTTGGTTTGAAAAGTTTTTGCATTTGCCAAACACCCGTTAGTTAATAATGTTTTAAATAGCTTTTTACAATTTAAAATAGCATAAAAGTTCTACTTTAATTAAATAAATTGAATAAATTGGATCTATAATATTTTAAAAAATAAATGAGATTAAAAAACATCTCTTAAGTATGGACGCATGAGCTTTTATATAAATTTAATATGTCGTATAAGATGCTTTACATATATGTTATTTGAATAAAAAAATCGATAGGCTTTTTTTTTTTGTTTTTTACGGATAATTAGAACAGTATTTCGTGAATGTTTCTATGATTTTTTTTCTCATGTGCATGCGTTTTTTTAAAATTTTAAATAAAAAATTTTTAATTTCCCATTTCATGTCATATCTATTTTAACCTGACTACCCATGGCGTATCTATTCTGGCATTGTTCTTATAAAAGATAGAAATGATTTTTTGTTGGAGCTTGTTCATACCATGGTGAACCAAATTGATGTAGCTTTATTTCTTTTGCAACAAAAATATGCTATTAAGTTACTCACTAAGGCCTTAATGCATCAGAGTAAGTCGATTACAACTCTTTTGCGTTCTAAGTTTTTAGATCGGGGGAGTGATGGACCCTACCCTTTTACAGAAGTTTAGTTGGTGGTCTTTACTGTCTTATACTCACTCATTTGAACTTACCTCTTGCTATCAATAAGGTCAATCAACACATGTTTGTCCCTTCAATGGCTAATTTCACTTTGTTAAAGTGTGTACTTTGTTATGTTCACAGATCTCTTGATCGTGGCCTTCACATTTTGTCCTAAAGTTCTCTTCAATTATATATCTTTTCTGACGCTAATTGGTTGGGTGTCATGAGAAACGACACTCTACCACTAGATTTTATGTCTTTATTGGCTCTAATAGCATGCAATTCGCGGAGTGGTAAGAAGTAGTCCTCAGTAGCATGCTCTGCGATGGAAGCTAAGTATCAAGCTTAACTTGTACTAGTGCAAAGATTACTTAGGTTTCCTACATTCTTCGTGGCATCGATGTTCCTCCACCTCTATCAGATCTTCTATTCTCTGGCAATGCTTCTATCATTCAACTTATAATCAACCTTGCTTTTCATGTTTGCTTGAAGTATGTTGAGATTGACTATCATTTTGTGCGTGAGAATGTTTCCCTTGACTATATCATTACTCAAGTTGCGCCTTCCGTTGCTAATCTTGTAGATATCTTCACTAAATCTATTGTTCATGATTCGTTTCATGATTTCAAGACTAAACTTGGCATCTAGACATCTCTACCCAAGCCAAGTGTGCAGGAGGTTGATAAGAAGACATGTAGCAACAGAATTCAAATTCTTCACCTATTCAAACATGTAGCAGCAGAATTCAAATTCTTCACCTATTCAAACGCTGCCATTGTTCTCTTTGGAAATTAGGACCCCTTTACCAATTCGCATGTATTATTTGTTAGCATTTTCTGCTTTGTAATCGGCTATAAAAGCAGCCGTCCTCTGTAAATCTAGTGCGTGAAAAATTTATGACTTCGCTTTAAATCTTTCTGTGTCAAGATATTCTACACTTGGAAGGCTGCAACTATATCGACTCGATGTTGATTCATATGTATGACCCACCGTTCCCCAATCTATGCGGTATTTTAATAATTTTATTAGATAAAACACAATTATAAGTTATGACCTTGAACTCTTAGATATTGGACCTTGGATAAAATACCCAGGATGCTGCATGTTATTATTGTGATTAATTAAGGATCCGTTTGGGTCCCATTTTGAAGGGAGCTCTGCGTTTCATAAATAGCTTACTCAAATTTTCCTCCGCAAAAGTTAATCCTTAGACAACCCCAAGAGAAGCCTAAGATAAGTATTCTCTCAATACATATACGTAAAATGATCTTCTCAAACGGATTTCCAACAGGTCCAAACAACTTTTTTTCGTTTTTTTTAAAAAATTTTTTTTACAAACATGGTAATCTAGTTATGTTAATATAACTAAATTGACATATTTATAAAAAAAATATACAAAAAATAAAAAAAGATGTTTTGACTGGTTGGAAATCGCTGAATTTCTAACCAATTTGAGAAGATCATGACTCTACATATAGTCATGGCTATTGTAAAATTCAAAAGGAATAATAAGAATTCCATTTGAAAATTGAAAAAATTTTCTCCCTGAATGTAATTGTGAGAGAGATCAATTACATAAGGTGTTGCCATAAAATAAATTTATAGAAATATCTAAGCCGAATGATCTTTTACTACTCTCGTGCGTCCGATCTAAAAATATATTTTTTTAATTTTTTATGAACAAATAAAGTTATGTGTATTAAATTTATAATCAAGTTCTACCATTTTTGGATGTTTTAAGTATTTTTATTTTTAAACATGTAGTATTTAAATGCTAGTGTGTTTAAAAATTCAAAACAAATACTTTAAGATATTCAAAAATAGTAAAACTTAGATCAAAATTTTAATATACCTATCTTTATTTGCCCGAACAAAAAAATAAAAAAACGGAAAAAACAAATTTGTTTCTGAGCCGCACGTCCGGTCGTAAAATGTGAGGCCGCCGTATCGAATCTGGTTTGATCGTTTGAAAGCCGATTTGACACTTGGGCTTGGTTGTGGGCTTTTCTCGACAATCAACGGAACTGATTCTATGGTGGCCGCCGCCATCCCATGCTCGCAGCGTCGGAGTAGCTTCTCGAAGAATTGAATGCCAGCTCTCTATTTCTCGCTGATATGCAATGAAATCAGGTCCATTTTTGCAGAGATTGCACTCTGCGCTAATCAAAGATGGCGTTTTTCCATGGAAGGAGCTGGCTTTTCCTGTCCAGAACCTTCTCTTCTTCTCTTCTCTCTCATCCCCGTCTCTTGCACGTCTGCGTCGTAGGCAGCGGACCTGCAGGGTTATACACTGCAGAGAAGGTAATGCTTTTTTTTTTTTTTTTGCTGCTGCGGTTTTATTCCTTGGACGAAATTGGAATTACAGCAATCAGACTGTGTTCTTCTTTCTTGGGTGTTCCTGTTTTAGATGCTGAAAGCGCAAAAGGACGCGAAAATAGATATCATTGACCGGCTGCCAACGCCGTTTGGATTGGTGCGCTCCGGAGTGGCGCCTGATCATCCCGAAACAAAGGTTCGTAGATGGAATAAGCTAATGAAGTCTGTGGGTCTGTGGTTTCGATGCGCTATTGAAATATATTTATTTGCAGTTTGTAATAACTTGGGCACACAAAAAATATTCTATCTTTCAAGTTCCCTAGCTTGAGCATAGGCTCGAAACTGTAGCTATTTGATTATTGAACAGCTCCTGTCCTTGTCTAGACAAGATATTTCCATGTTATTTGTCTGGATTAGTACTGGAATGTCGCGAGATTGGCATCATTCTGTGAATGCTAGTATGCAATTTTGTTCAAAATGATAACCTTAATTGAGCTTATTTTTGCCAGAACCTTGCAACAGATTGTAATTAACCAGTTTTCTCGGGTCGCTTCAAATGAGAGGTGTTCGTTCTTTGGAAATGTTTCTCTTGGAACCAGCATTTCACTTGCTGATCTACGTAAGATCTATGATATGGTAAGCTTCCTAGTCCTTACTTCTCTGAACTTCGAAAAGACTTCACAGGCACTTAATAATCTTGTTTAAAATTCTCACTTGATGCCTTTTAGTATATTGACATATGCCAATGCCTGTAGGTTGTGCTTGCCTATGGTGCTGAAAGTGATCGGAGTCTTGGCATTCCTGGTGAAGTATGTTTCCAATAACAAACAACCACTTCTTGTTCCACTGTAAAATAAGAAATGAGACTGCCATGCTAATAGCATTCTTGAAGTTGACATTATCTTTTCTCCTGCTCATAAAAATGGGATTGAAACTTGGTTGAGTTCATTCAATACTTTTAGTACTGTTCACTAATGAGATGAGATGAGGATGGGGATGGAAATGTATCGAGAATAAGAAAAGTTGTATTATAAACGGAAAAAGTACATGGGGATTAGGATAAGTTGTATGAGAAATTGGAAAAGTAAATTGTTATTTTCTGGAAATAAGAAAAATGTTGTTGGGAAATAGGAGATTCCATCTCATCCTCATCCCATCGACATCCCAGCTCACTTATGAACAGGATTCTGCTGATGTGAATAGTTTTGAGTTCTGAGTCTGGGATAATGAGTTGAGAACTTGTCGATGGAAGTCAATGATCAAATATGTCTATTGATTGCATTTTTGGACTTAAAAGAGTATTCTGTTTCTCTCCATCGGGGTTCTAGGCCTTCCTTCTGTATTGATGTTAAAAGCTTCCACTTATGTATTCTGTTTAATTGTTGTTGAATAGAAGTGCTTTTGCCTCTTTAGTCCATGCTTTTATTATTGTATTCCTATACTATGAGGCTAGCCCTTTCACAGATATGAGAACAGCTTTTTAAAATTTTTTGCTTTAATTATATATTTTTATTTCCAGGATTTGATGGGGATACACTCTGCTAGAGAGTTTGTGTGGTGGTATAATGGACATCCAGACTACAGCAATCTGGCCCCAGATTTGAAGTGCACAGATACAGCTGTTGTTCTTGGTCAGGTATATTCATTATTTCTAATTTAGAAACTTGTAGCTGAAAATATGGTTCTTTGGACATAATAATTGAAGTACTGTTTTTTCAAAGATGCCATTTTCAAGTTGCCTCAATTGACTGTTTTTATTCTCTTTTATTTGTATTTACAAGTTCTTATATTCAACCGCATTTTCTGTGGAAGTTAAACAGACAGTCATGTCTCAAAATGGATGTTTGTTTAGAAAATTTCCGTTCTTATAAGAAGAAAATTGCATGTGTGGTGTTAACATGGCGGCAATTAATGAGCCCCCTTCCAACTGAAAAGTCAATGACATATATGGTACGTGCATTATTTCTTCCAACTGTCATTTAATGCTGCTCATGATTTCATTTTGATGTACTTTTTTATGGTTAACTTTCCACCTCGCTTGAAGTTTGAACTTTTGCTATTGATGATAGTCAACCCCTTACATTGTGTATTTGATTTGTGACCACATATTAAAGAACAAATATATTGTTTGGTTACTTATCACAAGCATTTCATTGTAATGTCTTCACACTAAAGAAGCCCCACTTCCAACTGTAAAGTTGTTGGCATATAGACTAGATGCATTGTTTCTTCTAACTATCATTTAATTCCGCTCACGTTTTCATTTTGATGTATTATTTATTGTTACTACTTAACTTCCCCTTTTACTTGAAGTTTGAATTTTTGCTACTGGTGATAGTCAATCCCTTGCATTGTACATTTGATTTGTAACACGCATGTATTAATAGGAGACAAATGTAACACATGTATTTATTGTTGGGTTACTTATCACTGGCATTTCATTGTAATGTCTTCATGCATTCAATTTTCTTAAAATGGTATATTAAGGTCTCTCTAATTGCAGTAGTTTTCCTGGTTTCTGTCTTGTTGTTGATTGAAACAAGAATCATAAGAAAACTTCGTTTTTTGAGATAGCCGCTTAGGTTCATCCAAAATTTTACCTTCTTTCAGGGAAATGTTGCTCTAGATGTTGCTCGGATCCTTTTGAGGCCCGCTGCTGAATTGGAAACTACGGATATTGCCAAGAATGCATTGGTCTCACTGCAAGAGAGTTCTATAAGGTTTATTGCTCATGACCTTAATCCAATAACTAAATAGTAAGTTATATTTGCTTCTTCAATCCATCTTTTACTTCTTATTTTATGGTTGCAGGCGAGTGTATTTGGTTGGAAGACGTGGACCAGTACAAGCAGCTTGTACTGCAAAGGAATTGCGAGAAATCCTTGGTGGTTTTAACTTCTCTTATGTCAAATATTTAGTCTTCTAGAATTGTCTTCAATAACACCCATTTCTTTTCTTTTCCTTTCTTTTTTGCCCCCTCTTCAAAAAGTAAAATGGGAGTTTTGAGTTTCCAAATACAGCCAAAGTGGGAAACATCACATGATTGAACAAGACCCATTTGAAGAATATTTGGACCTAAGGATCAATGATTGATAATAAAAGATAATCTTTGGGTCGAACATAACCGCGTTGGAATTGCAGGCAATTTGCAGATCTATGTTGTGTCCAAGAGGAACAGAAACATTAAGATGTCATTGAATGAAATTGAGTCTTGGTGACACAATTTGCTTTTAATTTTTCTGAAAATTGGGGTAACTTACTGCAGGTATTAAAGGTCTGCATGTCTACATTCAGGAAGCTGATCTGCATAAGTCATCTGCAGATGAGGTGAAAAATGTGTTATTTACTCTCTCATTTATTTCGGGATGTTATATTGTTTCTCTTTGGTGTACACCAATGACGATTGCGATTGCTTATGAAGCTTGGGTTACATGATTTATGAAGTCTTCTTTTGTGTTTGTTTAATATATCTCAGACGATGTTTGTTGGATATTTCTTGTCACTTTTTTCAGGAAGAGCTAAAGAACAGCAGAATAAGGAAGCGGGTCTATGAGCTTTTATCTAAAGCAGCTACCTCCCAGCATCCCCATCCAGTCCCTGACCAGCGCGAACTCCATTTTGTGTTCTTCAGGAGACCAGACAGATTTTTGCCATCAGAGAGTGGTGATCATGTGAAAGGTGTAAGATTTGAGAAGACCTACTTGAAAGGTGGGCCATACACAGTTTGTTTCTTGAGTGGATTTATACTTG
The DNA here is from genome assembly GCA_035584095.1 of Annona squamosa. NCBI lineage: Eukaryota > Viridiplantae > Streptophyta > Magnoliopsida > Magnoliales > Annonaceae > Annona > Annona squamosa. Next base: position 10,994,203 of record JAXCLR010000081.1, read on the forward strand.
TAACTTTCCCCTAATTGGTTAGTTATATCATTATTCAGTAGTATTTCCATAGTATCATTATTGTGTTTCTAAGTTCCACATGCTCTAGAAGCACCTGTTGGAAATATTTCTTGCAATATCTGGGTGCGTTCATATCGGCTTAAGTCTACAATGTCAATGACTTTCATGGACTTTAGTTCTAAGATTCTGCTGAAGTGTTTGAAACCATACAAGCACCTGTGCATCCTGTTTTAGATTGGAACCTCTCCAGAATAAGTAGAAACTGCATTCTTCATTGAATAGGGAAGTGTCTCATACTGGCTTATTGCAAAACAAATAATTGGGGATGATCTTTCAGTTCATGCTTGCAGCTTCTAAACACAGTTTTAACTAATGTATTTACATAAAAAAAAATGGGCATCAAATTGGTTACCTCGACTCAAATATCTGTTCCAAATATGTGATTGCTTTGTGGTAACATGCATGCACTGCTGAGGTTTGAAGCTGCAAAAGCTTCGCACTAATGAGTCATATCTTCCATGCTCACCTACAGTCATTGAATATCTTTTCTTTTTGTTGATCACGAGTCATTTAATATCTTTCGTTCGAAGCATAAAAAGCATTTTTGCTTTTTTTTTTTTTTTTTTGATGAGAGCATTTTTGCTTTCATTTTAGAGAATGGTGGTTCCAGCAAACAGGTTGCAGTGGGTACTGGTGAATATGAAGATATTGATTGCGGGTATTTAGTCAAAAACCTGAAGCATTAGATAGCATTGAGAGATTTGCCTTTTGTTTGAGGTTTTCTTTATTTATGAGGGAATGACAATATTCCATCAAACTACAAGCTTTTGACTGTGTTGGTACTTTATTTTTTACAAATAACTTCATGTGCAGGCTGGTGCTGAAAAGCATTGGTTATATGTCAGTGCCAGTTGATGGGTTGCCTTTTGACTGCCATAGAGGTCAGTGAAAGAAAATAGAGAACTAAAATAAAGGAGAGCTGAAATTTGACCGTTATGCTGATTTCCATTCTCATTTGGTGTCATTACTTGATTGCTAAAACATAGCTACCAATGGCTTCATCAGGTGTGGTTCCGAATGTTCAGGGCCGAGTTTTAGCAGGTAATTCTGAGCATCCAATCACTGAGAAAGGCTTGTATGTAGTTGGTTGGCTGAAGAGAGGACCTACTGGTATCATTGGTACAAACCTTGTCTGTGCAGAGGAAACAGTAAGTAGGGCAACTGCAAGAGATTTGCTTTATTCAAATTAAATAGATTGAATTCCTTATATACCTACAAATTTTATCCCTAATTCCACATATACCCATGAATTTTCAATAATTTCTCTCATACCTGCAAATTTTTGTCCTAATCCCACTTATACCCACGTTATTAGGAATTCGTTAAAGGGATTGTTAACTCTTTGAGAAATAACAAATATGCTTATCCATAATTATGATTATAGCTAAAAATTCATATTATAATGAATTTTTAGTAATTCTACAACTATAAAATCATATATTATTTGAATATGAATATTTAACTTTAAGCAAAACAAACTTAAATTTTATTAGAGCTTGCGCATATTCATTATTTTACAAGGGGGCTAACGGCCGATTTAACGGATCTCTAACTACGTGGGCATAAGTGGAAGTAGGATGAAAATTCGTAGGTATGAGAGGAATTTTAAAAATTCATGGGTATAAGTGGAATTATGAGTAAAATTTGTGGGTATATATGGAATTTACCCAATTAAATATCTTTGCTTTGTTTGTCCTTTCATAATTATCCTGCAATTCTATGAAATATGGCCCACAGGGATCAAAGGTTCTCCTCTCTAAACATTGTGAGTCTACTATCATTAGAAATGACAGCTCATGACTGCAGTTAGGTCCTAACAGTGTCGGATCAATCCAATGCACAGAACAATATCATTGGGAAAATTGTAAAGTACCTATTGTGAATTCTATTTGTGACAAGTTTTTTCTTGGAATGGTTTTTGGGGACAATTTTTATTGGATGGGGATCATTGATTACGTTAATATTCTTGTTAGTTGATTTTTTTTCACGTGAGATTATTAGCTGCTAGATCTGGAGATCAAGGGCCTGTTTGGCCCCACTTATTATACACGTTAAGAGCTTAGTCAACATAAAAATGTGCATTGATTTCAAAGAGTGTTGTTTGTTAATTGCATACAAAAGTGATTGTTGCCTATTTATTAGCCTAAAAAGCGGAAAGCAAGCTTTTATGGGAAGTTACGAACCCTGACTTCCCCTAAAATGTGCAGTGTTTTATATATCCTTAAGCATGGCCAAACAGGCCTTAACTGGATCAGCTGTCCAAGAGCTGTATAAAAGATAACCTGGACAGTTTATGTACGGCTATTTGTCTAAGCTGCTACTTTTGTGAGCATCCAGATGCTAGATTAGGTCTGCTTTGTGGAAATCCTTTGGCAAAAAATAGTGATGATTCCTTCAAGAGATTTGAATATCAACTTGCAGAACTTAGAAAAGTAAAATCTGCTATTAGATTACTTTTTCTGCATAATGCCCCAAATGAATCAGTTGAAGTTGAAAATTTGTAGGGTGTTCAGATGGAGCTGCCACCATGCTTCTGATTAACTGAGAGCTTTTAAGGCTGAGGTCTCTAAGCCATTGAATAGCTTATTCACATTGCTTCCAGAAGCTGATCTGGGTTAATATCACAGGTGGTGAGCATCTCTGAAGACCTGCAACAAGGGTTATTGACTCCCTCATCCAACCCAGCAAAGCCAGGCCGTCAAGGCCTCCTCGAACTTCTAGACAGTAAAGATGTCGGATATGTGCCTTTCAGTGGCTGGGAGAAGATTGATGCAAAGGAAAAGAGAGAGGGGAGTCTTAAAAACAAGCCCAGGGAGAAAATAACATCATGGGAAGAGCTACTGCAAATTGCCAATGAATGAACGGCATAGAAACTACTGATACTTTCATCCTTACATCAGTTTTATTGTTCTTCTTCTTCTTCTTCTAAAGAAAAAAAGCCCATATCAGGAAATTTTGGATTTTCAATGAGCTATTAATCGTGAACAGGACATTTCCTGGAGGGATTCTTGTCTGTTCCTGTTACTTGTTTCAAATAACATCTGTATCCATATTTTTAAATCTTATCGAGGCATATTTGGACGTGCAATTTGCGTTGTTGTCTGTTGGTGCGTGAAACATTTGTGTGGTTCATAGAATACTTGCTTATCTATTTGGCTTTTAACTTCAGACTACCGAAACGTGTTAGACAGTTTCAAATCTCTCTACAGAATGGATCAGGGCGCGCTTCTGGCTCTGGTGCTGAATGAAAAGATGGTACAGCTGACTGCGAGGGAAAGTATAATCAGAGATGAGGATGCCTACGCAGAGAGAAAGGCAAATGGCCAATCTGATTTTTTTTTTTCCCCTCGATTCTTTTTAGAATCTGAGCATTGAAATCTTGATTGCATATGAGATTACTGATGCTGCTTGGGCGGCACCAAGGATAAAAAGCATTGCAAGTTAGAGAGGGAACAGAACCAAATGCCCAATGTTTGATAATCTTATTATGAATAGATTACAAGCTGAACATTATTAAGAGAACAATCACTAACCTTCCTCTGTACAATTTATCAAAAACAAAGAATCTGTCCCGCAGAGCTAGATGTGAAAAAGAACCTGAAGGCTGCTTTTTACATTTAAATTCCTTGTAGATAATCCAATGTGAGCTGCGCCCTTGGCTTGATCTCCGTGGCCATGATCTTTGCCATCGGCTTGAACTGGGGCATCACCACCAATGCAGCATTGACAGCTACACCCATTACCCCACATAAAATCAATACAAACCCCAGCTTAAGATCAACAATCAATGCATCCAACTTCCATGAAAGTGGAGGCATCGTATTGTAAGCATCGGCTAGTATGATTGACAAGAGAATGAGAGAAGTGGTGAGGAGGAGGAAGATAAAGAGCAAAGAGATGCAGAAGAGGAGAATGCAAGTGATGAAGGATGCATACAGGAAAGAGAGGAAGAGAAGTTCTATGCTAGGCCGCATTATCACAATGAATGAGACGACAGAAAGAAAAGCTTGGCAGAATAGGTACAAAAAGGAAAAGTTTGATACTCGGGTGGGATGTGTGAGTTGATAGACAAGCAAAAGGAAGTGCTACAAATGGATTCCGGTGAGCCGGAATTTCTTGGGAGAGTTGATGGATGGGCTTACAATATTTGAAGGGAGCCATGCCACAAATACAATTTCGGGCGCCCAACTTAATATCAAAGTATTTCATTGAAAGAGTATCGAATAGCTGCCCACATAATAAAAATGAAAGGTGGAGTAGGCCGCACTCATCCTGTGAGCGATTCCAGAGGCAGTGAAATGCATCATTGATTGGAAACCGAGGAAGAGTCAGAAAATAGGACAGCAGCATCATCATACGCACAGGGACAAAACTGCGAAATTTACCAATTGGATAGAACACAACAGTTTATTTGGAATATTGTTGAAGAAACTAAAAAAGCATCTCACTGAAGCTTAAGAAAACTTGGTTGCCATGCAACGACTAGTCTTCAAAAGTAGAGGGAATCTCCACCGAGTAACAGAATACTAAGAAAGAATCTCAGCTGCTTTCCTCTCTTTCAAGCAAGAACCATATCAGAATTGCTTGGAATTGTAGTAGTATGGAAAGGATGTCGGATCACCCAAAACCGTAAATCCACAAAATAATGATTAACGGAGAGGAATCATGGGATGGATTTTGAAAAAATTAATCGTCGACAGCAGGATTCGAACCTGCGCAGGCAGAGCCCAACAGATTTCGAGTCTGTCTCCTTAACCACTCGGACATATCGACGACTTCGTTAAAAGCGGTCCACATAAATAATATCAAAATTTCAATGCATTGCAAACCTAGAAACAATTTCAGGGCATTGCCCTTTTTTTCACTGATGACTCTTTGATTCAGAGGAGAAAGTTGTCAGCTTGGTAACAGTAATGAACAGTTATGTGATCATGTGAAACTTGGCTTCCTTCTTTTCATGGCCATTAGGTAAGGAGACCAAATAATTCCTTTACCCAATTTTCAGATTTAAATTTCCTATGTATTTCAACTTTCAATATTACTCTTGCAAGCCACTCAAAGTATTTTAAGCTAATTGCTCGGTTGCATTGTTGTGGTGAGTGGTTTGAACCTCCCTTTGTTGAGATTTCGGCCAATTATAAAATGAGAGACTACAAAGCGAATAAGCTTGATATGTAATATTAAATATTATGATATACAATATTAATTAAAAAAAAGCATAGCGTTATTGGATTCTGCAGCCTTTTTTCTATATCAAGGGTTCCACTAGGAACTTATTTTTCCATCTTGGATTCAAGAAGAATCAAAAACAACCAATAAGTACCAACGGCTCGGTTGGTCAGCGCTGCTGCCGCAGGATTCTGGGGCGCTCTATGTCGTGGGATCGATTCCCCGCAAAGACGAAAAAATGATTTAGTAGGAGCAGTGGTCTCCTGTCTGGTTGTGGGAGCAGTGGTCTCCCGTTCGTGGTTGGAAGCTGTGTCTTCCGGATTATTTGGTGGAGCAAGTGTCTCCCGCTTTGTAAGAATGTCTCAGGCCTTCAATGTAATATGTATTGAGATGTGTGTAAATATATTCCAATCAAAAAAAACAACCAATAAGTAAGTATCCCTCAAGACAACCTTTTGTCATGCCTTAGCCAACAATCGCAAAAATCGTTCACTTTGGGCCTTGGGCCCACATAATTTTGTTCTTTTGGGCTCACACCAAAAGGCACATCAATCATTCAACCAGAACCTCCACTTATAACCGAAGTTCCCTCCTTAATCCTAACCAATGTGGGATGTTACATCCAACCTGCCATCGGTTAAGATGAAGAAGGGAGCTTAGGTTATAAGTGAAGGTTTTGATTGAATGGTCGAACGGCCTTTTGGGAGTGAGCCTCGAATGACAAAATCCTATGGGCATAAAGCCCAAAGCGGACAATACCTGCAACTGTTAGCTAGGGCATGACAAAATGATATTAGAGCTGACTCTTGATATCCTGTTAATATGTTTAGCAGGAACTCATCTAGCGAGGAGGCTTGAGCCCTAAAGGAGGTGGATATAACATCTCACATCAGTTAGGCTAAAGGAGGAAGCTTAGGTTATAGCCTATAAGTGAAGGTTCTAAATAAATGGTCAAAGCACCTTTTGGTAGTGAGCCCAGGAGGACAAAATTGTACGAGCATAAAGCCTAAAGCAGACAATACAAGCAACTATTGGCCAAGGCTTGACAAAATTTGAGTAGAAGTTTTGTGGGAGGCATGTTTGGGTCATGATCATCTACAAGCGATCAAAAATAGGTTGTAAAAACAATTTTTAGTCTTTTTCGTTTTTTATGAAACTGTTAATCGAAATGTATATCATCTTGGATGTGTACTTTTTTAGAATTTTAAACACGGACATTTTCAACCTGTGAAAATAACTACAATACTCCTGTGTTTAGAATTTAAAAAAATACATAAGCGCATCCAAAAATTATAAAACTTGTTTATAGACTACATACACTTTGGATCATAATTTTATATTAAAAACCCAAAAAAAGTCATTTCTGTTACGTCAGAAATGGCATCCTTTCCGCTGGGCTGCATGTTTTGGGGCAACGGCATCTACATTCTATATAAGACATGCATGAAGTATGTAGATCAGCAGATAAAATGATTAATCATTGGGCATCAACATCATGATTCTTCATGTTTAGTTTCTCAACTTTGTTACTGAATGATTAGCAGCAAATGGATTTTTTTGGATAAACGTGTCATGGTTGTGGGTTCACCCCTCTTTCTTTTGTCAAAATGACGAAACTTCTTGTATTGGATTTTCCATATTCTTGTTCCTATTTACAGTGACGAAGAATCAAACTTATATTTATTCCTTTTCCTACTTCTTTCAAGTGCAAGATAGCCCTAGGGATTGTGATTTTTTCTACCAATCAGGGTCTCACCCTCACCACCCCCATGGGAGTGATTTACAGGTTCATAACCACTCTAACTACATGATGCTTACCTAGCCAATCAACACTTAGATCTAACTCTACCCAAACTTTTCTGATTTTCCTCAATATTGCCCACTCGTCTGACTGTTACTGAGTAGTTTTGGGATCTCAACCTGACCTCCCTAGATGGTGATCTTAACATGGCCGATTTACTCTCTTTTGCAATTAGTTTCTTTACAACGCCTGCTGCTCTAATTGTCTACCCTTTCCAAGTGTGATTTCTATGTTATGTATGGTCAAAGGCATATCGGTTTAAGTAGATTTCTTTTTTAATCAATTAAAACCCGTCCAAAACCGTACAATCTTCTTCCAAAGCATACAGCTTTTCGAATGTTTATAATGATATCTAGACAGATGGATCTTATATGAATAGTATCCTATGATGAAGTGCCACATATATATAAGAATTCAAATATGTCGAATCACTCATATTATACATCTTAGGTCTCCTCATTTTGTCATTTGGCTTATGTTCTTCATTTGACACATCATATAGTAACCGGTTCTTTAGATACTAATAATACAGATCTATGAGCTGGTTATAAGTTCTACAATTATTAGTTAAGATCCAATTTACTTTTTAGATTCCTAACCTTAAAGAAAAACCAATGAATCACATGCTAAGCATAACAATTCTACCAAAAGTTCAATCGAATTTTTTTTTATTTAGCCCTATAGAATTATAATTGATCATTTTTCATTGAAGGTAAAAGACTAATTTGTCGATTTTTATTTTATCATTAGATAGAATGGCAAAGGAAGTCTCATTGTTGCTCACCTATGAATATCTAAATTTTGCTTCCTAATACTTCATAGATAGTTTAAACTGTAGAAGAACAATGATCAATTTTGGCTTGAATGGTTTATAAGAGAAGCTTACCTTCTCAGATCCATTAAATGCATGTCATTTCTTTTCCATCAATGCACCCTGCTAATTGCACTTGAATTCCTTTTGTAATTGCTTATTTAGATAATTCAATAGTTTTTTGCATTGCCCTTTGAAAGGGAACGCTATTCTTTAATTATAGAGCTATATATTCTGCAAAAAATTTTGGTTGTCTACAAGGATTTGTAACTTTTCTGATAGCAACGTTAAGTTTTTAGTTTACATAATCTTTTTTCTTTTTGTACACTGCTCTTTAATTTTTTGATTTCTTGCATTCAATTCTCTTTAAATAATTTTTTAAGTTCTCCAACATGGATGATGACCATAGATAGATCAATTTCTTTTTGAATTTTTATATTTGCAATTACAACAAATACCAAGCATATTTTCCTTTTTTTTTTAAATACTTCTCGATTCAATTCCGTATTTTTTTATCTTCATGGAGACCCACGGAATATATTTTTTTTTTGTCAATTACATATCAGTATATTATCTCTTTATATTTTTATCTTGTGTATTAGGCCTTTTCTTTTTATTTCAAACCTAAACTATATCCATTGAAAAAATCTGAATCAGTAAAGAATCAATAATATTTGTAAAAAAAAAAAAAAAATTAGATGTTTTGAATTCACAAATGTGCAATAGAACAGGCGACTGGGCGCTTAGGCAACCGAGGAAAAAAGCAGCCGAGTCCTTGCGCAGCGGCCATTTTACAAAAAAATAATAATAATAACATATGACGATTTGCCCTCTCTCACCCCTCTTGCAAAGCTCGCCCACCCCTCCCTCTCATCTTTCTCTCGAATCTGCAACGAGTGACTATTTTTTTTGCAACCGATGATGAAATTAGATCTGCCGTGCACATTAAAGAAGACGACGACTATGATGATAAGATTTTTCCATCGGAAAGCATAAGCAGTACTGCATGCCTCTCAAATTTGTTGTCTGCTGCTGTTAATCACAAAATCCAGACTATTCCTTTAATTGAAATAAACGTTCGGGCTACTGGCATTTGGTTTTCTGTCAGTGTTGATGAGGACGAAACAAAGGGCAGCAACAGCAGGATAGGTGATGTAAGTTGCTCTCAGATCAGCAATGGTGGGTCTTCGTCAATGACCCCATTAGGGGAAGATGGGGCATTTGCGCTTTTTTCGTCGCTGTGTAAATGGATGGCTTGGATTTCACGATGGAGGATCGCTAACATTGGATCTTAAAATGGTTTTTTCTGTTGCTGCTGATAACAGAATGGTTGCCTGACCGGAGTAGAGGTGGGAGAGGCGTGGGCGACAGTGGAGAGGGGGGCAAGATTCACCAATTTATATAATAAAAAAAGAACATTTGCCTATTTATATAATATGTAATACGATCATAAATTGGGAAAATTTATCTGCTCTAACTTTCAACGGACACAAAAAAGGATAATAAATCTCACCATAACAAGCTGACAGGGGCACTCATCATTCAATGGTGAGAGAATGAGAGGTAAACCTTAATGTCAAACTAGAGAAAGTGAAAGAGAATTTTGCAATAGATGAAGATGAAATAAACCTTAATTACACAAGTAAAGGCTGTACCTTAAAATATACATGTTTGCTCACAAAGCATAGAGAGCAGTCAATGGAATCTACAAGCGTCCTTACGAAAAAACACTTATGCTACTTGAAATCATGCCTTATCGATCATAAAAAGGCTCAAACCTTGGGCTTGATGACAGAATTATCTAATAAAAAGACTCACCTATCACATAACTATTGTAGTAAGAGATCACTCTAAAAAGAAACTAGATAAGATATTTATTTAGGAACAAACGACGTATGAAAAGATCTTATAACAGAAAAAGATCTAAAGAAAGGGAAGAAGAGAGAACAAAAATATGAGTCAAAAAACAATTTTGCTTGGTTTAAGACATGGGGAAACCCAAAGGCATCACTCCCTTTGGTTCTTTACAATAAAAAAGTCAATAACACAACCTTGACTATCAAGGAGGAGGTCATACATGGAAATTGTTCCTATGCACCTGAGTGCAAAAACTCATAAAATGCCACTAATTTTAAAAAATTCAAAAAAACATCCAAAAATAGTAAAACTTGATACACATGTTCGATACATTGAGGTTAACAGTCATACAAAATATTTTCAAAAAAATAATAATAAACATGTTACATACATTGGAGGGTACCAAAGCTAAGTGCACCAGGTGTATTAAATCACCTTCAATCATACATGGTCAAATCTCTATATGTAATGTCCTCGATTTTCCTCCATCCTCAACATGATGCTTCCTTCCTTCGAGACCGAGTGCTCAGAAGATGGAGTTATTACCCATTTATCACGAAATATGCAAAGTGCGTAGAGCAAATTAGAGCCAAAACTGCATTTTTAGTCAAACTGCACAACCCACATGAGTCAAGATGCACATCGATAACATAATAACTGTTGCAAAAGTGAAAATGGATAATACAAGGATCATTGTAAATCCTCTAAAAATCATATATTCATATCAGATGCCCAGGCATCCATAACTTACATGAATGCCTTAGAAGTCCTCAAGGAAACTCATGATAATATTTGGGGGGGCAAGAAAAAATGGATTTAGATTCGGGTTTACAGCAGGAATAAAATACAATTCTGGATTACCTGCATCTTCCCAAATCCTAGAATTCTAACTCAAGCAGGGGAAAACAATCTTCCTTATAACTGACTTGTACCCATCACCCTACTGGTTTGGGTGTAGTATCGGGATATTTCTTGGAGCACCCAATCGATTAATTGAACAGCAGCAAGTGGAACAACTGTACACAGCCCTACTCGAAGCCAAAACTAGGAAACGAGAACAAGATCAGAAACAAGTATCGTAGAAGAATTTGCATCCTTGCCCCCACAAAAGGGTAAAATAAAACTTAAAAATACTGTGGACAGACTGAAGATCTGCATAGGTGGAATGGATGCACTTCATGATCAACCCTGCCAGAAACAAATCCCAATGTAAGTACGTAAAAATTTCTTTTATGATCTAAATACACGAATAGCACTTTAAATTAAATATCTTGAACAGAACATGAGACTTCCATTCCAAAAGCTAATAGTTCTATCACATCCTGATGTTGTCTTTTTATATTTCTGTTTCTTCTTAATCAAACACAATGATGATATACTTTTAGCCAAATGAGATTGCAGGCATTCTGCTGACCTGTTTCTTTTTATATCATTGTTAATTACTGAGTAGACAGGTTTTATTTATATATTTTATTCCTTCACTTTTTCTGAACCATATTTTCGTTTCTGTACCAGCACCCTCTCATTTGGTTACAAGCGTCAACACCCTTGTCTAATTCTTTTTGGACTGCCGAGAAACACACTGCACATTATCCCAAGAAAGGGAAAACTATAGCCCAAGTTTTACAAGTTGTTGTTAGTAATCAATTCAGTCGGAATTGGTTCCTGGAGTCAGCTGCTTGAGTCGCTGAGCAGTGGATATTTTGACCAGAAGCCGACTCAATTCCATTCCATCAAAGCTATTCATACAGAAAGCAAACCAGACAACAACCTACTATAGACATGTTAGCAATCACGACAATTACAAAACACACCTCTAATTATAACAATCCAAATTGATCAACCATAACACAACAACTAACAGATATAATATCCACTAACCACAAGTTACACTACCCCATCAGTTGTCCACAGGTTCACATATACAAACAGGGCACGATAGTCAGAAAGGGCCTGCTCATCTCTATTGATAGCTCCAGTTAAAAAAGAACCATTTCTTGCTATGACTGAGAAATAAATATGAAAATGTTGCAGAATTTGTTAAAAATACAGGAGATTGCGCATACAGTTTAAATCTCTATTTAGCAAGATCTTGTAAGAGAACCAGCTGTGTTTCTAGTCAAGAATTAGCAAACGTGCAAGTAAAAGCCAACAGAATGCCTGCTATTTCATTCCTTTAAAAGTGAACAACAAATAGATCTGTGACTAGAAAGAAGAAACACAGCAGAAATGCCCTTAGGAATCAACATCATGTTGAAAGCTCGAGGGCAAGTTTTATTAGCTGTCCACTAATGCCAACATTGTGGTAATGTCATGAACAGAGGATCCTCCCAATTGAAGGCAGTTAAACCAGGGACATTTCATGCTGTGCCTGACAAATAGATGATATAATGATGCAGACTTTGTAAAAACTACAAAGGGGTGTTATTTAAATGTTGTAAAATTTACCGTGAGATAATAATAATGCTATATCAGGATACCTCACATTCCAGATGCCTTATTGTACTCATCATGCCCTTAAACCATCTTTAAAAAGAACAGAATAATTAAAAATGATCCAACATAATGTTCAATTTAATCCGGATTCCTGACCATATCAGAAAGCAATTTATGAATTGGTAAAACATTGCTTTGAAAATAAAATAAGCGCTCAAACGGGGCTTACAATCTACCAGATGGTCAACCAAGTAAGGGTCTCATGTAAGGGGAGCAACAACATCTAGATTTCTCTGCATGAGCCATCCCCGAGGATAAGACAGCTGGGGTGTTTCAAGTGGGAGATGCCAAACCATTATTCTTGAACAGTTCTTTGGTAAGCCTTCCATTTGGCTTTCATCCTCAACAATCTGTTCAATAAACACACTCTCCTGCAAGCACAAGCATTCAGATGTATTATTGTATAATTATCATTGACCAGGGACAATTATTCATTACAATATAGGTAGAAGGTACAGAGAAGCAGAGTGTTGTAATCCTAGACAAACAGAGCTTGTTGATGTTCCTAGTTCTGCATAAAGAGTTCATGGTTGAGTGATCCAGCAGATTGACCTGTGAAGCATCATTGACATTGACAAAAGAATGCCAAAAACATTTTAGATTGGAAGACCTAACACCTCTAGAAATGCAAGGTGGCAGAAAAACAAGGGGAGCATGTATCCAAATTCCAAAGGCTAAAAGAATTAACAGTTGGGATCTTTCAATAGATGAAAGTTCCAGAGCACGATTCCAACCAATGTTGGGACATGCATCAAATCATGACCCCAACCTGCCAAAAACTTGGTGCACCAGCAAATGTATGTTCATCCATTCTCAGGAGCATTAATTCTTCAAGCAGTGATTCCTATTCATATCTTTGAGGAGAGTAAACATACCTGGACCCCTTCCTTGACTGTGTCCAGATGCCTGATAGGTTCGGGAGTGGGACGGTGCCATCCCTTTGGATCCCAAAGGATGGTGCTGTTGAAGGCGAATCCTGACATGTCCACATGGAATCGTTGCATTTTTGAACTACTTTTGCTTGTGTGCCATCCAATAACTTGGCTGCCATTGCACACTGGACCCTCTATGGCAGTTTTGTTCTTCCTCTCCATAAGCATGGCAACTGGCCAAGCACCAAAGCGCCTGCAGCTTGTGGCAAACAAAAAGTCATGAGAAAATCAACTGCAGGAAAACAGATACATGAAAAATGAAGAGACACTCATGCATTGGAGCAATGATATTTTCCCACCTACTGGAATACTTCCAGATTATTTGAGATATGATCCTGACATGAACCAGGAAAGCATGCGAAAATGCATGTTCATGTGTTTTGAGAACAGTGCCAACCTAAGCAAACAGCCAGCCGAATCTAGACCTAAGCTCTACACCACTAGCCAAACACCTGATGCCCCAGCTCACCAAAACAAAGCTTAAGTTGGTTTCCTCTATTTTTGGGATGTCTAGATGAAATGAAAACTTATTCATTTTTCATCTATACCTCTATGGAACAAGAAATCAACATCCTCAGTTCAAATACCTTACTCACTTGCAAACAGCAAGAAAACAATTTGATTTCACCATACACCTAAGGAAATGAAATTGAGGTACAGATCAAATATCACAAATTCTCACAGAAGCTCGGCCTTTATCCAATTCCAATTGAAAGCAGTCCTTAAATAGTGGTAGACCTTTCTGACCACGTATTCAATGTCAATGAGATTGATTCATGATTCAGACAGTTGAGCAACCCCATTGTACATGAAATATGAATGTATACTGAGTATTTTTATTGTATCAACCTACTTATCTATTTGATAGTGACAAAAGCCCTTGATTTCATATCATCCAAAAATTCCAGTTGGAAAAGCCAAAATTATAATGTGACAGAAAGAAGTCCATGACAAAAACATAGACAAAAGAAAGTGATTGATTTGTCCAAATTTGTCAAGAAATATCAAACAGACATGAGCAGTATTATCAATGATGATCAAAATCCTTTGTGCAGAACAATCTATTCATGCTCATTCATGCAACAGACGTAGTCAAATAACTTGCCGCCATTTAAAACTAGGAAGTGATGGAAAAGGCATGGAGCAGTGGATTCCATCAGGAAAAGATTGCATTTAAAGGAATTCAAGTAAGTCTATGCGGGACAATGGAGAGAGACAATCATGAAAATATTGGTGCAACTTTTAGTTTGCACCATTGATGAAGCTCTTGATATTAGGAATTTTGAGATAAACATAGGAGGAGAACAGGATTTCTCCCACTGACACATCCTCGTAAGTTGCTCCACGTTAGATGGCTCAACCAAAATCCTTTTAATTGTGCAGCCTTAGTATTTTTGGTATAAATCACCATAGAACACCCAAATAATAAGAAATACAAGATAAAGGTGAAATCTCAGGCAGAATAGGCACCTTATCTCCCTCATTTGCTCAAAAAGTTCGAGCGAGTATATATTATGGTCATCTGCAAAGTACACAATTCCATCAAGGTGATGCTTTTCGATGTGAGAAAGAGCCACATTTCTTTGGTGAGGACCTTTGACTTTTATAGTGGTCAAATTTGCATCACAAACAAGATGTCTGTACATAACCCCTGTCCTCCTCAGTAAGTCAGCAGTTTCAACAGACTGGTTAGACATCTCAACCACAATCCACAGCAGAGGAGGTTGAACAAGCCTTAAGGTGTGAGCTAAACGACTGAGATAATATGCCTGAAATGGTCGATCGTTTGTAGCAGTGACAATTATCAAAAGTTTCCGGCACAACAAATCTGGGCCAAGAAGAGGGGATTCTGCAGAAAAGGCATCAGATGTATCATATTTCAGTCCATGCTCCGCTTCCACCTGTACACTAGTATTTTTCTCCAACACAGAATTCGTTGGTAAAGGAGAACCATATCTCGAAGCATCCACCTGGTGGAACACATTGCTACCTGGAGAGCTAACATCAAAGGAAAACACTTGTTGCGTGGGCAAAAGGTTCAGAGAGAAATCCACTGATAGAAAGGGGGTGAAGCCAATTAAAATCCCCATTGTGAAAAAAATAAAGAAATAGACGAACGCCTTCCTCCAGGCCTGGCCCTTTTGCTTTGACCTTTCTGAATGCCGGGATGACCCCATTAGAAAGAAACCAAGAACACAAGATTGACACCGGCGTGGTAACAAAAAATCTGTTGAACCGCACCATGCAGCTAACAACCCTCCTGATGGAGAGTCATTATGAGCATAAGGCATCTTGTAAGGTGGCGATGAAGCAGAAAATAAGCCGCCATTGTCCACTGCTCCATCCTGTTGCACCATGGATTTAGTCCTCCTAAACGAACCCATGTTCAACAGAGGACATGGAAAAACTTATCCCGAAAATCCAAACCCAGTTGCACATCAGCAACAATTCTTCATCAAGAAAACCATGAGAGGAAACTACCTATGTCATCAACAACTTCAATCCACATTGGACGATTGCAACAGAAGACGAAAACACTCAAATGAACGTGCTACCTGGAATTCCACCACAGTAGCAGCAACACAGCAATGCCCTTATTGAAAGGAGCATCAGTACAGAAGCTTCTTCAATTAAGCAACAAAGAATGCATCCCCAAATCAGAATTGCACCTCCAGAGCTTCTTCTCGCATCACCCAGATCAAACCTCTTCCTAAATCTGCAAAGCCAAAACAGTGTCTGAAGCCACGAACACTGAAGTATTCGATTTTTAATGCAGAAGAAAATATTGACGCCGCTCAAGATGAAATACTTATGCTAACTCATCCAAAATTTCTAGCAAACAACTCCGACAATAGCGCTATTACAACGAAAACACCGAGATCGAATCGAACTCCACCTCCTCGCTTCAACTGCCTCACTCCTTTCAGTTACTTCACTAAAACACCAAACTCTCCACCAAAATCCAAACTCCCAGATCCACTGATACAACAACAGCTCTCCTTCACAACCCAACTGATTTGCAGAGAAAACCCAAAACTTTTGGATCTAGCACATTATTTTTTAAAAAAACAAGTCAAAGATTTCCAAAAAAAATCTGTCAGGAAAGACAACGCTGCAATGTCTATCAGCAAACATAAAGCCCGAAAATATCTACAAATGTGTAAAACGACAATAGTAAATAACCCGAATCATCAAAATTTCTTCTGCAAGAGGAGGGAGGCTTGCATCCTCTAAAAAACCTCCTTTTTTTTCCAGCGAACCACGATAAAATGCAGGTTACCAGTTACCAGATCACAAGGCAAGATGGGCTTTTGATCTTTGGGAGCTCTAAAAATTATTTCTCACGTCGCGAAGCTCCAAACGGGGAAACGTATCTAATTTCGTAGCGACGGGTGCCTCCAAACTCCGACATTCGCGATTTATGGAGGAGACGGGAGAGATTTTTGTTTTTTATTCAGCTGCTGCTGCTGCTGCTTTTATGGAACGGAAAATTTTCAAACTAAAACCGTTTGGTTTGAAAATTTTTAAACTAAAACAAGAAAATTTTCAAACTAAAACCTATTGGTTTAAAAATTTCCTATACTAACTGATTTGAATTACTGCCCATCTTGGTATGGAGTCATATTTTAATGAGTCTCCTTAAGTTTATGAGACGTTTTTACAATTTTTCCCACTGTCGAAGTTTCATATATAAATTTGCCTTCCTATAGGGAGTTTAAATAAAAAATTTCTATGTTGTTTGAGTTGTGAATATACTTAACTATAAAATCAGTTGTCATGTTATATAAATTCTAATTAAAAATTTTCAATTCTCATAATTATCATATTTTGTATTCATTTGTTTACACTTTTTAAAATAATTATTTTACTTTTTTAATTATTTTTACATAACTATTCGTATAATTGATATATCTATTTTAACTTTATTTTTTTACTTCTCACTATTTCTATTATATTATATTATTTTTATTGATTCAAAATTTTCATAAAATTTTTTTATAGAAATGTTTTATTGTGTTTTGCAAACAATAAAAGTTGAAACATAAAACTTTTTCAATTCAAAATTTTTTATCCTACAAAGTCTTTT
>JAXCLR010000081.1:11011427-11022848 GCA_035584095.1 Annona squamosa
TTTCTTTACATTATATAATTATTTTACTTTTTAATCATTTATTTATAATTGCTCATATCATTGTCTTATCTATTTTCATTTTATCTTTTTTATTCTTCGTTATTAACTTCTATTGTATCTTATCATTTCTTTTATTTTAAAAATTTTTCAAAACTTTTATGAAACGCCAAACACAACCAGAAATTCGGAGCTTTTGTTATTTCTTATGGCGCCGATGCCGAGCCAGCTGGTCGGTCTGCGTCTCCCTCCGCGGGCCAATACATCGCAAGTTCCCTCCTATCGTCTGGCGGGCTGACACGCAGGTGCGGCATTACTTTGTCCAGACGTGCCGTGGAGCAAAAGTTCGGACAACGATTTCGGATTTCAGACCCATGCGGGTCCCATGCTCCTGGCTGGCTATGAGCTCATCCCGACTTCGAGAGTGTCACGTACGTAAGTTCAGTTCGGGGAGTGGTGCATCATATATGTATTTTATTTATAAAAGATTTGTCTTATTTTATTTATTTTTTAATTAGATTTTAAGTATGCTCTTTCTTATCCATTACCTATATAATCGATTTTAGTTTCGATTCCTAATCGATTTCTTTAATACTCAAATGTAATATTTCTATATTATTTTAAAAAATAGAAAACAATACTTATTTACATTTCAAAATCACAAATACATAAATTACTATTTAATTTATGTTATTATATAAAAAAATATAAATTATAGATTTTCACAGCTCAATTATTAAAATTGTTAATATATTAATCATAATTCACAAGTTTATTTATGAAAGACTTTTTTAAGTCAATGACATATATAAAACCAAATTAGCTTCTTACTTTACAATCTATACCTCCACATGGCATGAGATTTATTTAGATTCAAATTTGCTAAAATAAGTGTGCACGCAAGACATCATAAACAAAACACAACACATATTATGTAACATGTCTCATAAAGGAGTGGTCCTATTAGCTCAGATTAAACAAACACCCCCTACTTAGTCAATCTTAAAAAACTTATTTATAACAAATTTTTTTATTTTTTTCTTTATACACATATTTATCTAAGTATATTTAACATATAAACCAAATTCAATTATTTTGGAATATGCATATATGTTTTTTAAAAAATTTTAAACATCTATGTGTATATATGTGTTTAAAATATCACTATTTTTAAAAAATATATACACATGTCCAAAAATGATAAAACTTGGTTTATATGTTAAGTATACTTAGATAAACAAATTTATGAAGAAAAAAGCACAAAAAATATTATAAACGAGATTTTTGAGGTAGTTTAAACGGCACATTTACTTAGCCCGAACTAACATGATCATTGCTTCATATCATATATATATTTATAATTATATATATATATGAGTCAGTTCTGAATACCAAACGTATGTACTCTATTAGTACCTTATTCGAATAACCGTTAATATTTTATACCATGTCTATATCTATATCCACGAGGAATATTTTATAACCTGCCGTACTAGAATTAGAGTGAGGTTGATAGATATTCATGCATATCTTATCCAATTTACACTCATATTTAAGGCATGCTGAATGGAGTGAAAAATAATAATCTTATTGTAAAATTAAATAAAGTTTGCATCGTTGCAGAAATAAAATAATGATTAAAAATAGATGCTTATATTGAGCGCGCGAGTGTCTTTTATTTTTTTAATTTAACAAAGAATGTATTGTGAAACGTTGCTGAGTGAAAGAGCACTTAAAGCCAAAGTACTTTGGCAGATGATGACGTCATGACGAGGAAGAAAAGAAAGAGAGACGCTGACCACGTTCTGAGCTGAGACGTGGCCAACTTGGCAACTTGTACGGTTTGAACCCGAAGGGATCGAATTGCATGCGAATTGCGGTGGACTTCTGTTGTATGCGCCCGGGAGGCTGTATGCTCAATGAGCATGTATGCTCCCGGGCGCATACATTTTTTTAAAAATAAAGTTTTTGAAATTTTTTTATAAATTTATTAGTCCAAGTATATTTAACATACATATTAATTTTTATCACTTTCAAAGATTTTTAAATATTTATTTTTTATTTTTAACAATCAGTGGCATTATAATGTCACCGACTTTCAAAAAATAAAAATAAATATCTAAAATATTCTTAAAATAGTAAAAATTTACTCAAATATTAAATAAATTTGTGCTAATAAGTTTATTTAAAAATTTTCAAAAAAAAATAAAAAAAATGTATACACCCGAGAGCATGTAGCGCTACATGCTCCCGAGAGCATACAACAGAAGTCCAATTTCGGTGGGAGTGGCCGCGAAGTAATAAAAATTTAAGGGTAAAACTTTTGGATGGAAAGAAAATGGTTTAATATGACAAAGACAATTACGATGAGCAGAGAGAATAAAATTAAATAATTAGGTTAGTTATATAAGTAACTATATAAAATAATTGAAATGTAAAGTAGTTATACACGAAAATGCAATAAAATAATTAAAAATTAGAATAGTTGTATAAAAGAAAAAAAATTTAAATTTAAAAGTTTTGTTTTAAAGAATTCTTGTGTTAAACAAACATGTCATTTATAAAAATATTATTTTCACTTTTTGAAAAATAATAAAGTTTCTACAAGAAAAGTTTTTGAATTGTTTAAATATGAAAAAATAATATTATACGATATAGATAATAATTAGAGTAAAAAGAATAAAGTTAAAATAAATAAGTTAATTATATTAATAGTTGTGTAAAAAAGATTAAAAATAGAATAATTGTATAGAAAAATATAAAGAAATGATTTAAAATTAAGGTAATTGTGGAAAATAACAAATTTTGTTTAGAAAAATTTTAGGTGTGTTTGGCTATACATAAATTTGTTCAAATCAAAATTTTTCAATCTAAAACTTTTTACTCTCTACGACTACTCTATTTTTATTATTTCTTCTCCTTTTTATATAATTACTCTACTTTTAGTTATTTCTATTCAATTACACGCACATTTAACCTATTTATTTTAACTTTATTTTTCATTATTGCCCTTTCTTATCACGCCATTTTATTTTATTTCAAAATTTTTTAAATGAATTTTTTGGGGTAATATGCTGATATACATAATTAGTTTGATACTAATTGCTGATATATCCCAATTATTTCATAAATTACATATCACCCCACAAAGTTTCACAAAAATTACTTATGTACCCTTTTTAACGACTGAAATTTAACAGTTGTTAAATAAAAATTTATAATTTGTTGATATAACCTCATAGTTTGACAATAATTGCTGATATGCCTCCATTATTTCACGAATCATATATTACCCTTATAAAATTTCATCAAAATTACTTGTGTACTCATGACACTTTTTTGTCACCAAACGTATATTAAAATTTTAGATAATCACAAAAATAACCTAGTTGTGTAGTTGGAAAGAGATAATATATTGGCAACTAACAGAGTATTTCATAAACTTCTTTCACCTACATAACTGAGTATTTTATAAACTATGAAATTCTACTGTAACTTTAAATAGGGTCATTTTTATCATTATCTAAAATTTTAATGTATGATTCGTGACAAAAAAAAGGTGTTATGGGCATGTAATCAATTTTCGGTGAAACTTTGTGAGGATAATATGTAATTAGTGAAACAATAAAGGTATATCAATAATTAGTGTCAAATTATGAGAATATATTAGCAAATTACATTTTTTATTTAATAGCCATTAAATTTCAATAGTAAACAGGGGTACACAAGCAATTTTCGTGAAACTTTGTAATGATAATATGTAATTCGTGAAACAGTAAAGGTATATCAGCAACTAGCGTCAAACTAGAGGGGCATATCAGCAAATTATCCAAATGTTTGGGTATAAAAGTTTTTTTGAATTGGAGAGAATGATGTGATATAACAAATATAATAATAAAAATAAAATGGATAAAATTAAAATGGATAAGTTAGTTGTATGAATAGATATATAAAAATAATTGAAAAATATGATATTTTTTTATAGAAAGTTGTGAAAAAATAATTTAAAATAGAGGTAGAGGTAGAGAGTGAAAATTTTTAGATTAAAAATTTTATAGAAATACAAATGCACCCTACATATGAAAGTTCTCAAACTAAAATTTTTAGATTCAAAACTTTTTACCATCCATAATTATCATATTTTAAAATTATTTCTTCGTATCTTTACACACAACTACCATATTTTTTAATTATATATACATATTTAATCTTATCTATTTAATTTTAGTCTTTTTACTTCTCATTATTATCTTTTTTATATCATATTATTTTTTCTCGTTTTAAAGATTTTTATCCTAAAAACTTTTTATCCAAAATTTTGTCACTTTGCAAATACATCCTAATTTTTTTATTTCACAATACAAAATAATGTTGATTTTTTCACTTTTCATTTTTAACATTACTTTTCTCGTTCTCAATGTAAATTTTCATTTGTCAATGTACAACAATTCATACTTATCATCATAAACTCCCATTTCTTTATTTGAAAATCCATCATATATAGTGGCCCAGAGTGAATGCATACCTTAACCTTAACCATAACTCTAATCCTATTTATAAAACATCAACTCTAACCCTGACCTTAACCCTATGTGCAAAACATAAACCTTAACCCTATTTTTGAAAATCGAGTTTGGGTTGAGTTTCGGCATGAAATTTAGGTTGCTAAATTTACATTTTATTTAAGAATGATAGGTTTAAAATTTTATATGAATGTATAATAATAACAAATCAGATAAGTAAATATAATAATATATAGTCAAACCACATATTTTTAAAAAATATAATAATATAAAAAAAAGAGTGATCTTGTTAGCATGAACTAAGCAAATGTCTGGTTTAACTAACCTTAAAAAACTCATTTACAACAACTTTTTTGTTTTTCTCTTTATACACTTGTTTAGTTAAGTTTATTTAATATATAAACCAAAATTTACCATTTTTGGATATGTATATATATTTTTTTGAGATTTTTAAACATTTATCTATATACGTATTTAAAATACTTCTATCTTTAAAAATCTAAAAAAACATATACATATATCTAAAAATTATTTTATATGTTAAATACATTTAGATAAACAAGTGTGTGAAGAAAAAATAAAAAAATTATTGTCAATAAGTTTTTTGAATAAGATAAGTAAGACATTTGCTTAGTCCGGACTAATAGAATCATTTATATATAAAGAATATCTTTAGAAAAAATTTAACATAAAAAAAAAGATAAATGAAGAAGATTATAGAAATAAAAGATAAATATAAATGAAAATAATATGCTTTATTTATAATATAATTACAATATATCAAACATGTATTTAAAAATATAAATAACGTAAAATACAAAAAAATAAAGAAATATTATTTAGATATTATATATAAAATATATTTTATAATACATATAAAATAGAAATCGGGCTCGGGTTCGAGTTGACTTAAACCCTAAATCTATCATATTATAAATCTAGTTCGTGGGATTCAGGTTGTAAAAAAGAGAGTTCTAATACTGTAAAAAATCTGGTTGGATGGGCTGGGTTTAGGCTCAACTCAACCCAAGTTGCACCCCTATGAAGAGGTGTTTGCCTCAACCATTTGGCGCGAAAGATCTGTTCATATGAACCCATGATATGTTAAGCTTAAACACAATTAATTAATCATGCTTATCCATTCATGGCTTACTTCAAAAGCAAATTCCAATTTAAAACTCAGATGGGTTACAAATTTCAATTTTGTTTCAAGGGCATGTGATTAAGCGCCTAATAAAGAAAACAAGGGGAATGAAAATTTCAGCTACTTCTAATTGTTCTAGCACTTGTATTTGTTTGGATTATTCCTTTTTAAATGGAAATTGACTATCTATATTTATTCCATTTACGTTTTACAACAATTGTTGTGTTTCTGACCATTATTTTCATCACCATCCTTAAAAATTAAGGCACTTTTTAATAATAAAGAAAAGGTAAAAAGAGAAAAAAGATTGTTCTCACTTTTTACCCTTCTTTTGATATACCGTGACATCTTGACCATTTGGCTACCTTACTACAAAATCGAATTTGTCAGATGATCGTGTATGCCCAGTAGAAATTATTGTATAACCAAGTGGCTATCAATTTTGTCGCTTATACTTAAATCTATTTTAGTGAATTATTATTATTATTATTATCGTTTCATTCCAATCAGTTTTTATCCTTTATGCAAATATTCTATCTATTTTATTGTTATTCTTTTTACTCGTAAGCTTACTCCCATCACAACTATTCATTTTCTTATTCTATACAACGTT
This sequence comes from Annona squamosa, assembly GCA_035584095.1. Taxonomy (NCBI): domain Eukaryota; kingdom Viridiplantae; phylum Streptophyta; class Magnoliopsida; order Magnoliales; family Annonaceae; genus Annona; species Annona squamosa. The sequence goes on from JAXCLR010000081.1 coordinate 11,017,705, forward strand.
TTCTCATTATTAGTCGGACCCTAAAAGAACTATTGGCATAAAAGTGCTTACTTTTCATGATATAATAATAATGACAACAATAATTCCCAACCAAAAAAAATAACGACAGCAATAATAATATATTATTGCTGTTGAAAATCCCCATCTGATCATCTGGGACCATTTAATCTGGGACCATTTAAATTACTGCCAAGGAAGTTCTGCCCTGTGATAGTCACCAAAGGGAGATGATTATTTTTGTTGCTTTTGAATCTTCGGACAGACCCCGCAAAATGAGCTCAGCTGGCCCAAGAATTAAGCCTCAGGGAACGTAACGTGGTGTATATGCATTCGAAACGATACATGATCATTTGAGACGTAGGTGGATCTACGTGAAGCCGAGGCTGAAACTTTGGAAATTAGAATAAAATTCTTAAGATTTCGAAGAGTATTTTTAGAATATTGTTTATTTTAAAGTCTAAGACTAATTTCTCGTCTTTAAACATTTTTCTAAAGCCTTTATTATATAAATGTGTAGAAATAATAAAATTAATCAATATTTATAACATGTTCGCGCATTGATCATTTGCGGCAAGGCACAACCACTAACCCTGATTTTATACATTTATTGAGACATATATACTTTGATACAAAAGAAATAAGAGACTTTTTATGATAATATAAATAATCTTAAATACAATGGAAGAAATAAAATTTTCATCGACTATCGACACTTTTTGTACGGAGAGATTACATAGAAAAGAAATTTCATACTTTTTTTTAAACATTTTACCCATGTGAAACTTATAAGCATGTATATATTTGACAATATTTAGGATATACTTAGTATTTTGTGTGCTCATTTCATTCATTTTAAAATTTAAAATAAAATAATAAATAAATTCTAGATATTACTAAATTTCCTAGCATATGGAAAAAAGAATTTTTAAAATTGTAAAAATAGTTTTCTGGCTGGACACATTGCACTTAGCCATAAAGGACCACAGTCCTACATAGTCAATAAATTTACATAGTCAATAAATTAACTCAATTATAAATATATCATACATTTACAATAATTTAAAAGAAATTTAAAATAGAAGAGCCAGGTTATTCTTAATGACACCGACGCACCAGCGCTGCTGTCGTGGGTTCCGGGCCGCGCTGTGGTCGTGGGATCGATTCCCCGAGACAACGAAAAAAAATGATTTAGTAGGAGCAGTGTCTCCTGTCTGGTTGGTGGTGGGAGCAGTGGTCTCCCGTTTAGTGGTTGGAAGCTGTATCTTCCGGATTATTTGGTGGAGCAAGTGTCTCCAGATTTGTAAGAATATCTCAGGCCTTCAATGTAATATGTATTGAGATGTGTGTAAATATCTTCCAATAAAAAAAAATGACACCGACACAATAACTGATGTGAAAAGAAATGATCTCTTGCCCATATTAAAACAAATGATAGCGTGAAGTTACTTGCTAGATTTCTTTAGGCTATAGTTGTATGCATCGGCTGCATTGAGCCTCAACGCACTCAAGTGCATATAAGTATTTTTTTATTTTAAAAAAATTTGCAAAATTTTTAATATAAGTGTATTTAATATGCGTATTAATTTTTACCATTTTTGAAAATTTTTAGATATTTTTTTGAATTTTTAAATTAATAAAATACCACAAATTTTTAAAAATTCAAAAACCTAAAAATCTCCAAAAATAGTAAAAATCAATATACATATTAAATACACTTATATTAATAGTTTCATAAAAAAAGTTATAAAAATTTTAAAAATGGACGAAATACACCTAGTTGTATTGAGCCTTAATGCACCTAAATGTATCTAGTTGGGCTCCAATTTCTTCCCCTAGGTTGGTTGATATGGTCAAATCATACAAGATTTTTAAGTTGAATTTGTATCTAAGATGAAAATATAATGATACGTATTGGGAATCAATAAAATTGTATGAATAGGTAAAGTTGTATTGAAAATTGAAAAAAACGTCGTGAAAATTAGAAAGCTATCTTAAGAATGGTGAGATTGATTTGACTCAAGAATCTTGCATGACTTGAAACATATCCTTAAGGAGTTGAGGCTGAAAGCAACTTGCTTAGCCTAGCCAAGAGGAGTGCAACTTGGGTTGGTTTGCACCAAGTTTAGGTAAATTCTAATTTTAAACCTATCAGATTTAGATGAACTAAAACCTAAATCCTAGTATTAAAATTAGGGTTTCACTAAAAAAAATTTAGGTTCGGGTTGGGTTTAGACCGGGCTAACATTGAATTTGGTCTTGGTTTGGAGTTACTTTCAAACCAATTAAACTTGAAATCTACTGATAGAAATAATGGATTCTTTAAACATGATTATATTAGTACAAATTAATTGTAAAATACACTTTTGATTATGATAACTTATTTATTCATAATTTACATATAAATATATTTATATGACTTATAATATCTATGATTTTGATGAAAGTTGATCTTCTAATTATAGATAATACTAGGTATAATGGAATAATAAATTTACCATCAACAATTAAAGTAAGAAAAATAATTAAAAATACATAAAATCAGTACCTAAATAAGTTGAGTAAAAGTAAGACATATACCTCATAGTTAATTTGTATGTATGTAATAATTTTAAAGAGTTGGTATATTTATAATTATTTACAAATTAAGTTAATGACGATGCAATATATTCAACTTTTATGAATAAATGTAAGTGATATTTCAGTTTTAGAATAAATATTTTACAATTTAATAAGATTATGATTGCATGAAAGAACTTTTATTATAATTATAATTAAAATATTTAGGGTGTGTTTTTCTGTTTGGAAGTAATAAAACTTTTAATGAAAAAATTTTGAAATGTGATATGATAGGAGTAATAATGAAGAATAAAAATATTAAAGTTAAAATAAATAGATTGAATGTATAAGTAGTTGTGTAAAAATGAATCAAAAGTAGAGTAGTTACATAAAAATAAGATAAAAATAATTAAAAATAAAATAATTGTAGAAGATGAAAAGTTTTAAATTAAGCAAACACCCCCTTAATATATAAATCACTATAATTCTTTTAATATAAATAATATATAAAACAATATAATTATATAAACTAATATAATTATTTTAAAAACTTAGGGTGATATTGGGTTAGGATTGGGTCGGATTTTAGTATTGGAACGATGAAATTCAGTATTAGTTTTAAGTTATCTTAGGTCAGATTGAAACCGAATCTATTTTTTGAAAAGTTTTCTTAAATAAAACTTAAACTTAGTTTTGAAATCTGGTCAAGTTGGCAAGTTCTGATTGACTTAATACCAAGTTGCATTCCTAATTTAAACATCATAAAAATTGAAATATATATAGATTGTGTCATTTCATTTGAATTTTGAAATTGATGGCCGTGAAGCACTAATCATGGTTCAAATCGTTATTCATGGTATATTTATAAATATCATACAAATAGTTATTCGTGTTATATTTATAAATATCATAAAAATAGAAATATATAGATTGAGCCATTTCATTTGAATTTGGAGTCGATGATCATCAAGGGCTAATTACCGTTCAAATCGTGATTCACAGTATGTTTATAAGTATGATAAAAATTGACACAGATAGATTGTGCCATTTCGTTTGGATTCTGAAGTCGATGGCCATCAAGCTCCAATTATGGTTCAAATCGTATACACGGTATTTCTATAAATATGATAAAATTTGAAATACATAGAGATTGTGCCATTTGATTTGAATTTTGAAGTCTATACATATGATAAAAATTGAAATACATAGAGATTGTGCCATTTGATTTGAATTTGGAAGTCGATGGACATGAAGCGCTAATTACGTTCGAATCGTGTTTCATGGTATATGTATAAAAATCATAAAAATTGAAATATATTAGATCTTGCCATTTGATTTGAATTTTGAAGTAGATGGACATGAAGCGCTAATTACGTTCAAATCGTGTTTCATGGTATATGTATAAACATATAAAAATTGAAATATATTAGATCTTGCCATTTGATTTGAATTTCGAAGTAGATGGACAGGAAGCGCTAATTACGTTCAAATCGTGGTTCATGGTATATTTATAAATATCATGAAAATTGAAATATATATATATATATATATATAGATTGTGCCATTTGATTTGAATTTTGAGGTCGATGGACATGAAGCGCTAATTACGGTTCGCGATATATTTATAAATATCATAAAAATTGAAATATATATAGATTGTGCCATTTGATTTGAATTTTGAAGTAGATGGCCATGAAGCTAATTACAGTTCAAATCGTGATTCATGGCATATTTATAAATGTCATAGTAATTGAAATATAAATATAGATTGTACCAATTGATTTGAATTTTGAAGTCGATGGATTACCGTTCAAATCGTGATTCACGGTATATTTATAAATATCATAAAAAATTGAAAAATCATACAGATTGTGCCATTTGATTTGATTTTTTTTTTTTTTTTTTATCTCATTTCGATTTTTTTTTTTTTTTTTTGTTAGCTGCATTTCTTTTGAATTTTGAAGTCGATGGCTATGAAGCGCTGATCACATGCCTATCTTAACCCGATGGAGTTTTATCACGCATTCACGCGACGTTTTCCATATGTCAGGCGGACCCGAATCATCGTGTTTTCTGATGGAACTCGTGGCGCTTGAGAATAGATGATAGATGATTTGTGTGTTCGGAAAATAATGAAATTTGTTGATGGAAAGTTTTTGGTATAAAGTTTTTGAGGTAATGTTTGCTTTTTTTAAAATAAAAAATATTATAACTTAAAATTTTTTAATTTAGGGTGTGTTTGGTAATAAGTAAAAGTTGTCAAATTAAAACTTTTCAATTTCCACAATTATCTTATTTTTTAATCATTTCTTCACATTTTTCTATATAATTACCCTACTTTTCAATCATTTCTACACAAATAATCTATCTATTTTAACTTTATCATATTTATTCTTCATTATTACCTCTATTATATTACATCATTTGACAAATTTTACTTTCTACAACTTTTAGGGTGTGTTGGGTTTGAGATAAAACTTTTGATGAAAAGTTTTTGGAATAGAAGTTGTTAAATCAATAGAAAGTGATGTGATATAATAGGAGTAATGATGAAGAGTAAAGAGAATAAAGTTAAAATAGATAGGTTA
>JAXCLR010000081.1:11022948-11061650 GCA_035584095.1 Annona squamosa
TAAACAAACACACCTTTTATCAAAAATTTTATCCATTCTTAAACGCACCCTTAAAATATTTTAATTTCTACAATTTTTCTATTTTTTAATTATTTCTTTACATCTTCCAATACAACTATCTCGTTTTCTTAATTATTTTTAGATAACTACACATATAATTAACCTATCAATTTTAATTTTATTATCTTTGTTTATCATTATTACCACTATTATATCACATTTTAAAAACTTTTATACTAAATTTTTTTTTATTTTTATCATTTTCTAAACACACCCTTAAAAAAGTTTTTGGAATTTGCCAAACATGCCTGATGTTTTTCTGTTCCTCCACTGGTCTCTACTCTAGGCTTTCCACTCACGGCCCACAGACTAAAAATCTACACCGTTCAAGTTAAATTATTAGCCTCATCATGCGATAAAATAGAAAAAAATGGTTATTGAAACGCCATCCCACAATAGACCAAAGCCTTTTTTCTGTAAATTAGTTTTGAAAAACAATTTTCTGGGTATTTCGATCTCTGATCAGAATATGTGTTGGCGATGAAGCCCCTGAAGTACCCGAACAGTCGCGATCACAAGAAAAATCTCGTTTTCAGTCTCTCCGACAGTGGCACGTCAACAGTAGTGAGAATCGACGGCAGCGGCGAAACTTACGAGACGCCTTCATAATTTCCCAATAATTTCCTATTATTTGCTCCTAAAAGAAAAAAACTCACAGTCTGGGTTTTATAACATTTAATTTTATACAATATTATGATGACTTCTTCGTTTTTCATAGATAAAAACAAATAGGTTAAGAAATGACCTCTCTTATGTTAATAACATCAAAAGGATATTAAGGGGATGGAATTGGGAAAGATATTTTAAAAGAAGGAAATAGTGATACCAGGAAGCGTGTGGTTAGGATTTAAATTTTACTGCACTTTAAAATATTTTCCAAATTTTAGAACGGTTTTGTTCAATTTTTTTTATAGAAGATGAAGTATTATAATTTTTTGGGAGAATTTCAGTTAAAAATAAAATTAATGACTATTTACATCTTAATTGTTACATGATATTGTGGCCTACTCTCAATGATCTTACCTTGTCTGGATGTTCTAAGCTGTGTCTGAAACGAATCAAACGTGGTTCCCATGGGCATGTCAGTGTCCTGGATCTGGTCGAGGACCCCGGTCGATTCTCATCCCCCCTTAACTTGGATTCCCATTGGGTGACTGGGTGCACACGGAAGCTTTAATTCATTTTTCTGAAATTTTTTTATACAATTATTAATCTAAGTATATTTAATATGTATATATATATTAAGTTTTATTATTTGTGGAGATTTTTAAATATTTTTAAGTAAACTTGATATACATGTTAATTACATTTAGATTAACTATTATATAAAAATAAAAAAAAGATTAAATACAAGTAAGTGTACCGAGTCCAAATGCACTTGAGTATAAGGAATCACATCTCTCTTAACTTTGCCCTTTCTTATTAGTATGGGCAGACGTACATAATAGGTTTGGCCTTAATTATATCTACAACATTTTTAAAAACTTAAATATACTCATTTTGTCTCTATTTAATCTCAAAAGAACTTATTTTGCAAAAATCCATCACTTACATTTTTATAAATACATAAAATACTTCTGTTATAAAATAATAAATGATGAAATGAAATGAAATCGGAATTTTTTAAAAAAAATTTAGAAGTCATGCATAAATAGGGCATTAGTGAGTTATGATATTCAAATTTTCTAATCTCATCCTAAATTTGAATTATATATTAGTAATTTCACATATTAACAAATGACGTTAACTCATAGAATGAGTGTTTTTGGGATTTAAATGCAAATATAGTTGGTATATTTGAGATTTTAAAAATGCTACAAGTATATTTAGAATTAAGGTCAAATGTAGTATACATATTTTAAAAAGATCCTTTTATTATTTATTTAAATGTTTTTATTATTGTCTTTTTATTTTTTATTTTTGTCCATAGCTATGTATGCAAATTGGATTTTTTTGATATTCATATATTGTACCAACTAATATTACAATCAAGCCCATTATAAGTCTCACACCAAGAAGGAAATTTTTCTATAAACATGGCTAGCATTGGGAAAACTTGAAAAACTCACATACCAGGAGAAAACTAGTGAAAACCTACTCAAAAAGGAGAGAAGAATGGAACATTAGCTGATGACAAACATGACAACTGACTGAATGCACCAGGTGCATTCAACCTTAGTGCACCCGGGTGTATTTTACTTATTTTTTATTTTTCTTAAATTTTTTTATACAACTGTTAATTTAGATGTATTTAACATACGTATCTATTTTTACTATTTTTGAATTTTTTAGTTATATTTTTGAATTTTTAAAATCAGTGGCATTTCAAAATTTATGAATTACAAAAATGCTATTAATTTTAAAAAATAAAAAAATCTAAAAGTATCCAAAATGCTAAAAATTGATACACAGATTAAATATACCTAAATTAATATTTGTATAAAAAAATTTTCAATACACCCGAGTGCAGTAGATTGTGGCTCGACAAGCATGTCCTCGGATGTTACCACTTACCACCAGGGCAGACGCTTGACAGCCACGCACACCGGATTTTGATTGTCCAGCGACTTTTTCTTAATTAAGTAGCATTCGAATAATGACTAATGAGATTAGTTGAGCAATCTCGAACCACTCGAATGGTATAGTTTCTATATATCAGAAGAATCAGTTGACCTTCCTCTCCATTGATTTACTTACAGCTACTGCCTGTGTATCGATTGTAGCTCTCAGCCGGACTATTAATTTCGTTCATTTAATGGGCATACATTGAAGCGTGGACTGGTAGATCACTTCAACAATTATGAAATTCGGGCCCGCTCACAGCTGCAATGCATATGATATATCTATTTGTGGACCGGCATCCGTATATTTGCCATACTTACGGGAGAAGGCTAATAGAATTACGAAACTTTATCATGCTCTAGCCAAGATGTATAAATGGGAAAAATATAAATTTGGGTTATAATCTAGTGCAACTCGTGTGTCCATACACTCTTTTGCATTTTTTAATTTTAAAAAAGTTTTTTAATATCTAAATAATTTATAACATTCATTCATTTATGATGTGACATCATATATATCAAAAATATTTTATATTATATATTTATATTTTAATTTTAATAGTTGTATATTATTCTCGAATAGTGTTAATTTTTTTTAAAAAATACAACTTTCAAATGGTGTTAATGGTTTTGGGGCAACCATCATGTTGATTTGTCAGATCATCTTAGTTTTTTTTTATTTTGTATTTATACAATATGACATCTTGATATTACAATGAAGTACATTCACAACCTTCATAAGGAAATTTTCCTATAGACACCTTCATATCAGGAGAAAATTGTATTATAAAATCCTCTCCAAAGTGGTAGAGAAGATGATGAGTTTTGAACACTTACAAGTGGGCCGAAAGATGTTGTCCATGACCAGTACGTTACTACACTGTCGGCCTCATATCACCTTAGTTGGAACTAGGGATATATTTATTATCTAGCAACCATCATACATGAGCGGCCAAACTTAGGAAATATAAGCTTGGCTTTTAGTTGAGTTGTCATGTGATACTAACATTCATTAGTAACCCATGATCAAGGGTAACCCCAAACCCCATGTGCAGGCAATCCACATAGGAATTTACGGAATCCAACTTAGTTGCCCTTAGTGTTTACTAAATTTGACATCCTCAAGTGCTACTATTATTTATGAACAAAATTTACTCTCGCCAAATATTTAATGGATGGAGGTATTCTTGTACTAAGACTAGGAGAGAAAAAGTCTCATGTTATGAAAGCAATAATGATCCCAAGTGGACAAACACTCTTGTATAAGGAAAGATCAATCATGACACGTACGTCTTAAATTTTTCAGTGACCATTGAGCATGTGGGCTTTGAATCTCATATTTTGATATTATCTGTTTTAGCCTAGTAGCTCAGCCTCCCTTTTCGATATGAGATTTAGTTCTTTGCTGTTTCAAGCCCATAAACTTTCGTTTGATTCATCCTCAAATCACAACTCAACTTTAGACTTTTGCTTGCAACAACCTTAACTTTCATTAGTTCAACTCTCTAACTTTTCGAACTACATCTGCTGGAGGGAATTTGTTCGAATACCAGTTGTAACACACAAACTTAGAAAGTAACCATTGAGCCTATAGGCTTTGGGTTTCATGATGTGATATTATCTACTTTCACTTAGTAATTTAGCTGCGTGGTTGGAAAACACTTCATATCATATTTAACCTAAGGCCCATTTATAAATTCTTAGGAACTTTATTCTCTTTCTGATGAGGGATTTGGTTCCAACTATTACAAATTTATATTTTTTAAAAAGTTTATAAAATAAAAAAAATGCCGTGTGAACATGTTTATGCACCAATGTTGGATTAGATCAAGACTCTTGAAATTTTGGTTGCAAATTTGGATATTTACCATCTTTAAATTGCTCAAAAGTGCATGAAGAGTTCCTTTGCATCTTGGTTAGTACTTATTTGAGGGAAAAAAAGGATAATACTTCAAAAATAAACAAACAAAGGAAAAGGAGAAAAATAATCAGTAAAGGAGTTTTCACAAAAGTAGATTTTGTAACTTTCTCTAATTGCAAATTTTAGCTTATGCAACAATTTTACTGTATAGTCGCACATTTACAAAATAGATCCTCTAGGTTGCAAAATGTTGTAAAATAAATATTGGTGCTGAAACTTTGAGGGTTCGTTTACGAAAATGCACGTCAGTGTCAGAGTTTATTTTGCAAAATTTTGAAATTTAGAGGGTTTATTTTGCAATATCCAGACAATGGGATTTAATTTGTAATCCGGAAAACTTACAAAGTCTAGTTTACAAAAAAGCCCCATAATAAAATTAAATGAATGGTCTCTTTCGAAGACATGCCGTGGGATTTCCCTAAAAATGACATCGAATCTTCTTTTGAGGCCCATAATTAGGCTCCACTCGGCACCTTTCTTCCCTTTCGATATACACGTAATCATTTCTTTCTTGAACAATCAACTTGCTTTTCCACTGTTATGAAAGGAAAAAAAAAAACTTGCTTTCCCACGTAGTTCCTACAAAAGTAGATTGGGATGATTATCACTAATGCACGTGGTCTTCGTTTCTTTACCACGAGATAGACTTCGGGTTATTTGAAAAAAACAGCCTTCTAAGTTTATCTATTTATAATTTTAACTTTGCCGTTTCAATATTTGCAGATACATTTCTTAAAGTATTAGAATTTTGCTAAAATAATCTCGAAGACTAACAGACTAAAAAATAGCCGCTTATACTTTTCATGTGACAAAAATACCCCAGCATTATTTTTGCGCAACTTAAAATTTTCGAAGATTATTTTTACAAGTATACAAACTATGAAGCCAACAATTCGATTGTACAAAAAGTTTTATATTTTTAAAGTATCTTTCAATATTTTTCTATTGTAATAATCGAATTTTTTTTTATTACAGTATGATGAAATTAAGTTTTAAAATTATTTATCACAAAAATTTTCAAAATTTAAAGGCAAAAAATTAATTTATTTAATTTGAGGAATATTTTTAAAAATAGTTTTTGTATTTTTCAGTCATAAAATTAGAAAAGTAATTTCTTAAATTATTCATTGTGAAAATGTGAAAATCCGACAAAATTGATCTACTTTATGTGATGAACTTTTTTTTTTAAAAAAATAAAAGGGTATTTTTAAGGAATTTCATTGTATTTTTATTATAAAATTATAAAATTTAAATTTAAATTAATTACTATTAAAATTTTCGCAATGAATGACACAAAATTTTATTATAACCGATGTACCATCTCAAGAGGCAAAATCCATCAAGGGGGCTTGAACAATAAGTTGGACGCATATATATGAAATTTAACATTGCGCCAAAGCAGTATTGTACCATATTTGCGACTGACCTCATCTTCCCCAGTAAGCCTTCCATGGCTGCCCCACACGACGGTATAATATCTGCGTATATAAGTGGCTGCCCCACTGAATTTTATGCCTTTCAAATTTTGAAAATTTTTGTGATAAATAATTTTAAAACTTAATTCATTGTGTTGTAATATAAAATACAAGAAATGCCTTAAAATATCATTTTACATAAAAAATTTCCTATATTAATTTGTTTGCTTGATATATTTATCTTGAAAATGTCTACGGTCATAAAAGAAAATAATGAAAGATACCTTAAAAATATAAAAATTTTTGTATAATTGAAATTTGAGGCATGATATAGTGCATTGAATGCATTTAGATTTGGTGTGCCCAGGTGCTTTAACTTTTAAAATTTTTTTTTATATAAATGTTAATCTAAGTGTATTTAACATGTATATTAAGTTTTACCGTTTTTGAATATTTTTAATTTTTTAGCATTTCAATAAATTTAAATTATAAAATGCCATTGTTTTTGAAAAATTCAAAAGGATATTAAAAATTTTCAAAAATAGTAAAATTTAATACACATATCAAATAACTTAGATTAAAAGTTGTATAAAAAATTTTCAAAAAAAATAAAAAATAGATTAAATGCACTCAGGTGCATCGATACTAGGTGTACTTGGGTGCATTTAGCCTCTTCTTTTGAATTTTTGACCTCATAGTTTGTATATTTGCAAGAATAACCCTGGGAATTTTTCAGTTATGCAAAAGGTTGTTTTTGTCCAATGAAAATTCTAAGCTGATGTTGTCTACTCCGTTGTGTCTGCAAAGTTATTTTGCAAAACTCTAAAACGTAACTTTGAAGGTTATGTTTGCAAAATGAAACCAATTTTAATCTTTGGCTCTAATCCTGTCCTAATTAGCTTAGGTGAAAGACACATACGCATGGATTGAATTTAGTTCATGGGCTAGAAGAGGGTTTAAAGAATTATTAATCCATGCAGGCATTATTGGGCAGTAGGAGAACGGATACTGTAGTCAACTCAGTTATCAACTGTCAAAAACGATAAACACGGTCGGTGCTTCTATTGCACGTGCAGCAGATCTCAACCATCCGCTTATGTCAATGTTATACGATCCATGCACAAACAAGTACCCTCTATTGCTCAAAAAATGGGAATTACCCTCCAAAGAGAGGCCACAAGTGTCTACATCATCCACCCACGCGCCTTCAATGATATTACAAACGAGAACGGCCTAACTTGTGACCCACATCACGTGGGTATATGTTGTAAATGTTAGAATGCATTCGAATGATCTAAGCAGCAAATGGTGCCTGTTAATCATAAAATTAATAACTATCTCGCTTCTTCTATTTAAAATTATTTACTTTAATAGTATATTAATTTTCATCTATTTCAAACATGGCTTTATCTTAAAATAATGAAAAATTACATCCAACGCAGAGGCATAGTGATATACAGTGGGGGCCTCATGCCCATCGGTCTTGAACTTGTGGCAATGCGTGTCTCGAGTCATCGAACCAGGGACTAGATAAAAAAAAAAAAAAGGTATAGAATTGATGCAATAAAATAATTTGACATAGATATTAATTTTAAACTTATATTTTAAACATTTAAACCATTTAAAGTATGAGTTTTATATAAATAAATGATTGTATAAAATATTCTAATATTCCAATATATATGAAGCCAATTTTGTTATGGAGCACCCTCATTAGAGTGCACTTGAACATATGTTTCTATATATAAAAGACATAAATGAGTGCATTTAAATGCATCATAAATTATAGTTTATTTAATTGAAAATAGGTCTTACATTCACTCAAACATGTTAATATTATACAATTGTTTAGTTATATATAAATTATATTTGAGATAGTTTATATATTAAAAATAACTTTAAAATTGCTTTTTACATTAAATTATTTTATTATATTGAAATTTTAAATATAATGAGTTAAATAGATTACAATTTTACGACCATGTAGACTTATTTTGAGCAAACCATACTGTAACTTATAGTCCACTTATATATACTCGATCATGTCTTTATATATATTTACGTCAGGCTTCAATACATCAAGTACTATCAATTCACTTAGTACTTCTGTCTAAATTAAGCTTTATCTTGATAATTTGTCAAATTCAATCTATCAATTATATTTGATATTATTAAGGTGTATTTGACAATAAATAAAAAAAAGTCAAGCTAAAACTTTTCAATCTTCATAAATTGATTTTCAATCATTTTTTTACATTTTCCTATATAATTATCTTATTTTTCAACAATTTCAACACAATTATCCATACGACTAACTTATATATTTCAACTTTATTTTTTTTACTCTTCATCGTTATTCCTACCGTTTCACATTATTTTCTTTCAATTTAAGAACTTCCACACTTGAAACTTTTTATCCAAAAGTTTTAATCACCTGCCAAACACACAATTGATTTCATTTAAATACTAAAAATCATATCAATTGGAGATACGCATGGACCATAGCTTTTAAAAATTGTATATTAATGTGTGTAAATTTAGAAAATTATTTAGATTTGTGCACAAAATTTTAAAATGTTATGAAATTATATAAAATCATTAATGTAGGTAGGATAAATTTCGTCTTCACAATAAATATTAATGGATTTAGAATCGCTCTTAATATATGCGTGGGCACGCGCAAAGGGATGGAATTGTGAGCTTTCTGCAAAAGTGATCCTATCGTTTTATCTAATTTCAAATTAAATCCTATGTTTAAGATATTTGCAAAAGGGACCATGATCAATTTTTGAAAACAATAATTTCCTAGGCCCTGATTAAGCATATATATTAGCTACGGTTTTCAATAAAAAAATTTTATGTGAGAATAAATCACTTCCAAATATCAACTAATATGCTAAACAATGTGACAATTTTTAATAAACCATACAAGCTGAAGACGGAAGAAATTAATAAGGGAAGTGCTCTAATAATATTCTAAAGCTTGAGTATGCTTAGAATGCTCAATTATTTTACTTTCTTTTTTCTTTTTTTTTTTCCGAATTTCGGACACCCTTCTTTTATCTTAGTTACATATCTTGGCAATTACATATTACGTACATGAACCTCCTGTTGTGTGTGTGTTTCCGCGATAAACGAATTTTTGGGCATCATTTTATGTTCTAGTTAAAATATTAACATTTAATTAAAAACACCATCGTTAAAATTGAAAAGTCTACTGTAGAAATTTAATCGCCAATTCAAATTCAGCCGAAGCCGATGTGTAACTTTTTTTATTGGCATATTTACGTACATCTTAACATTTATTATATCGAAGCTCTAAAGCATTTTTAGTAATACAAAGAACAGTTCTATTTAAGAAATTTGAAGACAAAACTCTATCTAAAAAATTAGGAAAACACAATTCCCACCTTATATGAAGAAACCAAACTGCTCCCAACATTCGGTCCAAATTTCACGTGAAGTGGAATTCCAACCCCCACACACCAGTGCAGGAAATAGCTCATGAAAGCTGATGTCACTAACCGAGCTGGGCTCGGTTGGTAAACCCATATGTAACTTTATCAAAGTGCTAACTAGGTTACGTACTTAGGTAGAGATCCATTCTAAAAATAAAATTAATTGGTAGCTATTTGCAACCAGGTTAATTGACTCTATATATAATTTTTTTGATAATGGATTCTATATATAATTAAGTAGGACTTATGATTACAACTTCACAGCAAGAATTAATTGAGAGGTTTTGGTAATAAGGATGCGTGTGGCCAGTGGCCACCAACAAGGGTACATCTGAGAAGTGCATGATAATGAATGAATGGGAAAAGCGAAAATAAAAAGATAAAAAAAGGATAAAAAGGTACATCTTCAATATGATTAGCCGAATGTATTGTTACAGATAGAAAATAAGACAGCATTTCGAATGGTTTTGCATTACCATCGTGCCAACATTTTATGTCATATGTTGCCATCATTACATGTGGCCTGAGGAGAACTTGTACATGCATGATATCTTTAATTAATACAACATGCATGGGAACGGGCGGTACTTATGACCCAATTCATTTATATATTTGGATATTTAACGGTGTAAAAGATTGTTTTAACATATTCCGTAATACTCAAAGCCTCAGTGCCCGAATCTTTCTAAGAATCTAATATTTGTAACAATAAATCTTAAACTACTCACTTAGAGCTTGATTGTAACAATATTTGTAACAAGAATATCTCAGAGTTTGATTGTACTACCACTTGAGATGCTGTAATATCATAAAAAAAAAATGTCCGAATCTTTTAAAATACTTATTAGAGAGCTTTAGAAATCGTTAATTGAACTGATTAGAAATTAATATCATCCTTTACGTAGATTTTTTTGTTGTTTCAACTGGAATCTTACTTTTTTTTTTTTTTTTGATAAAAACTGGAATCTTACTTATAATCTCATATTTTTTTCATATTCATTTAAAATCAAGTCAATAAAATTTAACAAATTTTCTATAATCGACTTAGGGTATGTTTGTTTATATAAAAAACTTTTCAAATTAGAATTTTTAATCTAAATTTTTTTATTTTCTATAATTATCCTTTTTAATTATTTTTTCGTATGTTACTATATCATTACCCTACTTTTTAATCATTTATACACAATTATTTGTACAATTAATATATCTATTTTAATTTTATTCTTTTTACTATTTATTATTATTCAGATTATATTATATTATTTTTTCTATTTGAAAATTTTTTTACCCAAAAAATTTTAATGTAAAAGTTTATCATTTTCCAAATACACCCTTAAACTAAAACTCTTTAAACTTGAGACATAACTTTTACTATACAGCTCCCACTTTCAAATCCAAACCAATGGAAAGGCTTCCCACATTTGACAACTACAGAGCTACTTTGGGTGGCTTATTTAAGTAGATCTTGAAACCAGACAATTTGCATTAATCAATCAAGTTGAAATGGTTGGCAAGACTAGAATGGATTCCACTTTACCTTTTGCATTTTTACTTCTATATTTAAATTATTTTCTTATATTTTTCCATGCAACTACTATGTTTTTTCCTAGTTTATTTTCACTTTACCTATATTAAATCCGGTCCATTCTCACCGTCAAATTCCAAACACATGCAAGAAAAATCAAAGTAACAACTAGTTTTCTTAATTAAAGTGCCTTATCGATAAAAGAAATATAAAACACGTTTGTTAAATCATGCGCGATAGGCAATATTGAACAAATGTTTAAGTCGACTTCTTGATGTGCAATTAAGGGGACCACATCCCCTTCTGCTTAAGGTAATCAACGTAATAAGAAGTGATCTAAAAGAAACATTAAGAAAAGATTGAGGAAATGTATGAGGATGAAAATTCAATAATCTTTCTCGTTTCGTCTGTATCTCTTATTAAATGATTTAATCTATTTAGCCTGATTATATGATAAAAGACATCTTCGAAAGACCCCACATGATGGAAAACAATATTATTCTTATTCACATTCACTGCATTAGGGAGATGATATTTAGGTCTTTTTCTACAAGTATACAAAATAATGCAGAAGGATGAAGATTATCCAAATGACAGGTCACCCAAAAGAGGGAGCCTACTAAAGCCCGGTTTCTCATACCAAAAATGTAATAAAAGAACGTTTGCATATATAGCAAGTCTTAGTTTCAAAAGGTAGCACTTACATGAGTCTTAAAAAGCAAGTTGAGATACTCAAATTATTTTAGATTACCAAACAATGATATTTCGTGTGATTTCTAAGTAAGAGGGAAGGTAGAGGATTCAACACTTCGTGTCCTTGGACTTTCCCTGGGAATTTCAAGGAGCGAGACAAGATCATAAAGAGTTGGGGCAGTGGGGCATGTACTTAATTAGTTGGAAAGAAAGAAGGCTCGTGTGCCCTTAAGTAGTAGTTGGGAGGTGGTTTGGGTATGAGACGAAGCCATGGATTTATGCTCTTTCTTGGTGAAGAAAATGCCAAATGCGCCACTTTCAGGATATGGATGTGCCAACCAACCATCAGCGTGCAAACAACACATATCTTTCAATTACAATGACATGCAAAACAGCACGAGAAGCAGGACAAACGACTGCCTGGTGTGACCACATGAGATCAGGGTCTGCTTACTTTCTCTTTGAGTCAGCACAACTCTAGCATGCAACGTTTGGGGATTTCAAAACACGTTTCAAGATCTATACATACGCATGGTTCATGTAATTTTGATAGCTCCACTAAGATTTCAGAGGAGCTGCTTCTACTGAATCAAAACAAAGTAAAATAGTAAGAGTAATTGATGGAAACTATATATAGATCACATCAATTAAAAGAGGAGAAAAAATATATTCATATGATACTACGTGAAACTACACGCGTACTTGAAGTAAAAGGCAACTAGATGAGTTCCAAAAGATTGATTAGTCAACCCAATAAGCTAAGGTTAGGAAACTGTTAGTGTGATATGCTCATTACTAGAAGGAAGGTCACGCTATGCCATCCTTGCAAAGCGAGCAACTCCAGTTCTACAAACTTCATTGATAATGACACCTTGGGTTCAGTTCATTGGATATGAAGTTATGAAATCCACCCGGTCGAAATTTTATGACGAGAATTTTTGTTCTGGGGCCGTAAATGAAGTTATAGATTTTAAATAAACAATTGGAAACAAACCCACACCCCCCAAAATGGGACACCTCATTAGTCATCACCAAGCACCAACTAGGCCACTTCAATTTTATTCCTATCCTCTAGGGCTTCTTCCCATTATAAGCCCACAGCCCAGATAAGGGAATGCTCTTTTGGGTGATAATGGGTCTTCATGCCACACGTCTCTGTTTATGTGAAGCCCAATAAATGGATGGCTGCGCATCTAACTATTTGGGAGAATTTTGCGGCCATAACTTTTTCCCGACTGTTGTGTTTCATAGAAAGTAGATTTCATCCTTCTGATTCCTCAACAAACTAGCTTGCAGGTTAATTAAATATCCATTTATTAATTAGTTGACGGTATTATGTTGATCTTGGTTATGCTCTGAACCATAATTTCCCCAGCCCACTAACCAGTAGCATCACAGTGTTGATTGTTTAAACCGGCTTTATACCTGAAAAAAAATGTCTGTTAATCTTTTTCTAAAACTTTTGGAAGTTGTCATATCTGAGACGGTTAAAGTAGTGGAAGGCTGACAAGCCTGCCGATAACAATACCTATCGGATTGCGGTGGCGCGTCAAGCTCCACACACTTGTAATTCCGTTGTAGCAGATTCCAGTTACACTCCTTTTCAAATCATTACCTTCGTAACATGGAGGGAAAGGGGCTCTTTCTTTGTTCCTTTTCTTTTTCTAAAACGTTTGTTCTTCACTTGCAAAATGGGACAACGCCTCAAAATTCCTTTGGGAGCATGGTTTTGGAAGCTTGCTCCAACTTGTTGTCCTGCTTCTCTCTTTTGGAGCAACAGTCCTCCTTTTTCTTCAAAGTGACATTCGGCTTTATGCGTTTGGGCTAGCTAGTCCCTAGCTCTGGGCTACAATTAGTGAACTGGGGGATTCTCCAATCACCACACATGCCCATCCTACCCATGTTTCTGAGATCATGTCAGTTATCTGATCAGCTCTCTCTCTCTCTCTCTCTCCATATGTGAAAAAAGAGTTCTGTTGGCTTGTGCATCCAGGAAAAGAAGCACTATTCAATGAATGGCCTGTCTTATGCACATTCCCACGCTAACAAAAGCACAATAATGATAAGCATCGACCCTCTCTCTGTGGTATTTTTCACTAGTTCTTAAAGTTTTGTATGCTCTGCATCGGGGAAACGGCCGAAAGGAAGAAAAAGTGCTCGACAACATCCACAAAGTGAATTGCACCCAATACACTGGTCCCAATGTAGGAAGTGAAACTGCTGCTCATATACCCGTCTCATTCCTTATT
Organism: Annona squamosa; assembly: GCA_035584095.1. Lineage (NCBI taxonomy): Eukaryota > Viridiplantae > Streptophyta > Magnoliopsida > Magnoliales > Annonaceae > Annona > Annona squamosa. The sequence goes on from JAXCLR010000081.1 coordinate 11,036,831, forward strand.
CTTTGTACTGTCAGTGAAAGCCAACGCGTACTAAAAGCAGTCTATGATATATGTGAAGAACGTGAGACACACCCAACCCACGATATAAGTTCTGGGCTGAGCGATTAATTAATTGGTTTGAGACAGAGTATAAGGATTTTGATTTAGGATGGCCTTTGATCAGGCTGAGCTACAGGATGAATTCTTGATGATTGATATTCTTTCCCATCCAAGGCCTCAAATCTGCAGGGAACAAGAATCACTTTCCATGAGCATTTTCCAACCCCAGCACTTTTACAACAACAGCTGGCCTCAAGAAATTCTGACAACGACGTGTCCGAAGAATATGGATATTTTTTACCTCTCAAGCATGGCCAGACAGGAAAGGTTATATTGATAGCGCCACCGCGAGGCCTTTGACCCCAGATTTTCCATTTTGCAGCAGCCTTTGCAGCCATTTTCTAGTTTCCACAGCCAGCCAACCTTTCTTTGAGGACAGGAATCTCAGAAGATTCGATTACTTTTTAGACATCTTCATCTGCTAACTCTTGCAGTAATCTCCCCATTTGCTATACCATAAAGCACTGCAACTTTCTCATAATTACTTGTAAAATTGATGACTAATTGGTGAAATTCCAAAAGGATATGGAGACGGAATTATTGATAGTGATTGCTCTCAGAGACGCATACTTTTATTTGCGCTGAACTGCAGGTCCGACATCGTTAGTAAACACAGGAATATTGACCGTGATTGATACCCAAAACACTACCACAAGTAAGTAGCAAAAATGCTTTTGGGATTTCATGATAATGCCATGTATAAGGTTGCTGAATGGCTTGGAATTCTTCCTAGAGTTTGCAACCCACTGAAGTTTCAATCAACCATTTGGATGGGGGAGCGTTTGTGCTTGCTTTTTACCTTCAAATGACAGATGTAGACCACAAACACCTCCTGTTTTTCACTTTTACTGTTTGGCATGCTATCCAACTTTGGCATAATGGCGTGCTCCTGCATGTCAAATCTCATTTGCCGGAATTGATGAAAAAAACAAAAGGAAAAAGGAGCACCCCTACTCAATTTCCTTATTTCTTTCCTTCTTATAAGGCATGTAAAACCATCCGATATGCTCTGGTTTGGTGAGACCATCATTGATCGAGATCTCACACAGGGCAAAGGTGAATTCGTACCAAAGAGAATAAGAATTATGTAGTAATACAGGTGTGTATCCATAAGAGAAATAGAGAAAGGAATTCATCCTTAAAACTTCAAAGAGTAGTATACCAATATTCTTTTTATTAGCTACATAACTTTAGCCTCAACACCTAAGAAAGACACCCAAATTAAAAAATAGCTTTATTTTGAAATCTTAGTGCGGCTTAGCAATACGTTTCTTGGGTGTTATCAGTAGGATGGTTTCACCAATGTGCCGTCACTAACCACCACCAATGGTGAGGCAAGCTTGGTGAAATGTTCACAAACTCGCTCTCGCTCTCGCTCTCTCTCTCTCTCTCTCTCTCTCTCCATATATATGCCTTTGACTTTGGCTCCAAAAAGGCCTGACAAATCCATCTGGACGGCCTTAACAAGGAAACTGTTATCACCATTCAGGAAGAAATACAAGATCCTTCTTCAATGGTGGTGGGGACAGGTAAAGATAGAAAATTCTCTCATCCCCTCCCAAATGCACAATGCGTGGCATGCACCAAGAGTTTTTGACAGAACGGGTGGGATGGAGGGGTGCATTTTGCAATGTGATTGCACGCTGCTGCTTCAAAGATTCCACCTTAGTCATGTTCTATCAACCAACATGACTCCACCCCATCCCTCATTGCCTCCTCTCCTCTCTGCTGCTCCATCAACGGCTCTCAATTCTCCAATGGATTTCCAATCAACTCCATACAGCTAGGAATATAATTACTTTAAGAAGCACGTATGTAACAGCTGTGTTGTTGTTGTGATCGTGTACGTGTCCGACTATATTTCATTTCAATCTGTTTCCCCCACCCAAATCCTCCTCACTCCCAGCTCCCATCACGCATTCCATCGTGCCTCCCTTCAATAAGGAATGATGTCTTTCGTGATTATTCCACGTCCTCATCCATGCCTGTTATCCCGCCAACACAAGGCATAGGTTTGTAATTTTCAGTGTTTTCTGTTGGGCCTGCCGCATCTCATTTAGTTGGGCTGATTAATGAAATGGGCTTGCACAAACTTTAATTAAATTAATTAACTCGACTTCACTTTCAGTGAGTTGTACTTTCTACTTCAATGAATCTAGGTTATAATGATCTTGCAAGCTACCATGCTATACAGAAAAAACATAAGAAATTTTCATAATTTTTTTTTTTTAACAAGAGCTTGAAAAATTAAAGAAACTCATAGAAAAAGATAAGTAGAGATAATATCCATTACAAAAAATGATTAAAAATAAAAATAAATTTTTATGTAAAAGACAAAAGATAGTAATTAAAACTATCCTTAATTAAAATTTATGATAATTCGAGTAAGATAAATGCCAGGGTGAAACTTGCTGATCCTAGTTAGAGTATGCCACATTGACTATAAAATTAAAATCTAACATAACCCAATTTTTTAATAGCAAGCTTAGTTTTATCCACATCAGATATGTGTATAAGCCTTATTTGAAAATAATAGAAAATCAATATACTGAAATAATTTCATTTAAATACTAATTTTAAAGTTGTGTTGTCAATATCTACATCATTTAAAATATCATTATTTTATAGATAAAATATTATTATATTTTATGCATGGCTGAATCAATCTAAATATTTTTTTTAAATTTACGCACGAATACATTTTCTTTAAACAAATGTAATCTATCCAAGACTTTCTTATACTATGATAAAGTAAATGATATTAAATTAAAATAACAGTGAAATTTTTATCTTATAATCGATGTGGGCCTCCTTTGCAGCCAGCAACATCCTAACTTGGCTCCGCCCTAATATATCCCTTTTAAGTAAATCTAACATCAATGAAAGTAAAAAGTTACGAAAGAAACTAAATTAAATATTTAGACCTTAGAAGAGAAGTAGATTCGGACCAACGTGTGTTGACATGTAGCTACAGGGTTCATGTCTGCCAATATCTATATATTACCAATCTCATGCACGCTGGCTAAGTCGTCTTTCTAAATAAAGTAGAATGAACGATGTGTAACAACCCCACTTATCTAATGAGGTAAAAGCTTACGAGAAATATGACGGATGAAACGCTAATAACCTCACCTTACCTTCAAATTTACATTCATTTGAAAATAGGAAAATTAATAATTACACCAAATAGCCAATCATTTAGCATCCAAGCATTGAAAACAATATACGTTGCATGACACTACCGAGCTTTACGCACGGTCCATATTCATCTGTGTGAAAAAGAAAACAGGAATTATCCTCTTGAAAAATTACTTTTTTTGCATAATTAGCATATATTTTAATCACTATCTCTCTTGTCTAATCTCCTTTACCAACTTATAATGCCCACGAAATCTCTTTGTTGAGGCTATTTCTATAGGCTTAGCTTATATCGATACTTCCAAAAGTGGATATTTATCCATCAGGAATTGTAAGCTTGTCTCTAATTTGCCTTTTTCGCCGGTTCGAAAATTTAATCTGTCCGTATGAAAGTCAGACCTTGAGTTTTAGGAATATTGCTTGGATGTACGTCATAGAATTCCTTTAATTAAAAAAAAAACAGGTGATGATGTTAAGAAAAATTGTTTTATTAGTGCGTTTGCTAAGATGTAAAAAGAAAATGGGGAAAATTTAGCGAGAAAAAACTTCTAAAAAGTCAAAGTGTGAGATGATATAATAAGAATAGTCACTATGAGTAAAGAGAATAAAAAAGATAATGTATAATATGAAAAATGATTAGAATATAGAAATAATGATTAAAAATAGAATAATACGGTAGTTAAAATATATTAAAAATGTGTAACAGTAAATAGGAAAAAAAATTTCCCTTGGACCAAAAGCCAAAAGAACCGTCAAGATCAAAATGGGTAAGCACAGAAATTGAAAATATATTGGAAAATATGATTGTGAAAGTTAAATGAATCATTATTTCATAAATCAATTATAGGGCTCTGCTACTATTTGATGGAAAAAACGATTGTGTGATTAATGACAAGAAATTCCTTTAACTAATCCGTAATTTAGATGTTATCAATAAACCACCGAAGTGAACGTGCGTGGGTTTAAACAAACAGCTGAAAGTGGAATCCAGAAGATTAGATGTTCTTTAATTGGACATTTGAACTAACAGCGGGACCCGATTGCATTGCATGACATTGATTGGATTGAACAAACCCATGAACTAACGCAACTACAGTTTCATTCACAACTGTCTCCAAATTGGATTGTTTGTTAAGCTGTGAAAACAAGAATCTTCACCAAAACAATAAAAAGAAGGATGATTGATGATCTTAACATCCCTACTCCTTTTTTTTCCCCTTACCAGTAGCAGACTAGCACAATCAATTTAACTGTTTGAAGCACTACAGCTTCGTTGGTTGGTTGGTTGGTGGGAACTGTCTAAAACGCAATATTTCTCGTCTAGATAATAGATGGATTTTCCATTACTTTTTATTTATTTTCTCCTTATTTAATTCTTTAATTACTTTTCATTAAAAAAATCTTTAATTACTATTGACAAAATCCCATATCAAAGCTGTATTACTCGGGTCTGTTATACTCCTTTTTCGTTATATTTTAATTATCGTCAACAAGGGTTACATAAATTCATGGAACCTCCACGTTAATTTAGCCGATCTTGTTAATTACATGAAATTCATTCTTCTCATTATATTTAATGTTATTTATTTAATTAGAGAACTAAGTTTTCATTCTAATGAAAGACATGCATGGCCTCATTTAATTAAAAAGTAAAATCAAAATCACAAATTTATTAATTTACATATCAATATCACAGCCATTACTTGAAAATCTAAATCATCTAAAATATTTTTATAGATGAGAATATTATACATTATTATATCATCCTAATGCATTTAAGAATGGATTTAAGTATAATCCTAGTATTCATATGATTATACATTTTAAAGCAAAATGGTCCATCTACAATTTGGATTGAAAACCTAAATATTTATCATCTAAAATTACATTCCATGGAAGTGGTCATAAATTATCAATACCCATCAAGAATTATACTTTTTCTTGTTATTATATATCATGTTGATGATTTCTTTTTCCTGCAATTATAAAAAAAACTTAACCGATGCATGTCATTCCTTAAGACACTTTCTTAACATATTCTCCTTTGAATGACCACCTCTTATAATTTTATTTTTTATTATTTATTAAAACACCAAAATATCAATATATCTATTTTTTGCTTTTATAATTTTATGTATAATATTTGGTAACTAGAAAGTAATTAATGAAAATTGAGTAGAGTTAATTTTAGAAAACAAAAAATGTATGCAATATGATATGGGTAAAATGAAAAATAAAACAAAAAACATATAAAAAATGATTACAATATAAGAGTAAAAAATAAAAAAGTAAGAGTCGAAGAGTGAAGATGGAAAATCATATCCAAAGGCCAGTAGGGAAAGGTAAACCGTACGTACACGCCATTCCATTCAGTACTGCATGCTAAACGCTCCATGGATCTGAACATTTGAAGCATAGTATCTGTTTGGTTTTGCAAAGAAGGACATTTTTTTAATCTAAGTAACTTATCATATTCATTAATATTTATTTAGGTAAGATATTAAAAATTACTGTAATAAAAAATTTCGGTGAATCATAACAAATTTAGAGTAATTTTATGAATTTGTGCTTATAATTAAGGTTCACTATATATAATCAAGTTCATTTTACATAAATATTAATAAATATAATTTGCGGCTTGAATTTACAAAATTCAACAGATGGAAGTGGAAGTCGATTGAAATTAACCTTAATATTGATATTATCTCTAATCCACCCCAATCATATGAGTTTTAAATTCACCTTTACGTTTCTTTGTTTATCATCGAGACACACCCAACGTTGGGTTAATGGCTGCGGAGCTGTTTTAGGAAGTTTGTTTTATCTAGTCGACTGTTAAAAGGGTACAGACAAGGCAAAAATACATTGAACATAACACCCCTTCCTTTTTCACGATAAGCATGGAATCTTTCCGATTTTTTTTTATTTAAAAAATGCTACAATAGAGCAGATCAGCCCCACTTTCGCTAGCTAGCTAGCTAGCTAGCTCGAGCTAGGCAGATTAAACTCGTAGACAGTTAGCCACCCCCCGGTTTCAGCTCTTACTCATGCGGGCTATCTCTTTGAGAATTATAGGTTTACGTTTTTAGCTAGGCCGTATTTTGGAATCTCTTATAAATTACTGAATAAATAACGTTTTTTTTTTTCATTTTTAACGTTACTTTTTTATTTATAATAATAACAACAATAATCACCCTTCTCATTTTATCTACTCATTGAAATCCAGTTACATTGAATAAACACATGACTGCAAGGAAAAATTTTTAAATAGCTGGATAAAAAAATGATATTATATGATGAGGATAATTATTACGAGGGAAGAAAAGAAAAGAATATAATAAATAGTGTAATTTTACCAATAATGATTGAAATTTTAGTTAATAATTATAAAATATAAAATTGTTACCGGTTATTTTTTTCTTTTTGCCAAACGGCCCTGTATGAACTCAACTTTAAACACTTAAAGCGGACTAGACCATATAAAAAATGCTTTAAGGATGCAGAATCCGGAAGAGCTTAACTAGAATGGAAGAGATGAGGATAATAATTAATAGCACGATTAAAATGAGAAAAGGAGGATTTTATGAGGCAAGAGAGAGAGGAGAGGGAGAGGGAGGAGGAGTTGAGAGGTGGAGCCACGTGGGGTTTAACTGTTCCCAGGGTGGGCGGCATATGGGGCCACGTCGGACGCACGCACCAAAACCAGATCTCCGAATTGAAAGTGACGGAGGAAAGGAAGGAAGAAAGATGCTGACTCTCGAGCACGGATGAGCACCAACGGGAGCCCAGTAGACTAGTGAGGCTCTCTTATCTGCAGCCGTCCAATTGCTGCTCATGTACCATTTCATCTCAACCGCTGATCTCTCTCTTATCTACAGCCGTCCAACAACTTCTGATTCGCATTTTCCAACGATTTTTTACGATAAAACGCCAACTAAGGATGAATAGTTACAGGTCCCGTCATATAACTGATAGGTTTCTCTACATGATGAGCGGCTATGATAACCTCTAGACTTGTAAGACCACGTGAAAAATTCGTTTCCCGTGGAATGGTTTTTTCTGTTAGAAATGTTTTGAATATGATCGGAACCGACCAATTTCAGATTCGTTTGCGGGAGAAGCATTTCGAGGGTGTGGATCAATGCGAGGTGGGCCACGTGGTGGCGAATAATGAATTCCGTTCGTAGCCGGAAGCTGAGATTAGATAAGATGATGCCAGTCGGCCACGTGGATGCCACATTTCGGTGGGCACGGCATCGGGTCGTCATCATCATCGCCGCTTCCGTACAGACAGCCGGGCAAGCCGGTCGAAAGTCACCGTACGGCTATGAGCGCCGCTCGCTCGCTCAGTCACTTAAAGCTTTATTAAAAGAGAAGAAAGCATTTTTTCTAACAGAATAATCGAGGCGGGAATAGGGGATGGGAATTGGGATCCGCAACACGTTCCCGGCTCCCTTGTAAGACACCACCAACGGTTCATATTCCTGGGCCCCCACCCCCCAATAGGCTGTCAAGATTTTGCCTCATCAACTTATATCACGATTAGAAATTTATCTTGGGGTTGTTCGGCTGCTCAAGAATGATACTATTTAGTTCTCAAAAAAAAAAAAAAAAGGAGAGAAAACTATTTTTCCTCTTAGTTACTTAGATTTTTCATCTCCCAATCTATAATATGTCTACCATAATTCTGCACGAAAAGTATTTTGACAATAACTTTTCCTTACCTATAAGGTAATCTGTAAATATATAACCAGTAGTTAATAATGTTAGTGATAAGTACACTGTATATAGACACGACACTATGCGTGTATGATGATTTTAGCGTATTGAGTTATGCAAGACATAATTCATGAATATATAAGAAATGAATTATGAGTTATGCATTGGTATGTTTGTCTTGGTGCACATACTTAGTTGTGGTTATGAGTTATGCATTGGTATGTTTGTCTTGATGCACATACTTTTTTGAGAGAATTTTATTTTATTTTTATTATTTTTATTTTTTTGAGAGAACTTGGTGCACATACTTAGTTGTGGAGTAATTTGTTGGTATTGATTTCGATGTATATGATTAATATATTGTTTGGGCAGTATAACCATTTTGAACCTCACATAATAGGTATGCGAAAATTTTTAAGTGATAAAGTGTGGGATAGAAAAATTAGTGGTAAGTTAGTAATTAGGTAAAACTAAGGGTGCAACTTGGGCTTAGTTAAGTCCAAATCTGGCACACTAAACCCCGAATTTTAATGGTGTTAAAATTTACTTTTTTATAACCCGAGTCTAAAGAACCGGAACTCGAGAAACTTGATTTATAAACATGATAGGGTTGGGGTTCAAGTGAACCCAAGCTTGATTTCCTATTTTATATTTACTATAAAATATATTATATACATAATATCTAAATAATATTTATTTATATTTTGTGTGTTTTATATTATTTATATTTATATTTGAATACATTTATGACTTATTGTATAAATAAGTATATTACTTTCATTTTTATTTATCTTTTATTTCTATCATTTACTTTTATATTCATTAATTTTCTTCTTTTATCTTGTTTTTTATTTTAAATTTTCTTTTAGAAATATTCTTTATATTGCTATATTTTTAAAAATATGTAGTATGACTGTAAATTATTATGTTATTTACATAATTTGTTATTACTTTTTTATGAAAGATTTGTTATTATTATATATTTATATAAATTTTTAAACTTATCACTCTTAAATAAAATTCGGATTCATCAGCTTAAATTTCAACTTGAAACTTAACTCAAACTTGATTTTTAAAAATAAGGTTAGTATTTAGGTTTTACAAATAGGAATAGGGTTGTAGTGAAGTGGAGTTTCACAAGCATGAGTTGCATTTTTAGGTAAAACGAACATGAGTTGAGCTGTGTGGACATTTATAGACCCGTGCCTATCCCAACCCAAGTAACCTACAGGAACCATTTAAAGGAGGTGCATGCGACTCTTTCATCCCTTCCTTTCTTATTATTCTTCTTCTTCTTTTCTTTTTCTCTTCTTTTTTAGCCTTCAACCCGACCCTAAACTTCCACAAGAACTCTCTAAACTGTCTCAAAGATCATTTATTCTTATAAAAAGAGCATGAAATTCTAAAGATTTAAGTTTATGGTTGCTGATTGTGGAGAAAATCACAACCTGGACCCTGTATAAGTAGTGATTTGTTCTTCTTGAATCCATTGTAGTATCTTGATTCTTATCGTGTTATAGTGTATGTGAACACCAATCTTACAATTTATGGATATGGCAATCTAGGATGTGAAGGAAGATGGGGCTAGACGGAACACAGAGAAATTTGAAGTTATTGGATGATTCTCATGGAATAATTGACATAAAAGCATTTTTCTATCATATGAGGACATGATGGCCTGAATTCAACAGTTGATTATGAACAAGTAGTAGCTTTCTTATCACAGTCTATCACATATTTGTTGAAATGTCAATATGACAAATGGTATGTTATCTTTGTGTTTTATTATTATTATTATACAACGTGACATCTTATATTACAATTAAGTCAATTCATTTGGGTGCTTGCACCTATCCTCACAGGAGACGAAACTCTCACTTATATTTTTAGAATACAAAACTCTCATAAGTCGAAAACTCCCAAACATTTCGGGAGAATTGAAACGCCCACTTACTAGCCATGAGATTGCAGGTGTTACCACTAGGCTAATGCTTTGGTAGCTTGGTTTGTGATATTAGTTCTTATGGTTATTATGATGTGTTTCTTGGAATGGTCTTCTGTTGTTTTGAGTTAAAGCGCATAAGAATGAACTTGGTTGCATCGCATTTTGTAATTTTTAAAAAAGAGTTATGTGTGAGTGGTTTATATAGTTATATAAGATTGTTCATGGTTCTTGATTGAGATGAGGGGAGGGTTATGCATGACCCATTAAAATAATGCGATTATATGTATATATTCTTGGACATGGTTACTAGTTTCATATATTGTTCCTGGTCATTTAGGCATTGATTTTCTTCACCATTATCATTGTAGGTGCATCTTAGGTCTTATTTGATTCTATTTTGTGCTAATTGTAATATACTTGCTAAGTATGTTTAGACTCACATAATTGATCATTATATTCTTAAATTACAAGTCATGTGAGACATCTTAAGATGGGACTGGAGGAGAACACAACCTCAAATACTTAACCTAATAGTTTATAATCTGTGCTCTTTGATAATATGAACTTTATGCTTTTATTTTATGTTAATAAATGTAGATAATTGCTTAGTTTGGACCACCTGGGATGGGCATGTTAAGCTTTTGGTATTTTTAACTTGTCTACAACATATGTATATATATATATGTACATATATATATATATGATGATATTTTGGATTACCTTGATGTAATTATGATGGAATATGATAACTTTTTTGCTATACGAATGATTTAAGCCAAATCAACATGAATAAAAAAAATTTGACGCGAGAGCTTTATAGTATAAGTATATAAATGTAAGAATATGGAGCTATTTGTTAAATCTTGAAATGAAAATATGTTATATATGTATAACAGGTTTTATATTTCATGCTATCCCTTATAGATTATAGGGAGATATTGCTAAATTTTTTTTAGACCATGTGGTACTATTAGCTAGCTATTGGAAAGATCTATGCAATGGCAAGTCATACTTTCAAACTCAATTTCCTTAAAAAATCCATTCCAACAATAATAAATTATTCTGATCATAATAAGTAAAATAGAAATTAAATTTCTTTCACGATTAGGTTATATTTGGCATTCTCATAAACTTATTAATCTAAATTTTTTTAATTCTCCACAACTGCTATATTTTCTAATTATTTTTTATATCTTTTATAACTATCTTATTTTTCTATAAATACATCATCTATTTTAACTTTATTCTCTTTATTCATTATCAAACCTATCATAATACATCATTTTTTACATTTCAATAACTTTATCAAATAGCAAACACACACTTAAAATGGTATTGTTTTGTTTATCTACTTTAAAAATACATTTAGGGTCCATTTGTATTCAAAAAAAAAACTTTTCACCCTTTTGTAGGCACTCTTTAAATATGATTTGACTATTTAACTATCCTATTTTTCTATTATTATTTATCTATTTTAATTAATTTCACATTTTTCATATAACTATCCCATTTTAAATTTTTTTCTCCAAATTATTATCCTCTATTATTTTGCATCCCTATCTTAAAATGAAGTTCGAAATAATGGATTGCGGACAAGAGGTTTGGGTCAAAGTGTTGAAACTTATGAGGTGTAGGGACTAGTAGACAAAAAATTTTCTATGCATAAAAGGATGTTTGATAGTTCTAGTAAAATTATGAAGAAAGAAGATTTCACTCAATCAAAGAAAATGTTACAAGTTGTCATCCAAAAGATTCCACTCAATAAAAAAAATATTATAAGTTATCCTATAATTTAAGCAGGATTGACTACCAAAACACTTAGAGAGAAAGAAATAAAGAAAGAAGGAGAAGGAGAACTATGAGAGAGAAGCTAGTTTGGTCGAGATTGCTCGTCCTATTGAAGTTGCTAATTATGACTCTTATATGTCTTCTATTTTGATGGGCTTGATCATATTAAGATGTTAGGTTATCTTACATCAATTGTGTAATGCCTCGCCTCTCAGGCTGACTTTTAAGGTTGAGAAGACCCATGAATACCTAACAAACTAGTATTAGAGCTTAGGATGCAACTCTTCCACCTTAGAGCCTGGAAAAAGAGGTTGATGGGGAAATCCAACCTAAGGCTTGATGTGTGAAGGTGAAGATTGTTAGGTTATCCCACATTGATTGTGTAATGTCTCACATCTTAGGCTAATTATTGAGGTTGAGAAGACCCATGAGCACCCAACACGAGACACAAGGAACCAAGGATTGATGAGGATTCTGATTAAAATTAGGTGCTGACACAAAAAGGAGTTTATTAGTAAATTTGAATCTTTTTCAAGTAATCTATCATTGTAACTACCTTGCTTACGCATGGTGATATAGATTCAATTTAAGAAATTCGTATCGTTTGAAACAGGCCTCACAACATGTAAGATTTGGTTGTTAGAATGGTGTTTGATGGATAACATAGTGCCTAGCAACTTTTTGGTACAAGAAAGGAGTGAATTCATGTTGCATTGAGTGCATGTCGAAGTTAATCTATATCCGATGGGAGACCATCTCTCGAGTGAAGCTGCGAAACCCATTCTTCTTAGACTTGGGAGGGCAGCTCCGACTCCGGGAAAAAGAATCAATAGTTGTAGTTGCTTCCTTCATATCACTTGCTGTTTAAAAATTTTTTCCACAATTTTTTTAAATTTTAGTAATTCCCAAATAGAACCTGAATAGTATGTAAATATAAAAAGCAGAATATCTAATCGAGTATGTTTGCTTGGATTTGTTTGGTACGCTGAGGTGCATAGTTGCCGGTTCTCATTCAATTGAAAGGGTTGGATCTGTCAATGCAGGATGCATTTTGTTTGCGAACAGCAAATCACATTCCTGCATTAAAGATATTGGAATCTCAAGAGGAATGAGAATAAGAAAAGAAACTAGGAAAGGATAATGACGAAATGGCCCCACAAATCACAATAGAGGAATATTTCCTTTTTGCGTCTTATAATTGAAAAGGAGAAATTCCAAGAACAGTATCATTTTGAAAGAGCAGATTAGATGATGTATCTTGTCTTAGTTTTAGCTGTTACTTCTGCTTTTGGACTTTTTAATTTTTCCACTTTGTCCTCGCATATTGCAATCATCTTCTTCCCATGGCAGGTGGAAATTAGGAAATGACGAATTCACGAATTCCAAACATCCTAATTGTGACGTTGGGAATGAATTCACAAAATCATCTTAAATTAAATGTTTATCTTTTCATTTCATGAATTTGTAAATAACAAACTTTAAAGCGTGGAAGATTATAGGGAACCCACCCAAACTTTGATTAACGTGAGAATACCGTAATTGCATAAACAAGTTCCAAAGTAAACTGCCACTGAGTGGTACTAGTCTAGCTCCACAGCTGAGCGATCAGTGTTCGGTGCACACCGATTGCAAAAAAGATAAAAAGCAGCATGAGTTTATATGAAGTGGTGGCAGCGGTCTTTCCAATTTGTGGAAGTGTCCACCTGATGATAAATTTTGTTAGTTGTGTGTTAGAATATATTGTAAGAAATTTGTAAAAATATCTCAGAGCTTAAAAAATCAGTTGAGATGATTGTATAATATCCATAAAAAAAAATTCCAAATTGAACCGGGTCCTCAATAGTTGTCTATACTCCGCAACATGATCAATGGGGTTGAAAAAAGAAAAGCTAGTAATTCATTAATATTACGAAATGATAGCTAGCAGTTTTATTTTAAAAATAGCTGTTACAAGAGGAACAATGCCATCTTAATTAGCAAAATCAAATGTAAGATGAAGGTTGAACTTAATTGTTCAGGGAAGAGTTAATAGTGGTACTTGTTTCATTAAGATTGCAACAGGGTATTCTCGAATTTTTTTTAATTATTCAAATATTTATTTAGACTACTTCAATTCTAGATAAATATTAATATATAATATAATAGTGTAGAACAGTATGAAGTCCAATGTCATTTTAATATTTACATTTATATAGTCTTGAAAATTTTCATTTTCATTTTTCTAGTGAACCCAAGCATCATACTAGAATCTTTGGGTTTGAACCCTCACGGGAGTATTGTCTCTCCTCCCCTCCTTGATGCAATAAAAAAAAAAAAAAATTCGTTTTTTATTGTAGTGAATACACACTGATTGACGAACTAACTTGAAATTTGCTACTATCGCAACATTTTTATGTTATGTATTAATATATTCTAAATTTTTTTGGGGGGTTATTTATTAAGATTTTCTATCTTTGCCATCATGGGTGTTAAAAAGGTTCCCCAGCAGGAATAGATCTAGCTAACATGTATGATTGCAATCCAAAATGTGCACCCATGGACGAGCCAGCTCTACTTTATCATAGGTTGGCAAGAAAAACGAAATTTCCCAAGATTCTTGAGGTGGGGCAATCTTTCATTCATGGCTGTACTTCTCATATTTTTGCCCTTGACATATAGAGTTTGTACCTATAGTCAACACAACATGTCAGCGTCTATTATTTCAAAATCTTGTCCCATTTTAGTGACCAAAATTTGCTTTTTGTGCTAGGTAAACTGTATCTGCAGACATGGTTGGTTAGAGTAGGATACATGATTCAGTAGGTAAGGGAATTTTTTTTTATTTGTTGTGTGTACATCCTGATATTTTCGCTTTAGGGGTTGGTGCAAAACCAAATTTGAGGCAATTCTTCAAAGTTGATACCCATCTTTAGCTTGCACCCTTGCAGCCTAACATTCATTAATGATCCTTAGCTGGGTTGCATCTTGCCTGGCTCTCCCTCCTATGTCGGCAAACACATAAAAGTAGGAGGAAAAGTAGGGTTCTATTTTTTTTTACTCTCATGTGTGTTTGGTAAATCGATTTTTCTACTTTCTTTAGTACCCTCTTCACTAATATGACATTTATATACCCAAATAACAGTCCTTTTCCTTTGTTATTATCACCCATGTTATATATCCAACTAACCGTTCTTTTCCTTCATTTTAAAAAGTATGTGTATAATATATTTATTCATTTTATTGTCCCTCATTATCTTTACCTTGTCATATTTATCGTTTTCCTTCATTAATATCCTGAACCTTTATTTGACTTGTATTTATTAATTATTTATTACTTCTTACTTTCGTTTTTTCATTTTTCACCTATTGTAATCCCTTTTTATCTCCTTTAATATAGTTTAACGTATAAATTAGTAAATAAATTTATTTTCTCATAGTTTTAGTTGTTAACCCTAATTCATAAGAAATTATTTATCTTATCTTTATAAACTGTACTCCTAATCATTATCTCCTAATTTTTATAACACATTTTTTCATTTTGGGTGTACTTGGCAATCATAAAAATTGGTTAACTTAAAACTTTTTAGGCTAAACTTTTTTAATCTTTGCAATTATTTATTTACATCTTCCAATATAACTATCCCATTTTTTAGTCATTTCACCACAACTATCTATACAATTATCCTGTTTATTTTAACTTTATTTTTTTTACTACCAATCATTACCTTATTAAATCACATCAATTTTCTCATTTCAAAAATTTTTATATTAAAAAAATTTCCTTTTAAAAATTTTATGAAATGTCAAACACACGCTCTATTACTATCATTCTTTTTTACTTTTTACCCAAGTCCCACCCAAATAATTTGCTCCTAGCTAGTCTTTTTTCTCAATCTTAACAAATATTTTGACTTTTTAATTTATAAAATAAATAGTAGTTTCTACTATGTTCACCCAAGTCCTACCCAAAGAATTTGCTCCTAACTGGTCTTTTTTCTCAATCTTAACAAATATTTTGACTTTTAATTTATAAAATAAATAGCAGTTTCTACTATGTAATGGTGAAACATGTTTTTAAAAAGTTGTTAAAGATGAAAAATCATATTTTTAATATGATTTTTCATCTTTAACTATACAAACACTGTTTCATTACTATCCCTATTTATAATTATTTTTCATTGTTATGTACAAATTTACTTATTTTATCTTTTTTCACTTTATTAATAATATTTATCATTATTATATCGCAACATTTTCTCTATTTTTCAATATTTTCTTGTAGTATTTTTCTCAACTACTTTTCCATGTTCCCATATTTTTAAAAAAATATAGTTTTAGCAATTAGTGCAAAAAAATAACAATGACCGGTAAAAAATTTTTATCCATACTTCATTGGTATGATCAATTATCCATTATGCTATTGACATCTTAATTTAAGTTCCACATCCAAGATTATCAAAATCAGTTTCTCCTCTTCTTACATACCCATGTCTTGTAACACATTTTTCTTGCACATGACATTTCCATTCAGTCATTGACCTTGAAAGAAGGAAAGAAGTCATGAAGGTTCAATGTGTTGAACGGTGTGGATGAGAGGAGAGTAGTAGAGAAGAAAGAGGTTGATCGAGTGTGTCTCGGTCACTGTGCCTTGGCATGTAGTCCAAAGTGGTTGGCAATGTCAATGGTACATCATCCACATACCTTTCTCATGTGAGTGGGTAAAAGTACATGCACCCAATTCAATTTAGTGCTTATGAAACTTATTACTTGTGGAAAGTTGGAAAAAGAAAAAGAAATCAGCTTGATCCATTGGGAAGAAAAGTTGCCATTTTGACATTTGTAATCAATGCAACAAAAAATCTTTAAAATTCTACTCTCTCACTCTATATAATTGAGTTTCCTTGTGAGGTATATTCAAGACCAAATAAGAGCTTCATTTAGCGTCCGTTTGGCAAATTCAAGACCAAATAAGAACTTCATTTAGCATCTGTTTGGCAAGACCTAAAAATCATAGGGAAAATTTTATTATAAAATTTTATGATAGGAATAAAAAGAATAAAGATAAAATATTTAAGGTAATTCTATCAAAAGATGTTAAAAATTAAATTAGATATTGAAAAAGTATGACAGTTAAATAATTCAGATATGAAAAAACAAGTATAATAATAGAAATTTGATGACTATTAATTAGTTAAAATATCAAATTTTATTAAAAGACACGTTGGAAATAATTTAAATTTGTTTACCTCTTATCAAATGGACCCTTGATATTTTGAATTTGTAAATGTTAAAAACTTTTGTTTGGAAATTGAGAAGATAAATAGAAAAAAGGAAAAGTTAATTAAGATGATAAAACATTGTAAGGATAAAAATTCAATTGAAAGACTAATTTTAAAAAATTTTATAATTAAAAATATAGATAATAACAAACAAATCTCTATTAAAATTTTATTTTCAACAACCATAATGAGCAAAGAAAATTGTGTTTGACCTTTTGCAACTAAAGAAAATTGTCTTTGACCTTTTGCAACAAAGAGACGGTTGAGTAGAACTTTTGCAACCGCATGATAATTTGCTTGCCGAGACAAATGCAACCAAGCATTTGCAACCAAAATTTTTTAAAAATGTTTTGGCCATTAAATTATTACTTTTCTTTAAAAATTATCTTTATCGGAAATCAGAATTCTTAGAGTGAATTTATGAAAAAAAATCATCCTCTAAAATTTGGAAAGAGATGGTGCAAATAAAGGTACAACGATATAATCACAACGTAGGATAATTAATCTCACCCACAATTTTAATAAAATTAGTAATTTTATAAAATAGAATAATGTAAAAAATGTAGTCCTAGCTACTAGGATGGAGTTAAAAGTTAAAGTAAATGTGAAAAATAAAATGTTTGAAAGATTGGGGAAGGAAATAGAGCCTAGAAAAGTGGTGCCAGAAAGACCACACGAATAAAAGCATCATTTAAGAGTGCTGCCAAATAAGTTGGAAACACTGGACTAAGAACCATTTGGTGGTTGCATTAATTCGGGAAATTTGTAGTCACGAGAGTCGCACGTTACGCCGGTGTGGATACTGTGCAAACATTATTGGGGAATGTCTGTTCCAATTAAAAGAAAGCTACAAAATAGTAAATATCGCAAGATATAAGGCATTTTTTCCCTTTATGCTATTTGCTATTATCAGAAAAATGCCACCTTTCTGATACTATTACAAAATAGTATTACAAAAGGCGAGTTGCATGCCAATCTGGTTCCTCCTTAACCATCACATTCCTGGCTTTGAAAGTCTAGAGTCTCAAAGCCATGCATGGGTGCGGAAATATGAAATGAAAACCAGTAATGCTGATGGTTTTCTTGCAAAACAAAACTTCAACTTTCCACTATTTAAAAAAGAAAAAACCCACATGATGGTTAATATAAAACTGCTGAAATTTTTTTTTTCCTTGTCCACTAATCGAAAAACGTAATATCACACAAGATTTGTGATGAGGTGCGAGAAGTGCTGAATCGTATGGCTGAGACCATAAGGGGAGGAGGGGCAATAGGCACGCAAGAGATAGAGGATTTACGATAGAAAAGGAAGACTCGATGGGCTCGAAAATTTGCCTAAAAATTACAGAAAAAGAGATAATTTTTTTATCTTAAAACAGAAAAAGAGTATAGCAAGTGCTCCGTGACAGGATTGGGAAAATGGAGGTTTGTCCCCTAATTTTTTAAAACGAAATTTTCTAATACCTCATCACCTCTTGCTTATATTCTATTTCACTGATAGCTTGGCCCCTACCAGCCTGTTTTATTAAATGTTTTAAAATAAAATACCAAAACACATCCTGCTAAACCTCAATGGTATGTGTTCTTATGCGCACGTGAGGTGCAGAAAATATATGCTTCGATTTTCACTTTTATTTATTGTCTTTATGTCCGTTTTCAAAAAAAAATTAAAATCAAATCAAATAAATTTTAAAAACCATCAAATTTCAAGAGAGGAAAATATTGGTAGGACCTGCATATTTATAAAAAAAAAAAAAATTACAAGCATCCGGCCACACGCTAATAGAACTCAAACTCAATTATGCAAACTCTAAGATATGTTATTTTTGTATGAAAGAAATATGGTGGAAAAATAAGTCATGCAATGTGAAAGACATGAGTTTGTTTGGACAGAAGTGACTTGAAGAAAAACTAAAACAACATAAAATATATATATATATAATTTTAAGAAATACGAAACTTTAAAAATGAATAAGAATTTATTTTCATGATAGAAAGAAAATGATACAGCAAAATCCATGTAGTTGCTTCTACATGGGCATAAAACACCTTACGCTAAGGGTTAATTATGACTTAAAAT
The DNA here is from genome assembly GCA_035584095.1 of Annona squamosa. Lineage (NCBI taxonomy): Eukaryota > Viridiplantae > Streptophyta > Magnoliopsida > Magnoliales > Annonaceae > Annona > Annona squamosa. The sequence goes on from JAXCLR010000081.1 coordinate 11,055,858, forward strand.
ACACTTCGAAAATGTCTTATAACCTGTATATCGTTAATTACATGGGCACCGTGTCAGCCCTTCCAAAGCCATTCTTCCTGCTGGAGGAATGCATCCTCGTTTAGTAATTTACAGAAATACCACCGAAAGTGACTCGCACTTGTCGGCTTGTCGGCTTGCAAATATCCATTGTGAAATGCGAAAAATGGGTGCCCAATTCCTGATCCTCGACTTTTAATACGCAGGTATGGTACGTGTCCCCAGATAAATAGGCTGAGATAAATGATTATAATTTTATTATTTTCCATTCAGAATCATACTTATATAGCATTTCATCTTCCATTATATTATTACAAATTAAGCTCATAAAACCTTATAACTTCTTGACAAATTTTATAAATTCTTACACACCATCTTACAATAGTGAAGAAGAGATTAAAGCATCTAAATATGGAGAACTATTGCTTTCTCTCATACAAGGATGATAAGGAGGTTCATACCTACGTAAGGGTGTTAGCAGCTACTACTCTCGATCACTTGAGCGAAGCTTAGTTGATTGAGTAATTTTAAATTCATCTTTAAGGGCATGAAACTAAAGCCCCAAAAATATACATAGTTGTTGATTGGTGTATTAAAGGGAATGTATTGAATAGAATCATTATTATTCATTCAAACTCAACTAACAAACTTTTTTCATTTAATGTTTCCATTATCTTAATTCACTAAAGATGTTTAATAACTACTCTACTCTTAATTTTTTTTATTATTTTTATTTTGTAATAAATAGTTTTTATGTATCTCAAAATCGTGAAATCAATTTTTTTTATGTAGGTCAAATCAATATTTAACATAAGTACAAAGGTTTCATGCTTATTCTTAGTTTTTTATTATAAAATATATTTTTAATCCAAATTGTTTATTATGTTTAAAATATCTTGTTTATGTTGCTATTCAAAATATTTTTATTATAAACTTATATCTTGTAAAAGATAGCATCTTCTAATACTAAATATACAAATATTAAATTTTTTGAAAAAGTATAGTGTAAGAATCAAATATAATATATAAAACCTTGTAATTTCTTGAATATAATATATAAAAGTTTAGAATTTATGTAATTTTTAATTATAGTTGAACACATGCATGGATAAATATAATAAATAGTTTAGATTGTAAAAAATTTTAAAATAGCTAAGTGTGGAATCTCATCTTTATAGTAAGCATCTTGGATTAGATAAGACTTCATGTTATCTTTATGCAATACACATTTTGTGAACGTTATCCATTTGCATGGTTTTTTCGATCTTTTTCCATGCTCTACTTATTTTTTTTGATTAAGAAGGACTAGTAATCACTGTTGATTAATTGATTTCAACATTTGTTTCATTGCTTCTGTTTGTTAAAATTTTCTCTACATTTTTCTCTTTACCGATTTTTAAATATTTTTGTGAGTAATTTGCAAATACGGTTACTTAGTTTAATTATAATTGCAAATATATTCACATAATTTTAAAAATAATAAATAAGCTTTATATAATTTGACCATAATTGCAAATATATCCACACTATTACGACATCATTACAGCATCGTCACAACATCGACTATAAAAATATGCAAATTATGTAAGCATATCTGTGAAAACTAAATATATCCACTTAATTTTGAAAATGTAAATATATTTATATAAGGTGTGTTTGGGAATGAATAAAGCTTTTGGTGAAAAGTTTTGAAGAATAAAAATTGTCAAATGATGTAATATGATATGGGTAATGATGAGGAGTAAAGAGGATAAAGTTAAAATAGATAGGTTAGTTGTATAGGTAATTGTGCAGAAATGATTGAAAAGTAGGGTAGTTTGTGTTGGAAGATGTAAAAAAATAATTAAAAAATAGAAAAGTTGTAGAGAATGAAAAGTTTTAGATTAAACAGTTTTAGGTGAAAAGTTTTTGTTATTGCCAAACACCCCCTAAAACTTAATTCGATGTTCTTTTTGATTTATTAAAATAATTATATTTACTTATTCATTAAGTTTTCTAACTATAATTATAGTAAAAGTTGTACTATAATATCATAACCTAATTAAATTATGAAATATTTATTCTAAAACTTAAATGTTATATACATTTGTCAATAAAAGTTGAATATATTACATCTATATTAATTTATTTGTAAATAAATATAAATATAACAACTCTTTAAAATTATTGCATATATACTAATTAACTACAAGATATATAAATTTCACTTTTATTAAACTTTAGATAGTAATTTCATTTATTTTTCTTACCTTGATTAGTATGTGTAAATTCATTATATTTATTGTATTTAAAATTATCTTATAATAAAAAGATAAATATATTCACGTGTAGATTATTCATGCGTGAATATAATAATGTTTAAAAAATTCATTATTTTTATCGATAATTTTAACTTTTATTAGTTTGAGAGTGACACAAATTTCAACTCGAAACTAAAACGGAAACTCATACCAACCCAATCTGAACTCGACATGAATCCATATTTTAATATTAGGGTTTGGGTTCACATACACCTGATAGGCTTAGGGTCTTGATTCACCTAAACTCGGGACAACCCAACTCAAGTTTCACCTTTATCTATTGGTGTAATTGTTATAGTTTATCTAAGCTGTACTTTGGAGGCTAATTTCATTCAATTTATATGCTGAGTTTTATTATTTTATAATATTTATATATTTATTTATTTATTTTTAATTTTTAAAAATCAATTTTTTATGGGAAAAAATTAAGCTTTTAAAGAGGTAAAGATAATTAAATGCCCTTGAAATTAATTTTTAAAAAATAAATAAGTTAAAATATTATAAAATGGCTAAATTCAGTACATGGATTAAATATGCCTAGGAAAAAATATTTATGAAAAATTAAATATAATAAAATAAATGTTATATTTTAACCTAAAATACATCATAGTGTATATAATTAAGCTACAATCAAGAATTGATAAAACTAGCACGATTTGCACATTAGTGATTTTCATTTCATCGTCACAGAGAACCTCAAATAACGAGAATTTCTTAATTTAAACAAATTCCATTGTATTAGAACCTATAGCAGGTTCCAATTTTATGAATTCGATTCCATAAATTTAAATTCCTAAAAATACTCGATTTGGGGCCCACCTTGATGTTTATATCAATATATTTTACTTATTATATCAATTATTTGTTTAATTAGAAAATTAAGTTTGATGCTAATCAAAGACGTGCATGGCCCCATTCTATAAAAGTGTAAAACTCAATATAATAAAATTTTCTATTTGATAACGAGGGTTGAAGTACAATATAATTAGAAAAGTAATTATTTTTTAAAAAAATATGAGAATGATATGGTTTTATATAATAGAAGTACAATAGGAATTAATAGTACAGTTGTGTGATAAAGTAATTGGAATATAATAATAAAAATGAAAGCACTAAGGATAATTAGGTAGTTAAGATATTAAATTATGATTGAAAAGTGTATAGAAGAGATGAGTGAATTAATTTCCCCACTTCCATTTACTAAACCTAGCATTTGATTTATATACTAATTTCAAAGCCAATAATTCAACATCTAAACCTTATAATATGTTTATCTTTTGTCATGAATGATTATATAAATTATTGTAATAAAAAAATATACAAATGACTCTACTTAAGTATTTTTCATATGTTTATACATATTTTAAGCAGGTACTACCCACTAAAAGCATTCAATTGAAATGAAAACAATATACATAAACAATATAATTGGTTGAATTTTTATTTCATCATCATGGCAGGAGAGGTATCATGCGTCCAAATTCATAATATTAATTTTATAGGATTGAGACTAATTTATAGCGAAGCTTGATTATATAGATCATGATATATTTTAGGCTAAAATATAACATTTATTTATTTTTACGATTAATTATATTTTTAAAAATTTCTTCATAAGCATGTTTATCAAAGTTATTTAATATATATAAATTTTTTTAAAAAAGTATTGTAATATAACAAAACTTATATATATTGAATACACTTAGAAAAACACGTTTATGAAGAAAAATTTTAAAAATAACTAATAAAGGTAAATGAATGTTGTATTTTAGCTTAAATACAGCATAATGTATATAATCATGCTCTATTTATAATAGTCTTGTAAGTTTATATTTATATAAGAGTGTATTTGAAAAGTGATAAAAATTTTAAATAAAATGAAAGAAAATGATATGATATGATAAAAGTAATAATAAAAAATTAAAAAAAGTTAAATTAGATACATTAGTTTATTGATAGTTATGTTAAAATGATTGAAAAGAAGAATAATTTATGTAATTAGATGCGATCAGGAAACAATAAAAGAATAAAATATTGTAGAGAAAGAAAAGTTTCAGTTGAAATATTCTTTTGGAAAACAAACACACCCGAGGTACAAAATAGCAATCTCAATGCTCTGCCTTATAAATATCCTATTTGACAATGTAGATCATAATAAGAAAATTATAATCATCAATATTAATTAATTAAGATAATAAATCAAGTTCTATTTTAATCTGAGTAAAAAAACCTTCTAACTTTTTTTATCCACCTTTCAATAAGATTTTAATGTCTTAATTATTTAACTTACTTTTTTGTTATTTTTTATATTTTAATCTTTTTATGCGTTGCCTGACAATTATCATATCTAATTCATGATTATTCTTTTCAATCCAAATCATTACTATTTTTATTCTTTTTAATCCTATTATATTATATCACTATTTTGCTTTTTTAAAAATTTTTCATAATTGTTTGGCAATTTTTAACCTCGAGTGTGTTTGTTCACACCAACAACTTTTTAATCTAAAAAATATTTCAACACAAAACTTTTCATTTTACATAACTAACCTATTTTAAATTATTTCTTCGTAAACTCTTATATAATAATCCTACTCTTCAATCATTTTTACAGAATTATCTATATAAATTAACTTATTTATTTTAATTTTATCTTCTTCGGTCCTTATATTATATCATATCATCATAAACTTTTCATCCAAGAGTTTTACAACTTGTCAAATACATACATCGTAGCAAAAAGACCCTTAATATGAAAAAACCCAAACATGTATTTTTTTTTAAAGTATTATACGTTCCTGCCATGACATCCATGCAAAAATTCCCAATAAGTACTAGTTCCACAATGAAGAACATTTAATTACTTTTTTTTTAAAAAAAAAAGCTTCTTCCAAATATCCAACATTTGATTTTAATCTCAAATATATTTACTATATTTAAAAAATCCTAAATACATCTACTACGTTTGGATCTAATCCAAAAAATATCAATTTTGTTAAAGATCGTTAAGTGAGTTAACGGTCATTCGTTTTAATGCTTATTATATTTCCATAAATGCCCAAAATACCAGTGTTGTAAGAACCGGACCGGACCGGCCGGTTGGACCGGTCCGACCGTGAACCGGTCTAGTTTCCGGTTCGATTACACCCGGTTCGGTCTAAATGCATAAAACCGATCAAACCGGAAAACCTGCGGTCGAATCGTAACATACGGTCGAACCAGATTCACCCGGTCGGACCCAATGCCCGCTCGTCTTCTCGTTTTCGTCCGCGAAACCCATTGTTGCTCGCCGACGCCCGAAGGCTGCCGGTCATGTTGCTGCTGGTTGAGTTCTTCCTATTTGGAGAGCTGAGGAAATCGATGGGTATTTAATGATGATCGACGAAGGGAAATACCATGTTGGCACAGTGGGCTGGAACGACATGGTTTGTGAAAATGCGGCGGCCGAGTGCTGGGATTTTCGTGGGGATTGGGG